>CM075820.1:34139037-34813699 GCA_037975025.1 Excoecaria agallocha | reverse complement strand
GGTTTTAGCTACTTCGTGACGTTCACAAATGACTTTAGTAGATATGGCTATGTCTATCTAATGAAGTACAGGTCTTAAACTTTTGAGAAATTCAAAGAGTTCAAGAATGATGTAGAAAACCAACTTGGCAGAAGTAAAAAAACCAATCGATCAGATCGAGGTGGCGAATACTTAAGCCAAGAGTTTGACAGTCATCTAAAGGAGTGTGGTATTATATCACAGCTCACTCCTCCTAGAACACCACAATGGAATGGTGTGTCCGAAAGGAGAAATCGAACTCTGTTGGACATGGTTCGATCTATGATGAGTCAAGCTAATCTTCCTATCTCTTTTTGGGGTTATGCATTAGAAACTGCTACGTTTCTATTAAACCATACTCCAACTAAAGCAGTTGAAAAGACACCATATGAGGTATGGATTGGGAAAGAACCCAATATGTCTTTTCTTAGGATTTGGGGCTGTGAAGCACATGTTAAGAAATTAACATCTGATAAACTAGAGTCCAAATCAACTGTCTGCTTGTTTGTGGGTTATCCCAAAGAAACAAAGGGATACTACTTTTACTCATAAGACGAGAACAAAGTATTTTTTGCTCGCAAAGCTGTTTTCTTGGAAAGGAGTTCCTTCTCAAGAAAGACAGTGGGAGTAAAGTAGAACTTGCAAAAATTCAAGTACCACAAACTCACATACAAGATGAGTTGGAAATAGGATCAAGTTCACAACCAGTTGTGGAACAAAAACCCATTGCACAAGAACCTAGAAGGTCTGGTAGGGTACGTCAGGTGATTGAGAGATATGGATTTCTAATCACTGAAAGTGACACCATTGAGTTAGTAGATCATGAGGATCATACTACCTACCGAGAAGCTATTGAAAGCCCAGACTCAAAAATTTTGCTTGAAGCCATGAAATCCAAGATGCAATCAATGTACGATAACCAAGTTTGGACCTTGGTTAATCCACCAAAAGGTACTAAGGTAATTGAATGCAAATGGCTATTCAAAATTAAAGTTGATAAGACCTACAAAGGTAGACTAGTAGCAAAAGGTTTTCGACAAATTCATGGTATAGATTATGATGAGACCTTTTCGCCAGTAGTCATGCTCAAGTCCATTAGGATCTTGCTTGCCATAACTATATATCAAGATTATGAGATATGGCAAATGGATGTCAAAACCGCTTTCCTCAATGGAAATTTACTTGAGGATGTGTATATGACACAACCTGAGGGTTTTGTCAATCCCAAGCATCCTAAGAAGGTTTGCAAGCTTCAAAAATCCATCTATGGATTAAAGAAAGAATCTCGAAGTTGGAATCTTCATTTTGATGAGGAAGTCAAAGAATTTGACTTCATCAAGAACGAAGATGAGCCTTGTGTGTACAATAAGGTTAGTGGGAGCATAGTAGTATTTCTAGTCCTGTATGTGGATGACATCCTTCTCATTGGGAATGACATTCCAACATTGCAAAAGGTTAAGCAATGGTTGGGAAAATGTTTCTCAATGAAAGACTTAGGTGAAGCTGAGACAATACTTGGTATTCGAATCTATAGAGATAGATCGAATCGGCTTTTGGGACTAATTCAAGAAAAGTACATAGACAAAGTACTAAAGCATTTTAGTATGGGAGACTCAAAGAAAGGGTATATACCTTTGGCTTTGGGAGTTCCTTTAACTAAAGAACAGTGCCCTAAAATCAAAGAGGAAAGGGACAAAATGAGTAGAATCCTATATGCATCTGCTATTGGATCTATCATGTACCCTATGTTATGTACTAGATTGGATGTTGCTCATGCACTGAGTATAACCAGTAGGTTTTAGTAAGACCCTAGTGAGAAGCACTGGTTTGCTATAAAAGGGATCCTAAAGTACCTGCGAAGGACTAAGGATCACTTTTTGGTGTATGGTGGTCAATAAGAGCTCGTCATACAAGGTTATGCCGATGCTGCTTTTTAGAGCAGCATTCAGGATTCTAGATCGTAATCTGGATTTTTTTTTATGTTGAATGGTGGTGCTGTCAGCTGGAGAAGCTCGAAGTAAGAGATCGTTGCCGATTCAACAACAAAATCTGAGTATATTGTAACAAGTGAGGCTGCAAAAATGGCTGTTTGGATATCAATTGATAGAACTATCCAAGAATGTTGTTTCATATTAAGTTATCATGTGTGAAGCACATGGTTGTAAGACCTTGAAACAAAAGAGACATCATTCTAAATATCCCTAGTCAGTCATTGTTATGGGAATAACAATGAATTAAGACTAGTATGCTCTCTCTGATAAGTTGAGTTCTGTCTTACGGATCATAAGGACAAGAGTGTCAATCAAAGATCATAGATACATGTTTAGAACATGGTATCTGGATTCGATCCATTTATGAGAACACTGCAAGGTATAAGTCATAAGTGTTTCTCATATGCAAGTTTTGCATTGGAGTTCTTAGACCTAAAATCTCTATGAAACTCTTTATGTATTACTGTATACTTTGACATATACCTAACGTGCTCGTAACAGAGTGACAAGTACGGGTATGCTTGGGTATACATTGATTCGTGTTAGAGAGCATGGGTGAAGTGAAGGGATTACCCCTCTCAATAAGAGAGAAAATATCATCGGCCACTTGATCAGTGAACTAAGAAGTGTATGGCCATACCAAGATGAAATAATGAGTAATCATTATTTATCTGAGAGTTTAGTGTCATTGGAATATAAAGAAAGGAATTAATTTATATAAGGGTGACTAGTTCCATGCCTTATATTAATTCTGATATTTTTGGGTAAGGGACTATGCAAAACTGCATTAGGTCAAAAAATGCCATATGCATTTTCATTTAATTTGGAATGCTATAATATCTTGCTAGAGAATATTTATAGCCTTTGAATTAATTTATTAATTCATTGCCAATATTAAATGGTCCTATAGAATCGCACATAAAACATTGGACTTAAAATATTTAAATTAAGTATTGGGCATTAATTTGGGCTTTTAATTAAAGTCAAATTAATGTGTGTAATGGATTATTAGATTGCTATTGGACCTTAGCCCATGAGAGAGAGAAATTCAGCCCACAAGGTTTAATTTCAATTAATTAAATGTCTTGTATTAATTTAATTAATTAAGTTTTAAAGCCTAAAAGAATTATGATCAAATAAATCACTTAAATAGGAATACTATTGGCCGAAATTCCTAGAGTGAAATCAAGGAATTTCGGCATATCCTTTATATTTATTAAGTAGTTTATTTGATTAATATGTCTTGTATATTCCTATTTAATTAAGTGGTTAATTTGATTAATATGTCTTTTGTTTTTATCTTGGACAAATTAAAGAGTTTTTTTATCAATAAATATTACTTATTTTAATTAAGTGATAAAGGCAAATATTAATTATCTTTAGCTAATATTAAATATCCTAAGGTAGTATATTTGAGATTTATCGCTTAATAAATAAGATAATATATATATTGGATGAGAGAGAGAAAAAAAACCTAATTTTGTGTGTGGTGTGAATAGTAATGCATGAATAGTAACTCGTAAATAGTCACTCATGAATAGTAACTTTGTCTCACAATTTTATTTTGGCCAATTTTTCATAAGGAGAAAGGATTGTTCCTCATTCTCTTGTGATCTTGGATAGTAATAGCAACGTTAGTGAAGTGCAAAATCAAATTTTGTAGCTTCAATCAATTGCCATTACACGATACTTAAACAGAGAGCTAGCATTCTCGATTTTAAGCCGTCTTTGCAATTGTGTGTGTGAACATAGAGAAGAGTGGCATAAAGACTGTTTTTTGGTATTGTCAAAGAAGATCAAAGGTTGATAAATCACTCTTGATTGCTGGCCATCACTCTTGGCCTAATGTTGGCATCTCTATTTTCATTAGATAGTAGATTATGGAAGGAAGTGAGGAAGCAGTAAAGGAAACTACTAAAAGTAACTTGGCAGTGAGAACAAATCCCTTAAACTCAAAGTCTTTAGTGTCCTCTCGAGGTGAGATACCTGCTGCTATACTTAGGGAGGCATTGCTGATGATCTCTCAAAATATGGCTTAAATTTTATAGAGAATGACGACACCAATAGTTCTCGTTGCATAAATTAAAAAGCATAAAGCAAAGGTATTTTTGGGCACCAGTTTGGACGAATTAGAAAAAGCAAAATTTTGGTTGCAGAAGATTAAACACATTTTTTAGGAGATTTAATGCCCAACCAACCAGACAGTAACTTATATTGTGCCCTTACTTCAAGGAGTGGCATATGATTGGTGGAAGTTAGTGTTGAAGTAGTCTCAATTACCTAGTCCCCTTACCTTAAAGTTCTTTAAAGAGGAGTTTAAACAAAAATATATAACTAAAGCTTATGAAGAAGAAAAGCTGAGGTAGTTTCTAAATTTAAATCAAAGAGGCATGATGGTAGCTGAGTATGAGAATGAGTTCAATCGCTTAAATAAATATATATCAGAACCCATATTGATAGAAGCATTTAGGTGTCAGTAGTTTAAGGATTATTTAAATGATCATGTCAGTGAGCAGTTGATTAGACCCATTTCATTGTAATCAATGAACTATTATCAACTTGTACAAGTAGCCATTCAGGTCGAAAAGAATGAATTAGCCAAAAGGAAAGTGAACAAAGGAAGAGCTTTGCTAGAGGTGGTTCATCAATATGAAAGAGACCAAAGGTTGCCTAGAGAGATCAACTAGTAGAATTTATTAACCACCCTACTTCTAGGGGTAGATGATAAGGAGCATTTACAACAACTAGATTGGCTAAGGAGATGTCAAAAGAACAAGGTAGAGGATAACCACCAAAATGCACTTATTATTTTAAAAAGCATTGAGGCACTTGTAGGATGTTAACAGGTGCTTGCTTTTGATACATCAGTACTGAACACTTATGGCAAACTGCCCATTGAGATAAAAACAAGGCTTTGCACAGTAAAGTAGTAGGGGAGCTTCTAATACACCCTCAGTTAGGAGAGGATATGGAAAATGTAGGAGCATATCCAATTAGTTTAGAGCACAGTATAGAAAATCCTCTAAAACTATCGATTGACCCTTTACCTCTATAACTCCTATCTAGGTGTATGCCATGAAAGATCATAAAGATGTGGATGCTCCAAAAGTTATAGCTGGTACTTTTTCTCTCTTCAACACTAATGTGTATGTACTTATAGATCTAGGTTCTACTCATTCTTATATATGTACTAGGGATTTAGGTAAGAATATTTCTACTGTAGATTAATTAGATTTTGATATATGTGTAACTAATCCCTTGGGCTATTGTGTTTTTGTGAATAGGGTGTGTAGAAATCGCCTTCTTGATATACAAGGGAGAGAATTTTTGGCTGATTTAATTGAGTTTCCCTTTCATGAATTTGAAGTAATATTGGGCATGGACTAGTTAACTAAGCATCAGGCAATAGTGAATTATAGAGCCAAGACTGTAGTACTGAAACACGCTGAGGGTAAAGAAATAATATTATAGGGTATTAGATCTAAACCCCTAGCAAATTTCATATCAATTATAAAAGCTAGGCATTTTCTTAGGATGGGATATGAGGCATTCTTGGCTTTTGTGCTTGATTCCGAAAGAGAGAAAATAAGCCTTTAAGACATATCGGCAGTCAATGAATTCGCTAATGTGTTACCAGAGGTGTTTCTGGGTCTCTCACCTGAAAGAAAAGTGGAGCTATCCATAAAAGTCTTACCTTGAATGGCTCCCATCTCTAGGACACCTTATAGAATAAAGGCTTTATTAGGCTTAGATTGTCACCTTGGGGTGCGCTAGTATTGTTTGTCAAAAAGAAAGACGACACATTAAGGATGTGTATAGATTATTGACAACTCAACAGGGTAATAGTGAAGAATAAGTATCCTTTTGGCTCGAATTAAAGATTTATTTAACCACTTATAGGGTGTTGATGTATTTTCTAAGATTGATCTATGATTAAGATATTATCAACTGAGTAAAAGATGTGAATATGCCAAAAACTACTTTTAGAACTCAATATGGCCATTATAAATTTTTTGTCATGCCTTTTGGGCTGACAAATGTATGGACGGATTTTATGGACTTGATGAATAGGATGTTTAGACCTTATTTAGACTAGTTTGCAGTCGTATTTATTCATGATATACTAGTCTACTATTGGAATAAAGCTAAGCATGAGGGACATTTGAGAATTGTGCTATAGACTCTGAGAGAGCAACAAATATATGCCAACTTGAGCAAATGTGATTTCTGGCTTAAGGAAATCTCTTTCCTTAGACATATTGTATCATCAGAAGGTATTAGGGTGGATCCTAAAAGGGTTAAGGCCATTGTTAGTTGGAAGACACCTTGAAATGTATAGGAAGTAAGAATTTTTTTGGGCTTAGCGAGTTATTATCATCTATTTGCAAAAGGATTTTTAGTTATTGCTTCCCCTCTTACTATGCTAGTTCAAAAAAGTGCCAAATTCGAGTGGACAGAAATATGCCAAGTAAGCTTTGAGAAGGTGAAGAAGATGTTAATAAAAGCTTCAACTCTTACATAGCCAACATCAGATAAAGAATATTTTATGTGTAGTAATGCCTCTCAGAATGGATTGAGTTATGTGTTGATACAAGATGGCAAGGTAGTAGCATATGCATTAAGGTAGTTAAAATCTCACAAATAGAATTATCCTACTCATAATTTGGAGTTAACGGTAATATTTGCTTTAAATATATGATGCCATTATTTTTATGGACAAAGATGAAGGATCTATATGGATCATAAAAGTCTCAATTTGAGACATCATAGATGATTGGAATTATTCAAAGACAATAATTGCATAATTGATTAATTTGGATAAAGCAAATGTGGTAGTTGATGCTTTGAGTCAGATAGATATTTGCACCAGATAAGGCATTGATAGCCCAATTAAAAGCAAGAGCCAATGTGAGGCAAGCGATAATTGATGCCCAAAAAGGTGATGAAAAACTACAAAAAATAACTCAACTGATACATGAAGGAGGCCTATCAGAGTATTCAATTGAAAATGGTAGAAATGTGTACTATTGAAATAGATTATGTGTTCTAGATGATAAAGAGTAGAAGAAAACTTTATTGTTGGAAGCACATAGCACGATTTTCACTATACATCCCAATGGTAACAAGATGTACGAAGACTTGAAGTAGTTTTATTACTTGCCAGGAATGAAAAAAGATGTGTTAGAGTATGTTTCCAAATGTTTGACTTGTCAACAAATGAAAGTTGAACATCAATTTCCTTTGGGGTTATTCAATCCAATTCCAATTCTACAGTGGAAATGGGATAACATCACCATGAATTTTGTTACTGGCTTACCCCTCATTCAAAAGAAGCATGATACAGTATGGGTAATTGTGGATAGATTGACTAAGAAAGCTTATTTCATACCGATTCAGGAAGGTTACCCAATGGATAAATCGATTGAATTATATGTAAATGAAATTGTTCAATTGTATGGGATACCGTTATCAGTAATTTTTGATTGAGATCCAAGGTTTACCCTAGATTTTGGAAAAGCTTACAATAGGATTTAGACACAAAATTCCATTATAGTAAAACATTTTACCCACAAATAGATGGCAATCTGAAAGGGTTATACGGGTGTTAGAGGATATGTTGAGAGGATGTGTCTTAGACTTCTCGGGGAGTTAGGATAAATATTTGGCCTTGATGCAGTTTGTGTACAATAATAGTTATCAAGCTAGCATTGGTATGCCACCCTACGAGGCTTTATATGGTCACAAGTGTAAAACTCTAGTTTGTTGGATTGATTTAGTTGAGAATAAAATGATCGGTCCTGATATTATCAAAGATACTAAAGAGAAAGTACAAATTGTCATATAGAGATTAAGGGTAGCTAGCAATCGATAGAAATCATATGCAGATTTAAAGAGAAAAGATATTGAATATCAAATGGGAGATAGTGTTTTTATAGGTTTTTCCAAGGTAGAAGGTGTTACGATTTGGAAAGAAAAGGAAGCTTAACCCAAGGTTTATTGGTCCTTATGAAATTGTAGAATAGGTTAGACCTGCAGCCTACAAATAAGCTTTTCCATTGGAGTTATCAAAGTTACATGATGTCTTTCATGTATCTATGCTTCGATGATATCAATTAGATAAGTCTCATAAAGTGCCATTACAGAAGATAAGGGTTCAACTTGTCTACATATATGATGAAGAACCAATAGAAAATTTGGCTAGGGGAGTCAAACAGTTATGGAATAAGCAAATTCCCTTAGTTAAAATATTATGGCAACATCACGGTATAGAAGAGGCCATTTGGGATCCCGAATCAATAATGATAGCACATTATCGATAACTATTCAAATTAGGTATGAATTTCAGGGACGAAATTCTTTAAAAGGGAGAGAAATGTTAAGCCCCTACTTATGCCCTAGGAAAATAAATGTGAATTTAATCAATAATTCTATTAATGTATGCTTGTTGATCAATGTAAAGTAGGTAGGGACCTAGAGGTAATTATTGTAAAAGAAAAAGGGTAATTTGGTCATTGTACATTAAGTAATATATAAACCTAATTGGGAGAAAATGTAGTTTTTGGGTTCAATTAAAAAGAAATAGTGGAATTTTTGGGGTTAGAATAGGAAATTAAAGAATAAAAGGAGCTAAGTGTAGTTTTCTTAGGATTGACAAGTGGGCCAATGGGTAAAGAGCACCTAGCCTCCCCAAAGTCTTCTTGAAAAGTGAAGAAAACTCAATAATTTAGTGAAAGTAAGGGTTGCCCACTTAAAGGAACAAAAGAGCAACCAACCTTATCCTTAAATAAACCATAAATAACACTAAACCAACCCCTAAAAATTCAACTATAGCTTAAAGAAGAGAGAGAATTTAGTGCTTAGCATTTCTAAGGTAATAAATCCTTCCTCTCTCCTTTTTTTCTCCCATCTCTTATAATTAAACAATGATTTTAAGGGTGTAGATCAATCTTCAAGCATGATAATCTATAATTGTTTTGTGTAGAAGAAGAGAAAAACAAAGGGGAGGAGAAAGAGGAGGAAAAAGCTTGAAAATGGTACTTTGTCACCAAGTATGAGAACTTCTTACATTTAGTGTATGTGATTGCCCTTCAATACTACATTATGAAGATATGTTAGATGTGTTTGTAAGATGAAAACATGGATGTAGTGTCACTTGGTGCATAAGAGCTATATTCTGAGAGTTCTCTTGAGATAGTAAGAATGTTTTCTAAGGTTCACTAGACCCAGTAGTGCTGTTTGGTCTATAAGTTGAGTTATATAATCGAAAATTGAATGTTTTTAGTTAGGTTAGAAAATAGACTCATAGACCTAGATTTCTTACACAATGGTCATAGTCTGGTTTCCCTTCTATGATTGTTAAAAATTATCTTGAACCCTAACTATGTTTGGTGCCCTATTACTAGGAGTAGTCTACACTCTTTAGTGGATATCTAGAGATTTAAAAGCTAAAATTGAGTAATTTTTAATGATATAGAAACTAGAAACATTGAAAAACAACTTTGTAGAATACCACTTCACCCATAAAATTTATCTGCTATGTCCAAAATTCACCCAATGTAAGGCAGCATAGATGCGAAATCAACTTCTTAGGGACACTTTTCCTTCTCGACTGAGTCACAAATCACAGGAATAAGTAAAACCAATCATCTCTGTAGGGATACCTACCATCCCTACTGAGTTACCCACCATCCCAACTAAGTTATTTACTTTTGAATGGAATAGAATCAATTAGCTCGGTAGGGAGAAACCTTATCCCCACTGAGACATCTCATATTTAAGGTTAACTTGAGTTTTATGTCATAGGACAACATGGAAACTAATCTATATTTTTTTAAACCTAATTAAAACACCTAAAAAATGAAATTAATGGAAATAAATGGCATGAAATATATGTATTATACAAGAATGTAAAGAAGACATAAATATATATACGGGGGTGCTTGATGATGCATGTGTGAACTTACACAAATATACACATGATTATACAAGACTGATAATGCTATAATCAGGTGATGCACATGTATATAAATATTTATATTCTTAAGAATGTGCATTGATGTTCAAAATTATACTACTATGATCACATTGGTGTTACAAGTGATGTATACTTATATAAAAGTTAATGGACACCATTATATACACTTATGGGCATTATAATAGATTAATCTTGATCAATAAAAAAATGTTAAAGATGAGTCAATGCCTACATATAGAGCCTGGTTATGGATAGATATGCATGCTTATAGGATGCAGATGCAGCTTTCATAGTTGACCCTGTTTGGATCTGATAAGTGTGCATTTTATAATGTTTTTAAGTGTTTCTAGTTGGTTTATTTTGTTAGTTTTATAGTATTTTAGTTAATCTAGAGTTTAATTTGTTTCATTCATAATTTAAGGTCTTAATTGAGTTTATTGGTGTTTTTAGGGGCTTAATTGAAGAAAAAAGAAGAAATTGAAGGACTAAAAGGAGATTTTATCAAGTCTAGTATGAAAGAAGAAAGAATTGAGCATGGCTTAGTCCAGAGGAGGACCATTCAGTGGAATCATGTTTTTTATTCTACCGAATGGCCCTTTAAAGAAGGGAAACAAAGAGCATTTAGTAGAATCAGTTTTTTATTCTACCAAATCATGAGAAAAGTCAAGAAAAATAATTCAGCGGAGTTATTTCTTATTCTACTAAATGTATTTTTAATTAAAATTGCAATTCTTTTGATTCAGTGGTTTCAAAATGTATTATATCGGTTCAAGAAAGTTCACTTAAAGAGGCTTCTATAAATTAAATTAGGAAACTTGCTAATGCTCGATTTAAGAAGTTAAGGTGGATTAAACCTTCTTATTTTGTTGCCTCTGCTTTGCCTATAAAAAGAAGACTCAAGCTACAAGATGAAGGATGAAATAATTGTTTTAGGTTTTTGTTTTTATGTAGTTTGAGTTTAAGTTAGTATACATTCTCTGTAATTTTCTTTAACCTCAATTTTTAGCTTTCACTTATGAAGTGTGAGTAGTTTTTCTTAACTTTTGCTAAGGATACTTGAATCATTAATCTTTTGTTGTGATGACTTAATTGAGCTTTAATGTTAACCCAAGTTGATTATTTCTCGATTTTAAGCATAATCTTATCTTTGATTTTGTTTGGATTAATTGTTGATTTATTGGTTTAAATAACTAAAAGTTGATTTAAGCATCATTAAGGATTTATATGTTCTTGGATTAATCTTTTGAGTCAATGCATGATTGTTTTCTATTTTGAGATAATTTTGTCTTGATAATATTGATTAATTTTAAGAGAGGAAGAACCGAGAATATACTAGAATTGAATTTTCTTGGAAAAAAATTTAATGAAAGTATAGGAAGTTAAACTAGATCTTTATGTTGAATGTTAAATTGTTATTAATAGGGAATTTAATATTTAAAAGAGTTATTTTTAATTCATGGTATCAAGTCTTATTCATCTAGTTTTTCATAATTACTTGTGTTTTTAAGAATTGAAGTCATTGCAATAAAAGGTTAAGGTGGATAGTTCTTTAGTGAAAGTTATTTCTAGTTATTGATTGTTACCCTGTTTTAATTACTTGTTCTTTGTTTCAAGTCATTCATAATTTTTTTGGCTTATTATTTTAGGTTTAAATCTTCAACATAACTTTTGGGATCTCTTCTCTCTCTCCACATATAATTTTTATTTTAAAACTCAAAATCTTTTCATACACACACAAGTTTCCCTCAGGTTCAATATTTGGGGTCTTAATCTTTATTTTCCTATATTAGTAGCCGATCCAGTACACTTGCTACACACCGGTCAAATTTTTGGTGTCATTGTCGGGGAACACAATGGTGTGTGTTATTTATTTTAAGTTTTATAGTGAATTTTGTTTGTTTCTTATCTCCTCTTATCTATTTCTATTTTGATTTTGTTTGTTATTCGTGTAGGTGTCAATAGTTTATGATAAGAAATTGACTAATACTGCCTATTGACTTGAAATTGAGAGGAAATTTCATAGGATTAGAAAGTTAAAAGCCAACATGAATCTAGAAGATCAAGGAATCCTTAAAGATCCACCTCTCATCATAGATCCACCAGCTAGGGTGGAAGATCCACAATATAGGAATGAGCAAGGCAATAATTATCAACCTCAAGGGGATGGGTTTAGACCTAGAACCATTAAGGATTATGCCATTCTTAGGTGGAATGAAGAACATAGGATTATTAGGATCCATCAAAACCAACCATTTGAGATTAAACTTGCCACCATCACTATGGTGCAAATAAACAAATTTTTAGGTTCAGAGATAGAGGATCCTACATAACATTTAGATATGTTCTTAGAAATAAGTGATACGGTTCAAATACCAAATGTGTTTACTGATGCCATTAGACTTAAATTGTTTCCCTTTACCCTTATAGGCAACAAATGCAAGAAAAGTTCATGTGAAAATTCTTCCTACCCACCAAAATTGCCCTCATTAGGAAAAACATCAATGAATTTCAGTAGTTATATGATGAGCCATTTAATGAGGCTATTTGTCAATGATTTAGGAGACTATTAAAAAGTTTTCCACACCATGAATTTGTTGTTTATCAATTAATGTATATTTTTTATGTAGGTGTTAATCAAGTTACACGATCTTTGTTGGATTCAACATCAAATGGATGTTTCATGAACAAAATACCTACAAAAGCATTCATAATTCTTGATGAAATGGCAACTAATGATTCACAATGGGCTAGCCCAAGGGCCATTCAAAAGAAATAGGGAGTTCATAGCATATATGATTTTGCCATGAGAAATGCTAAATTAGAATTGTTCACTAAAGAATTGAATGGTTTAAAAGTTCAAAATATTTTTGCTTTGTTTAATGAAGCTAATTTTTATGCAGGAAATAAAGAAGCTATGAAGAATTGGGAAAGAGTAGTAGAGGATGTGAATACCTTAAATCCATATAGCAATACCTATAAGTAGGATGGAGGAACCATCTAAATTTTGCATGGAGAGAAGGTAATCAAACATCTACATCAAATTCTCAACCTAAACCTCCTTTCAATCAAAATCTAGCTTCCAATAGCAATCCACCATACCAAAATCCAGTACAACCACACTACCTTTCTAACCATCAATCAGTACCCTATTAACTATCTGGATTTTAAAAAACCCCACCCCTATAAGAAAAGAAATCAAACTTAGAAGAAATGTTTGCCAATGTTATGTCCACCGAAACTGGCTTTATGTGTAGTCAAAATGCTAGATGGAAATCTCAAGACATTAGGATAAGGAATCAAGATGCATCCATTAGGAATCTGGAAAACCAAGTGGGGCAACTTGCTAATTCATTTACCAATAGGGCTTAAGGAACATTTCCATCTAATGTAGACCATAATCTGGAAGAGAAAACTAAGACAATTACTTTAAGGAGTGGGAAAGAGTTACAAGAAACTGAAATTGATAAGAATGCTTCTAAAGTGGTGAAAATAACAACGGAGGTAAGTATCTCTAACTCAAAAATTGGTGATGAAGTGCCTCCTATTGTTAAAAAGGATAAGGGTAAGGAAAAATTGGTATCTAATGTGATGGATGAATCTAAATTACCTTTTCCGTCTCTAGCTAGAAAAGAAAAGCAAAATGAGCAATTAACTTGTTTTTTAGACATGTTTAAAAAGTTGCATGTAAATTTACCATTTACCGAAGCTTTGTTACACATGCCTAAATATGCTAAGTTTATGAAAAAATTATGTTCTAATAAGAAAAAAACTAGAGGGTTTAGGAATGGTCCAATTATTTGAAAATTATAGTGCAATCTTAATGAATAAAATTCTTGAAAAACTAAAAGATCCTGGTAGTTTCACATTATCGTGTGAATTAGGAGGGAATTTTGTTGGACATACTTTATGTGATTTGGGTGCTAGCATAAATGTAATACCTAATTCTATTTATAGGAATTAAATTCAGAAGACATGAAGGAAACCTGAATGATATTATAATTAGCGGATAGATCGTTGAAGAGGCGTAAAGGGATTATTGAAGATTTATTGGTCAAAGTTGGAAACTTTATATTTCCAGTAGATTGTATGGTTATGGATATGGAAAAAGATATAAGAGCGCCTTTAATAGTTAGAAGACCATTCTTAAATATAGCAAGAGCTTTAATAGATGTTCATGGGCAAATAGTCACTTTGAGATTTAATGAGGAGGAAATGGTGTTCAATTTAAACAAAATAATAAAACATCCACCTATGATTTTGAGGAGTCAATTTGTTTTGTTGATGAAGTTTAAAAGTATATAGAAGTAAAACAAAAGGAAATCATTTTGGATGATGAGCTAAAGAAATGTCTAATGAACACAAAGAATGCAGATGAAGTGGAGACAAGAGAAAAAGAGATAATTTAGGAATTAGAAAGATAACATAATGAAGAAGGACATATGGAGGATGTATTATCCCCTCCTAAGGGAGATTCTAAACTTAAAACTCTTACTTTTCATTTAAAATATGCATTTTTAGAGGAAAATCCAAAACTAATAATTAAATCTTCTTTGTTGATAGGTTTGGAAGAGAAGATCTTGATTGAAGTGCTTAAAAAGCATAAAGGAGCCATTGGTTGGGAAACATCCAATTTAGAGGGTATAAGCCCCAGTTATTATATACACTAGATACCAATGGATGAAAATTCCAAGTCGGTGGTGCAACCCCAATGGTGACTTAATCCCGTTATGCAAGAGGTGGTGAAAAAGGAGGTACTTAAACTCCTTAATGCAGGTATTATCTATCCTATCTCTAATAGTAGTTGGGTTAATCCAGTTTAATGTGTGCCTAAAAAGGGGGGCATGATTGTAATCACTCATGAAAAGGATGAACTAATCCCAACACGTATTATGATGGGATGGTGAGTGTTCATAGATTATAGGTTATTGAATAATGCCACTAGAAAGGATCACTTTCTTTTACCATTCATTGACCAAATGTTAGAGAGATTAGTGAGAAATATATTTTATTGCTTTTTAGATGGATATTTGGGGTATATACAAATACCAATAGCCATAGAAGACCAAGAAAAGACCACATATACATGCCCTTATGGTACATTTGCATATAGGAGGATGCCTTTTGGTGTATGTAATGCTTCCGCTACATTTCAAAGATGCATGATGGCCATTTTTCATGATTTTATTGAAAAATTTATGGAAGTTTTAATGGATGATTTTACACTATATGGTCATGATTTTGAATCATGTTTAAATAATCTTAAATTGGTTTTAGAACAGTGTAAAAAACTAATCATGTTCTTGTTGGATTTTTATGGTCACATGCATCATATACATGAGCGGAATTTTAAATTTTTTAACCATATGATCTGATCTTGCCATGAATACACAATATAACTATATCAGAATAAGAAAAATCACCTTTGATTTTTGTTGAACAGTTGATTTTACTTCGCACCGGGTTGTCGCAAACCACAGTGTCCAAAATCGAACACCTCCAATGAGTAATCCACACTAGAGAGGGGTAAATTGAACCAACAAATTGGTGTTCAACTAGGGCTGGCCGAAATTCCCAAGAGCTAGCTTGGGAAGTGGCACAAAAGGGGAGAGAGTTTTTAGAGAAAGGACTTTCCTTTTGTTTTAATCACTTAACCCTAATTCTCATAAGTTGGCCTTTTATAGTTAGGTTAAAATTCCAACTCCTTAATGAGATTGGGCTCTTTAAAATTGCTGGAGAATTATTAATTGGGCTTCTGGAATTAATTATAATCATTTGGGCTTAATTAAATCCAAATTAAATCTTTTCATAAAAGACCATGCACAAAATCCACAAACTAGGCCCTCTGTGCATCTAATTAGATTTAAATACCCAAATGGATTCCAAATCCAACCAAATTAAATATGTGAGTTCCATAACACTTATGTAACATATATAAATTAATTTGGTCCAAGAAAAAGCCCTCTAAGCCCTTCTGTATGGAGTTGGCGTGTAGCCCTCTTCTGGAGGGCTTCCTCCAACTTCTTCATTCCTTTGGCCCTTTATAATTTCTCCAATGGTCCTATTAACTATTATATCAGTCCTATAACACTTATAGTAGTCTTATAACACTTATAAGACAATAATAATTAATCATGAAATACATTATTTCATTTAGGTCTAATTTACAGAACATTTCTCAAAAGTTCCGCGGACAATTTTATTTGATCATAATTAATTAAACTCTTTAATTAATTATTATCATATTCTCCTCTCTACCTTTATAATAATATCAAATATTATTATCCTTGTCATTTTACCATTTTACCCTTTTCTCTATATGTGTGTGACCTATTGGGTTCCTGTCCATGTTGGCAGTATAATATGTAATTGTGAGTTCTATTCAAAACTCACATGATTTAAACTCCTTTAAATCATTTTATCAATCTCTATTGATATTTTGATACATCATTATACAAGTCATGATTGGCCTCTAGCTAGGCATCATGACTACCCAAATGTCAGGAAAGTCATGTGGTTTGACTGTACCCTTCCATAGAAACAGTTACCGTGCAATTACTCCTTTCACCACTCTTATCTCAATTAGATTCTGAGTATGGATTTCTGTCAACTCATATAAATCTAATTATGTATGTTCTATTAATTTAACCATTGTTCCTAAAATGCCCTTCATGGATCTCCATCCATCTCGGCATATTACTCTGGCCAGAGATTCACTGAACAAGGTAATTATAGAATCATGTGAGATAACTTCCCTTGTTAAATCTGGGATGGTGAATCCTTTGTCAATCACTCAACTATCTTCAAGTAGGTCATGATATACCCAATCTCCTAACTATGTTCACTCCCAGTTGGAAGTAATCAGTTATGGAGTCAAAGTATACCACTTGCTATTTAAGATAACTTTGGTGATCTCAAGTCTAAGGATACTTGCACAACCGCTATGAAGAGATTCCTCACTGACATAGATTTAATATCCATATGAGGATTCTCTTTGCAGGTCTCCAATGAACTTGTTCCTCTAACAAGCATCCACATGTTAGCATTGATTATCATCCATAATCACAATTATGAGAACCATTGCTTGAACCATTCAAGAAGCATAACATGTGCTAGTCTGTCCGAATTAACAATGTCCTATCTTGTTAATTCTATGGCTAGGGATATTTAGATATTAACACATTTGCATGCGATAGACATCTCACATCATGAACACTTTCATGATTGCCTTTGCACTGTGTTTATAATATCTAGGACTTCATTTATTAATTTAAGATTTACAAACTCATGTATTCAAACACAGCATTAATAAATGAATGATGCCTTTTATTAAGAATATAAATTTCATACATATGAAAAACATCCCTATTACATGGGCTCTAGGGCATACTCTCTAACAGTTCTTAATTGGGAAAAATGCCATTTCATGGTAAAAGAAAGGATAGTTCTAGGGTATAAAATCTCTGAAAAAGGAATTGACGTAGATACAGGTAAAATTAATGTTATTGATAAATTACCTCCTCTTACAAGCGTTAAAGGTATTAGAAGTTTCCTTGGTCATGTGGGTTTTTATCATCGCTTTATTAAGGATGTTTCTAAGATTGCTAAACTACTTTCCAATTTGTTAATGAAAGATACTACATTTAACTTTGACGATGAGTGTTTGTAGGCTTTTAACTTATTGAAGCAAAAAATAATCATAACATCGGTCATTACATCACCCGATTGGAGTTTACCATTCGAGATCATGTGTGATGCTAATGACTATGCTGTGGGAATGGTTTTAGGCCAATAGAGGGAGAAAATCTTATATACTATCTATTATACTAGCAACACACTCACCGAAGCTCAAGTCAATTATACCACCACGGAGAAAGAGTTACTGGCAATTGTATTTTCTTTTGACAAATTTTGATCTTATCTCCTAGGTTCCAAAGTCATAGTATGGACGGATCATGAAGCATTAAGTCACCTTTTTACTAGAAAGGATTCCAAACTATGACTTATCCGCTAGGTATTGCTATTACAAGAATTTGATGTAGAGATTAAAGGTAAGAAAGGAGCTAAAAATTATGTGGCGGATCATCTTTCTTGACTGGATCATGCTAATATTGAAAAGGGAGAAATTGTTGATTTATTTCTTGATGAATATATTAGTGTAATTTATGTTTGTAACTTTGTAACTCTTTGGTATGCTAATATAGCTAATTTTCTAAAAAGAGGTTACCTCCCTAAAGATTTCACTTGGCAACAAAAGAAAAAGCTACAAGCATATGCCAAACACTACCTTTGGGATGATCCATAACTAATCAAGATTTGTTCGGACTAAATACTTTGAATATGTGTTCCATAGGGAGAACAAGAAGACATCATGAGACAATGTCATGGAGGGGAAGTTGGACGCTATCATGGACCTAAACGTATGGTATAAAAGATTCTTCAATCAAGCTTTTTCTGGCCTACTCTTTTTTAGGATGTTAAATCATTCATTGAGCTTTGTGATAAATGTCAAAGAGTAGGAAATATTTCTAAAAGAGATGAAATGCCTATGAATAACATACTCGAAGTGGAATTTTTGATGTTTAGGGTATAGATTTTTTGGGGCCATTTCTAAACTCATTTGGATTTGAATATATTTTAGTTGTTGTAGACTATGTGAGTAAATGGGTAGAAGCCATTCCAACTAGGACTTGTGATGCCAAGGTGGTACTTAAATTTATTAGAAAATATATTTTCACCAGATTAGGAGCACCAATAGCCATTATAAGTGATGGAGGCAAGCATTTTGTCAACTATCAATTTAAAACCTTGCTCAGAAAATTTGGTGTTAAGCACAAAATAACAACCCCATACAATCCTCAAGTAAATGGGCGAGTAGAAGTGTCTAATAGGGAGTTGAAATCAATTTTAGAAATGAATGTCAATAGTTCTAGGAAAGACTGATATTATAGGTTGGATGAGGTTCTTTGGGCCTATAGAACTGCATTCAAAACCTCTATAGGCATGTCTCCTTTTATAATTGTCTTTGGAAAATCTTGTCATTTACTAATCGAATTTGAACATAAAAGCATACTAGGCAACAAAGTTTCTTAATTTTGATTTGAGATATGCAAGAGACAAGAGGAAGCTACAACTCAATGAAATCAATGAAATTCAATGATGGTCATATGACAATGTAGTAATTTATAAGGAGAAAACAAAACATTGGCATGATAAGCATTTGAAATTTAAAGAATTTATTCCTAGTATGATGGTGTTATTATATAACAACAAGTTGTGTTTGTTTCCAAATAAACTGAAGTCCAAATGGTTGGGGCCTTATCAAGTTTTGTATAGTAACGAATTTGGAATGGTAACTATAAAAATTCTAAATGATGGTAGGGAGTATAAAGTGAATGGACATTGATTGAAGACATACTTTGAAGGAAGAGTGGAGGTGGCTGAAGCAGTATTGGTATTTCAAGAATAACATCAGAGGAAAAAGTCTAGCCGAGGACTTGTTAAACTCATAACTAAATTCTTTATCCTTTGTAGTTTACTTAATGCATTTACGGCATTTGCTTTCATTGTGTGTGTTTTGACTAATGTCTAGCAAGTGTACCAGATTGGCTAGTAATATAGGAAAATAAAGATTAAAATCTCAAATATCGAACCCAAGGGAAACTTGTGTGTGTATGAAAAGATTTTGAGTTTTAGAATGAAAATTATGAGTAGAGAGAGAAAGAAGAGATCCCAAAAGTTGTGATGAATATTTAAACCTGAAATAATAAACCAAAACAAATTATGAATGACTTGAAACAAATAACAAGTAATTAAAACATGATAAAAATCAATATTTAAAACAACTTTCACTAAGGGACTATCAACCTTAACTTTTTATTGCAATGACTTAAATTCTTAAAAATACAAGTAATTATGGAAAACTAGATGAATAAAACCTGATACCTTGTATCAAGAATATCTTTCTTGAATATTAAACTCCCTATTAAGAACAATTTAACATTCAACATAAAGATCTAGTTTAACTTCATATACCTTCATTAAACTTTTTTCCAAGACAATTCAATTCCAGTATATTCTCGATTCCTTATCTTTTAATATTAATCAAAATTATCAAGACATAATTATCTCAAAATATAAAACAATCATGCATTGACTCAAAAGATTAATCCAAGAACATGCAAATCCTTAATGATGCTTAAATCAACTTTTAGTTATTTAAAGCAATAAACCAAAAATTAATCCAAACAAAATCAAAGATAAGAATACGTTTAAAACTAAGAAATAATCAACTTGGGTTAACATTAAAGCTCAACTAAGCCATCACAAAAAAAGATCAAAGCTTCAAGTATCCTTAGCAAAAGTTAAGAAAAACTACTCGCACTTCATAATTGAAAGCTAAAACTAAGTTTAAAAGAAAAATACAGAAAATGTAAACTAACTTTAAATTTTAATGTAAACACAATAACTAAAGACTATAAAATTAGCTCCTCAACTTGTGTCTTGAGTCTTCTATTTATAGGCAAAGCAGAGGCAACAAAACAAAAATTTTAATCCAACTTAACTTCCTAATCCAAGCATCAGCAAATTTCTTGATTTAATTGACAGAAGACTTCCTAATTAAGTGAACTCTCTTCAACCGGTGGAATAAGACTTGAAACCACCGAATCACTTCTTTTAAAATCTCAGCAAAAAATCATTCAGGAGAGTAGAGAATTAGATTCCACTGGTTAGCCCTATTTTAGTCTTCAAACATGTCCATTAGGTAGAATCACATTGTGATTCCACCGAATGGGCTTTCTTCTCCACTTTAAAAGAGCCATTCGGTAGAATCACAATGTGATTCTACCTAATGGACTTGTTTGAAGACTAAAATAAGGCTATAAGTGTTATAGGGTTAATATATAATTAATTATTATTAGACTATAAGTGTTATAGGGCTAATATATAATTAAAAGATCCATTGGAGAAAATTATGGAGGCCTAGAAAATTGAGTTTGGCACAGAAACCCTCTAGAGGAAAGGTTTCATGCCAACTTTAGATAGAAGACCTTGGAGGCCTAATTCTTGGACCAAAATAAATTAAATATATTTCATAAGTGTTATGGACCTTACATATTTAATTTGGATGGATTTGGAATTCATTTGGGTGATTAAATCCAAGTGTATACATGGAGGGCCTAGTTTGTGGGTTTTCTGCATAGTCTTTTATGAAAGGATTTAAACTTAATTTAATTGAGCCCAAATAAATTATTAATAATTCCAAAAGCCCATTTAATATTTATCCAGCAATTTTAAAGAGCCCAATCCCATTATGAAGTTGGATTTTTAACCTAATTATAAAAATCCAAGTGATAGGGATTTTAGGGTTAACTGAACAATTAAGAGAAAAAGATTTTCTCTCATGCTCTAACCCTAGCCGCCACTTTCCCCTTGCTAGCATCAAGGGATATTCCTCTTGGAAAAGATTTAAGGAACTCCAAAGGCAATGTCCTCACCATGGCTCGCTGGATTGAATGATTCCTCAAATCTTTCATAATGGCTTAATGGAAGAAAATATGAATATTGTAAATGATGCCTCAGGTGGGAAGTGGTTGGAGAAAATAGCCAAGGAAGCAAAAATTTTTTTAGAAGAATTGACTTCACAAGGTAACATTGGAGAAGAATCAATAATGGCTAGAGCTAAGGGACTTTTGGAGTTAGATTCCATCAACATATTGAAAGCAAAGGTTGAGGCATTAACTAAATTAGTAAGAACTTCTCATTCCAATACTGAAAATGTGAGTCAAGTTTGTGAGAAATGTGGGGGACCTCATTTATATACTCATTGTAATGAAAATTCCAATAAGGATGTAAATTTTTTCCAAGGTAATTACAATTAAAGGGTGGGTCAAAATTCTAATTATTATAATCCTCAGTGAAGGAATCATCCTGGTTTTTCTTGGTCCAATTCTAATGCTGAATTGAACCACTTAAATAACCCTGCTACCAAAATACCTAACTTGTCCACTTTCCCTATTAAACCCCATTTTAACCCCTAATAACCCAAATCTCATCTTGAGAATTTAATGAAGTAGTTTATTAACCATCAAATGACTACCGATAAGAAAAATAAGGTTCAATTTAAGTAATTAAATACAATGATTGGCCAACTTGTTACCCATAACAAAATCCTTGAAACCTAATTTGCTCAACAAGCTACTTCTAATCCTAAACCAATTGGCAAACTCCCTAGCCAACCTAAATTTCTACCATAAGAGTCTGTCCAATCTATCATGCTAAGAAGTGGGAAGAAGCTTGAGAGTAAGATTAAGGGTAAAAAGGATAATGTTGTATTTGATGATCAAGCTATTGAGGTTGAGAAAAATAATGATAATTTGGATAAGAACTATAAAGAATCTAAGGATAAGGTGGTAACATCTAAAGAAGATAACTCTAAGGATAATGTGTGATAGATGGATCTGTCTTTGATAAGGCATTATGTGATATGGGTGCTAGTGTTAGCCTCATGCCATATTCTATTTGTAAGAGGCTTGATTTAGATGAATTAAAACCTACTAATATGTGTTTATCTATGACAAATAAATCCATTTCACACCCTATAGGCATACATGAAAATGTCCCTACAAAAGTAGGTAAATTTATTATACTTGTTGACTTTGTGGTTCTTGATATGGAGGAAGATCCAGAAATTCCTATTTTGTTTGGTATACCTTTTTCTCATTACAGCTAGAGATGTTATTGATATGAAGAAAGGGAAATTTTCTCTTGAAGTTAATGGTGAAACAATTGAATTTGATGTCTTTAAAATGGTTAAATCATCTCTTATAGAAGTGGTAAATAGGATTGATGCTTATGATATTATTGATGAATGCATTAATGATGTAGTTCATGATTACATTAGTGACTTTGGTCACTAGAGACTGTTTATTTATTTTAATAAAGAAATCTCAAATGTGTGGATCCATTTATGAAAACATGCAATCAAAACTCATTTTTTACTTTTTTCCTAATTTTTTTATTTAAGATTAATATTTTAAATGACAACATTTTTTGGGTAAAATGACATTGGTAACTCCACTATTTTTTATTCATCTTAACTAAAAATCTAAAACTAATTGGTAATTAACTTATGAATCCATTTGATGTGATGAAATGATTTTTTATCAAACCTTTATTTATTTTTATTGACATATAAAACTTTGTAAGATTATTTATTTTTCATAATAAAAACCCAATTATTAACTAAGAGATATGATAAAATACATATTTATCAATTTTACTTCTCTAACTTATATTAAAAACATGTATCATAAACCAAATAAACAATACCCACATGTATACATATAATCATGCCTTGAAGCCCAACTAAACAATATCAACATATTTGGAAGCTATAAACATTTTCAGCATACATGATGGCATTAATGCATAAGATAGGTACATATGTGTATACATGAGTCCTATGATGACTTTTGTCAGAGTTAGCTAGTGAGAAAGATTATTCTCTAACAAATACAAGGAATCGAAAATTCTAAGTGCTCTTTATCTTTTTACAACATTAGGCTTTCTATAATAGTCCAAATTTTAATTTTTATAAATAGTACTTTTTGGGACATAAATAGTGACATCAGGGTGAATAGTATCACTTGAAACCAATAAAACATTTTCTTCACCATTAGAAAGTACAATTTATGATGAGTTTAGTGGTATAATTTGAGTTGAAATTGAGGTCAAATAGGCTTTCATAAGGCATAATGAAAAATTTATCCAGCCCATATTTGGGGTTTGATCGGACTTGAAAATAATGCTGAAGGCCTTTGAAAAATTATTTGAATATATGAATTGACTTTAAATATTATAGAAAACTATTTGACAGTCAAAAATTAATTTTACGGTGACACTAAAAATGAGTTTTTGGACCAATAGAAATTTACCTAACTAAAAAATGGTGTTAGATTGACCGAAAAATATTTGTGTAGCCTAATAAATATTTTTCTATAATTATGGACATATTTTTATGAAAAATGGTGCAAGAGAAGTAGTGGAAAAATAATTGGGCCAAAATATTTGTTACTTAATTAAATTAGGCCTAATTGGATGAACCCAAATTGGTTAGACCTAATTTGACCAAATTGGCATGGGTATAAACAGCCAATAAACTAGAAAGTTCAGCAATTTCTTGTTAGAGAGTATGCCCTAGAGTCCATGTAATAGGGATGTATTTCATATGTATGAGTTTATATTCTTAATAAAAGGCATTATTCATTTATTAATGCTATGTTTAAATACATGAGTTTGTAAATCTTAAATTAATAAATGAAGTCCTAGATATTATGAACACAGTGCAAAGACAATCATGAAAGTGCTCATAATATCTAAATATCCCTAGTCGTAGAATTAACAAGATAGGGCATTGTTAATTCGGATAGACTAGCATATGTTATGCTTCTTGAATGGTTCAAGCGGTGGTTCTCATAACTGTGATTATGGAAGATAATCAAAGCTAACATGCAGATGCTTGTTAGAAGAACAAGTTCATTGGAGACCTGCATAGAGAATCCTCACATGGATATTAAATCTATATCAGTGAGGAATCTCTTCATAATGGTTGTGAAAGTATCCTTAGACTTGAGATTACCAAAGTTATCTTAAGTAGAAAGTGGTATATTTTGACTCCATAACTAGGAGTAAACATAGTTAGGAGTTTGGGTATATCATGGCCTACTTGAAGATATTTGAGTGATTGACAAAGGATTCACCATCCTAGACTTAATGAGGGAAGTTATCTCGCATGATTCTATAATTGCCTTGTTTAAAGAATCTCTGGCCAGAGTAATATGCCAAGATGGATAGAGATCCATGAAGGGCATTTTGGGAACAATGGTTAAATTAATAGAACATACATAATTATATTTATATGAGTTGATAGAAATTCATACTCATAATCTAATTGAGATAAGAGTGGTGAAAAGAGTAATTGCACGGTAATTATTTCTATTGAAGGGTATAGTCAAACCACTTGACTTTCCTGACATTTAGGTAGTCATGATGCCTAGATAGAGGCCAATCATGACTTGTATAATAATGTATCAAGAATATCACTGGGGATTGATAAAATGATTTAAAGGAGTTTAAATCATGTGAGTTTTGAATAGAACTCACAATTACATATTATACTGCTAATATGGATAGGAACCCAATAGGTCACACACATGTAGAGAAAAAGAATAAAATGGTAAAATGATAATGATAATAATATTCGATATTATTATGGGGATATAGAAGTGAATAAGATAATAATTAATTAAAGAGTTTAATTAATTATAATCAAGTAAAATTATTCGCAGAACCTTTCTAATATGTTTTGTAAAATTGGACCTAATTGAAATAATGTATTTCATAATTGATTATTATTGAACTATAAGTGTTATAGGGCTGATATAATAATTAATAGGTCCATTGGAGGAATTATAAAGGCCCAAAGAAGTGAAGTTGGCACAAAAGCCCTCCTAAAGAAGGGCCACACGCCAACTCCAAAACAGAAGGCCTTAGAGGCCTATTTCTTGGACCAAAATAAATTAAATATGTTCCATAAGTGTTATGGAGCCTACATATTTAATTTGGTTGGATTTAGAATTCATTTGGGTAATTAAATCCAAGTATATGTACAAAAGGCCTAATTTATGGGTTTTATGCATAACCTTTTTGTGAAAGGGCTTAAATTGGATTTAATTGAGCCCAAATAATTATAAATAATTACAAAATCCCAATTAATAATTCTCCAGCAATTTTGAAGAGACCAATCCCATTATGAAGTTAGATTTTTAACCTAACTATAAAAATTCAAGTGGTAGGGAATTAGGGTTAATAGTGTGTGAACACTTAAGAAAAGTTTCTTCTTTTTTCTATACCCTAGCCGCCACTCCCAAAGCTAGCTTCTAGGGTTTTTGGCTAGCCTTTATTTTCTACCAATTATTGGTTCATTCTATCATTCTCTCGTGTGGATTACTCATTGGAGGTGTTCAATTTTAGACACTGTGGTTTGTGACAACCCGGTGCAAAGGAAAATCAACTGTACAAGAAAAATCAAAGGTGATTTGTCTTATTTTCATTAATATGTATATTGTAAATTCATAGCAGGATCAAATATATTGGTTAAAAATTTTAAATTTTGCTTATGTATGAGATGCATGTAACTGATAATTCCCAACATTTATCCCATCTTTTTCCTTTCTCTAGCCATCCCTTATATCCACCATTTTCTCCATGTTTTTTTTTGAACTTCTCTTACCTAATTGTGCCAAATTTCACACCCTAAATAATTCTAAGGTCCTAATTTCATCTCTCGCCATCTCAAGAACCTATTTTAAGTAGAGGAAGTGGATGAAATTGTGAAGAAAAAGTTTACAACAAAAATTTAAGTAAGTTAATTTAGTGAAATTTTGATGAGTTTAATGGATTTTAAGGTAGAGATTAATGTTTTGAGTATATTTTGAATTATGAAAGAAGAAAAAATGAAGAACAAACTCATGAATGGTTCGGGTAAGGAAGGAATACAAAGGGAATCAAGTGAGACCAAGGAAAAAAGGAGGAAAATGTGAAAAAGGAAGAGAAGACAAATAAAAAGCTTAGAAAAATAGGTTTGTGGATAGTTAAACTAATTTATTTTATATAATTAAGGTTATGTAACTTAGGATTTTTGTGTATAAGATTAGTTAAAATTAAATTTATAGTAAATAAATGAAATTAGATATTAAATAATGCGATTGATGAAAGCAAATGCATGAAAGTATGTTTAAATTTAAGTTAATGCTAAATAAGTGAAATTGAATAGTAAACAATGAAATTGATGAAGTTAAATGTATGAAAGCATAACCTAATATAGTAAGTTAATTAGAATTGATACCTATTATGTAAGTATGAGAAGTGAAGGTTATGTAGGGAATTAAATTGAATTAAATGTTGGATTTATGTTAATTAGGTTTGGAAAATAAGTTTAGTGATATCTCCAAATTATAGTTGTGTTTTTGTGTGTTTTAGAGTTCACTTAGTGTTGATTTTACATGTTTTATGTTTAAAATATGTGTGTTTTTAAATGATGGAATTTTTAGTTGATTTGTGTTATTATTGTAGTTTTAAAGATTAAAAATTAAAGATCAACACGGCTGAGCTGGAATGTGTCTCAGCTAGGTCATATGAGGAATTCACCATTAGTCTAGTAGCTGTTGACTTGGCTAGGATGATAAATGGCTCGGTTGGGTCACTTATAAATCTTAGAGATAGAGGTGTTGACTCAGCTAAGATAAAAAGTGTCTTTGTCAAGTTGATTTAAGTTTTTCTACAATTTTGAAAGTTATTCAGTAGAGGGACGATTCCTAGTGGCGGTTGGACTTTAATATTTTTATGCCTTTTATGGTTTTTCATTAGTGATCATTAGTTACTCTAGTTTCTGTCAAGTTAGATTTAAGGTTTTCATTCAAGAAAAATAAAGTATCTTAGAGATTTTGTTTAGGTTTATTTTTCAAGCTTTGTTCTTTTGGTTTTCCCAAGAGCTGAAGATCAAAGTCAGAGATTAATCCATGAGTATAGTATTTGGTTTTTAATTCTTTAATTCAAATTTAATAATCAACGGTGAGTAGATTTCTTCTTTTGTTGAGGGATTCTTGAATCCTTATTTTCCTACTATTATGACCCATAATTAAGCTTTCATTCAATACAAATTTTGTTATTTCATTATTCCTTTTTTTCATTTATATTATTGATTATATTTAAATTTGTTTTGATGTATCCAAGATATGATTGAATTACGAATCTGAGTTTGATCAATGGTATACATGCCTTTTTCTAACATATTTGTGTTTAATATGTTCTTGTGTTCTGGAAATTTAGACAAGATATATATTATGCTCATAAGTGTTATTAGGTTGATTACTTTGAATTATGAATATATTGAGATAAGATTTTTTGCAAAGAGATTTAAATGAAATCTAGGAATCTAAAATTGAGATTTATGCTAGTTATTAGATTGTTTTTAAGCTGAGAATCTAATTTTCTAGAAGGGTATTCTGAATAAGATATCTAAATTTAGTTTGATTTTCCATAATGAATTTGTACTACTTTGAATAGAGTCAATTTCAGTAGGAAGCAAGGAGCATAGTTCCCTTAGCAAAAGGTTTTTAGTCAGTAAAAAGTGAAGAGGATCTAGTACAATTGCTAGACGCTAGTTGTTTAAAATGACTTAGTTTGTAATGTTCCTATTGAGGCCTTAGAAGAATGTATAGTTATTCTGAAATGATTATATGATCACTCTATGTGTGTATAGTTAGGGAACTACAAGTACGGTATAAAGGTAATTACCTTAAGAGAAGAGGGGTAAAATGGTCATTTTAAATTAGGCCATGTATGTGATTAATTATGGGGAAAAAGTTAATTAAGGTACCTAATTGAAAAGAGAAAGAGAAAGTTTTGGGAAAAAACATAAATTTAAGAAATTAAGTGTAATTTTGAAAAGTGAAAATAGGAGTCAATAAGAGCATAATACTTATCCTTCTAGAATTTTCTTTAGAAAGTAGTATTTAAGGGGACTTTTGGAAGGAGAGTGCTTGCCACTTCAAAGACTTCAAGGCCACACTTGCTTCTAATTAAGCTCTCAAGAACACCTTATAATCCAAATCTGATTTTTGCTTGAGGAGAGAGAGTTTAGGTAGGGGTTACCATTTTAAGGTAACAATTTATTTTCCTCATCTTCTTTGATTTTGGATAATTAATTTGTAATTTATGTGAATCATTTATGTTATAATAGCATGTGAATCCATTCCTGTAAAGGGAAAATCCAGCAAAAGGAACGGGAAGTTGGAAAAAGGAGCTGGAAGGAGGTTAATCATGAAAGGTATGGGAACTTATTGAAAATTTGTGATGTTGCCTTGTTGTAGTAATTTGAGATGTTAGAATGAAGTTTTTTGTTGAGGGGATACCTAAATATGATGGGCAGATTGGCATAGGAACCAAAATCCTTGATATGTCTTCTTTTTGTCAAAATTTGTCCTTAGGTTCACTTAACCTATCCGAACTATTTTACCCATATCTGGAGTTTGAGAGACCCTAATTGAGTAATTCTAGTTGGGATAAAAACTAGATTCATAAACCTAAATTTCATAATAAGAGACAGACATCTGGTTCTTGTCCTATAATGATCAAAATTGAGCTTGAAATTTGCTTATGTCAGCTACCCTGTCAATGGGAGCAGACAACCTTATCTAATGAATATCTTGAGATTTAAAAGGCTAAAAGGAAAGATTTTTAATGTTTTAGAAACTAGAAATGTAGAGAAATACATTCTAAAAGATCATTTTGCTAGAAAAGTCATTTAGTAGGTCAAAATTGCATTACAAGCTAAGTTTTTGAACTAGTCGATAGAATTTTGTGAACAGAGGAAACTCATAATTGGCTAACGCCCACTGTCGTGCTTGCGACACTTGTTGTGCTCGCGATAGAAGGCTTTTGTCTTTTATTTTTGCTTTTTCTACCACATAAAACTACCCTTATGTGTTATACTAATAATAGGACACATTATACCTTAAAATATAAGCATACGGGGGATATAAATGTGTATGTATATGAATTTATACCAAGGTATGTATATATGTATACATGGTTTATAATGTTTCCATTAGATAATACGTACCAATATATATATATATACATATATATATGTATGTATGTATGTATATACATGTGATTGTAATATTCGTTTACATGTTAATAGTAGTGTTACATTACTATAATGCCTATGAACATGTATATGTATAATTATGCAATGTGATGCAATATGATGAATTAGATACAATTGATAGAATGATATATGAAATATCTAATGCCTACATATACAACTTGGTGGTGGATAGATAGGCATACCTATAGGGTTATCAATGCAGCTGCCATTGCCTCGACCCCATTTGGGTCCACAGTATGTATGTCCCCATGGGGACCACAATCTTGACACTATTTGGCTCTATATGTTTAATACCTTCAGGTATTTATACAATCGCTACCTACAAGTATCTAGAACACCTATTATCCACACCCACAGAGCTTAGGCAAGCATTCATGGAAAGAAATGAACTATTAAAGAAATGACCAAATATTGATATGTTACATATGCTTATACTTGTTTTATAAGTAATATAGTAACATAATTTCTCTTGTATTGATCGTGAAGTTTTCCAATGAGCATAAATATGTATTTGAGTTATTGCATGTTTGTGTGCTTGTAAGTAACCATTGTGACTTGTTGTTTGTATATTATCTACTCCCCACTAAGCTGTTTAGCTTAGCATGGATTTTATCCATGTAGGTATTCTAGTTCAGACTTTCGGTTAGGGGCAAAATCTGCATTAATCAGGCCAACTCTAGGAAGAGTCAAAGTATGAAGATGTTATATTTTTGGGTTTTGATGTTGTACATTTTCATTTTATACTTAGTAAAGTGCTTTGTAAAGAGTAAATAGTTGTAAAGCATAATATAGTGAGTAATACTTTTGCATGATCTTAACTAATTTGATAAATTGAATTTAAAAGTATGCTAATGAATGTAATCACTATGCATATAAACTACATTATGAATGTATACGCCCAGGTTGGTATGTAAGAAAGGGATGACCAGGAAAGGCATAGCATAGTCATTACATAGGTGAATTAAACAACTTAACATGGACAAAACTCTATAACGGTCGAATGGTATTAATGCTAAATAAGATTGAATAAATATTAATTATAACAAAATAATAGTAGACAAGTATGATTCAATCCTTAAAAATATGATAAAAACCATTTATAGTATGAAAAAGTATATGAAAGTTTATGTATACATTGTGAGACCCCTTACATGACCCTAATTAAATTTCATGTTTTGAGAGGAGTTTTAATTGATTAAGATTAAATATTTAATGAGAAATTTGTATAAATTTGGGTTAAAGGATAAATTATGCTTTTATTATTTTAATGGCATGAAAAATAAATTGATTAGTGTGATGTAATTTGAATTGAGGGTTTAATTGGAGTATAATTATTGATTCGGGGTAAATTGGTAATTATGACATTTTATGGGGTCAATTGAGAATTTAAGAATTGAGGAGAGGCTAATGTAAGGAAGAGGTTAAATGGTGGGGTTGAATTATGAATAGACTAGCTTGTGGGAATGATTTGTGACACACAAGATTTGGTGGGAAATCTTGGTTACATGCAAAAACTTGAAAGGATCACTTGGGGAATTTTTCTTATCATTATATAGGGTTGTAACTTAGTGGATGGAAAGAGAAATTCAGATGTAGGTGAGTGTGGTCGGTTAAGCTTGTGGAATGAGAGAGATTTCCCTATTTCTTTTGCTTGCTTAATCTATATCTCTAAGGAAATCTTAAAGAAAACTTCATGCATGTTAATTATTCAAGAAGAAATTGGTAAAGATTATAGAGGTAAGGTTTAATTTTGGATATCTTCATCCCCTTCTTCTTCTTCTTCTTCATTTCCTTATGTGAATTTTGGATGGGCTTGGTTGCTGGAAATGATGGATTGGGGATGATTTGTGTTGTAGTTAATGAAGGAAGAGATATAAAGGATAAAGGGAAGGATATTACAAGGGATTGAAAGCTAGGGTGAAATAGGAGTCGGCCAAGGTATGAGATGGTACTCACATTGCATGCATGTGATTGTTGATTGTATCATTAAGGTGCATGTGTGTGATAGATGAAATAATAGGGATGAGATATGAATTTAGAATATGTTACAATATGTGTTACATGAAGATTTACTGAAATTATTGACTATAATTAAGCTACAACATGAGCCAGAGATCTTAATTTAAAGCTTTGTTAATTTTGATAGTTCCATATGAGATATATGTATAAAAGTGTATTTGAAAAATATCACTAAATTGGCCTCTAAATTAATCCCTACATTGATGGAATATTAGATGCATCTTTGATGCTAATATTGAACAACTTGGGTAAAATCTTAATAAATAATTGTACAATGATCAGAATGGCATGAGGTCAATTCCTACTTACAATAGACTTCAAGATCTATAATTTATATGAAGAAAGAAAAGTCAAATAATGCCTATAAGATTGCTTAATGTTCACTTGAAAATCGGAGATTCTGTGTTGCTTATTATGATGAACAGCTATTAGTGCATTGTACATATCTCGAGTTCGAGACATGCTATTGCAGAGATTTTTGATGTTTTATAAACTAGAAATGTAGGGCAACAATGTTGTAGAAGACCACTTTTTTCTGAAAATATCGTTTGGAATGTCAAAAATGTTGTGTAATTTGAAGTTGTAAATCTGTCTCGTAGAAAATTTTTAAGGCCTTAAGGGTAGTCGCAGCCGAGACCATTTGTCTCAGCCATGGCAACCTTCTATGGCCAAATTATAGGATTTTGTCGTGGCTGAGACGATTTATCTCAGCCGTGGCCACCTTCTGTGATCAATTACAGCCTTTCATCGCGGCCGAGATGAAATGTCTCAGTCGTGGCCCTTTCCTTTTGAACTTAAATGCAGTTTTTAATCAAATAAACTACAAATGCTTACTCTAACATTTGAAGTACATCTAAAATATGTAGTTTATATTAAATTATGGCATGAATATGTGAAAGTGTGAGACTATAAAATGACCATTGAATTATATGTATGATATTATGATTGAAATATGATGTGATGCTTAAAGAATAACATGCTCGAGTATAAGTTCATTGAGAGGTATGTTCAATCACTGACACTTGAACTTTTACATGTGAGTATAAATACATGTTTATATAGTGGAAAATGTTGTACTATAATATGAACATTTAAGTGTACAGGGTGTATGAGACAAGCACAATAATGATATATATATATATATAATATATATATAAACATGAAAAACTATATTGCCTGCTACTAGAGTTTAATTGTGGATAGATAGGCGCTTATAGGGAATTGCAGCTGCCACAGTCGACCTTTTTAGGTCCACAGTATAGTTGATCCTGCTAGATCTTGTAGAACTCATTTGGGTTGTTGCTTGGCCCTTTTGGGTCCTTGACCGGTCCACTGTATAGTTGGCCCTGATTGGGTCCATAGTTTTGATACCCTCGGGTATCCACCGATCCCGTTATCCACTCTTAGAACTTAATTAGGCTAAAGTAAAGAAATAATGTTTGACAGTATGAACTATGCATCTGTTATATGATTTATCTTGTGTAACAGTGGTTTCTAAAGCATGTATTGGTATCTATTTATATTATATACATATCTCATTATGAATTGGATTAATTCAAGTATGCTGAATTAATTGTGAAGGGTTATCTTGTTATGCAAGTTATTATTATTATTCATTTGTTTTGTATATTCTATATTTTGACGACCACTGTGAGTGGTTGTCCTTCCTGTTTAGAATCCCCACTAAGCTGTATAGCTTAGCATGGATTGTTTTGATCCATGTATGTTTTTGGTATTCATGGCTTTTGCACAGGAACTATTTCTACATCAGGACAGGCCAACACCAGTCTATAGAAGTGGATGTAGGAAACTTTTGATAAATCTTGTTTAGTTCCTTACATGTTTAATATGTATAAGGGCTGTAATATATGTATATGTAAGTTATATAGAAATGAAGTTTGTAATAAGCTCATAGTGAGAATGCTAGTTTATGCATGCATCTAGAAGCTATAATACTCTATATAAATGTGCTGAAATGCCGAATGCTACACATGCAAGAAAAATGGCTAAAGTATGATGATATAGTATAATTATTAAGATATTGGGATTGCATATGAAGTCAATATGCTTATTCACATTTAAATGTATAGGAAAGATGTGAGAATCCTGATTAGTATATTAGTTATATGATTATTTGGATAAAATGACATAGATTGTATTATTTATAGTAAATATGTGGTTTAGGGTGTTTCAATTTGGTATCAGAGCATAGGTTTAGCCTTTTCTGGGCAATGCAAGTATAGAAACTTTAATATAAGATAGTGTTGTGTTGGCCTAATGTAGAAATTCCTGCTTTCTTATAGATTAAAGATGGAGAATTCCTCTAGGGATACTATAGAAGAATCGACTGAAAGTAATTTGCCGGTTAGATCAAATCCTCCTAATCCAGTGACTTCATCATCACATCGAAATGAAATTCCTACTACAGTTCCTAGAGAAGCTTTGTTAAAAATTTCTCAGGATATGGCCCAGATTCTGCAAAGAATGACTATGCCCAAGGCTCCAATATCCGAAATTAGAAAGTGTGGGGCACAAGAGTTTATGGGCACTAATTTAGAACAATCTGAAGAAGCTAAGTTCTGGTTAGAAAGGCTGGAAAGGATATTTGATGAAATTAACTGTCCTGCAAACCATAAGGTATCTTGTGCTGTGTCCTTACTTCAAGGCATGGCTTATGATTGGTGGAAGTTGATTTTGAGACAACCTTAGTTACCTAACCCACTTACCTGGGAATTCTTTGAGGGGGAGTTCAGAAAGAAATATGTTACCGAGGCTTACAAGGAGGAGAAATTGAAGCAGTTTCTGAGTTTGAGACAAAAATTTCAATCTGTGGCTGAATATGAAAAAGAATTTAGCCGATTATGCAAATATGTTCCCAAGGAGATGTTGACAGGAGTGTTTAAATGCAGGCACTTTGAAGATGGGCTGAATGATAGAATCAAAGAAAAATTATTTGGATTTACATCTCTAAATGTGGTAGATTTTAATCAACTGGTTACAACTGCTATGAAAATTAAAAAGTATGAATAGCTAAAAGAGAGAGGGAGCATAAAAGAGGTGGTTCCAGGGGAGGATCATCTACTGGAAAAAAAATTTAGGGGAACTCAAGGAGGTCAGCCTGCAGAGTCCATTTTTAGTTCTGCTAATAAAGGAAAGAAACAAGAATCTTCTGCTAAGCTTAAAAATGAGAGGGAAGCTTCAGGAAGACAGAGTGGGGGTCAAGTACCTGAGTGTTCTCATTGTTCCTGGCACCATTGGGGTAATTGTAGGAAACTGGCTGGAGAATGCTTTAGATGTGGCAGTGCTGATCATTTCATGGCAAATTGTCCTTTGAAATCGGATCAAGGTTTTAAGCAACAAAATAGCAGGGGAGCTTCTAATGTTCCCCATCTGGAAGAGGTAGAGGCAGAGGAAGGTTTGGATCAGCTCATCATGGATCTCAGTCCCAGAATATGTTAGAAGCAGTTGATAGACCTTCTATTCAAATGGTTGCTAGACGAGCTTATGCCATGAAGGCTCGAGAGGAACATGATGCTCTAGAAGTTATAGCTGGTACTTTTTCTCTTTATAATTGTAACATATATGCACTCATTGATCCTGGCTCTACTCACTCATATGTTTGTATTGGGGTTTCGGGTAGAGATAGTTTTAAAACACAACAGTTAGATTTTGATGTATGTGTAACTAGTCCATTGGGACATAGTACAATTGTTAATAAGGTGTGTAAAGACTATCCTATAGTAGTTCAAGGGAGAGAGTTTCTAGCAGATTTGATTGTGTTGCCTTTTCATGAGTTTGATGTAATTCTGGGAATGGATTGGTTATCCAAGAATCATGTAGTGGTAAATTGTGAAATGAAAACAATAACCCTCAGGGATGATGAAGGAAAGGAAGTGGTAGTAGAAGGCAATTATTCTAAGCTATCAACTAATGTTATATCAGTAATGCAAGCTAGACGATATCTTAGAAAAGGATGTGAAGCATTTTTAGCTTTAGTCCTTAACTCAAAAAGGGATACAGTGGAGCTTGACAAAATACCGATTGTGAAAGAATTTCCAGAAGTATTTCCTGAGGAATTACCTGGTCTTCCTCCAAAAAGAGATGTTGAGTTGTCTATTGATCTGTTACCTGGTACGGCCCCAATCTCCAGGGCACCATACAGAATGGCTCCATCTGAATTAAAAGAGTTGAAGGTTCAATTACAGGAATTGATAGAAAAAGGCTTCATCAAACCCAATGTTTCACCTTGGGGTGCTCCGATTTTATTTGTTAAGAAGAAGGATGGGTCTATGAGAATGTGTATCGACTATAGATAGTTGAAGAAAGTGACAGTGAAGAACAAATATCCTTTGCCAAGAATAGAGGATTTATTTGATCAGTTAAGTGGTGCTGGTGTGTTCTCAAAGATAGATTTGCTATCAGGATATTATCAGCTCAGAGTTAAAGATGGGGATGTTCCTAAGACTGCTTTTAAAACTTGTTATGGGCATTATGAATTTCTAGTTATGCCATTTGGGTTGACTAATGCACCTGCTGCATTTATGGATCTTATAAATAGGGTATTCAGACCTTACTTGGATCGATTTGTTGTTGTGTTTATTGATGACATATTAATTTACTCCAGAAATGAAGCTGAACATGCTGAACATCTGAGATTTGTATTGCAAACTTTGAAAGAAAATGGGTTGTATACCAAACTGAGTAAATGTGATTTCTGGCTTAAGGAAGTTTCTTTCCTCGGTCATGTTGTATCTGCTGAAGGTGTTAGGGTCGATCTAAATAAAATTAAAGCTATTGTTAATTGGAGACCACCTAGGAATGTGCATGAAATTAGAAGTTTTCTTGGGTTGGTAGGTTACTATCGTCGTTTTGTGAAGGGTTTTTCTATCATTGCTTCACCCCTCACTAAGTTGTTATGAAAGAATACTAAGTTTGAATGGTCTGATCGTTGTCAAGCAAGCTTTGAAAGGTTGAAGAAGATGTTGACTGAGGCTCTAGTGTTGACTCAATCGATGTCAGGGAAAGAGTATGCAATGTACAATGATGCTTCTATGGTTGGTTTGGGTTATGTATTGATGCAAGATGGTAAAGTTGTAGCTTATGCATCTAAACAGTTGAAACCACATGAACAGAACTACCCGACTCATGATCTAGAACTGGCAGCTGCGGTATTCGCTTTAAAGATTTGGCGACATTACTTGTATAGGAAAAAATGCAGAATTTATACTGATCATAAAAGCCTCAAGTATTTGCTTACTCAGAAAGAACTTAATTTGAGACAGAGAAGATGGTTGGAATTATTCAAAGATTATGATTGTATAGTTGATTACCACCCAGGAAAAGCAAATGTGGTTGCTGATGCCTTGAGTTGTAAGTCAATGGTAGTGTTGATGATAAAACAGTGTAGATGGATATTTACTTTGGATGGTGCTTTACTAGCACAGCTTAAAGTTAAGTCCATATTTAGGCAGACAATGATTGATGCTCAGAAGGATGATGTCAAGTTACAACAGATTGTTAAAGCAGTTTGTGAAGGTGATCAATCTAATTTTTCAGTGAAAGAAGATGGTGGGGTATACTACCATAACAGGTTGTGTATCCCTGATGATAAAGAAGTGAAAAGAACATTGTTGCATGAAGCACATAATACTGTATTTACTATGCATCCAGGTGGGAACAAGATGTATCAAGAGTTGAAACAGTTTTACTGGTGGCCTGGCATGAAAAAGGATGTTGTTGATTATGTTTCTAAATGTCTAACATGTCAGCAAGTGAAAGCAGAACATCAGTTTCCTTCAGGTCTCCTGAATCCCATTCCAATTCCACAGTGGAAGTAGGAAGACATTACCATGGATTTTGTTACTGGTTTGCCTCTTACTCAAAGGAAATATGATGTTGTTTGGGTAATAGTGGATAAGCTAACAAAAGTAGCTCACTTCTTACCGGTTCGAACAGATTATTCCATGGATAGGCTTGCAGAATTGTATGTGAATGAGATTGTGCGGTTACATGGTAACCTGTGTCTATAATTTCAGATCGAGATCCAAGGTTTACATCGAGATTTTGGTAGAGTTTACAGCAAACTTTGGGAACATAGCTCAAGTACAGTACAGCTTTTCATCCTCAAACGGATGGGCAATCTGAAAGGGTTATTCAGATTCTAGAAGATATGATGAGGGGTTATGCTTTGGAGTTTTCTGGAAGTTGGGATAATATGTAGCCTTAATGGAATTTGCTTATAATAACAGCTATCAAAAGAGTATTCAAATGGCACCATATGAGGCTTTGTATGGCAGGAAATGTAGAACTCCAGTCTGCTGGATTGAGTTGACTGAATGTAAGTTAATTGGTCCTGACCTTGTTAGAGATACAGAAGAAAAGGTTCAAGTTATCAAGCAAAGGCTGAAAGAAGCAAGTGACAGGCAAAAGTCATATGCTGACCTTAAAAGAAGGGATATCAAGTACCAGGTGGGTGATAAAGTATTTTTAAAGGTATCTCCTTGGAGAAAAGTGCTTAGATTTGGGAAAAAGGGAAAACTTAGTCCGAGATTCATTGGTCCGTACGAAATTCTTCAAAGAGTCAGACCAGTAGCTTATAGATTGGCTCTTCCTATGGAATTGGCCAAGCTTCATGACGTGTTTCATGTATCTATGCTACGAAGATATCACTCAGATGAATCTCACAAGTTACAAGTTCAAGATATTCAGTTGCAGCCGGATTTCACTTATGATGAGGAACCGAAGGAAATCCTGGCTAAGGAAATCAGACAATTGAGGAGCAAGTAGATCCCTCTAGTTAAAGTACTCTGGCAACATCATGGTGTACAAGAAGTAACTTGGGAGCTAGAGGCAGCAATGAGAAAGCAATATCCTCAATTGTTTAAATCAGGTATGAATTTCAAGGATGAAATTCCTTAAGAGGGAGAGAATTGTGACACCCCTTACATGTCCCTAATTAAATTTCATGTTTTGAGAGGAGTTTTAATTGATTAAGATTAAATATTTAATGGGAAATTCGTATAAATTTGGGTTAAAGGATAAATTATGCTATTATTATTTTAATGGCGTGGAAAATAAATTGATTAGTGTGATTTAATTTGAATTGAGGGTTTAATTGGAGTATAATTATTGATTTGGGGTAAATTGGTAATTATGAAGTTTTATGGGGTCAATTGAGAATTTAAGAATTGAGGAGAGGCTAATGTAAGGAAGAGGTTAAATGGTGGGGTTGAATTATGAATAGACTAGCTTATGGGAATGATTTGTGACATGCAAGATTTGGTGGGAAATCTTGGTAACATACAAAAACTTGAAAGGATCACTTGGGGAGTTTTCCTTATCATTATATAGGCTATAACTTAGTGGATGGAAAGAGAAATTCAGATGGAGGTGAGTGTGGTAAGCTAAGCTTGTGGAATGAGAGAGATTTTCTATTTCTTTTGCTTGCTTAATCTATATCTCTAAGGAAATCTTAAAGAAAACTTCATGCATGTTAATTATTCAAGAAGAAATTGGTAAAGATTATAAAGGTAAGGTTTAATTTTGGATATCTTCATCCCCTTCTTCTTCTTCTTCTTCTTCTTCTTCTTCTTCTTCATTTCCTTATGTGAATTTCGGATGGGCTTGGTTGCTGGAAATGATGGATTGGGGATGATTTGTGTTGTAGTTAAAGAAGGAAGAGATATAAAGGATAAAGGGAAGGATATTGCAAGGGATTGAAAGCTAGGGTGAAATAGGGGTCGGCCAAGGTATGGGATTGTACTCACATTGCACGCATATGATTGTTGATTGTATCATCAAGGTGCATGTGTATGATAGATGAAATAATAGGGATGAGATATGAATTTAGAATATGTTACAATATGTGTTACATGAAGATTTGCTGAAATTATTGACTGTAATTAAGTTATAAAATGAGCTAGGGATCTTAATTTAAAGCTTTGGTAATTTTGATAGTTCCATATGAGATATATGTATAAAAGTGTATTTGAAAAATATCACTAAATTGGCGTCTAAATTAATCCCTACATTGATGGAATATTAGATGCATCTATGATGCTAATATTGAATAGCTTGGGTAAAATCTTAATAAATAATTATACAATGATCATAATAGCATGAGGTTAATTCCTACTTATAATAGACTTCAAGACCTACAATTTATATGAAGAAAGCAAAGTCAAATAATGCCTATAAGATTGCTTAATGTTCACATGAAAATCAGAGATTCTGTGTTGCTTATTATGATGAACAGCTATTAGTAAATTGTACATATCTCGAGTTCTAGATATGATATTTCAGAGATTTTTTATGTTTTAGAAACTAGAAACGTAGGGAAACAATGTTGTAGAAGACCACTTTCGTTGAAAATATCGTTTGGAATGTCAAAAATGTTGTGTAATTTGAAGATGTAAATCTGTCTCGCAGAAAATTTTTAAGGCCTTATGGGTAGTTGCGGCCGAGACCATTTGTCTCATCCGTGGCAACCTTTTGTGGCCAAATTACAGTATTTGGTAGCAGCCAAGACCATTTGTCTCAGCCGTGGCCACCTTCTATGATCGATTACAACCTTTCGTCGCGGCCGAGACGGAATGTCTCACCCGTGGCCCTTTCCTTTTGAACTTAAATGCACTTTTTAATCAAATAAACTACCAATGCTTACTTTAACATTTGAAGTACATCTAAAAGATGTAGTTTATATTAAATTATGGCATGAATATGTGAAAAATTGGGACTATAAAATGACCATTGAATTATATGTATGATATTATGATTGAAATATGATGTGATGCTTAAAGAATAACATGCTCAAGTATAATTTCATTGAGAGGTATGTTCAATCACTAACACTTGAACTTTTACATGTGAGTATAAATACATGTTTATATAGTGGAAAATGTTGTACTATAATATGAACATATAAGTGTACAGGGTGTATGAGACAAACACAAGAATGATGGATATATATATAATATATAAACATGAAAAACTATATTGCCTGCTACTAGAGTTTAATTGTGGATAGATAGGCGCCTATAGGGAATTGTAGCTACCACAGTCGACCTTTTTAGGTCCACAGTATAGTTGATCCTGCTGGATCGTGCACAACTCATTTGGGTTGTTGCTTGGCCCTTTTGTGTCCTTGACCGGTCCACCGTATAGTTGGCCCTGATTGTGTCCATAGTTTTGATACCCTCGGGTATCCACCGATCCCGTTATCCACTCTTAGAACTTAAGCAGGCTAAAGTAAAGCAATAATGTTTCACAGTTAATCACAGTATGAACTATGCATCTGTTATATGATTTATCATGTGTAACATTGGTTTCTTAAGCATGTATTGGTATCTATTTATATTGTATACATATCTCATTATGAATTGGATTAATTCAAGTATGCTAAATTAATTATGAAGGGTTATCTTGTTATGCAAGTTATTATTATTATTCATTTGTTTTGTATATTCTATATTTTGACGACCACTGTGAGTGGTTGTCCTTCCTGTTTAGAATCCCCACTAAGCTGTATAGCTTAGCACGGGTTATTTTGATCCGTGTAGGTTTTTGGTAGTCAAGGCTTTTGCATAGGAACTATTTCTGCATCAGGACAGGCCAACACCAGTCTATAGAAGTGGATGTAGGAAACTTTTGATAAATCTTGTTTAGTTCCTTACATGTTTAATATGTATAAGGGCTGTAATATATGTATATGTAAGTTGTATGGAAATAAAGTTTGTAATAAGCTCATAGTGAGAATGCTAGTTTATGCATGCATCTAGAAGCTATAATACTCTATATAAATGTGCTGAAATGCCGAATGCTACACATGAAAGAAAAATGGCTAAAGTATGATGATATAGTATAATTATTAAGATATTGGGATTGCGTATGAAGTCAATATGCTTATTCTAATTTAAATGTACAGGAAAGATGTGAGAATCCTGATTAGTATTTTAGTTATATGATTATTTGGATAAAATGACGTAGATTGTATTATTTATAGTAAAGATGTGGTTTAGGGTGTTTCATACATATTGGTTGAATAGTATACTAAGTTATACTTAAAATATTTTGATGGAATAACAAAGAAATTGTATAGAATGATTTTTTTAAGATTAATTTATAGGTAATTTTAATGAAACTAACCATATGTACAAACAATAACACAAAATAAATGATGAATAGTGGAAAATAAATTAATATGCAATAAATCCTTAAATGGCTGAATTGTATACATTAGTATACAAGATAATATTTTAATTTTTAATTGAATATTTGGCATGGAATAGTCATTAAAGTAGCAAATAAACTTAGTCTGAGTATTAAAACAACAAATTATGCTTGAATATAATATTGGTTGAATGGTACATAATGATGTACACTTGTATGCTAGTTGTATATTATTTGAATTTGTATGTATATAATTATATGAAAGCTTAAAATAATTAAAGGAACATTAAAAGAATGAGAATACATGAAAATGCCTAATTTGTTGTTGATAAGTAATGGTGGTTGAATGGTATGCATGATGGAAATGGCATGTTTTAATTATATTTTGATGATATTATGTATGCATACCATAAATACATGAACTATAAACAAATGCATGTGAAAATATGTGATAATGTTAGAATAATGCATATTCTATTTAAAATTATGAAAATAGTTTTGCACTTAGTATTTAATTGTGAAACTAGAGGTATATCATATAATTGGCTAGCCTTAGGGATATTTATTGCGATAACGAGTCATGGCGACATGGATAAGTGGACCAAAGGTGGATCAATATTGTAAATATGAGAAAAAGATGAGAGAAAGTGAAAAAAAAAGAAAAGAAGAAATAGTATGATGTTAGTTGAGATGTTGGCCTTTTATACGGTCACCTCAACTTATTTTGGATTTATACGGCCCATGTCCCGCGTATCCAGCTCGAGGGTTTCCACTGAAAACTGTTAGAGGCAAAATAAGAACTTAATTTGCAATGTATGATTAAAAATATATAAGAAAAATAAAATTATTAACAAAAAATGGGTAAATATGTAAATGAATGTTAATCAAGGACAAATATATAAAGAAATAATGAAAAAGTGGTAGTTATACAATTAAAAGATAAAAAGGGGCCAAATATATAAATTAATAGTAAATAGTGAATTAACATGAGAATAAGTGATTGTGAATGACATAATTGTGAATGAAAGATAAAAGTGGACAAAAATGCATATAAGTGGATAAATAATGATAAATATATGAATAAATGAGAAAATAGGGACAAAAATGCAAATTAATATTAAAAAGTGGTTAAAAGGGGTAAAATAGTAAAAAGAACAAAAATATATGAAAATAAAATCAGCAGGCACCAAACGGTAATTTTTCACTATATAAAGAAATTATAAGGACTAAAATGTAAATTAAAGGGCAAAAATGCAATAAATAGTATAAAAAGGGCAAAACAATAAAATTTGTGTAGTAATTGGTAAGAAATGTGATAAAATAAAAGTTAGGGATTAAAATGGAATTTTTACCTAAATAGTGGTAATTAAATGAGCAAAAGATAGAAATATATAATAAAAGAGATTAAAAGGTAATTTGGAGATTACAAATATGAATGTGGAGTATAAAGGTGGAAAATAGAAGTAAATTAAAATCCAGGGACTAAAAAGGAATTTTGACATGTATAAATACTTAAAGGGTAAAAATGTAAATGAGAAGGATTATAAGGACTAAATGTGAAAACTTGGAATTATAAGAATTTATTATATGGGAGTGAAACAATAGAACAAAAATTAAGGTATATTAGTATAATAAAAATTATTTGACAAATTGAAGATAAAACAACAAATGGAAGGACAAAAGGATAACTTGGTTATAAAATAAAAGAATTAGGAGTCTAATTGGAAATAAGTGTTTAAAAAGGTATTTTGTAAAAGAAAAAAAAAACAAGAATAAAATGACTTAATAGGGAAAGTATATAACCTTTAATGTGGTATTAGAAATGTTAAGACATAATTAAGGGTATAATTTAATATAGAAACAAGTAAAATGCTTAAGAAATAAATTAATGATGACACAATTATTATAATGAAAAAAATTATTAATGCATATGTGAGCGATCAATAAAATAGCTTATTATTGGTAAATTGGATAATAAACTAAAAATAATAGTGCAAATATGGTAAGATGAGTAAAATAAAAATATTTAAATTTGAAATAAAATGTAAAAGATGGTAAAATCTAAATGAAATGTAAAAATAAGTGTTAAAATAGAAATTTGGAATGAAGAAGATTTTAATTACGGACTAAATTAAAATAGTAATAATAATTACAAGTTCAAATGGGTATGTAGAGGAATAGGTACGATATAACAAGTACACTAGGAAAAAGTATTCATTTAGTAAGGGTGAAAGGCAACAAAGAATAAAAGTAAAAATCTGATAATGAGGATTAAACTAAATGATAAACAATAAACTGGAGTAATGTAGTCCAGATTAAGAACAATTTTGGAAGTGCGAGGTAAACCATAATTCCAACACAAAATTTAGAAACAAGTAGCTAAAGGTAAATATGATACCAATTTGACTTCATAATGGAAAAATGATAATATGTTAATATTAGGAATGAGTTAATAACCTGATATAAGAACATGAGATGAGAACAATAGATGGATAATGCAATTGAGAGACTAACAAGATAGAAAGTAAAAATATGGAAGTAAATTCAAAAAGAATAATAGTAATTTGGTAGAAAATTTAAGAAAAATAAAATGGTATTAAAATACGATATAGGAAAAATGGAAGTGAAATATGATAGGGAATTAAGATATGTAGACTTAAATGGTAAATTAAGGCATGCAATAATAAAAAATTAAAGAAGGTAGACAAGAAATGTCGAGAAATTTAAAATAGAGAATGGATATTAGTTAGAATAGAAGAATTAATTATAGATATGTAACGAAAATAAAATTATATATGTGAATTTTTCTGAAATTTATTAGTTGAGTATCCACAACTAGGTATTTTATGCTTAACACATAGTTATTTACTGTGCGTAGGTACTTGAACGATAATCAAGAGTTTGAAGGGACAAGTACTAGATACTAAGATTTTATGTATGTTTTAAAAGAATAACATTAAGTTGTATCGTGATGATATTTAAATATGGATGTTGTTTGTTGATATTGCAATGAATAGTAAGATAATTGATTAATAATATAGTTAAGCAAGACGACAGTTCTGATAATCTGATACTCGACTCAATATTCATGTATAAGGTGTTACTCCTTTAGGCCTCAAAAATTGGTCTGTGGGGTTGAAAAACCCAAATCTAGAGGACCAAGTTGAGTCAAACTCGTGACTCAACTCATGGCCCGCTTGAATTTGAGTTATACACTACCCACTTCCCCGAGTTACACCCATGACTCGCCCTTAGGCTGTAAAAACCCCTTTTTACAAAAGGTTTGAGGCGATGGAAAAAGGAAGAAAAAGGAAGAAAATGAAGAAAAAGGGAAAAAGAAAAAATGAAAAGGAAATGAAGAAAAGAGAGAGAAAGGGCAAAGAAAGGAAAGAGAAAAAAAAGAAAGTTTTTTTATTGTTCTTTTCAAACCCCCTTTTTCTTTTTTAGATCTACTCAATAGTATTTAGTTTTTCAAAATGTTTTTAAATGATATTATAGAAGAGAGTCCTAGGACTACTAAAGTTCATTTATCTGCTCACGAAACTCATTGAAGGTAATATTCTAAAACTTTTTTTTTCTCCCAACATGGTTTCTAACAACTTTAAGTTTATGCATTCATTCTTAGATATTGTGAATTGAACCTTTACTTTATTTTATTAATTTTGCATGGATTTAGATTATGGAACCACTTTTAAAAAGTATTTGTTGTGTAGTTAGATTTATATGTTTTTGTGTTAACAACTTCTTTTTTCTCTTTTATTTTCCTTTTTTTAAACTCCTTTTAATCTTTTTCATGTAAATCTTGCTTTAAAATAGTTCTTAAGTGTTTTATGAGTTTTTATCTTGTTTTTTTTCTTCTTTTCATTTGGGTTTAAAGCCCATATTTGCAAGGATCTGCCATTAGCCATGAGTCAAAATTACCCTCTTAACTTCTTTTTTTATTTTATTTTATGTGTGTTTGTTTATTCATTTTATGCTTTTTTTTAAATGATGTAATTTTTTAACATATAGTGTATGTATTTGATCAATCTATTTTTACTCTATATATATATGTGTGTGTGTGTGTGTGTAGTTATATAACACATAATGTAAATAATAGTGTGTGTGTAGTTAAATAACACATAATGTAAATAATAGTGTGTGTGTAGTTATATAACAAATTACAAAAATTTCCTCTTTTCTCACTCTTTCATTCGTTGTTAAGTATATCTAAGAAATCTTTGAAGAGAAATGCATGCATGTTGAATTAATCAAGATAAGTTTGTCTATATCATTAAGGTAAGCTTATTAATTTAGGAATTCATCTCTTCTTCTTCATCTTCTTCTCATTTTTGTTGATGGTGAATTGAGTTAAATGCTGGAAGTTTGATGTGAATGAATGAATTGTTGATTAAGGAAAAGAAGAAGAATAAGGAAGAAGCAAAGGGAAAGGACAAGTTCAAGAGTGAAGCTAGGGGAATTATTGGCCAAGGTATGGGATTGTGTGATGTGGTGTTTATATGAATCTTCAGGTTTTTCCTTTGCAAGCAAATTAGATTCTTAGATTAGAATATAGAGACTTTAAGGTATGACAAAAGTGATAGAAGAACTTAGAGCTCTAGAGGGATTACTCCCTTGATAGTTTGATGTTGTTAAATAAAGGCTTCTCTAAGGGGAGATTGACCATGCAAAGACTCATGACCATTGTAGAATATACATGTTTCAATTTGTGTTTGATTTCAAATTGTGAAATCTAATTAAAAAGGTAATTGGAATATTATGAATTATTAATGTATGAAACTGGGAATATAAAGGTGTTAAGCTTGTGTAAGCTTTATTGGTAGAAGAGGGAATCTCTACAAAAGTTTTGTTAATGAAAATATAGTGAAATTACAAAGATTCCCATCTATTGCACTCGCAACTATAGTTATGCTCGCGACAATGCACTATATGTGAACTGTATATTCGCCTCTATCGCGCCCGTGACTTTAGTCATGCTCTCGAAAATACACTCTATATGGACTATTATATTTGCCTCGATCACGCTTACAACTTGCCCATTTAACATGTAATCCTATTTTTTTGCCTTCCTTTTGTATGAGAGAACATCCTACACCACCTTAATACCTCTGCAGACTATGTACAACATTATAGCTAGCCAAGATTCCAAATGAGCATAGTATTGATATGTGTATAGTTAAATTATGATTAAAGAATCTATTGAATTGTATAATAAAATGTAATTGAATGTTATGTATGTTATAGAGTTTCATATGTGAGGCATGTGTTACAATATACAACCAACCAGGTATGTTTTATTACTTGATTAAAAAGACATGCAATGCACACCTAAGATAGCTATGAAAAAAAATTTAAAGGAACATGAGCATCCATATGATTAGTGCATATGAATATGCCATAGTGATGAAACAATTGTTACATGATTATGGAGACACTTCGATTATGTGATGTAAGAATGAATATGTTATGTGATAGGATAATTAATTTAAATTATAGCCTGCCTATAGAGTTCAATAGTGGATAGATAGGTGCCTGTAGGGATATTGCAGATGCCCCTATTGACCCCATTTGGGTATATGTTACTGTAGATCCTGTTTGGATCATGAATAGCCCCGTTTGGGTTGTTAGCTTATCCTGTTTGGGTTTGCTTGACCAGTCCCCTATTCTATTGACCCTACTTGGGTCTATATTTTCCATATCTTTGGATATCCCCTATTTTGATACCCTCGAATATCCCCTGATCCCGTTATCCACCTATAGAACTTAAGGAGGCTAAACTATAGTGTAAATGCGTCACAGATAATTTTGGTACAACTAAAGCATGATATATGAAATAATATGTTTAACTATGATTTCTATTATATACGTAATATTTACATACTAGTTTTAAATATGTTATTTTTTTTATAATTTTCAACTATCATATGTTATATGTTTCTGACAACCACTGTGAGTAGTTGTCTTTAATATTTAGTATCCCCACTAAGCTTTATAGCTTAGCATGGGTATTTTATCCTTGTAGGTTCTATAGCCAAGGCTTTTGCACAGGAATAAACTCTGCATCAAGGCAGGATAACACTAGCTTATAGGAATTAATGTAGGGATATTTTGGTTGAATTTTATATAAGTCCCTTAACATGTTTAATATGTATTAAAGGCTAGTTATTATATGTATGTCACATGAAGTAAATGACATAATAAGCTCATTAAAAGAATGCTAGTATATGCATGCATATAGGAGCTAGAATGTTTATACGTATATATGTTAGTTGAATTGCGAAATGCTATGCATGATATTGGTTTTAGGCTAAGATAATTGTATCTAGCATGAATATGATTGATGTGTTACATGATGAGTCATTAGGTATGTTGAAATTAAAGTAAATGGAATTGTGTGAAACACCTAGTTAGTATATAGGTTATCTTATTAATTCGATTATGTGATTTGATTTATGATCGTTTAACTAGATTAATAACCTACTCTTATATGACTGAATAGCATGATATGATATATGATAAAGGAATCAGAATAAGCTGTTTCATTTTGGTATCAGAGCGTAGGTTTAGATTTTTTTAGGGAATATGAGTATAGAATATTATGGCCAGAGATAGTGTCGTGTTAGCCTAATGCAGGAGTTCCTATTTTCTTATAAATTAAGGATGGAGAATTCCTCTAGCGAAGCTATAGAAGAATCAGCTTAAAGTACTTTGACGGTTAGATCAAATCCTTCTAACCCAGTGACTTCATCATCTTTTCAAATTGAGATTCCTGCAATTGTTCCTGGAGCAGCCTTGTTAAAAATTTCTCAAGATATGGCTCAAATTCTACAAAGAATGACTATGCCCAAAGCTCCAACATCTGATATTAGGAAACATAGGGCACAAGAATTTTTGGTACTAATTTAGAATAATCTGAAGAATCTGAGTTTTGATTGGAAAGGTTGGAGAGGATATTTGGTGAAATTAATTGTCCTGTTGATCATAAAGTAACATATGCTGTGCCCTTACTTCAAGGCATGGCTTATGATTGGTGGAAGCTAGTTTTAAGATAGCCTCAGGTACCTGACCCACTTTCTTGGGAATTTTTTGAGGAAAAGTTTAGAAAGAAATATGTTATTGAGGCTTACAAGGAGGAAAAATTGAAGCAGTTTTTGAATTTGAGACAAAGAACTTTATTTGTGGCTAAATATGAAAAAGAATTTTGCTATTTGTGCAAGTATGCTCTTAAAGAGAAGTTGGCAGGAGTTTTTAAATGGAGACAGTTTAAAGATGGGCTAAATGATCGAATCAAAGAAAAATTATTCGCATTTACATGTCTAAATACGATGGATTTTAATCAACTAGTTATAACCGCCATGAATGTTGAAAAGTATGAATTAGCTAAAAGAGAAAGGGAGCAGAAAATAAGTGGTTCTAGAGGAGGATCTTTCACTAGGAAGAGACTTAGAGAAGTTTAAGGAGTCCAGCCTGCTGAGTCTATTTTTAGTTCTGCTAACAAAGGAAAGAAACAGGAATCCACTACTAAGTTTAAATTTGAGAAGGAAAACTCAGGAAGATAGAGTGGGGATCAAATACAAGAATGCCCTTATTATTCTAAATGTCATTGAGGTAATTGCAAAAAATTAGCTGGTGAATACTTTAGATGTGGTAGCACTAATAATTTTCTTGCTAATTGTCCTATGAAACGGGACCAAGGTTTTGGGCAACAAGGTAGACACCTTCATCTGGCAGATGTAGAGGCAAAGGCTGGAGTGGATCAAATTATCATGGATCCAATTCCTAGGATGTGTCAGAAACAATAGATATGCCTTCTGCTTAGATGGTTTCCAGTCGGGCTTATGCAATGAAAGTTCTTGAAGAACATAATGCTTTACAAGTCATAGTTGGTACTGTTTCTCTTTATAACTGTGACATACATGTACTTACTGATCTTGGTTCTTCTCATTCTTATATTTATACTGGGAATTTGGATAGAGATATGTCTAAAATACCATAGTTAGATTTTGATGTATGTGTGACTAGTCCGTTGGGACATAGTATAATTGTTAATAAAGTGTGTAAAGACTGTCCAATAGTAGTTAAGGGAGAGAGTTTTTAGTAGATTTGATTGTGTTACCTTTCTATGAGTTTGATATAATTATGGGAATGGATTGGTTATCCAAACATCATGCAGTGGTGAATTATGAAATGAAAATAGTAACTCTCAGGAAAGGAAGTGGTACTAGAAGGCAATTATTCTAAGCTACTAATGTTATATCAGCGATGCAAGATAAAAGTTGTCTTAGAAAAGGATGTGAAGCATTTTTAGCATTAGTCATTGATTCAAAAAGAGATATAGTGATGTTTGAGAATATACTTGTTGTGAATGAATTTTTGCAAGTATTTCCTGAGGATTTGTCTGGTCTCTCTCTAGAAAGAGATGTTGAGTTGCCTATTGATCTATTACCTGATACAATTTCGATCTCCAGGGCACCATATAGAATGGCTCCATCTAAATTAATAGAGCTAAAGGTTCAATTACAAGAATTGTTAGACAAAGGCTTTATTAGACCTAGTGTGTCACCTTGGGGTGCTTTGATTTTATTTCTTAAGAAAAAGGACGGATTAATGAGAATGTGCATTGATTATAGAGAGTTGAACAAAGTGACAATGAAGAACAAATATCCTTTGCCTCGAATTAAGGATTTGTTTGATCAGTTGATTGCTACTGGTGCATTTTCAAAGATAAACTTGCGATCGAGTTATTATCAGCTCAGAGTTAAGGACAGGGATGTTCCCAAAACAACATTTAGAACCAGTTATAGGCATTATGAATTCTTGGTTATGCCATTTGGGTTGACAAATGCACCTGTTATATTCATAGATCTTATGAATGGGATATTCAGACCCTACTTTGATCAGTTTATTGTAGTGTTTATTGATGACATATTGGTTTACCCTAGAAATGAAGCTGAGCATTCTGAACATCTGAGGATTGCATTGCAAATTTTGTAAGAAAACTAGTTGCATGCCAAGTTGAGTAAATGTGATATTTGGCTTAAGGAAGTTTCTTTCCTAGGTCATGTTGTATCTATTGAAGGTGTTAGGGTTGATTCGAATAAAATTGAAGCTATTGTTAATTGGAAACCACCTAAGAATGTACATGAAGTTGGAAGATTTCTCGAGTTGGCAGGTTACTATTGTCGTTTTGTGAAAGGTTTTTCCATCATTGCTTCACCACACACTAAGCTATTAAGGAAGAATATTAAGTTTGAGTGGTCTAATCATTGTCAAGCAAGCTTCGATCAGTTAAACAAAATGTTTACTGAAGCTCTAGTGTTAACTCAACCAGTGTTAGGGAACGAGTATGTAAAATACAATGATGCCTCCAAGATTGGTTGGGATGTGTTTTAATGCAAGATGGTAATGTTATAGCTTATGCAACTAGACAGTTGAAACCGTATGTGCAAAACTACCCAACTCATGATTTTGAGCTAGCAGCAGTGGTTTTTGCTTTGAAAATTTAGCGACACTACTTGTATGGGGAAAATACAGAATTTATACTGATCATAAAAGCCTCAAATACTTGCTTACTCAGAAATAACTTAATTTGAGGCAGAGAAGATTGTTGGATTATTTAAGGATTATGATTGTATAATTAACTATGATTTGGGAAAAATGAATGTGGTTGTTGATGCCTTAAGTCATAAGACAGTGGCAACATTGATGATAAAGCAGTGCAGATGGAAATTTGCATCAGATGGTGCATTACTAGCATATCTTAAAGCAAGGCCCATAGTTAGCCAAACAGTGATAGATGCTCAGAAGGGTGATGAAAAGTTGCAATAGATTGTGAAAGCAGTTTGTGAAGGAGATCAATCAGACATTTCAGTGAAAAACAATGGTGGTGTATACTACCATACCAGGTTGTGTGTTCCTGATGACAAAGAAGTGAAAAGGGTACTATTGCATGAAGCACATAATACTGAATTTACTATACATCTAAGCGGGAACAAGATGTATCAAGAGTTGAAAATGTTTTACTGGTGGCTTGGCATGATGAAGGATATTGTTGAATATGTTTGTAAATGTTTAACATGTCAGCAAATGAAAGCAGGACATCAATTTCCTTCAGGTCTCTTAAATCCCATTTCGATTTCATAGTGGAAATGGGAAGGCATTGCCATGGATTTTGTTACCGGTTTGCCTCCCACTCAAGGAAAATATGATGCTGTTTGGGTAATAGGGATAAGTTAACAAAAGTTTCTCACTTTATACCAGTTCGAACATATTATTCTATAGATAAGCTTGTAGAATTGTATGTTAATGAGATTGTACGGTTACATGGTATAACGGTAACCATAATTTTTTATCAAGATCTAAGGTTTACATCGAGATTTTGGTAGATTCTATAGCAGTCCTTGGGAACATAGCTCAAATATATTACAGCTTTTCATCCTCAAATGGATCGACAAACTGAAAGGGTTATTTAGGTTCTAAAAGATATGATGAGGGGATGTGCTTTGGCATTTTCTGGAAATTGGGACAAATATGTGGCCTTAATGGAATTTGCCTATAATAACAGTTATCATAAGAGTATTCAAATGGCACCATATGAGGCTTTGTATGGCAGGAAATGTAGAGCTCTAGTCTGTTGGACTGAGTTGACTGAATGTAGAATAATCGATCCTGACCTTATAAAGGATACAGAAGGAAAAGTTCAAGTTATCAAATAAAGACTGAAAGAATCTAGTGATAGATAGAAATCATATGCAGACTTGAAAAGAAAGGATATCAAGTATCAAGTGGGTGACAAGGTATTTCTAAAGGTATCCCATGGAGAATTGTGTTTAGATTTGGGAAAAAAGGGAAACTCAGTCCTAGATTCATTGGTCAACATGAAATTCTGCAAAGAGATGGACTAGTGGCATATAGATTGGCTCTACCTAAGGAATTAGCTAAGCACCATAATGTATTTCATGTATCCATGCTTATAAGATATCGCTCGGATGAATCACATAAGTTGCTAGTTCAAGATATTCAAGTACAGCTGGATTTCACGTATGATGACGAACCAAAAGATATTCTGGCTAGGGAAATTAGACAATTGAGAAATAAAAAAATCCCTCTGTTCAAAGTGCTTTGGCAACATCACGGTATACAAGAAGTAACTTGGGAACCGGAGGAAGCCATGAGGAAGCAATATCCTCAATTGTTTGAAATAGGTATGAATTTCACGGACGAAATTCCTTATGGGAGAGATTTATGAGACCCCTAACATGACTCTAGTTAGAAAATGCATGAATTAATATGGTTAAGATTAATTGAGATTAATTAAAATGTAAAATTCACATAAGGTATGGGGATAAGTGATAAATTTGTTATATTATAGTAATTGCATGAAAATAATATTTAATATTATAGTTTAATAATATTCAAGGGTATAATTGAAGCATAAAGTATTAATTTGGGGTAAATTGGTAAATAACGTATCTTAAGGGTTAAATGTGAACAAAAAGGAAGATTTGAGAGGTTGATTAAAGAGAATAAAGAAAAGGGTAGGTTAATTTGTAGCATGAAAAAAGGTGAGGGTTAATGGTGTGACATACAAGCTTTAAGGGACCTTTAAGGGAATTTTCCCTTGCCACTATATAAAGTTATTTTAATGTTAGAGAAAGAGAGAAGGAATGGTGAAGGACAACATTCTTGAGAGAAGTTACAAAAATTTCCTCTCTTCTCACTCTTTCATTCATTGTTAAGTATATCTAAGAAATCTTTAAAGAGAAATGCATGCATGTTGAATTAGTCAAGATAAGTTTGTGTATATCTAATAGGTAAGCTTATTAATTTAAGAATTCATCTCTTCTTCTTCATCTTCTTCTCATTTTGGTTGATGGTGAATTGAGTTGAATGCTGGAAGTTTGATGTGAATGAATGAATTGTTGATTAAGGAGAAAAAGAAGAAGGAGGAAGGAGCAAAGGGAAAGGAAAAGTTCAAGAGTGAAGCTAGGGGAATTATCGGCCAAGGTATGGGATTGTGTGATGTGGAGTTTATGTGAATCTTCAGGTTTTTCCTTTGCATGCAAATTAGATTCTTAGATTAGAATTTAAAGACTTTGAGGCATGACAAAAGTGATAGAAGAACTTATAGTTCTAGATGAATTACTCCCTTAATAGTTTGATGTTGATTAATAATGGCTTCTCTAAGGGACGATTGGCCATGCAAAGACTCATGACCACTGTAGTATATGCATGTTTCAATTTGTATTTGATCTCAAATTGTGAAATGTAATTAAAAAGGTAATTGGAATATTATAAATTAATAATGTATGAAACCGGGAATATAAAGGTGTTAAGCTTTTGTAAGTTACATTGGCTTAAGAGGGAATCTCTACAAGAGTTGTGTTAATGAAAATAAAGTGAAATTGCAAAGATCCCCATCTATCGCGCTTGCGACTGTAGTTGCGCTCGCGACAATGCACTATATGTAAACTATATATTATCCTCTCTCGTGTCTGTAACTTTATTCATGCCCTCGACAATACACTCTATATGGACTATTATATTAGCCTCGGTCATGCTCGCGACTTGCCCATTTAAAATGTAATCTTATTTTATTGCCTTCCTTTTGTATAAGAGAACATGCTACATCACCTTAATACCTCTATAGACTATGTACAACATTATAGCAAGCCAAGATTCCACATTAGCGTAGTATTGATATGTGTATTGTTAAATTATGATTAAAGAATCTATTAAATTATATGATAAAATGCAATTGAATATTATGATATGTTGTAGAGTTTCATATGTGAGTCATGTGTTACAATGAACAACCAACCATGTATGTTTCACTACTTGGTTAAAAAGGCATGTATTACACACCTTAGATCGCTATTAAAAATAAGTTAAAGGAACATGAGCAACCATATGATTAGTGTATATGAATATGCCATAGTGATGAAACAATTGTTACATGATTATGGATACACTTCGATTGTGTGATGTAAGAATTAATATGTTATATGAAAAGATAATTAATTTAAATTTTAGCCTCCCTATAGAGTTCAATCGTGGATAGATAGAAGCCTATAGGGATATTATAGCTGCCCCTATTGACCCTGTTTGGGTCTATGGTACTGTAGTTCCTTTTGGATCATGAATAGCCTCGTTTGGGTTGTTAACTTACCCCTTTTGGGTTTGCTTGACCGATCCCCTGTTCTATTGACCCCGCTTGGGTCCTTGTTTTCCATATCTTCGGATATACCCTGTTTTTATTCCCTCGGATATCCCCTAATCATGTTATCCACCTTTATAACTGAAGCAGGCTAAACTATAGTGTAAATGTATCACAGATAATTTTGGTATAGCTAAAGCATGATATATGAAATATTATGTTTAACTATGATTTCTATTGCATACGTAATATTTATATACTAGTTTAAAAATGTTATTTTTTCATTATTTTCAACTATCATATGTTATATGCCTCTGACGACAACTATAAGCGGTTGTATATCATATTGAGTATCCCCACTAAGCTTTATAGCTTTGCATGGATATTTTATCCTTATAGGTTCTATAAACAAGGCTTTTGTATAGGAACAAACTCTGCATCAAGACAGGCTAACACCAGCTTATAGGAACTGATGTAGGGATATTTTGGTTGAATTTTATATAAGTCCCTTAACATGTTTCATATGTATTAAAGGCTAGCTATTATATATATGTCACATAAAGTAAATGATGTAATAAGCTCATCAAAAGAATGCTAGTATATACATACATATAGGAGATAGAATGTTTATACATATTTATGTTAGTTGAATTGTGGAATGCTATGTATGATATTGGATGTAGGCTAAGATAATTGTATCTAGCATGAATATGATAGATGTTCTGCATGATGAGTCATTAGATATGTTGAAATTAAAGTAAAGGGTATTGTTTGAAACACCCAGTTAGCATATAGGTTATCTTATTAATTGGATTATGTGATATGATTTATGATGGTTTAACTAGATTAATAACCTACTCTTATATGACTGAATGGCATGATATGATATATGATAAAGGCATTAGAATAAGGTGTTTCATTTTGGTATCAGAGAGTAGGTTTAGACTTTTCTAGGTAATATGAGTATAGAATATTATGGCATGAGATAGTGTTGTGTTGGCCTAATGCAGAAGTTCTTATTTTCTTATAAATTTAAGATGGAGAACTCTTCTAGGGAAGCTATAGAAGAATAGGCTAAAAGTAATTTTCCAATTACATCAAATCCTTCTAACCTAGTGAGTTCATCATCTTTTCAAAATGAGATTCCTGCTGCTATTCCTGGAGAAGACTTATTAAAAATTTCTCAGGATATGGCTCAAATTTTGCAAAGAATGACTATGCCCAAAGCTCCAATATCTAAAATCAGGAAACATGGGGCATAAGAATTTCTGGCACTTATTTAGAACAATTTAAAGAATATGAGTTCTGGTTGGATAGGTTGGAGAGGATATTTGATGAAATTAATTGTCTTGTTGATCATAAAGTATCATGTGCTGTGTCCTTACTTCAAAGCATGGTTTATGATTGGTGGAAGCTTGTTTAAAGATAGCTTTAAGTACCTGATCCACTTACTTGGGAATTCTTTGAGGAGGAGTTTAGAAAGAAATATGTTATCGAGTCTTACAAGGAGGAAAAATTGAAGCAGTTTTTGAATTTGAGACAAAGAACTTTATCTGTGGCTAAATATGGAAAAGAATTTAGCCATTTGTGCAAGTATGTTCCTAAAGAGAAGTTGACAAGAGTTTTTAAATGTAGAAATTTTGAAGATGGGCTAAATGATCAAATCAAAGAAAAATTGTTCAAATTTACATCTCTGAATACGGTGGATTTTAATCAACTAGTTATAACTCCCATGAAAGTTGAAAAGTATGAATTAGCTAAAAGAGAAAGGGAGCAGAAAAGAAGTGGTTCTAGAGGAGGATCTTTCACTGGGAAGAGATTTAGAGGAGTTTAAGGCGGCCAGCCTGCTGAGTCTATTTTTAGTTCTACTAACAAAGGAAAGAAAAAGGAATCCACTACCAAGTTTAAATCTGAGAAGGAAACCTCAACAAGATAGAGTGGGGATCAAATACTAGAATGCCCTTATTATTCTAGACGTTATTGGGGTAATTGCAAAAAATTGGTTAGTGAATGCTTTAGTTATGGTAGCATTAATCATTTTCTTGCTAATTGTCCTGTGAAACGAGACCAAGGTTTTAGGCAACAAAGTTGTAGGGGAGCTTTCAATACACCTTCATCTGGTAAAGGTAGAGGCAGAGGCCAGGATGGATCTAATTATCATGGATCCAAGTCCTAGAATGTGTCAAAAATAGTAGATAGGCCTTCTACTTAGATGGCTTCTAGTCGGGCTTATACAATGAAAGCTCGTGAGGAACATGATGCTCCATAAGTCATAGCTGGTACTTATTCTCTTTATAACTATGACATACATATATTTATTGATCCTAGTTCTACTCATTCTTATATTTGTACTAGGAATTTGGGTAGCGATATGTCTAAAATAGCACAATTAGATTTTGATGTATGTGTGACTAGTCCTTTGGGACATAGTATAATTGTTAATAAAGTATGTAAAGACTGTCCAATAGTAGTTTAGGAGAGAGAATTTTTAGCAGATTTGATTGTGTTACCTTTTTATAAGTTTGATATAATTCTGGGAATGGATTGGTTATCCAAACATCATACAGTGGTGAATTATGAAATGAAAACAGTAACTCTCAAGGATGATGGAGGAAATGAAGTGGTACTAGAAGGCAGTTGTTATAATCTACAGACTAATGTTATATCAGCGATGCAAACTAGAAGTTATCTTAGAAAAGGATGTGAAGCATTTTTAGCGTTAGTCCTTGATTCAAAAAGAGATACAGTGAAGCTTGAGAATATACTTGTTGTGAATGAATTTTTGGCTGTATTTCCTGAGGATTTGTCTGGTCTTCCTCCAGAAAGAGATGTTGAGTTGTCTATTGATCTATTACCTGGTATAACCCCAATCTCCAGGGCATCATATAGAATGGCTCCATCTAAATTAATAGAGCTAAAGGTTCAATTACAAGAATTATTAGACAAAGGCTTTTTTAGACCTAGTGTGTCACCTTGGGGTGCTTTGATTTTATTTGTTAAGAAAAAGGATGGATTGATGAGAATGTGCATCGATATAGACAGTTGAACAAAGTGACAGTGAAGAACAAATATGCTTTGCATTGTATTAAGGATTTATTTGATCCATTGACTGGTGCTGGTTTATTTTCAAAGATAAACTTGCGATCAGGTTATTATCAGCTCAGAGTTAAGGTGGGGATGTTCCCAAAACTGCATTTAGAACCCGTTATGGGCATTATGAATTCTTAGTTATGCCATTTGGGTTGACAAATGCACCTGCTGCATTCATGGATCTTATGAATAAGATATTCAAACCCTACTTGGATCAGTTTGTTGTAGTGTTTCTTGATGACCTATTGGTTTACTCTAGAAATGAAATTGAGCATGCTGAACATCTGAGGATTGTGTTGCAAACTTTGAAAGAAAATCAGTTGTATGCCAAGTTGATTAAATGTGATATTTGGCTTAAGGAAGTTTCTTTCGTAGGTCATGTTGTATCTGCTGAAGGTGTTACGGTTGATTCGAATAAAATTGAATCTATTGTTAATTGGAAACCACCCAAGAATGTACATGATTTTAGAAGTTTTCTCAGGTTGGCAGGTTACTATCGTCATTTTGTGAAAGGTTTTTCCATCATTGCTTTACCACTCACTAAGCTATTAATGAAGAATATTAAGTTTGAGTGGTCTGATCATTGTCAAGCAAGCTTTGATAAGTTAAAGAAAATATTTACTAAAGCTCCAGTGTTAACTCAACAAGTGTCAGGAAACGAGTATGCAATATACAGTGATGCCTCCAAGATTGGGTTGGGATGTGATTTAATGCAAGATGTTAAAGTTGTAGCTTATGCATCTAGACAGTTGAAATTATATGAGCAAAACTACCCAACTCATGATTTGAAGCTTAAAGCTATGGTTTTTGCTTTAAAAACTTGGCGACACTACTTTTATTGAGAAAAATACAGAATTTATACTAATCATAAAAGCCTCAAATACTTGCTTACTAAAAAAGAACTTAATTTAAGGCAGAGAAGATGGTTGGAATTATTTAAGGATTATGATTGTATAGTTGACTATGATCCAGGAAAAGCGAATGTTATTGCTGATGCTTTGACTCATAAGACAATGGCAACATTGATGATAAAATAATGCAGATGGAAATTTGCATGGGATGGTGCATTACTAGCATAGCTTAATGCCAGCCTATAGTTAGGCAGACAGTGATAGATGCTCAGAAAGGGTGATGAAAAGTTGCAATAGATTGTGAAAGCAGTTTGTGAAGGAGATAAATCAGATTTTTCAGGGAAAGAAGATGGTTGTGTATACTACCATAATAGGTTGTGTGTTCTTGATGATAAAGAAGTGAAAAGGGTACTATTGCATGAAGCGCATAATATTGTATTTACTATTCATCTAGGCGAGAACAAGATGTATCAAGAGTTGAAATAGTTTTACAGGTGGCTTGGCATAAAGAAGAATATTGTTGGTTATGTTTGTAAATGTTTAACATGTTAGCAAGTGAAAGCAAGACATCAGTTTCCTTCAGGTCTCTTGAATCCCATTCCGGTTTTATAGTGGAAGTGGGAAGACATTACCATGGATTTTGTTATCGGTTTGCCTCTCACTCAAAGAAAATATGATGTTGTCTAGGTAATAGGGCATAAGTTAACAAAAGTTTCTCACTTTATACCGGTTTGAACATATTATTCTATGGATAAGCTTGAAGAATTATATGTGAATGAGATTGTACGGTTACATGGTATGCCGGTAACCATAATTTCTGATCAAGATCCAAGGTTTACATTGAGATTTTGATAGAGTCTACATCAGGCCTTGGGAACACAACTCAAATACAGTACAACTTTTCATCCTCGAATTGATCAAGAAACTAAAAGGGTTATTTAGATTCTAAGAGATATGATGAGGGGATGTGCTTTGGTGTTTAATGGAAGTTGGGACAAATATGTGGCATTAATGGAATTTGCTTATAATAACACTTATCAAAAGAGTATTCAAATGGCACCATATGAGGCTTTGTATGGCAAAAATGTCGAACTCTAGTCTGTTGGACTGAGTTGACTGAATGCAGAATAATCGGTCCTGACCTTATAAAGGATACAGAAGAAAAATTTCAAGTTATCAAATAAAGACTGAAAAAAGCTAGTGATAGACAGAAATCATATGCAGACTTGAAAAGAAAGGATATCGAGTATCAAGTGGGTGACAATGTATTTCTGAAGGTATCCCCATGGAGAAAGGTGTTTAGATTTGGGCAAAAAGGGAAACTTAATCCGAGATTCATTGGTCCATATGAAATTCTGCAAAGAGTTGGACTAGTGTCTTATAGATTGGCTATGCTAATAAAATTAGCCAAGCTCCATGATGTATTTCATGTGTCCATACTTAGAAGATATCGCTCGGATGAATCACATAACCTGCCAGTTCAAGATATTCAAGTATAGCCAGATTTTACGTATGATGAGTAACCGAAAGAAATTCTAGCTAGGGAAATTAGACAATTGAGAAATAAGCAAATCCCTTTGGTCAAAATGCTTTGGAAACATCATGGTATAAATGAAGTGACTTAGGAACTAGAGGCAGCCATGGGGGAGGAATATCCTCAATTCTTTGAAATAGGTATAAATTTTGAGGACAAAATTCCTTAAGGGGGAGAGATTTGTGAGACCCTTAACATGACCCTAGTTAGAAATGCATAAATTAATAGGGTTATGATTATTTGAGATTAATTAAAATGTGAAATTCACATAAGGTATGGGGACAAGTGATAAATTTGTTATGTTATAGTAATTGCATGAAAATAATATTCAAGGGTATAATGGAAGCATAAAGTATTAATTTGGGGTATATTGGTAAATATGAAATCTTAAGGGTTAAATGTGAACAAAAAGGAAGATTGGAGAGGTTGATTTAAGAAAAGAAAGAAATGGATAGGTTAATTTGTAGCATGGATAAATAGGTGGATATAGGGATATTGTAGCTGCCCCTGTTGACCCCATTTGGGTCTATGTTACTGTAGATCCTATTTGGATCATGAACAATCCCATTTGGGTTGTTAGCTTACCCCGTTTGGGTTTTCTTGACTGGTCCCCTGTTCTGTTGACCCCACTTGGGTCCATATATTCGATATCTTTGGATATCCCCTGTTTTTATACCCTTGGGTATCTCCTGATCCCTTTATCCACCTATAGAAGTTAAGCAGGCTAAACTATAGTGTAAATGCATCACATATAATTTTGGTATAGCTAATGCATGATATATGAAATAATATGTTTAACTATGATTTCTATTGCATATGTAATCTTTATATACTTGTTTTAAATATGTTATTTTTTATTATTTTAAACTATCATATGTTATGTGCTTCTGATGACCACTATGAGTGGTTGTCTTTCATATTTAGTATCCCCACTAAGCTTTATAGCTTAACACGAGTATTTATCCGTGTAGGTTATGTAGCCAAGGCTTTTGCACAAGAACGAACTCTGCATCAGGATAGGCCAACACCAACTTATAGGAATCGATGTAGGAATATTTTGGTTGAATTTTGTATCATTCCCTTAACATGTTTAATATGTATTACAGGCTATTTATTATATGTATGTCACATGAAGTAAATGATGTAATAGCTCATCAAAAGAATGCTAGTATATGCATGCATATAGGAGCTAGAATGTTTATGCATGTATATGTTAGTTGAACTACGAAATGCTATGCATGATAATGGATATAGGCTAAGACAATTGTATTTAGCATGAATATGATAGATGTGTTGCATGATGAGTCATTAGGTATGTTGAAAGTAAAGTAAAGGGAATTGTGTGAAACACCTAGTTAGTATATAGGTTATCTTATTAATTGGATTATGTGATATGATTTATGATGGTTTAACTAGGTTAATAACCTACTCTTATATGACTGAATGAGATTATATGATATATAATAAAGGCACTAAAATAGGGTGTTTCAAGAAGTACTGCATGGTTAGCATTTTGGGCTCATCTGCAAAAATGTCAACAATTAGTTCTATTGAAGGAACTTGTAATGCAAGTAATTGCATCAATTAAATTGTGGAAATTTTAAAAAAAATTTGGGAACATGCCAACTTATACCGGAGTTAGACACCCTGCAAAAAATGTGCATTGAGCATCGCAGATAAATTATAAATATCCTAAACCCATCAGTGGGTGTTCCAGTAATCATGCATGCCAATCAAGATTAAGAATCTACAAGTTATTTTTAAAGCCGTAACAAAAGTTTGGTGGCATTTTGGATAGAAATGTGCCTTCCCTTAGCAAAGAAATTTGATTCAAATGATATAGGCAACAAGCAAAATAGACCAGAAGGCCGCACGGTAGTTCAATTTTAATCTAGGATTTATTTTCTAACACGCTACTATGTCTAAAAAGGCATGGATGAGAACCCCTACTTCATTTTTACTCTTTTACAATTACTATTTCTATAAAATTACACTTAACAATGTGGCACATTTTTTCATGGAAAAATCAACAATCTAAATCCCCACAACAAAGTTCAAAATCAATTCATAATACCAATAGGCATAACCATCATTACTTATCTTATACTATAAGTAAAAGACAATGCAGGATAACTACAAAACTAACTCAATTTAAGTTACGTATAATAGACCCAAATTGGCAATTCATTCAGTTCAATAGGCTCATCATCACATATATTTTTATTTTGATTTTTTTATTGCAACTTGAGAAAAAAGAACAGTTTGTCTTCCCTTTTTTTTATCCTATTGTAAATAATATATAGAGAAGGAAAAAATAAATGTGATGCATGTGGGAGCACGCTCAATTCCAGTTGGGTTCCCGGAAGCCCACTTTTAGGGTCCAAGACCGGATGAGGCTCACTATTAATCATAAACTAGCTACTTCATAATAGAGTGGGTTTCAAGCCTAGTTTATTATTAATGGTCAACCTATAAAGGCATCTAATGTGGGGTCAAAAAGGTAGGTGTCATGGAGTTGCCACCCAACAGAACATTAGGAAATAAATCTCGACCTTTTGATACATAAATAGAGAACGGTGTTCATGACATCACTCTTACTTGACACCTCATTTAAGTGTTGTTTTAAAATTGAGTTTTAAATATTAATCCACTATCTCCCTTCTCACACAATGCATTGCAAAAAATAAATAAGAAAAATCTTGTAAAAACATAATTAGGTGTTTTAAATTAATCTTAGTAACAAAATCTTGATAAGAAAACTTATAATATAAAAATAAACAATAAGACAAAAAAAGAGATAATGAGTAAATAAACACTTACTTGAAGTGTAGAAAGTGGTAAAAAAAGCATGACAAAAGTTGAAATAAATGATACACTGAGGTGCGCATTGACTAGAGGGTAATTTCTATGCAAGTGGCATGTAAAACAAGTGAGAAATGAGAGAGAAAGCGTAAGAAAACCGAGATAAAACTTAGAGAAAATTACTAATGGTGGTTACAGAGGGAGAGTTTTCAAACAACAGATGGGCATGACATCTATTGCTAGTAATAAACAGCCACCCTATATATCCTGTCTATCAACTCTTTTTCTCTTTTTTTATTTTTTGATTTTTTTCTTTTGTTATTTTCATTTATTTATATTCCACTTTCATTTTTTACATCATATTATTTATTGTCATACATATTATTTTTATTCCTATTTATTTTATAAACACATATACACATAACAATACTTTTTTTTCTAAATACTCCTTAAATTTAGATACTTCCTGAATTTTCAAAATTTCTAGCTTTAAAACCTCCTGGAAGATCCCATATTAATAGTGGGTCCCTAAAACCTCCTACAAAATGGTAACAAGGAGAAATGTATGGGACATGCAGAAAGGATTCATTATGGTAGTGCAAGGATGATAGACGGGTAGTGTAACTTCTTTATACCATAAATATCATATTATAATATAAATATAATTTCTATGTAATACACATACAAAACACGGTCCTACTCATACATGCCACATACAAAATACTAGAGTTTATAACCATTGTTGTGTAACTCTGCCCAATCCAGTGCCTGTCCCTTCGAGTACCAACCTATATATAATCTTTTAAACCTACATGCATCAAAAGCTACACAGTAAGCATATGATTCTTAGTGGTGGAAACCCAACTAATAAATTTCACAGTACAAGTATACAAATAATTTTTTTCCATTTAAATATTGTTTAATACTCAAACTTACTTGCATTGACTTCTTTCAATTCTTAATCCTATCTTTCGTCTTCCCTTTATTCTATCATTCTCATTTCTATTTCTTATCATGAGCCATCCATTTGTTTCTCACACATATTCCCCTTTTTTGAAAATTCTTTTTAGTTCTTCTAGTTGTTTTGATGTCCACCATATTTTAGTTATTAAACTACATAATCTATACTTAATCTACAATTAATATTATGTCTTTTCTCATATTTCAATTTTCGTTTCACTACAAGATTTTCTCACCTAGTGTACAACTTGGTGTTCTTTTTTTTTTAGTTTTATTTTTTTCTATGGCCAATTGCTTTTCCCATAATTCATGCATTTTTCTACGAGATGCTGGTCACAACACAATTATATTTTTCAAAATTTCGTTGGACTTGTGATTATCATTTCCATTTGTCTAGATTTCTTTATGGCATCTCATTTATCCTTTAGCCTATAATTTAATCTTCCTTTCAAACCTTATATAATAGGCCTTTTTCTTTGCCATACTTACAAGATTGGATTCTTTATCAGATTTTCAATCAATTATTTGATTCTCGTCTGATGCTTTTCTCTTACATTGTTATTTGTCTTTTCTTGTTTCATTATTTATGCTTAATTATAACACAAAATTTAAATCTCTAGCTCGGGTTTAATGGTTGTACATAATGAATTTATAACCTTTAATTTCCATTATAAGGCTTTATAATTTCCTTATCTCATATCAATTCTCTTCTCTTTATTTATATAAATCTTACAATTTTCTGCGTTCAATTCTTTCATTATCATTCACTACTTTTCCTATTTACCTTCTTATTTCTTGGTTTATACTTTATTTACACTTTAATTATCAAACTTTCTGTATTTAAAGTATTTTAAATGTGATATATTATTTACTTTTATAACTGCCTTTCTACATCCTTTATTTTATCTTTTCTTTCCAATTGAAATTTTAATTCTCCATAATAACTTCCTTTTAATTCTATTCTTTGCACATGTTTCTCCTTAGAAATTTTAGTCATATTTTTTTTATTTTCTAATTGCTCTTTACTTCTTTTATTGCCATTTTTATCTTTAAATAACAATCAAATTTTTGCCTTTAAATTTTATTTCATCATATAATTTTTTATTTCATCACATTTTTATTTCAAAATTTTCCCTCTTATCTTATTCATATTCTTTATCTTATTTAAACTAACCTCCTCAAGTTATGGTTTAATCCTTAGTAATTCTCTTATGTAAAGGTAAATTACCATTTGGTCCCTACTAAATTCATTTTCCTATAATTCCATTCTTTTCAACCTTAATTGCTTGATCTTATATTTTGTCTTATAATTTTTCTTTCAACTCTTCCAATTACCATCTATTCCTGATTTTCACATACTTATGGCTTTTTTCCCTTTATTCCCCCTTCTTAGGTGAAAGTTACAATCTAATCCCTAAAATTCCTTTTTAATACATGTTTGGTTATTCTTCACTAACTTACTCTTTTTACTTTCTTTTGGTCCGTATTCCATTTTAGCCCTAACATTACATTTTAGTCCGTATATTCTTTCCACGTGGTGGAAAATTACATTTTAGTCCTTAATACCTATCCTTTTTGCCTACATTGCTTTATTTAACTCCAATTTTGATCCTTTTTGTTTCTTTTAACTTTTATTTCATTTAAAGTCTAAAATTTACATTTTAGTCCATTTGTTTACTTATGTAGTAATAAACTACAATTTAGTCCTTGAAACTCTTTCAAAATTATGATTTTGTCCTTGTTTTCATATTTAACTATTTTAACTTTTTTAGCCACATTTTCAATGCAAATTTATGATTTTACCCCAAATTTCTTGTCAAATAACAATTTTATCCCTTTTTAATCTATTAACAACATTTTTCACTTTATGCATAAATTATCATTTAATCCCTAATTTCTTACATAATTACAATTTTGCCCCTAATAGTGCCTAGTGGAAATCCTCGAATCGGATATGCAGGACGAGGACTCCAATGATGAAAATGGACTGGAGGGATCACTTGACGTGATCTTGTTGCCCCATATAATATATGTTTATGTGAGGTGACTACTTGATGTAGCTAATGCCTCAGTGATAAGTCAAATCTCATGGTGCTATTGCAGTATATAGGTTCCTATGGCTAGCCATTATATCCTATGATCCTTGATTACTCACTGTACACTGAGGACAATTATTTATTTCACATTACATTATATTTTCACATAATTTATCATGTTATTCCCATTATATCACATGCCATACTTTCTCAATTCTCATCCATTCAACATTATCACATAAGAATTCAAAGCTAACATGATAAGTATCATTCAAACATGATGAAAAGATGCCATTTTCCTTTACATCATTCGGCCATGTATAGTGTGCATGCATACATCATAGTTTTTCTTGTGATATTATATGTTACATGCTTTAATAATTATTTCTAGCTTTGACATGTGTTTACATATTAAAATTACCCTTATATTCCTTTTGTGACCAAATGAACATCATTATATTTAATATACATAAATTATGTTCATAAGTTTTGCAAATCTTAAATTATGTCCATTAGATTCTTTTATCATCCAAATTTAGTCAATTATTCAATTAATCTCTTAATTGTCATCAAAGAATCCTAAGGGTGCCATTTGCCTGCCTAGATTCACCCACTTCATGCTTGATTTCTTCATTAATTACTGCTTATTTCATATTAATTCAGCATTTACAAATTCATCCTAATTTGTTTCATCATTTCTATTACTTATTTTTCTCCACTTTTATACTCTATCATTCGGTCACTATTTAAACATGTGTGTACAAGTTTATTTAATTCATCTAACACATTCTCAATGTGTTTTCCATGTACATTAAACATAAATCTAACCTTGTTTTTAATTTAATTCTTTATTAAACTTTAATTTCATTTCCTTACAAAATAGGTTTCATGATTAACTTATCCATTCCAATCATATTTTAATACATGTAACATCATATATCTTATATTTTATGATTTAATTACATTAATCTATCATTAATTTGAATTTAAACTAACATTTACTTAATTTATCCTTAGAGGAAATATTAGGTTACACAACTAACATGTGATCCTTAGTTATATTTTCAAGTATCTGACATCAAATATTCTATTATCTATCATTTAATTTCATTAATTTAACATTTATTTGATTTAATACTCATATTATACAATTTTTCTTAAAGTGACATAATGGCTCTCTACACCATTTTCTCATCTTTAATCACAATTTCATGCAATTTCTCATACTAATCTCATTAATTAGCATCTAATTACATCCATATACAATTAATTAAATTCTTATTCAACTTATTACAAAAATCCCTAACTTACATAATCTTGAACACATGAAATAAAATAGTTTGGGTATCCATATACCTATTTTTCAAGGTTTCTAATGATTTTCTTCCTTTATCCAATTTTTCCTTCCTTTTCCTTTTGGTTCCATTTGATTTCCTTTGAAAATCCATCTTGTCTAAATCATTCATTAACTATTTCCTTAATTTTTCATCATTCACAATTGAAAATATACCCAAAATATAAATCTCTATATCAAAATCTACCTAAAAATCCTTTAAAAACATTACATTATCACAAAATTCACTTGCTTAAATTTTGCTCTAAACCTTTTCCTTCATAGTTTCTTTCACTTTCTCAACTTAAAATAAGCTCAAGAGATGGTTAGGGATGAATTTAGGGCTTTAGAATTGCAGGGGATATGAAATTTGGTAGGTTTTAGTATAGTTAGGTTGATAAAAATTGAAGAAAAACATGAAGAAATGGAGGGAGGATTGGGACAGTTGGAATGGGGAAGAAGAGAGGTGATTTTTATAGAGAAACATGATTTTTCTCCCCTATATACCCATATCAATTAGGCCAAATTAAGTCAAATCACTTTGGTCTAACCAATTAGCCCACTTTCACTTAATTAACCCACTTTTTGGCCCAATTAATTTATCTACTAATTCCTTTGCTCAATTGATCCTAACCAAACTTGTTATGACGTTTATGCCCTTGAAAAATTTTAAAATTGCCTTTAACCTTCTTTTTACCATTTTTCAAAAATTGATGTTCCCCTCATCAAAATACTTTAAAAGTTTGCCTAGCATGCAAGAAATTATGTAGGAAGTAGTGCTTAAAATTTCAAGTCATTCCAACATCATTTTAGTAAAATTTTAACTCCGAAGAAAAAATCAACCGGTCCAAAACATGAAATTCTGAAATTATTAGAAAAATTATTTTTTACTTCCAACAACTCATTTATGCTATTTCTAACATGTCTATGCAATTAGAATAATTTTTAAAGGTCTATGAAATATTTTACAGCCCGATCAAACTTATGGTCAATCGTATTATGATATAGAGAAAATTCTTCACTTTCTATTCAGGGGATGCATTTGAGCTTAGATTCTCCTCAAATTGTACCACTAGACTCCATTTAACACATAATTTCTCATCTAATAGTTAAGTACAACTTCCCACTAGGTCAACCATCTTAGAACTACCTTGGGTTGCGCATGTTAACACTTAAACACTAATAAATTTTATTGTACTATACTACTATAATCACACCAAAAACCATTTCAATGTTACTGTTCATTCTCTAGAATATACTAGTAATGTTAGATGAAATATCTCCCTCGCTAATAAAAATTTTGTCTTCGAAATTTATTCGCCCTTCATAATTAGAAACACTACTACTTTGTTATACTTTCTCACTCTACTATGATTTATACCTATTTCCCCTACACACATCAAAAGAGACAGGTCATTTTACTTGTTAACCATCTAAACTATCAATGTCCTTATGGCATGTATATTTTATACTAAATTATTTCACCCATTTTGATCTTAAGACCGTCTAAATTGAGTTATGATACCACTAAATGTAACATCCATACACCGTAAATGTCATAATATAATATAACTACAATTTCTATGTAATTCACATACAAAGCATGATTCTATTCCCACATACCACATATAAAATACCTGAATTTATCGCCATTGTTGGGTAACTTTACCTAATCCAGCACCAATCACTTCGAGTACCGACCTACACATAATCCTTCAAACATGCGTGCATCAAAAGCTATACGTTGAGCACATGATGCTCAGTGATTGATACCCAACTAATAAATTTCACAGTGCAAGTATACATGTAACAATTTTTTTTACCATTTAAATATCCTTTAATACTCTAACTTACTTGCATTGACTTCTTTAAATTCTCAATCTTATCTTTCTTCTTCCCTTTATTCTATCATTCTTATTTCTATTTCGTCTAATGAGCCATCCATTTGTTTCTTACACATTTGTCCCATTTTTGACAATTCTTTTTAGTTCTTTTTGCTATTTTGATGTCTACCACATTTTAATTATTTAAATGTATAGTCTATACTTAATCTATAATTAATCTTATATCTTTTTCTCATATTTAAGTTTTCATTTCACTACATGCTTTTCTCACCTAGTGTACAACTTGGTGTTATTTTCTTCAGTTTTACTTCTATGTATCGCTAATTGGTTTTCCCATAATTCATGCATTTTTCTTTGAAATGATGTTCATAACACAATTATATTTTTCATCAATTTCGTTGGACTTGTGCTTATCATTTCCATTTTTCTAGATTTATTTATGGCTTTTCATTTACTTATCCTTACTTTGATATTCCTCATTTGGTTGATTTCTACATTTGTAGTTCAATGGTCATCTATATAGTTTAACATCTCATATTTGATCTTTACCGATATTTTCATCTGGCCTTTAGCCTATAATTTAATCTTCATTTCAAACCTTATATAACAAGCCTTTTTCTTTGTCATACTAACATAACTGGATCCTTGATTAGATTTTCAATCAACTATTTAATTCTTGCCTGATTTTTTACTCTTACATTGCTATTTGTCTTTTCTTGTTTCATTATTTATGCTAAATTATAAAACATAATTTTAATCTCTAGCTTGGGTTTAATGGTTGTACATAATGAATTTATAACATTAAATTTTTTTCCGTGTGGCTTTATAATTTCCTTATCTCACATCAATTCTCTTCTCTTTATATATAAAAATCTTACATTTGTCTACAATTAATTCTTTAATAATCGTTCACTACTTTTCCTATTTTCCTTCTTATTTCTTGGCTTGGACTTTATTTACACTTCAATTATTCACCTTTTTGTATTTACAGTGTTTTTACTGTGATATATTATTACGTCTATAATTGCCTTTCTTTATCCTTTATTTTATCTTTTCTTTCCAATTAGTATCTTAATTCTTCATAATAACTCATTGTTAATTATATTATGTGCATATTTTTCTCCTTAGCAATTTTAGTCATATTTGTTATTTTCTAATTTCCCTTTAATTCTTTTAATACCATTTTTATCTTCAAATAGCCATCCCATTTTTGCCCTTAAATTTTATTTCATCATTTAATTCTGAAATTTTAAATGCTAAATTTTGTCCTTTTTATCTTATTCATATTCTTTATCTTATTTAAACTAATCTCTTTAAATTCTGGTTTAATCCTCAGTAATTCTTTTATGTAAAAGTAAATTACCATTTGGTCCCTACTAAATTCGCTTTCCTACAATTCCATTCCTTTTAACCTTAATGGCTTGATATTATATTTTGTCTTATAATTTCTCTTTTAACTCTTCCAATTGCCATCTAATCCTTATTTTCACATGCTTATGTCTTGTTCTGATAGTAACCAACTTCATGCTTGATTTCTTCACTAATTACTACTTATTTTATATTAATTCACCATTTAAGATGGAGAATTCCTCAAAGGATGCTATAGAAAAATCGACTGCAAGTAACTTGCTAGTTAGATTTTATCCTTCTAACCCGATCACTTCATCCTCTTTCCAAAATGAAATTCCTACTCTTGTTCCTGAAGAAGGCTTGTTAAAAATTTCTAAAGATATGGCTCAAATTCTACATAGAATGACAATGTCCAAAGCTCCAATATCTGAGATTAAGAAGCATAAGGCACAAGAATTTCTGGGCACTAATTTAGAACAATTAGAAGATGCTGAGTTCTGGTGTGAAAGGTTGGAGAGGATATTTGATGAAATTAATTATCCTATTGATTACAAAGTATCTTGTGTTGTGTCCTTACTTCAAGGCATAGCTTATGATTCCTGAAAACTGGTTTTAAGATAGCCTCAGCTACTTGACCCACTTACTTTGGAATTCTTTGAGGAGGAGTTCAAAAAGAAATATGTTTCTGAGGCATACAAGGAGAAATTGAAGCAGTTATTAAATTTGAGACAAAAAGCCTTATCTGTGGCTGAGTATGAAAATGAATTTAGCCATTTATGCAAATATATTCCTAAGGAGATGTTAACATGAGTGTTTAAATGTTGAAACTTTAAAGATGAGTTGAATGATCGAATCAAAGAAAAATTGTTCGGATTTACATCTCTAGATATCGTGGATTTTAATCAATAGGTTATAACTGCAGTGAAAGTAGAGAAGTACAAGATAGATAAAAGGGAGAAGGAGCAAAAAAGAGGAAGTACTAGAGGAGGGTCTTTCTCAAGAAAATGATTTAGAGGAGCTCTAGGAGGTCAGCCCATGGAGTTTATTTTTAGGTCTGATAACAAAGGAAAGAAACAAGAATCCACTACCAAGTTTAAGTGTGAGAATGAAGCTTTAGGAAGATAGAGTGGGGGTCCAGCAACTAAATGTCCACATTATTCTAGGCATCACTAGGGTAACTGTAGGAAACTGGCTCGAGAATCCTTTAGATATGGCAATATTGACAATTCTATGGCTAATTGTCCTTTGAAACGGGACTAAGGTTTTAAGCAATAGGGTAGGAGGGGAGCTTTTAATGCACCCTCATCTGGTAGAGGCAGAGGCAGAGAAAAGGATGGATCAAATTATCATGGATCACAGTCACAGAATGTGTTAGAATCAGTTATTGACCCTCCGCTCAATTGCTTTCTAGTCGGGCTTATACAATGAAAGCTCGGGAGGAACAAATTGCTCTAGAAGTTATAGCTGGTACTTTTTCTATTCATAATTGTGATATACATGTACTTATTGATCCTAGCTCTACTCATTCTTATATTTGTATTGGGATTTGGTAGAGATATGTCTAAAATACAATAGTTAGATTTAAATGTGTGTGCGACTAGTCCATTGGGACATAGTGTAATTGCCAATAAAGTATGTAAAGACTATCATCCGATATGATTAATGATGGTTTAATGGATTAAAAACCGACTGTAATATGACTAGAAGATATGATAAGATATGATATATGATAAATGTACTAGACTTGGTTCATTTCAATTTGGTATTAGAGCCTAGGTTTAGTATTTTGTGCGCAATATGAGTATATGATTCTAGGGTGTGAGATAGTGTTGTGTTGGACTAATGCAAAAGTTCTTATTTTCTTATACAATAAAGATGGAGAATTCCTCTAGGGATGTTATAGAAAAATTGACTGCAAGTAACTTGCCAGTTAGATCGAATCCTTCAAACCCAATGACTTCATCTTCTTTCTTAAATGAAATTCCATCTATTGTTCTTGGAGAAGCCTAGTTAAAAATATCTCTAGATATGGCTCAAATTTTGTAAAGAATGACAATGCCCAATGCTCCAATATCTGAGTTTAAGAAGCATAAGGTACAAGAATTTCTAGCCACTAATTAAGAATAATATGAAGAAGCTGAGTTCTGGTTTGAAAGGTTAGAGAGGATATTTGTTGAAATTAATTATCCTGTTGATCACAAAGTGTCTTGTGATGTGTCCTTACTTCAAGGCATGGCTTATGATTAGTGGTAGCTGGTTTTAAGATAGCCTTAGCTACATGACCAACTTACTTTGGAATTCTTTGAGGAGGAGTTCAAAAAGAAATATGTTTCTGAAGCTTACTAAGAGGAGAAATTGAAGTAGTTATTGAATTTGAGACAAAAAGCCTTATCTGTGGCTGAGTATGAAAAGGAATTTAGCTGTTTATGTAAATATATTCCTAAGGAGATGTTAACATGAGTGTTTAAATGCTGAAAATTTTAAGATGAGCTGAATGATCGAATCAAAGAAAAATTGTTCAGATTTACATCTCTAGATATCGTGGATTTTAATTAACTAGTTATAACTACCATGAAAGTAGAGAAGTAAGAGATAACTAAAAGAGAGAGGGAGCAGAAAAGAAGAAGTACTAGAGGCGGGTCTTCTCAGAGAAAAATATTTAGAGGAGCTCAAAAATGTCAGCCCATAGAGTTTATTTTTAGCTCTGCTAACAAAGGAAAGCAACAAGAATCCACTACCAAGTTTTAGTCTTAGAATGAAGATTTAGGAAGATAGAGTGGGGGTCAAACACTTGAATGTCCACATTGTTATAGGCATCACTGGGGTAACTATAGAAAACTAGCTAGAGAATCCTTTAGATGTGGCAATACTGACCATTCTATGGCTAATGTCCAATGAAACGGGACTAAGGTTTTAAGCAATAGGGTAGCAGAGGAGCTTTTAATGCACCCTTATTTGGTCAAGGTATAGGCAGATGAAGGAGTGGATCAAATTATCTTGGATCTCGATTTTGAAATGTGTTAGAATCAATTGATCAACCCTCCGCTCAAATGGTTTATAGTCGGGCTTATATAATGAACGCTAGGGAGGTACATAATGCTCCAAAAGTTATAGCTTGTACTTTTTCTCTTCATAATTATGATATATATGTACTTATTGATCCTGGCTCTACTCATTTTTATATTTGTATTGGAATTTGGGTAGAGATATGTCTAAAATACAATAATTAGATTTAAATGTTTGTGCGACTAGTCCATTAGGACATAGTGTAATTGCTAATAAAGTATGTAAAGACTATCATCCGATATGATTAATGATGGTTTAATGGATTAAAAACCTACTATAATATGACTAGAAGATATGATATGATATATGATAAATGTACTAGACTTAGGTTGTTTCAATTTGGTATTAGAGCCTAGGTTTAGTATTTTGTGCGCAATATGAGTATATGATTCTATGGTGTGAGATAGTGTTGTGTTGGCCTAATGCAAAAGTTCTTATTTTCTTACAGAATAAAGATGGAGAATTCCACTAGGGATGTTATAGAAAAATTGACTGAAAGTAACTTGCCAGTTAGATTGAATCCTTCTAGCCCAATGACTTCATCTTCTTTCCTAAATTAAATTCCATCTATTGTTCCTGGAGAAGCCTTGTTAAAAATATCTCTAGATGTGGCTCAAATTTTGCAAAGAATGACAATGCCCAATGCTCCAATATCTGAGTTTAAGAAGCATAAGGCACAAGAATTTCTGGGTACTAATTTAGAATAATATGAAGAAGCTGAGTTCTGGTTTGAAAGGTTAGAGAGAATATTTGATGAAATTAATTATCCTGTTGATCACAAAGTGTCTTGTGATGCATCCTTACTTTTAGGCATGGCTTATGATTGGTGGTAGCTGATTTTAAGATAGCCTTAGCTATATGACCCACTTACTTTGGAATTCTTTGAGGAGGAGTTCAAAAAGAAATATGTTTCTGAAGCTTACTAAGAGGAGAAATTGAAGTAGTTATTGAATTTGAGACAAAAAGCCTTATCTGTGGCTGAGTATGAAAAGGAATTTAGCTGTTTATGTAAATATATTCCTAAGGAGATGTTAACATGAGTGTTTAAATGCTGAAAATTTTAAGATGAGCTGAATGATCGAATCAAAGAAAAATTGTTCAGATTTACATCTCTAGATATCGTGGATTTTAATTAACTAGTTATAACTACCATGAAAGTAGAGAAGTAAGAGATAACTAAAAGAGAGAGGGAGCAGAAAAGAAGAAGTACTAGAGGCGGGTCTTCTCAGAGAAAAATATTTAAAGGAGCTCAAAAATGTCAGCCCATAGAGTTTATTTTTAGCTCTGCTAACAAAGGAAAGCAACAAGAATCCACTACCAAGTTTTAGTCTTAGAATGAAGATTTTGGAAGACAGAGTGGGGGTCAAACACTTGAATGTCCACATTGTTATAGGCATCACTGGGGTAACTATAGAAAACTAGCTGGAGAATCCTTTAGATGTGGCAATACTGACCATTCTATGGCTAATTGTCCAATGAAACGGGACTAAGGTTTTAAGCAATAGGGTAGCAAATGAGCTTTTAATGCACCCTTATTTGGTCAAGGTAGAGGCAGATGAAGGGGTGGATCAAATTATCTTGGATCCCGATCTCGAAATTTTTTAGAATCAATTGATCAACCCTCCGCTCAAATGGTTTCTAGTCGGGCTTATACAATGAAAGCTAGGGAGGAACATAATGCTCCAAAAGTTATAGCTTGTGTTTTTTCTCTTCATAATTATGATATACATGTACTTATTGATCCTGGCTCTACTCATTTTTATATTTGTATTGGAATTTGGGTAGAGATATGTCTAAAATACAATAGTTAGATTTAAATGTATGTGTGACTAGTCCATTGGGACATAGTGTAATTATCAATAAAGCATGTAAATATTGTCTTGTGATATGATTAATGATGGTTTAATGGATTAAAAACCTACTGTAATATGAATGAAATATATGATATGATATGATATATGATAAATGTACAAAACTTAGGGTGTTTCACTTTGGTATTAGAGCATAGGTTTACTCTTTTTTTGGTAATATGAGTATAAGATTTTATGGGATGAGATAGTGTCATGTTGGCCTAATGCAAAAGTTTCTATTTTCTTACAAATTAAAGATAGAGAATTCCTTCATAGATGCTATAGAAAAATCGACTGAGGAATTCTTTGAGGAGGAGTTCAAAAAGAAATATGTTTCCGAGGCCTACAAAGAGGAGAAAATGAACCAGTTTTTAAATTTGAGAAAAAAAGCCTTATCTATGGCTGAGTATGAAAAGGAATTTAGCTATTTGTGCAAATATATTCCTAAAGAGATGTAAATAAAAGTGTTTGAATGTTAAATCTTTGAAGATGATCTGAATTATAAAATAAAAAAAAACAAATTGTTCGGATTTACATCTCTAAATATGGTGGATTTTTATCACTTGGTTTTAGATGCCATGAAAGCTGAGAAGTATGAGCTAGCTGAAAGAGAGAGGGAGTAGAAAAGAGGAAATTCTAGAGGAGGGTTTTCCTCTGTAAAAAGATTTAGAGGAGCTCAAGGAGGTCAGCCCGTAGAGTCTATTTTTAGCTCTACTAACAAAGGAAAGAAACAAAAATCCACTACCAAGATTAAGTTTGAGAAGGAAGATTTAGGAAGACAGAGTGGGGGTCAAGCACCTAAATGTCCACAGTATTCAAGGCATCACTGGGGTAACTGTAGGAAACTAGCTGGAGAATGCTTTAGTTGTGGGAGTATTGTCCATTCTATAGCTAATTGTCCTTTGAAATGGGACCAAGGTTTTAAGCAATAGGGTAGTAAGGGAGCTTCTAATGCACCCTCATCTTGCAAAGGCAAAGGCAGAGGAAGGGGTGGATCAAATTATCATTGATCCAAGTCTCAAAATGTGTTAGAATCATTTGATCAACCCTCTGCTCAAATGGTTTCTAGTCGGGCTTATGCAATGAAAGCTCGGGAGAAACAAAATGCTCCATAAGTTATAGCTAGTACTTCTTCTCTTTATAATTGTGATATACATGCAGTTTTTGATCCTGGCTCTAGTCATTCTTTTATTTGTATTGGGATTTGTGTGGAGATATCTAAAATACAACTGGTATATTTTAATGTATGTTTGACTGCTCTATTGGGACATAGTGTAATTGTCAATAAAGTATGTAATGATTGTCCTATGATATGATTAATGATGGTTTAATGGATTAAAAACCTACTTTAATATGACTATAAGATATGATATGATATGATATGATAAATGTACTACACTTGGGGTGTTTCAATTTGGTATCAGAGCCTAGGTTTAGTCTTTTACGGGCAATATGAGTATTGGATTTTATAGCATGAGATAGTGTTGTGTTGACCTAATGTAGAAGTTTATGATTACTTATAGATTAAAGATGGAGAATTCCTCTAGGGATGCTATAGAAGAATCGACTGAAAGTAACTTGCCGGTTAGATCGAATCCTTTTAAAGCAATGACTTCATCCTTTATCCAAAATGAAATTCCTACTGGTGTTCTTGAAGAAGCCTTGTTAAAAATTTATCAAGTTATGGGTCAAATTCAGCAAATAATGACAATGCCAAAAGCTTCAATATGTGAGATTAAGAATCACAAGGCAAAAGAATTTTTGGGCACTAATTTAGAACAATTTGAAGAAGCTAAGTTCTAGTTGGAAAGATTGGAGAGGATGTTTGATTAATTTAATTGTCCTGTTGATAACAAAGTATCTTATGTTGTGTCTTTACTTCAAGGCATGGCTTATGATTAGTGGAAGCTGGTTTTAAGACAGCCTCAGCTACCTGACCCACTTACTTGCAAATTCTTCGAGGAGGAGTTCAAAAAGAAATATGTTACTAAGGCTTATAAGGAAGAGAAATTAAAGCAGTTCTTGAATTTAAGACAAAGCTATTTGTGCAAATATATTCATAAGGGGATCTTAACAGGAGTGTTTAAATGCCGACACTTTGAAGATGAGTTGAATGATCGAATGAAAGAAAAATTGTTTGGATTTACATCTCTAAATATTGTGGATTTTAATCAACTGGTTATAACCGCCATGAAAGTTAAGAAGTATGAGATAGCTAAAAGAGAAAGGGAGCAGAAAAGAGGAAGTTCTAGAGGAGGTTCTTCCTTTGGAAAAAGATTTAGAGGAGCTCAAAGAGGTTAGCCCGTAGAGTTTATTTTTAGCTCTGTTAACAAAGGAAAGAAACAAGAATCCACTACCAAGTTTAAGTCTCAGAAGGAAGCTTTAGGAAGATAGGGTGAGGGTTAAGCACTTGAATGTCCACATTTTTCTTGGCATCACTAAGGTAATTGAAGGAGATTGGTTGGAGAATACTTTAGATGTGGCAATACTGACCATTTTTTGGCTAATTATCCTTTGAAATGGGACCAAAATTTTTAGCAATAGGGTAGCAGGAGAGCTTCTAATGCACCCTCATCTGGCAGAGGCAGAGGTAGAGGAAGGGGTGGATCAAATTATGATGGACCCCAATCTTAGAATGTGTTAGAATTAATTGATTGACCCTCAGCTCAAATGGTTTCTAGTCGGGCTTATGCAATGCAAGCCCTAGACGAACAAAATGCTCCAAAAGTTATAGCTGGTATTTTTTCTCTTCATAATTGTGATATACATGCACTTATTTATCCTGGCTCTAATTTTTCTTATATTTGTATTGGGGATTTGGGTTGAGATATGTCTAAAATACAACCATTAAATTTTGATGTATGTGTAACTAGTCCATTGGAACATAGTGTATTTGTCAATAAATTATATAAAGACTGTCCTATATTAGTTCAGGGGAAAGACTTTTGAGCAAATTTGATTGTGTTGCCTTTTCATGAATTTAAAGTAATTCTAGGATTGGATTGGTTATCCAAACTTCATGCTATGATGGATTGTGAAATGAAAACATTAACTCTCAAGGATGATGAAGGGAAGGAAGTGATCGTAAAAGGTAGTTGTTCTAAGCTAATGACTAATGTTATAACAGCAATGTAAGCTAGATGTTGTCTTATAAAAGGATGTAAAGGATTTTTAGCTTTAGTCCTTGACTCAAAAAGAGGTATAGTGAAGCTTGAGAATATACCTATTTTGAATGAATTTTCAGAAGTATTTATTGAGGAATTGTCTGGTCTTCCTTCAGAAATAGATGTTGAGTTGTCTATTGATTTGCTACTTCATACAGCCCTAATCTCTAGGGCACCATATAGAATGGCTCCATTTGAATTAAAAGAGCTAAAGGTTCAATTACAGGAATTGTTAGATAAAGGCTTCATTAGACCTAGTGTGTCACTTTGGGGTGCACAAATTTTATTTGTTAAGAAAGAATGGATCGATGAGGATGTGTATTGATTATAAGTAGTTGATTAAAGTGATCGTGAAGAAGAAATATCCTTTGCCTCAAATTGAGGATTTATTTGGTCAGTTGAGTGGTGTTAGTGTGTTTTCAAAGATAGACTTGTGATTAGGTTATAATCAGTTCAGAGTTAAGGATGGGAATGCTCCAAAAATAACATTTAGAACTCGTTATGGGCATTATGAATTCTTAGTTATTCCATTTGGGTTGACAAATGCATCTGCTGCATTTATGGATTGTATGAATAGGGTATTCATACCCTACTTGGATCGTTTTGTTATAGTGTTTATCAATGACATATTGGTTTACTCCATAAATGAAGCTGAGGTTGCTGAACATTTGAGGATTGTGTTGCAAAATTTGAATGAAAATTAGTTGTATGCAAAGTTAAGTTAATGTGACTTTTTGCTTAAGGAAGTTTCTTTCCTAGCTCATGTTGTATTTGTTTGATGGTGTTAGGGTTGATCCAAATAAAATTAAAGCTATTGTTAATTGGAAACCACCCAAGAATGTGCATAAAGTTAGAAGCTTTCTCGGGTTGGCAGGTTATTATCGTCATTTTGTGAAGGGTTTTTCTGTCATGTCTTCACCACTCACTAAGCTATTAAGGAAGAATATGAAGTTTGAATGGTCTAATCGTTGTCGAGCAAGTTTAGATCAGTTAAAGAAAATGTTGACTGAAGCTCCAATGTTAACTTAACCAGTGTCAGGGAAAGAGTATGCAATGTATAGTGATGCCTCCAAGATTGGGTTGGTATGTGTTTTAATGCAAGATGGTAAAGTTGTAGCTTATGCATCTAGACAATTGAAACCGCATGAGCAGAACTACCCAACTTATGATTTAGAGCTGGCAATTATGGTTTTCGCTTTGAAGATTTGGCGACACTACTTGTATGGGGAAAATGCAAAATTTATACTAATCGTAAAAGCCTCAAATACTTGCTCAATCAAAATGAACTTAGTTTGAGGCAGAGAAGGTGGTTAGAGTTATTCGAAGATTATGATTGTATAGTTGATTACCATATAGGAAAAGCGAATGTGGTTGTTGATGCATTAAGTCATAAGACTATGGCAACATTGATGTTAAAGCAATGCAGATGAAATTTTGCATTGGATGGTGCATTATTAGCATAGCTCAAAGCTAGACCCATGGTTAGGCAAACAATGTTAGATGCTTAGAAGGATGATGAAAAGTTACAGCAGATTGTGAAAGTAGTTTGTGAAGGAGATCAATCAGGTTTTATAGTGAAATAAGATAGATGTATATACTACCATAATAGATTTTGTGTTCCTGAAAACAATGAAGTGAAAAGAATGTTATTATATAAAGTGCATAATACTGCATTTACTATACATCCAGGTGGGAACAAGATGTATTTAGAGTTGAAATAGTTTTACTGGTTGCCTGGCATGAAGAAGGATATTGTGGAATATTTCTCTAAATGTTTAACATGTCAGCAAGTGAAAGCAGAACATCAGTTTCCTTCAAGACTTTTAAACCCTATTCTAGTTCCACAGTGGAAGTGGGAAGACATTACTATGGATTTTATAACCAGTTTGCCTCTTACTCAAAGAAACTATGACGCTGTTTGGGTAATAGTGGATAAGTTAACAAAAGTAGCTCACTTTATACCAGTTCAAACAGATTATTCTATGGATAAGCTTGTAGAATTGTATGTGAATGAGATTGTACAGTTACATGGTATACCAATATCCATAATTTTTGATTGAGATCCAAGATTTACATCAAGATTTTGGCAGAGTCTATAGTAGTCCTTGGGAACACAGCTCAAGCACAGTAAAACTTTTTATCCTCAAACAGATGGACAATCTAAAAGGGTCATTCAAGTTTTAGAGGATATGATGAGGGGATATGCTTTAGAGTTTTCTGGAAGTTAGGATAAATATATGGCCTTAATGGAATTTTCCTACAATAAGAGTTATCAGAAGAGTATTCAAATGGCACCATATGAGGCTTTGTATGGTAGGAAATATATAACTCTAGTCTGTCGAACTAATTTGATTGAATGTAGAATAATCAGTCCTGACCTTGTTAGGGATACGGAGGAAAAAGTTCAAGTTATCAAGCAGAGGTTGAAATAAGCTAGTGACAGACAAAAATCCTATGCTGACTTGAAAAGAAAGGATATCGAGTATCAAGTGGGTGACAAGATGTTTTTGAAGGTATCTCAATGGAGAAAGGTATTTAGATTTAGGAAAAAGGGAAAAATCAGTCCGAGATTCATTGGTCCATATGAAATTTTTCAAAAGAGTCAGACCAGTGGCTTATAGATTGGCTCTTCCTATGGAATTAGCCAAGCTCTATAATGTATTTCATGTGTCCATGCTTAAAAGATATCACTCGAATGAATCACATAAGCTGCAAGTTAAAGATATTAAAGTTTAACAAGATTTCACGTATAATGAGGAACCAAAAAAAATCCTGGCTAGAGAAATTAGACAATTGAGGAACAAGTAAATCCCTCTGGTCAAAGTACTTTAGCGACATCATGATATACAAGAAGTAACTTGGGAACCGGAGGCAGCCATGAGGGAGCGTTACCCTCAATTATTTGAAACAGGTATAAATTTCGAGGACAAAATTCCTTAAGGGGGAGAGATTTGTCAGGCCCTTAACATGACCCTAGTTAGAAATGTATGATTTTAATTGGGTTATGATTAATTGAGATTAAATTATAAATGTGAATTCGACATAAGGTATGGGACAAGTGATAAATTATTTATATTATATTAATGGGATGAAGGAAATTAAATTATTATTTTTGTTTGTAAATGTTTAAGGGTGTAATTAAAGCATGAAGTGTTAATTTAGGGGCTAATTTGTAAATATGGAATTTTAAGGATCAAATGTTAATAAAGAAAGAAATTAGTGGTTGATTTAAGAGAAGGAATAAAGGGATAGGTCAATTTATAACATGCAAGAAATGAAGAGGCTTTAATGGGACATTCAAAAAGTTGAAGGGTTTTAAAGGGAATTTTCCCTTGCTAATATAAATAGACAATTTTATAGAGAGATAAGTGAAGGGGATAGTTTTTACTTGAAAGGGTTACATAAAATTTTCTTTCTTCTCATCTCTTGTATCCATAGTTTATTTCTCAAAGTGTTCTTGAAGAGAAATTCATGCATGTTGAATTAATCAAGGCAATTAGTGTAAGAATAAGGTAAATATCTCAATTTGATAGTTCATCTTTTCTTCTTCTTGTTTGGTTAATGGTGGATTGAGTTATATGCTGGAAGTTTATGTTAAGAGATTAAATTGTTGTTAAAGGATAGGAAGAAGTTAGAAAGAGCAAAGGAAAATGGAAAGCTCAATATTGAAGGCTAGGGGAATTTCGGCCAAGGTATGGGATTAGGATTCTCCTACTTGTTTTTGGATGATTTTGGTAGAAACATGTTGTAAAATGTTGGAATTTTCAACAATTTAAAAGAGATAAAATTTAGGATGTGTTGCTTTAAGAGATAAAATGAAACATTGTGACCTAGTGGCTAAAATTCTAGCATAAATTTAATTAGAAAACTCAAATCAGGACCATTCAAATTTCTAAAGTTAAAAAAGACATATGTCTACAAAATTGTAGAAAAAACCTAGCCCTAATTCTGCCTTTAAGTTATTCATATAATTTATTGAATTTTAGATGAGCTATTAATTTTGGTTGTAGAATAAGTTTTGGTAAAAATGATATATCTTTGTGTACATTGGTTAGAATGTTATGAGATTAATTTATATGAAAAACATACTTCTAAAGCTACAATTCATATGAAGGTATTTAAGCCTATATCTATCTCTAAGAATTCTAAATCGTGGCTTGAATCCAAGCCTATTCACTCTACTGTTCTTAGGAACAGTAATCAGAAAACTATGAATATCTTGAGCTCTAGATGTCGTATTGAAATGATTTTTGATGTTCTAGAAACTAGAAACATAGTAAAAAAAATTTATATAAGGAACTTTTTGCTAAAAATGATGTTTTATAGGTCAAAAATGTGATAAAATTTGAATCCATAATTCTGCCTCTGGAAAGATTTTGTGTCACGGTTACTAGGTTTTTATTAGAAACCATGAGATAATGTAGTTTTCGGTCTAGAATTGAACTTTAACCTATGTCATGGTTACCAGGCATTACCTAATCACCATGACCCCTTTATACTTGACCTAAACTTTACTTAAGGGTCCGAAATTGATAGTTATGGATAGCTAAACTATTTTTATTAAAAATTAAACAATTTCTAACATAAAAATACATGTATTAAAGAATATAATTTGAGTTATAATTACACATATATACCTTATTTACATGTTGTTATGTTATATGTGTGCTAACATGGAAGTAAATTGAATTATGTATGGCATATGTTTTGATTATTGATAATGGTACATATATATTTATAAATATTCTTATATGATCAACTTATGAACAAGCTTGTTATATACAAACATACTTACATATATGTACATCTATGATAGAGTAAATGTGTATATGAACATGCACTTATACTACGAATAAGTGATGCTTTAGCATGACTATGAACAAATGTGATGCCTAATGATAACATGATCCAGTATATGATCATGATGATATGTATATTCAAATACATGTACTAGTATTACAATAAGAATACATGAAATACATGTTTATACACTGCAGAATTATGTATTATGATATGATCATATATATGTGCAAAGTGTATGATATAAGTACAACATGATATTTAAATGAACTTAAAAACTAAATTGCCTGCTACTAGAGTTTAAATGTAGATAGATAGGCGCCTATAGGGATATTGCAGTTGCCACCGTTGACCTTTTTAGGTCTAAAGTATAGTTGATCTTATTGGATCATGCACAACCCCATTTAGGTTGTTTGCTGAACCCGTTTGGGTCTTTGACTGGTCCATCGTATAGTCGACTCCATTCGGGTCTATAGTTTTGATATCTTCAGATATCTACTGTAACACCCTAATTCCATAACCGTGGATAATCATTAATCATTATCATCATCATCATAAACCTATTAAAGACTAGGCAATAATAATAATAATAATACAGGCCATAATTACATGCCACAATAAAATAATCACGCTTATCGATAAATAATCATAACATAAATGGCCTTCAAGTATCGTGAAATCCTCAAGGAAACTACAACTTGCCCGATCCTCTGGAGCTTAACTTAAACCTACATGGATAAGCAAACATGTGCTAAGCTATAAAGCTTAGTGGGGAACAAAACTCTCTCTCTATATATAAATATAACCCCTTTCTACAATACATCACATACATGTATAAAAATTTCACAATCACACATTATAACTTATGACTCTATTATATTCTTTATTTCATATATAAAATTCTTAGGAGTGTAAGGACCCAATCATGGCCCTAACTGGATTACAGTAAAGTGACGAGAATTATGATTAATTAGGACCAATATTGAATTATTTTGCACTGTTAAGGTCGAATCCCATTAGGGGTATTTTGGTAATTATAGCATGAATTTAAATTTGTGTATGGTTAAAATTAAGAGTAAAGAGGGATATAGTTGAAGTAAATTAGAAGTCAGAGTGTTAAAAGTTGTTAAATATAAGTTTTTGAGGGGTAAGATGTATAAGGGCAATTTTAGAAATTGAATTTTAGGATATTTATCCCATTAGCTAATTAAGAACTTCATGGGGGGGAAGTCACCAAAAAAGGAGGGGAGAATGAGGGGATCGACATTCTTGGAGAGGGATAGCTCTCTCTCTCTCTCTCTGTGTTGGTTATGGTATGGAGCTAGGGTTGGTGTGAAAGATTAAAGGAAAAAAGAGAGAATCAGATAGATCAAAGATAGATGAAAGAAGAAAGAACTAGATTAGTGGACTTTCTAAGGGAATGAAGCTGGTATTGAGGTATGGGAACCCTATGGTTATATGATAATTCTTTTTCTATGTTCTTGCATGTGTTGCCTTAGATGAATTGAAGGTTAAGTTTTTAGTGTTTAGATGATCCAAGAATAAGTTAATCTAAGTAATTAAGGTGAGTTTTGGGATTTAAAATCATTAGAGATGGAAATCAGGATTTTTAATCGAGACTGTCGTAGTCCCTACATGGCCACATGATTTTATTTGGTTTCCACGCGTGGCCACATGTGTTTTCTTTTGTCCCCAGGCGTGGCCACGTGATTGTTTTCTTTGGTTCCCAGGCATGGCCCGTGAGTGTTTCTTTGGTTCCCAGGCATGGCCATATGTGTTTTCTTTGGTTCGAAGGCATGGCCGTGTGTCTCCATGGTGTTTCTTGCGTGGCCACGTGATTCTCTTTGGAATTCAATGCGTGGCCACATGATTCTCTTTGGTTCTCCCTGCATGGCCATATGATGGCTTGCTATTTCTCTTTGTGTGGTTAGGTAAATGGTTGCCTTTCTCTTTGCGTTGCCATGTGTATGGCTTACTCCTCCCTCTGCTTGGCCACACATTTGACCTTTGTTCTTCTTGAGTGGCCGGGTATGCCTCCTTCTTTGGCATGGCCACACACATGTTTTCTTTTAATGGTTCTATTATACACTCTAAGCTATAAATTCCTTATGCATCATGAATCCCGTATTCTAAAATATAATTAAAGAAAATTAAATGAATCCTAACTAATACATGTGATGATTATATTTACTATAATGAGGGCCAGGAAGCTATATGATTTGTAATGAAGCAATTGAATGGTAAATCTTTCTAAGGCAATACGAAATAATATAGGTAGATGTTAATCTCATATGTGAATACTTTCACCAATTGTTTGACATAAAATGCATGCATATATTACATGGGATATATTGAATATGCGATGATAAAATTGAGTGTAATGAAGCAGGGGAAATGGTTATGAAGAACCACACAGGTACATTCTTTTTAAATGTATATGTTTTAGGCGTTAGATCATATGTTCATGGTTTATGTATATAATCATGATTTCAAGAACTATTATGATTGGTATAAGCATAATTAATGTGACATTTAAAAATTTTAATGCTACTTCATGATCTTATGTTTAATGATATGTATTGCGTTGGGTTTGAAAACATTAATTCCGAACTACTTTTGCATGATACTTTGTTGTTATTATGTTAAAGCATACTAATGCAAGATATAAGTTATCTGGTAGTTGTACAAGTATAAGCAGGTGATATGTATTATTGAATAATTGTCTTTAAGCCGGTATTACTATGAAGTGAATATTATGTGTTCAATTGTGGAAAACGGCTTTAAGTAATTGTTATATTAAATAAGAAGAATTTGATGAATGAAAGATGTTCTTAAACTGATAAGCCTGCGGGTATTAGTTCAGTTGTGGATTAGATAGGCATGCCTAGAGGTATTTAGCAGCTGCCATAGTTGGCCCCGTTTGGGTCTATTGTTTGTTCCTTGCTTGAACCATTGTCGACCCCATTTGGGTCTATTGCTTTGTTCTTTATGGAACCATAGGTCGGCCCTTTGGGTCCATCGTTTGATACCTTTGGTATCCATTGTTCCCGTTATCCACCATTTGAACTAGCACTTAGGCAGACTATTAAAAGTTAAAAGAATCAATAATGTACTATTAAATAAAGATGCATGTACATATATATATACATTTATATATAACAATTGCTTCACCTATGTAATGTGAACATGATAAATGGCTTAGTATATTGCTTGATTGAATTTCCTTTTGGCTATAATGGTTTCGATGAAATGTAGTTCATTATTACATATGGTATAATCAGTATTGTATGACATATATTAAGTAATGACTCTTAAAATATCTCATCTAGATGTTATATATTAGATACAAACTCCTTTTGTGCTTGAATTTAAAACTTAAGGCTTATCACACATAATCATTGTGAGAAGAAGTATGCACTGGAAGTTGTGCTACCAATTACTATGAGTTTTAGACTATTATAAGAATAATATTCATGTTTAAATGATTGCAAATTCTTTTTGGTACAGAAGGGTGAAATCGTTTAATATTGTATGCATATATGCTTTCATTAACTTTAAATGGTGTATTGATTTTATGATATTCTATTGAGTTTATCCTTAGAATTAGTTTCCCCACTAAGCTTTATATCTTAGCATGGGTTTTCTATCCATGTAGGTACTGGTTAAAGTCTAATGGATCAATAGCCGGTGGCTAGTCGGCCTTTGAAGAAAAGATCCGATTGAGTGTAGTTGCTTGAGAATTCCATTATGTAGTTGGCATTATATTAGGCCTTTTAATTATAAGTTGGTTTTAAGTTAATGTGGCATGTAAAAATCATGGCCTGTACTGTTTATTATTATCCTTGCCTTATACTTTTAGGTTATGATGATGATGATTGATGTTATGCATGGTTAAAGGATTAGGGTATTACAATTTAGTGGTATCAGACCCCAGGTTGAGTCTTTTCTGGGTAATAAGGAATTATGGAATTGTTCTGGAAGATTAAGATGATATTGGTCTGGGCCAAATACTTGTACTAGGTGTTATTGTCATTGAGATGCAAATTATCGATATTGGAGTGCATAAAAGCTTTGATGATCCATTATTGAAGGATAGCATGAGTTGATTATAAGTATGTTTAGATTGTTTATTAAGATGTTTGAAGAAAAATTTATATGATAAGAAGAGAATTTGAGTTCTGGCATTACTGAGCTTATAAGACGCTCTATATATGATTGTCAGGATTTTCCTAATTAGCTTGGGCAATTGAGCATGTTTCATTATATCAGGGTGGGATAAGACATGTACAGTTTATGTGAATACCCATTGGTATTTTATAACATACATGAAGTCATTAACGCATTGCATAACATCCCATATCACATGAAAAGCATTGCATCGCATATCTAGCCCAGCTAAAAGATAGGAAACGTAATGAGCATAGGGGTATCTGAAAATCAGGGACAGATACTAATGATAGATGGACGAGTTTTTTATGGTTATAGTTATTTGTAGGTATGATTGAGTTTGAAATTTATAGCATTAAAGATAAAGATGATATGTTTGAATTTCAAGGACGAAATTCTTTTAAGGAGGAGAGAAATGTAAGGACCCAATCATGGCCCTAACCCGATTACAGTAAAGTGATGAGAATTATGGTTAATTAGGGCCAATATTGAATTATTTTGCACTATTAAGGTCGAATCCCATTAATGGTATTTTGGTAATTTTAGCATGAATGTAAATTTGTGTATGGTTAAAATTAAGAGTAAAGAGGGATATAGTTGAAGTAAATTAGAAGTAGGAGTGTTAAAAGTTGTTAAATATAAATTTTTGAGGGGTAAGATGTATAAGGGCAATTTTGGAAATTTGATTTTGTGATATTTATCCCACTAGCTAATTAGGAACTTCATGTTGGGGAAGTCACCAAAAAGGGAGGGGAGAATGAGGGGATTGGCATTCTTGGAGGGGGATAGCTCTCTCTCTCTCTATCTCTCTCTGCTTGTTATGGTATGGAGCTAGGGTTGGTGTGGAAGATTAAAGGAAAAAGGAGAGAACCAGATAGATTAAAGATAGAAGAAAGATAAAAGAGCTAGATTAGTGGACCTTCTAATGGAATGAAGCTGGTATTGAGGTATGGGAACCCTAGATCCATGGTTATATGATGATTCTTTTTCTATGTTCTTACATAATCATTGTGAGAAGAAGTATGCGTTGGAAGTTGTGCTACCAGTTACTATGAGTTTTAGACTATTATAAGAACAATATTCATGTTTAAATGATTGCAGATTCTTTTTGGTATAGAAAGGTGAAAACATTTAATATTGTATTCATATATGCTTTAATTAACTTTAAATGGTGTATTGATTTTATGATATTCTATTGATTTTATCCTTGGAATTAGTTTCCCCACTAAGCTTTATAGCTTAGCACGGGTTTGCTATCCGTGTAGGTATTGGTTAAACTCTAGTGGATCAATAGCTAGTGGCTAGTCGGCCATTGAAGAGAAGATCCGACTGAGTGCAGTTGCTTGAGGATTCCATTATGTAGTTGGCATTTTGTTAGGCCCTTTAATTATAAGTTGGTTTTAAGTTAATGTGGCATGTAATAATTATGGCCTGTACTATTTATTATTATCCTTGCCTTATCTTGCTAGGTTATGATGATGATGATTGATGTTATGCATGGTTAGAGGATTAAGGTGTTACAAGGAGAGTCTTCGAACATACTAATGTGTATCATGTTTAGAATAATTGAACGCGTTATGCCTCTCATCTCACTTCCTAAAAGCTTAGCCATTCATCATTGTCACCATCACCTTACCATTTTATCCTCTTCTTACTTTAGTATAATTCATACATCTTATAATCCTTTTTAATCAATAGGCTAGACATCATAGTTATTAATGGTATAAGATTTCCATTTGTAGAATTAAATCACATTGTCACCTAAGATAGGCATTTGATAATAATTCATAATATAAAGGCATACTTAAGTCATATAGCATCTACAATTAGTCTTGGTAGGGATAATTACTTCATATATATCATACAGTTCTCATATTAGATTTGCAAATTTTACACACTTTATGTTATCGTAGCATGGTAACCTAATTCTCTTACAATCATCATTCTATGTCATGTCTTGCACTTGGTTAAATGAATGTCATCATTATGTCTACACGTGTGTGAGCATTTATATATATAAATAAATAGACTGGCAGAGTTGCATGTGATCACAAAGAACAAGCCTTACATATCACGATTATAAGACAAAGTCTTGATGTCACATGTATGCATTTTATAAATGGAGTACATGAAACTTAGTGCAGATTTTATAGCTCATATAACTTCTAGTACAATATTGCATTCTTTAGGGTCTATATATCTCTATGGAATCCAATATGTGGATCAAACTCACACCAGCACTCATACGAAAACCTTCCTTAATTGGTGTGAGACATCTCAATCATCTATTACATAGCATGACATTTCATTTCGTAAAAATAGTTTATAGTCAAAAAGAATTTCAGAAAATCAAATAATAGGTCATTCCTTATGCTTAGATCACATAAATGGAGCAATTAATGCATGTTTTACTTTATCTTGTGTATATTTTATCATTTTTAATAGCCTGCCTATGTACTAGTTCAAAAGGTGGATAACAGGAACAACGGATACCCAAAGGTATCAACTATAGATATCTAAAGATATCAAACAATGGACCCAAATGGGGTCGAGCAATGGTTCCAGCAAGGAATAAATAATAACCCAAACGTGGTCGAACGATGGTTCCATTAAGGAACAAGACCCAAACGGGGTCAACTATAGCAGCTGCAACTGTATCCCTCTAGGCATGCCTATCTAATCCACAACTAAACTAAGACCCACAGGTTTAACCATTCTTAAGTTTATTTTGATTCAACATTCTTTTCTTTACTTAATACAACATCTTTACTTAATTCCATTAATCATATAAGATGCACGTTATTCTTATCATACCATAATATTAAGCTCTAGGCTCCAGTACATCGAGATGCTATCATATGATCATATAGTTGTACCGACTTTCTTTCATTCATATCATGATGGTCACAAGTTTATGAAATTAATAATAACATCTAACTTTTCATTATTAGCATTGTGCGTGTCCACATGTGCATATACATATATATGCAATTTAAATCATGAAAATACAGGCTTTCATTACTCATACTTGTTCACATATTGAATTAAGCTACTCGTCATAGCATGCTTATACCAACTATACAATATATAGTACTTACATAACTCATAGAGAGTTCTTAATGACATACCTTGTTGCTGCTCGCTATGAATAATTTGCCTATTCTTACACTTGTTCACATCAATACATAAACACACACACACACACATATATATATAGCAACACTCAAGCATTTATGATCCATATAATAAAATAAGTAGGTTCTCTAATAGCTTAAGGTCAATACTTGGTCATATTTAATCCCTTGAATTCACTTTCATGACTCACCAGAGTAGAAATAACAAGTTATACACTTTATCATAGTCGTATATACTTCCATCATCTTACTTGTATTTTTCATCTTATAACATTTTATACTTAAGTATGTTGTGTGAGATCATTTCATCTTAGTCGTTAACACACTACGGATGCTCTTGTGCTAATCGTATTATATTATAGGCATGAATAAACAGATGAGCATATTATTACATATTATTGCTAATCATTAATTCTTCTTGTGACTTGGGGTATAACCAAGCTTCTATGATTTCATAATTTAACAAAAGATGTGAAGTCCCATTTTTTTTTTAAGTCGGACATGCAACCTTACGACTATTCTCTTATTACCACTAGGTTAAATCATAGTATTTTGGACATAACCATTCCTTAACCTAGTGCATACCCTATATTGATTTTATAAGACACAATGAATAACATATCATTAAGTTACTATATTGCCTCAGGTTATTCTCAGTTCGATGCTCATTAGGTCTTAACATACCTTTTTGGAATATAATTCATATTAACTTTGCCATGAGCAAGTCCCTCTAATTTAGAGTTCAAGTGAACAATCATAAAACCTTAAACCCTAAATCCAAAAGTGAAACACAAACCAAAAAGAAAGCAAGAGGAAAACATCACCTTAAGGATGCCTAAAACCATAGGTTTCCTCTTCTTCATCTCGTAACTAGAGAGAGAGAGATAGAGATCCATCAAAATGTTGATCTCTATCTCTCCCAAAATCCTCAATTTATTAAGTGCGATAAATATCTCACAACGAGAAATTTCCAAAATGTCTTTATACATTTTATCCCCTAAAAACTCTTTTTCTTAATATTTAACCCCAAACTCCTTATTTAATTCAATTGCATCTTTCCTTACTATTTTAGCTACAATCCAATACACATGTGCATAATTACCATTATACCTTTTATATGACTTAACTTCGTTAATGCAAAATAATTTAATTTTGACTCATTAAATCTTAATCCTGTTTAATTAACTATAATCCCGTTAGGGCCATGATTGGGTCCTCACAATTCTCTCCCTTTAAAAGAATTTCGTCCTCGAAATTCAAAACTAGCAATCTTTATCTTTATTGCTAGCAAGTCTTATATGTGCTTTAGCTATAAAGAACTATAACCATAAGCTTTCTCTATATCTATAATAAACTCATCATCTATAATCATATGTATTTGTCTTCGATTTCCAGATACTATTATGCTCGTTGTATTTCTTATCCTAGGTATCTTAATAACCTTAACATCTTGCATCTTCATCTATGCCAAGAATCAAGTTATCTTCTATTCATATGAACTTTTCCTCAAACATCTTAATATATAATATAGACATACTTATAATCAATCTTATGCTATTCCTCAATCATAAAACATTAAATCATTTAAGCACTTCTAATACCAAGAGGCAAGAGATATTGATAATATCTCATATATCATCTCACAATCTCTGCCAAAATCTTGTTACTAGTCCAATATATATCAATCATAAGTCAAACACCTAACATAATCATCAAAATGTATGCCAATCATAATAATAACACCATTTTCTATACCAACAACATCTGAATCCTTCAAGAACAACTTCTTAATTTCTTATTGCCCATAAAAGACTAAATCTAGGCTCTGATACCACTAACTATAACACCCTAATTCTTTAACCATGGATAATCATCAATCATTATCATCATCATCATCATCATCATAACCATAAACCTATTAAAGTCTATGCAATAATAATAATAAGACAGGTCATAATTACATGCAACAATAAAATAATCAAGCTTATCAATAAATAATCATAACATAAATGGCCTTCAAGTATCTTGAAATTCTCAAGGCAATTGCATCTTATTCGATCCTCTAGAGCTTAACTTCAACCTACATGGATAAACAAACCCGTGCTAAGCTATAAAGCTTAGTGGGGAACAAAACTCTCTCTCTCTCTCTCTCTCTCTATATATATATATATATATATATATATATATAACCTCTTTCTACGATTCATCACATACATGTATAAACTTTCACAATCACACAGGATAACATATGAGTCTATTATTTTCTTGATTTCATAAATAACATTCTTAGGAGAATTTTCGAACATACTAATGAGTATCATGTTTAGAATAATTGAACGCGTTATGCAACTCATCTCAATTCCTAAAAGCTTAGCCATTCATCACTATCACCATCACCTTACCCTTTTATCCTCTTCGTACCTTAGTATAATTCATGCATCTTATAATCCTTTTTAATCAGTAGGCTAGACATCAAAGTTATTAATTGTATAAGATTTCCATTTATTGAATTAAATCACATTGTCACCTAAGATAGGCATTCGACAATAATTCATAATATAAAGGCGTACTTAAGTCATATAGCATCTATAATTAGTCTTGGTAGGCATAATTACTTCATATATATCATATAATTCTCGTATTAGATTTGCAAATTTTACATCCTTCATGTTATCTTAGCATTGTAATCTAATTCTCTTACAATCATCATTCTATGTCATGCCTTGCAGTTGGTTAAATGAATGTTATCATTATGTCTACACATGTGTGAGCATTTATATATATAAATAAACAAATTTGGCAGAGTTGCATGTGATCACAAAGAGCAAGCCTTACATATCATGATTATAAGACAAAGTCTCAATGTCACTTGTATGCATTTTATAAATAGAATACATGAAACTTAGTGCACATTTTATAGTTCATATAACTTCTAGTACAATATTGCATGCTTTAGGGTCCATATAATCTCTGTGGATCCTACTCACACTGGCACTCATACGAAAACCTTCCTTAATTGCTTTGAGACATCTCAATCATGTATTACAAAGCATGAAATTTAATTTCATAAAAATAGTTTATAGTCGACAAGAATTTAAGACAATCAAATAAATAGGTCATTCCTCATGCTTACATCACATAAATGGAGCAATAAATAAATGGTTTACTTTATCTTGTGTATATTTTATCATCTTTAATAGCCTGGCTAAGTACTAATTGAAAAGGTAGATAACGGGAGCAATGGATACCCAAAGGTATCAACTATGGATATCTAAAGATATCAAACAATGGACCCAAAAGGGGTCAAGCAATGGTTCCAGCAAGGAACAAACAATAACCCAAACGTGGTCGAATGATGGTTCCATTAAGGAACAAAACCCAAACGGGGTCAACTATAGCAATTGCAACTGTATCCCTCTAGGCATGCCTATCTAATCCACAACTAAACTAAGACCCATAGGCTTAACCATTCTTAAGTATATTTTGATTCAACATTCTTTTCTTTACTTAATACAACATCTTTACTTAATTCCATTAATCATATAAGGGTGCACGTTATTCTTATCATACCATAATATTGAGCTATAGGCTCTAGTACATCGGGATGCTATCATATGATCATATAGTTGTATCGACTTTCTTTCATTCATATCATGATGGTCACAAGTTTATGAAATTAATAATAACATGTAACCTTTCATTATTAGCATTGTGCATGTCCACATGTGCATATACATATATATGCAGTTTAAATCATGAAAATACAGGCTTTCATTACTCATACTTGTTCACATAATGAATTAAACTAATAATCATAGCATGCTCATAGCAACTATACAATATATAGTACTTACATAACTCATCAAGAGTTCTTGATGACATACCTTGTTGCTGTTCGCTATGAATAGTTTCCCTATTCTTACACTTATTCACATCAATACATAAAAACAAACACACACACACACACACACATATATATAGCAACACTCAAGAATTTATGATCCATATAATAAAATAAGTAGGTTCTCTGATAGCTTAAGGTCAATACTTGTTCATATTTAATCCCTTGAATTCACTTTCATGATTTACTAGAGTAGAAATAACAAGTTATACACTTTATCATAGTCGCATAAACTTCCATCATCTTACTTGTATTTTTCATCTTATAACATTTTATACTTAGGTATGTTGTGTGAGATCATTTCATCTTAGTCGTTAACACATTACGGATGCTCTTGTGCTAATAGTACTGTATTATAGGCATGAATAAATAGATGAGCAGATTATTACACATTACTGCTAATCATTAATTCTTCTTGTGACTTAGGGTATAAACAAGCTTTTATGATTTCATAATTTAACATAAGATGTGAAGTCCCATTTCTTTTAAGTTGGACATGCAACCTTACGACTATTCTCTTATTACCACTAAGTTTAATCATAGTATTTTGGATAGAACCATTCCTTAACCTAGTGCATACACTATATTGATTTTATAAGACACATTTAATAACATATCATTAAGTTACTATATTGCCTTAGGTTATTCTCAGTTCGATGCTCATTAGTCCTTAACATACTTTTTTTGTATATAATTCATATTAACTTTGCCATGCGCAAACCCCTCTAATTTAGAGTTCAAGTGAACCATCATTACTTAACTCAATGTGCTTGATTACTTTAAGCTTCACACTCTCTATATATGTGTGGAGGTTCCTCAATTAAGTGATCATGCCTTATGCACCTTTGGGTAACTTACAGCTTAATTCAATCTTCATCTTATTATAATAGCTTTTATGTCTTTTAATTTCTATAATAATTCATTCTATAATCATGTCTTTTTGAATCATATCCTTATAGGCTCTAGCATTGGAATAGACTTTCATAATCTATTACTCCCTCAGTAATCAAATAACAAATCATTCTCAATTTATTAACTATTTACCATCACTCATATTGACTACTAGACCAATTATCTCAAATCTTGCTCTCCTTAGGATCTTATGGACCACATAATACTGTGTTCAACATCTAATTATGTGGCTTAAACCTTGGGGTGAGAATATACTTGAATGAGTGAAAGAGTACATATGAAGCATGGTTGGTCAAGCATTTCATACAGATAAAGGAGGGTTGGCCGTGTATTAAGGGAACATTGCGGTAACTAATACTATTGTGCTTTGAGACCCACCAAGGAGGGAAAAGAGGCATGATCTTAAAGATGACTTTATAAAGGAGGATTGAGCATACTATATCCCTTCAATGATGAACATAAGAATAAGAGGTTCTAGTGTCGAGGATCCAGCTTTCAAAAAGATAGGAGAGAAGATCAAAGCCATGTTTCAGCTATTATTTGCTCATAGGGGGATGAACATTAAGGATAGGGACTTGGATGAAGATGAGCCATTACCCTAAAGGTTTAAAATGCCTGACCTATTGAGGTTCAATGGTACTCAAACCCTTTAGAACATATCGAGCAGTACACATTGATCATGAAGGGGACCACTTTATCCAAGAAACAAAAAGCGGAATACTTTTGCTTGAATTTGACTGGGCTTACAATAGACTGGTATCATAGTATGGATAAGTGAACTAATGAAGATTGGGATTTGCTAACTGAGAAATTTCTTAACAGTATGGCTATAGTACGAGGATGAAATTTATCCTAAAAGACCTTGAGTTAGTCTAACAAAAGCATGATGAGCCTTTCCATGAGTATTTAACCAGATGGAGGAATATGGTGATGGAGATGAAAAGGAAACCTGATATGGATTATCATATTAGGTTGTTTATTCAAAATGTGAGTCCATACTTGAGAGATGGTTTGAAGATGAAGGGTTTAATAGACTGTGAGCCCTTAAAGGATATAGCTATAGAAGTTGAAAGAGAGCACTTAGCCAGAAGGGCAACTAGCGAGAACGCAAGGAGTTTTAGCAGTAACAAGGTTGTTGGGAATAGTAGTAGGTAGAACAGAACTGGAAAGATCACAGAGATGTCCGCTATAGAGGTTAGTCAGAGGTATTATTATGACTTGAGGAAATCACTATATTAGGTTTTGAATAGGTTGGTTAAAGAAATGAAGCTTTAGCCTTTACCGTGAAGGCCTACAAAGAGTCAGGGCATAACCTACCACAATGAGGATAAATATTGTGCATACCATTAGCACACAAGGCATCTGATTGTTTATTGTTGCACAATATGGAACAAGATTCATGACTTGATAGATAGCAAGCAAATTTTATATCCTAAAATGAGGGATAAAAAGAAGAAGTGAGGATACAATGTTGTACCCCCTTCAGTATACATGATTGGGTTTAGCTTAACTGAGTAGTATGTAATGAGAAAGAGTATTTGGTCGTTACACATCTCACCCTAAAAGTAACAAAGCCAGTTGGAAAAAATCGGCTAGTTTTTAGGATTGACTATTGGGATACTCCTACACATAGTGAGGATGAAGGGGTTTTGGTGCCCATTGATATTTGGACTTTAGCCAGAGAGGATGAAGAGGAATTAGAGGAAGAGAAGAAAGTTAAGGCAGTTATAAGATGTGGGAGAGTGGGCCTAAAGATCGAAAGACAACCAAGTCTAGCTACAGTGCCAATAGAGAAAGATATCGAGGATGATAAGATAATCAAGCAGCTGAGAAAGACATAAGTTAATATATGTATATGGGATTTAGAAATTGGTGAAGGCTTTGAGTGAGGCTACTGTTGCTACCAATATCTTGCCCTCTTAGTTCTTGGATTTAGTTAGGGGAGGAACCAAGGAGAATGTAGTGTACTCTGATGTTGACTTACCCGTAGAAGGAAGGAATCATAATTGTTCCCTTTACATCAAAGCTTAGGTTAATGGTAAGCACACAGCTTGTGTGATGTTAGATGAGGGATCCTCCATTAATGTTAGCCCTTTAGAGGTAATTTCAGCTGGGATTGAATAAAAGTATGCTAAGTAAGTCTGATTTGACTATTTCTACCAATGAAAACACTAAGAGACAATTTACTGGGACATTTAAGGTCATGTTAAAGACATGGCCGATTGAGACTGAAGCAAAATTTGTAGTCTTGCTTATCCCGATAAATTTCTCTGTGCTTCTTAAGTGATCATGGTTCCATAAGCTAGAAGGAGTGCCATCTACATTGCACAAGATGATTAAAATTCTCTATAATGGATAGTTGGTAACTATTAAAGTAGTGAGGGAGAATCAGGTGTCTATGCTTAAAATAGCCAAACAGCCATTCAGCGAGTTTCACATGGCTTTCATTAGTAATAGAGAGAATAAGCATAGCTTTCCAGATAATACCTAAGTGATTAATATGCTTAGAAAGATGAATTTCTTGCTTGGTGTTGGTTTGGGCAATAATTCTCAAGGAACTCGTATAGCTGTAGCTGCTAAAGGTCAGAAGGATAAAAAGGGGTTAGGCTTTGTATGCTTAAATAAGATAGGTAAGGAGAAGGAAATAATAAAAAGGATTCCTCACATTTCTCAATGTTTTGTACAAGTTTTGAGCTTGTGCCTTTATTATAGAGAGAATGAACCTCAGATGATAAGGGGTGAGCTAGTGCAAGGATTTGAGTTGTTCAATGATGTCTTCAATTGGAAGGGGAATCATCAAACTAGTTGAGGCTTTATGGGATAAGAGATTTTGTTGCACCATTCAACTTGGGACAAAAAATTGCAAGCGGAAGGCATGATAGAGAAGTTGCTTGCTACTCAGCTAAAAGGTAAAAGGAAGATACAAGCTGAAGAATCACCTAAAGCTAATCAAGAGGTTGGAGAGACATCTGATGCTGACAAGATTTGAGAATAAACTTTTATTGATATTGTTTATGTTCCTAAACTTTTTAATGAGAACAATGTTTGCTCTTTTGATTGTATTGATGAGATGACTAATTTTGCTTATTTGTGTGATGTTTCTTCTAATTTCAATATGCATGATCATGATCATAAAGCATTTATATTTGACATTAACTCAACAAATACATATTCACTTAATCCCAGAACTAAAGAAAACCCAAAAGAAATTTTATTATCATTAGACATAACTCCTAAAGAGAGAGAAAAGTTTAAAAGAATATTGAAAAAATATAAAATAGTATTTGCTTGGACCTATGAAGATATGCTAGGAATAGATTGGTAGAAAGCTTTCAATACCATTAGGGAATACCTACTGCATCCACCAGGGTTGAGATCACCTCAGATAGGTAAACCTTTAATTTTATACTTAGTGATAGAAGACAGTTCAGCAGGGGCTATGATGGCATAAGAGGATGATTTTGAGTTTGAGCATGCAGTATACTACCTCAATAAGAAGTTTCTTGCTTATGAGGCGAAATATGTAAAATTTGAAAAGATTTGTTTGGCATTAATATGGGCATCTAAGAATTTAAGACACTACTTCCACTCTTACAGGATATAGGTTGTGGCTAAGCAGAATCCCTTTACATGTTTATAAGAAGCCCCCTCATTGTTAGGAAAGATGGAAAGCTGGTTGATTATCCTATAAGAATTTGACATAGAATACATCATTAGGAAAGCCATTAAAGGAAGAGCAGTGGCAGAGTTCCTAGTTGATCAAACTTTAGAAGGAGAAGAGATGACTAATAAATTCCCCAATGAGAACATAGTAGCCATGTAAGGACCCAAAATAGGCCCTAGTAGAATTCAACGGCAATTACATGATATTAAAGTCTAATTAAGTAATATTGGATGAATTATTAGTAGATAGAATCTATTGAATTCATGGTTTTATGTGATAGAGCATACAATAGTCAATTGATATTAGAGTATATTGTGTGCATAAAAAGAATAAAATATAGTTAAGATTTTGATTAAGGCATAAATGTTAATAAGTTGTAATCAATTATGTGATCAATGTGTAAATTATATGGTATGAATTTTATAAGGGCATAATTAAATTATTATTGTTGGTTTAATAATATTCAAGGGTGTAATTGAAGCATGAAGTATTAGTTTAGGGGTCAATTTGTAAATAAGGCATCTTAAGGGTCAAATGTGGATAAAAGAAGGATCTGAGAGGTTGATTTAAGAGAAGGAATAAATGGATAGGTCAATTTATAACATGTAAGGAATGGAAGGGTCAATGTAAAACATGCAATAAAATGTGAGGTTTTAGTGGGACATGCAAATAATAGAGGGATTTAAAAGGGAATTTTCCCTAGCCATTATAAATAGTCGTTTACTAGTGGAAAGAAAGAAATCTAAGAGAGAGAGGAGAGTGGATCAGAAATTTGAAGAGAAGAATTCCTATTTTCTTCTCTTTGATTCTCACTAAAGATAAAGAATTTATGATTGCATGTTGATTATTCAAGAGCATTTAAGTGTGTATAGCAATAAGGTAAATATCTTAATTTCATAATTCATCTCTTCTTCTTATTTAGTTAATGGTGGATTAAGTAAAATGCTGGAAGTTTGTGTTAATGGATGAAATTGTTGTTAAAGGAGAACAAGAAAGAGGAAAGAACAAAGGAAAAAGGAAAGGTACGAAATTGAAAGTAAAAAAGGGAATTTTGGCCAAGGTATAGGATTCGTGTAATTTTGAGTTTAGATGGATCTTCTTACCCTTTCAAATGCATGCAAATTGAGGTCTTTGATTAGAATCTAAAAATGCTAATGCATGTCAAAAATAATGGAAGTACTATGAATTATTAATGCATGAAATTAGGGATAAAATGGTGTAAACTTGAGTGAGTTATTTAGGCATAAAAGGGAATCCTTACAAGAGTTGTTATTACTGAAAGGGTATTGGAATTGTGTAATCTGAATCTATCACACTCGCGACCATAGTCGTGATCGCAATAATGCAGTATATGTGGACTTTTATTTTCGCCTCGATCGCGCTTGCGACAATGCATTATATGTGGTCTTTTAATTTCGCCTCTGTCATGCTCATGACCCTTGTTGCACTCGCGACTTGCTTATGTAGCATATATCCTTCTTCTATTGCCATGCTTTTAGATGAGAGAACTTGCTATGCTATCTTAGTACCTCTATAGATTATGAACAACACTATACCATGCCAAGAACCCATATGAGCAAAGCATTGATATACGTATAGTTAAATTATGACCAAAGAATCCATTGAATGATATGATAAAATGCAATTGAATGTTATGACATGTTATAGAATTTCATATGTGAGGTATGTGTTATGAAGAGCAACCAAACAAGTATATTCCACTACTTGATTGAAAGGGGCATGTTATGCATACATGAGATAGCGATTGAAAGTAAGTTAAAAAGACATGAAAAGTCATATGATTGACGCATATGAAATATGTCATAATGGGGAATCAAATGTTATATGACTATGGACACATTTCAATTTAGTGAGGTCAGAATGCATATGTTTCATGAAAAGAGAATCAATTAAAGAATTGTTTGCCTATAAAGTTCAATAATGGCATGTGATATGAACATTGATAAAGGTGGGTGTATATATGTGTGTGTTTATATATGTGTACATAGGTAAAGACCAATGATAATAATATCAATTGTTCACATACGATCAAACTTATTTATATACTCATTATATGCGAATGTAATTACATGTATGTATTTCTATGATAGAGTAAATATATAAATATATATATATATGTGTGTGTGAATATACACTTATACTATTGAATTAGTGGTGTTATAGCATGACCATAAACACATGTGATGTTTAATGATAACATACTTAAGTATATGGACTTAATCGTACATATATTCAAATATCGGTACTCGTATTGCTATATGAATACATGTGTATATGAATACGCTAGGGATTGTCTATCTTTTTACATAATCAAATACATGATGAGTTATATTGTAATGTCTTAAGAATGAGGCTTGTTTTATGATGAGCACTTGAATAGGTATGCAATATGATTTAACTAACTCTTGTTTCACTATTTCAATGAAGACATTAATAAGGTTCCTATATAATTTTAGTGTTATAGTATTATGACATGTTAATGTAATATGAATTGTAATAATACATAATCAATATTGAAGCCTCTATTGCTACCTCACCTGAAGGCTGTTGTCTTTGCTATGATAACTATTGAAAAAAATGTAATTGTGTACTTAACTCTTACCATATCCTAAGTTTATTTACAACTATAATTTTAATGTTTTTGTAAGTTTGGTTGAATAAACTCTTATAACAGTAAATGACTGGATTTATTAACTAATCAATGCAACATTCGTGGCAATCAGAGTGTATAAAAGGTCACAATTGAATTCATCTAGCAAGTTCATTAATAAAGTTATTACAAGATAATTTGGAGATACTTAAAAGTGCAGTTTTACACATATTGAGCCTGGGATCACACTCAAGGTCCTTTATTCTTTTAAAGTGAATTATATATGCTTGACTGCTTTAGTTTTCCACTGATGAGTGAAAATACATAATTGCTATAATATAGGATGTATAATTCTACACCACATAAACAAATATATATATATATATATATATATATATATATGTACAAAAAGTATGTGAATGAATTTGTGACATATGATTCTTCAATGTCTTGATCATGATTAAATGCTTATACTTACCCATTGATTTTGAAATCACAATCATTATGATCTATATGTGATTATGAAATTTGATACATTGATTAATGTATCTATACTTCTAATGATTTTTTTTACTCTAAATTTAATGCCTCAAATACCATATTATCTCTGTAAAGTATAAGTATAATATGCAGAATGAACATGAACATAGTACTTCCTACTACTTGAGTTTAACTATGGATAGATATGCTCTTATAGGGATATTACAGCTACCACAATTGACCTTTTTTGGTCTACAGTATAGTTAATCCTATTGGATCATTCTTAGTCCTGTTCGTGTTGTTTGTTGACCCCTGTTGGGTCCTTTGATCGGTCTACCATACAGATTGACCCGTTTGGGTCCACAGTTTTGATATCCTCAGATATCCACCATTTTGATACCCTCGGGTATCAACCGTTCCCGTTATCCACCTTCAGAACTTGGGTAGGCTAAACTATAAGCACAATACTGACATTAAAGTATATCGTACAAGCAAGAGTTATACAAGAGTTAAGGATATTACTTAATTACATGTTTGACCTGATTCGTTTGTATTGTTTCATAAGTTTAAATAAATAGAGGTTACCAAGTGACATATGATGTATATTTATATATATGTGTGTGTATGCTATTTATAGTTGGTTCCAAATATTCGAAATTGCTAAAAAGAGTCAAATGCATAAAGAATTCTTAGTTAGTGCACAATACAAGCATGCTAAGTTAACTATTAAGTTTTTCAAATGTTTTTATTGTTTACTTCATGAGGTTGTTAGATATATCAAGATTTTCTAATCCATTGATTACATGTTAAATAAATGTATATATTTATATATATAGAAAATGTACTGAATGTGATTATAGATGACTGTTTTTGAATGTACTTATTTTTGTAAGCATGCTAATCTAGAGTATAAATACAACACAGTTAATAATAGTATAACTATTGCTTATGATATATAAAACAACATGATGAACTTGGTTTCCCATGTATGGATTATATTTGTTGATGTTCAAATCATTTTAATCAATGTTGATATTCAAGGTTGCTAAATTAAATGTAGGATTACGTTGTTGTTTAAAATTGCTTGTCTTATTATATATCACTCTTTGACAAGTCATTTTAATGTTTTAATTGATGTATGTTATATGATTTTGACGACCACTGTAAGGGGTTGCCTTTCAATTTAGTATTGCCACTAAGCCTTATTACTTAGCACGAGTTATTTTATTCGTGTAGGTTTTTAATTAGAGATCACCTCAAGGTTAATATCTGTAGTTGGTTGGCCAACACAAGACAGGGAGAGTCTGAAAGTATAGCTAATGATTGTTGAGTTCATTTGATTACAAGAACTTTATTTGTAATATCAAAATATGTGTTATACTAAAGATTATTGAATGTAAATTTATTCAATGTTCTAAAAGACTCAAGAGTATAAAGTTTCTAATTGTATAACCCTTCTGATAGATTTGTTTTGTTCAAGGCGTCTTTATATTGAATAATTTTTGGCTCAATATGATGATGCTTTCAAGATAATGTGAGTCAGTCTATGTAAAGGATAAGGATGTCACAAGCCATAATAGTGCAGGTTTGACCGATGTACTTCAATAAAGCTGTGAATAATAAAGGAGTAGTTGTAGGAGTGATCTTGGCTGGCCAGAAAGAGAAAGGATGCCATTAGCTAGGTTAAAATATAAAGTCATAAACAATGAAGCAGATTATGAAGCTTGTATTTTTGGGTTAGAAGCTCTATTGGCTGTGAGGGCAAAGTCTGCAGAAGTATTTAGAGATTTATCTCTAGTGATTTATCAAGTAAGGGGTGAATGGTCAGTAAAGGAAGAACACTTGTTGCCTTATCTCAGATTCCTAAAGGTTTTAAGCAATCAGTTTAGGGTTTGTACTTTTAAATATATGCTTAGAGAAGAAAATAACTTGGCAGATGCCTTAGCTACGTTGGTGTTCATATGGGAAATATGAAGGGAATAATTATAAAGCCTGTGCTAATTTTGAATTTCGATAAGCCATGCTTTGAAAATGAACAAATGATGGATATTGAGGTGGACTATGGAAAGCCTTGGTATTATGATATCCAGAATCACCAAGAAAAGTTAGTGTTCCCTGAGGAAGCAATTGAAAAGGACTAAAGAATGATTCATAAGCTGTCAACTAATTCATTAGCATAAAAGGAGTATTTTACAAGAGACATGCTGATGGAATCCAACTAAGATGTCTGGATGAAAAAGAAGACAAGAAAGTAATAGAGAAAGTACATATGGGAGTATGTAAAGCCCATATTAATGGCTTAGCCATGGCAAAGATCATGATTAGGCAAGGCTTCTTTTGGATCCTGATGGATATCGATTATTCTATGTATGTCGAGGAGTGTCAATTGTGCCAGTAGTATGCAGATCTGAGACATTTACCCATTTTTTTAATTGTCTAACCACACGTCACCATGGCCTTTCATCGCATGGGGAATAGACATTATCGAAATGATCCAATCATCTACCTCGAATGGGCACATATTCATCATATTGGCCATTGATTATTTTACTAAGTGGGTAGAGGTCAAATCTTTTAAGAAGGTAGATGTATGGGATATGGCCAAGTTCATCGAGAAGAATCTGATATGTAGTTATAGCTGACCTCATCACGTGGTCTCAAATAATGGATTATATTTTTCAAATGAAACCAAACAAATGCTTATTATGTATGGGATTCAACATAAAAATTCTTCTCCTTATAGACCTTAGGCAAACAGAGAAATCGAAACAACCAATAAGAATGTAAAAAGGATTCTGGCCAAAATAGTGCAAACTTACAAGGATTGGGTGGATAAGCTACCCTTTACACTATAGGGCTATAGGATAATAGCTAAGACTTCAATAGGAACCACTATATTCTTTTTGGTCTATAGAACAAAAGTAGTACTGCCAGTAGAGATTGAACATTAGTCTTTGAGAGTAGTTTTGGAAGCTAAGATACCAGAAACTGAATGGGCTAGGTAGAGACTATCATAGCTTAATCTGCTTGATAGGGATAGAATGAGTTCATATTATCAAAATCAAGTTTATCAGAAGAGGTTTTTCAATTCATTTAGGAAGAAAGTTAGGAAGCACCCTTTGAAAGAGGGAGACATAGTGTTCAACTAAATGATGCCAAGGATTCTAGACATCAAGGCAAATTCAGGGCCACATAGGAATGACCTATTGTACTTAAGAAGCTATTATCCAAAGGTGTTGCTATTTTGTCAAACACTGATGGCACTATGTTATAAGAACCTTTGAATATTAATAGATTGAAAAGGTTCTATGGCTAAAGACTAAAAGAGAAAAAGAAGAGAATAAATGGCCTATCGGTTGAAAACAAAAAAAAATGCTGACCTTGCTAAAATTAGGCGCCTTACTAGGGTGAAAACCGAAAAAGGTATCCTGGGCAAAACTTAAAGTCTAAGAGAAAATAATCAATCAAGAAAACCCAAGAGGGCTGATTGATGATAGGAGTTATGATGCTTGTAAATTCTCATTTTGAGATTAAACAATATGGGTTATTGAGATAAGGTTAAATACTAATCATATATACCAAAATCAAAAGTAAATGCCATGAATTTATTCATAAATGTAATCTAAGTATCTGAAGATAGCATTATTCATCATATATTCAATAAAAGCATAAACATCATTTATGAAAATTTCTAAATCTAATCTATCAGAATTATATCTCTCTCTCCATCTAGATGCCTCAGGTGAGAAAGTCTATTGTCGATAGTCAAACTAGTGAGCCACTACTTGTATGAGTAAGAGGTGGTGAAATTACAAGCATCCATGTTAGAAATAGTAGTCCTCATTAGAAGATGAGTCTAGATCCTCTGACAATACTCCATCACAAAGTGAGTAGTAAGAATACCTCTATAAAAGCTCAGAGGATGCCTAACAATATGTTGCCTACCCCTAAATTGGAAAACATAATGGGTAGATATAGAAATGGTGGCTCAATAAAGCCTACAAAGAGGAATAGATCCCAACTCTCCATCCTTGACCATAGAAGTAATAAGCAACCAGGGACACCTAAACTTGATGTCAACATCTATTAATTGACCGAGCAAACCAACTCTATCCTGAACTGATTGAAACCTATGCTAAAGATGCTTAGTTATGATATTCCTTATAGGGTATGTCTATGTGACTCTAGGTCAAGGAGGGGGCTCTGATAGTAGCTGCAACTTCTTACGAAGCCATATCTAAAAAAAGCCGCTGGGTTGAGTTGGGTTTATCTCAGGTAAAATTAAGACATAAAAATGCATAAAAATTTGAAAGGACACGTATTTCAACAAAAAAAGCTAGTATGAAAACCCAAAAAGGGTGTACTACCTTCAAAAATAAGGACGTACCTGTAGAAGCATAGGGCTGCCCATAAAGAAAGAAGAGGAGCCACGCTGAGCATGAGACCTATGGTGAAAGTCATCAAAGCAAATGATGGTCTCTATCACGATTAGGAGAAATGGATTTTGTGCCTGACATATGCCATCAACAACACTAAACAACCCATAATCTATAGTCATGGGGTAACCGGCACACACTAATAAGCAGTGAACAAGACAACAAAATATTACCACGCTAGAACAGAAAGTGGGGATATCATCAAAATAAGTCAAGACATCTATCAACCACTCTAGTGGAAATGTCTCCCTATAAGTTACTAAGCCCCTAGCCTTAAAAGGAAGAATGCCCAGGGCATGGACCACCACTTTGGGATAACTAACCATAAAAGAGGGCAAGTATAGTTGAAATGTTGAGATCAAATCTGATACCAACCATAGCAGAAAACTCTTCATGTAAAGGGCATAACCCTTGATGAGTAAACTAAAATACATGAAATTGTAGGTCCCATTATTGAATAGCAATAGTCAACAAGTGCTTATTTAAAGAAGTTCTCCTCAAAAACCTTAAAATCAAGTAAGGAGCCAAAAGAGGGTACTTCGAGGTTTTCAAGTCATCTAGTAATCGATGCAATTTTGCAAGCCTAGTAGTCATAATTATAGGATTTCTAAGTAGTCTAAAGTGTAGGAATTATAAAATAAAATAAATGACTAAAAGAAAAGCAAGCAAAAAAATAGAGAAAGGAAAGGAAAAGAAAAGAAAAGAAAAGAGAGAAGAATACCTGATGGAAGCTTCATAGGAGATGAAAAGTCAAAGGCACAAAATAAAAAAAAAATCAAACACTATTTATAGAAAAGTGATAAGGGATGATCATTCCTTACTAGGAGCAAGCCATGGGTTGCCCATCACTCACCTCTGGAATGCCAAAAGTCACACATTTGCATATCCTATGCATTACACATACATGTTAGTGCATTTGCCCTTATTTACATTTTGTTGGTGATTTAAAAGGCTTGATGACCCAAATATTCCACCTTAAAAGATTTGGAATGTCTAGAACATAAAGATTAACCATCCATAGAAAATTGACTAATTTTAGGGGGTATTTTAGACTTTTAGACACTTATTTGCAGTAAAATGTGATTAAAACTTGTAAATATTATAAAAATAATGTTGAAACTCATAAAAATAGTGCTAATAATGTTCTAAATTAATTTTATATGGATAGAGAATGAAAATTTGATGAAAAATTTTAAAAAATCAAAGAAAATTGAGTTGAAATGTGAAAAATAAGAGAAAATTAAAAACGAGGGGCATTTTGGTCATTTTGGCATGAAGGATAGGACACATTTCTATCTCTTCTATCCCTATGCAAAGGATGAGTTTTCCATCCCTCACTCAATTTTGGTAATATATAGGATTTCTTCTTTATTTTCCAGCCAAACCTCCATATTTTTTGACATTCAAGCTTCAATTTCAATTTTTCAAGTTGTTTTCTCTCGTTCGACGTCCGATTTGCAAGTTGTTTATGCCTATGGACACCTGGGAATGAGGCAAATTTTAGGGAGCATAGCTTTTCTACCATTTCTACTTTTTTCTTTTTGTCTTCCCCAAGTTTAATTTAATTATTTTATTAATTTTCTTCATCTTTTTACTTTTTCTCTTAAGTTATAACATAATTTAGGCTAGAAAAATTTAGCTTTAGGAATGATGGATGTGAACACTTACTGTCTTATCTATATTTATTGAATTTTTTTTAGTTTAAAAGTCAATAATGCCTTGTAATATAAGTAAGGTAGTATAATTATCAAACCTTATTTATAAGACACTGTATGCAATAAAATGCCTTATGTATGAGCACATAAGTCTGTATCATTCTCTTTTTAGGCAACGATGTATATGACCTTTGAATTTTTAAGGGTATTTTTACTATTTTTTTTACTGCATGAAATATAAATAATTCGAATTTGTGTTGTTTGGCGGCTTTAATGGCCTATGGATTATTGTTTGGTTTTGAATGTGTTTCTTATATAGGGAGGCAGTGTCCTTCCTAGCTGGAATGCTACTGAATTTTTGTTTTATTTTATTATTCTCATAAGGTGTGAAATGTTGATAATTGTTTTGTTTGGCAACCCTGAGGGCCTATGTTGTGTTTCTTTCCTCTAAATATGTCTTTTGTGTAGGGGGCAGTCACATTCCTAACCGAAATGCTGCCAAAATTTTGCAAAATTTCTCAAAAAGCATGAAATATATTATTGTGATTATATTGGTGGCTATGATAGCTTATGTGTTGTTTAAATGTGTTTATATGTAAGGGGCAATCACATTCCCAATTGAAAATGCTATCAAAATTTAATTTCTTGTAAAGCATGTAATGTATGCTCTTACCTTGTTTTTCATGCAAGATTGTTGGAATTAAATGTGTGTCAAAAACTTCTTGTGTAGATTAGCTATAAATATATAGTTCAAATGATATAAAGATTCTCAAAAATTCTTACATTTTGATTTGCTTATGATTTAAGTGAAACATGAACTCATATATAACATTTTTTGAAGGATGCCTCATAAGACAATGTGTCCCTAGCCATCACAACCAGTATCGGCACACATGACACTTGAGTAGGCTATGAGATGCCGAGCTCTAGGCTAAGTTCAGTATAAGGCAAGGTGATATATGTACAGACAGTTCCTTGAGGAATTTAGATTACTATAGGAGGCTGACAGACTTTTAGCCAATGCAGGCTAGACTAATTTCTTCACCCTAGCTTACAGGATGTATCCGAAAATGACAAGAGAGGTCCTGGCTAGCTTGTGGTATGGAGCGTATCAGTGGTCAGATGCTTGGGATGGGGCTATATGGTTTAAAGCCTTTAGGATACAATATAGCATCACCAAGCATAGATTTACAGAGGCTATATGACTTTTCAGTGGACCGAGTATAGTTACACCACCTAGACTAATGGATAGAGATAGATGGAAGGCTGTGACATTGCTCGAAATAGTTTATAACTCAGAAAAGGTGAAGAGCACGATGTTTGCTCTCTAGATATACAAATATTTACAAAGAGTCTTATCTTTCTCTTACCTTAGATGCACTAGGAGTCCAGGTAACGTTAATTCGATAGATATTACTATCTTATAGGGGATGTATGAGAGCCATCATATAGGCATCACCCACAAGATCATCACGACATTGACTAGGGTGAGCACTATGCCAAGGACCTAGATATGTGGGAGGAGTCATCACTAGACTACTACTATCTATTGGATTGGATAAGGGCCATTTTTGGAGAGCCTATCCCAAAGAGTATCCACATTGACCTGCAGGCGGTTATAATTATGAGCATGGTGGAGCCTATAGATGGGTAAGAGTGCCAGTATAGACTACTTATAATGGTAGAGACTCACTAGATATGTGGCCTTGATCCTATAGTTCTAAATGCAGACACAGAGCAGGATGACTAGGATCAGGCAGTAGATGAGACACCAGTAGAGCCTCAGGCACCTCTAAAGTAATCATCGTAGTAAGAGGACTGGGTAGAGGAGCCTCATAAGATAAAGAAGCAATAGGGAGAAGGTTTAGATTTTGATTATGCCTTTAATAAGCATATTGACCTGCAAGACCTTTTGGGTAGGTCACCCAAGACACTAGTATGCCCTAAATATCTTATTAGGCACCAGAGGTCACCAACTGTGAGGTTTTCTCCTTACAGACATCTAAGAGCATTGTTTTCTTTAGCCCCTCCTTTTGATAGACATTTTGGGGTAACTACCTCAATTGCACCTCTACCTTCTATTTTGCCATCTCCAGTACATATACTTTTAGTCCTTCCTTTAAATGACATCTCCAACAAGCTAACAGCATTAGAGGAGACACAGAGGACAACACTCATAGCTATGCAGTCCTTACAGGCACTATTAGCAGTTATTCAGACATTACAGACAGAGGTACGAGGCCTCAAGGTAGACATATAGGTCATAGGGTATAGATTTGATAAGTCTTTGTAAGTGGTTGACGAGTCCCTCACTCAACTCAAAGACTAGAACACTTGCATCGAGACAAAGGTTCTTAGAGTTAGATGGGCCGTGGTCAGGACTGACGATGAATTATGGAGGTCACCTAAGGGGTGTTTGACCGTTGTCCCCTTTCTCATGTGTAGTCTAAACTCGAGGTATTCTGGTGAAAACTAAGGTTTAGTGATGAGGGATGGCCGCCTATCATTAAGGGATGGCTATCCCTAGCTTGAAACCCATATTTTTCCATGTTTTCTTTTATTTTCTAAAAGGAAGTTTTATTTCTTAAGATTTGTTCCGGATTTGGGGGATTTTATCTTCAAGTTTGAGGATTGTTGAGTTTGAATTGGAATAAAATTATTTCTTAAGTATAAAAACAAAAATCTAGGGTTTTCATATGGGACGAATCATTATTTTGTCGAGTCACCATTAGAGAAGAAGAAAATTAATTTCTCTCTCTATAAGTTATTTTACTCTAGTAAATCTTTGTCAAACACACACTCATTCCAAAACAAATTTCATATCTTCTTTTGAGAATCAAGAATAATGTTTCAGAGTAGAGATCTAGGTTATAGAACTCATAAAGTCAGAATCTCTCATGAGGGTAATATTCTTGGCCTATTCTTAATTTCTCTCTCTACATTTCATTCACATAATCCCATGACTATTAAGTACTGATTTAATTCATTTTAATTGTTATATCTAAATATTATGTAATTTTTATCAGAATATGATTCATTTCTAATTCGCCTAAATATGCTAGAGGCATATTCTAATTCTTAATTCCTCCATTGTTGTGTAAGTATTTCTCATTTTCTCTTAAAGATTTTTCGTGATTTTCTAAATGTTTTGAAATATTTCCAATTTTTTTGCTAAAATATGTAAAAAACCTTGATTTAGACTTCTCATGGTCGTCTATCACTTTAAAGGTTCCTGTTTATTTGCCCTTTTCTCCTATACAATCCAAACGAAAGGTATTTTGGGGAAAACCAAGGTTTACTAATGAGGGATAATCGCTTATCTTTGAGGGACACTTATCCTTTGCTCGAAAGCCAGATTTTCCCATGTTTTCTTGGATTTTCAAAAGGGAAGCTTTATCTCTTAATATTCATCTGGATTTAGGGTATTTTCTCTCCAAATTTGAGGATTTTTGAGTTTGAATTTGACTATAACTCTTCCTTATGTATAAAAAAAATCTATGGTTTTCATAGAGTAGGAATCATTATTTTTTAGAGTCACCATTTAGTACAAGAAAATCTGCAAATAGCAACGAAATTTATTCTGATGGAATTTGATTCCATTGCTAATTAGCAATGGAAATAAAATTTCGTTGCTAAATTAGGTTAACTTTGTTGTTTAGCAACATAATCAAAAATGGTGTTTTTCCTTTGCTAAAAAGAGAGAAATTTTAACAGCCCAATATGGCCACAAAAACAGCAACAAAAATCTATTACCGTTGCTAAAAATGGCGGCATTAGATGGCATCTAAAATTTGGAACGAAATTTAGCTACGAAAAAATATTTTCGTTGCTATTTTAGCAACGAAATATTATTTCATTGCTAAGTAACAACGAAAATTTTTTTCCATTGCTAAATGTGGGTCAAAAAATAGCAACGGAAATTAATTTCTATTGCTAAATTAGCAACAGAAAGCAATTTCCTTTTAAATGTGGGTCAAAAAATAGCAACGGAAATTAATTTCCATTGCTAAATTAGCAACAGAAAGCAATTTCCTTTGGTAATTTGGTTTGAAAGAAGTGAAAAAATTTTGGGTCCAAAAATAGCAACGAAAATTTAAGTCCATTGCTAAAATAGCAATGAAAGTTTTTTTCAGTTGCTATTTTACTTAGCCTTATCCTTATGAATAAATTTCCAAAAATAGCAACAAAAATTTATTGGGTTGCAAATTTACAATTTTTGGAAAACCCTAGATATAAATGCTACTTCTTTCTTTTTTTTTATTCGTTTTGCGCCTCTCGCCTCCCAACTCTCTCTCTCTCCCTATTTTACTGGTTTGATTCTTCCACTCCTTCGGATTCAAGGTTAGTCCTTCCTTCTTCTCTTTATTTTTTTATTTCAATACTCAGTAATTGTTGATGGGTTCTGTTATCGTTCGTGGGTTTCTTTCTTCTACTCTTAGTAAGGCTATGTTGTCTAAATGCTTTATTGAAATAACTAATAAGAAGATATTTTGAAAAATTATTGTCAACTTTGATGACTGTTTCCATATTAGAAGTTTCCAACTCATGGTTTCATGTCAGATATATTCACCTCGCTTGGATTCAGCTCCACCTAGAGAGGGTGCTTATTCGACTTCACAGACTTAAGCTTCAAATCTAACTTATTAGGGCTTTATCAATCTCTGTAAGTTTTAATTTTTGTTACTTTATGATTTTCATGCGATATCATCTATAGTTTTGCTGAAATACTCTTATTTATTTAATTTTTTAGAAGAAGTCACTTGTATTGGTACAAAACTTCATTACCTTCTTAGTGGTTAGGGTTTTTTTTCTGGATTCATTTCCAATTGGAAATGTTGATTTTGTTTTTTTATCTATTGGTTTTAGGTGTTCTTTTTCGTGAAATTGAATTTTTTGTCCTCTTGTTTGGTTGAAGTTAATATGTTGAAGATGAAGAGTTATCTTTTGAGTTTGGCATAGGGCTTTTGTGTTACCTGACATGAACTCAAAATTTTTGATAAATTGAGGTTAATTAACTACATTCATCTTAGTTTTAATGCTTCACCTGTAGGAAGAGGCGACTATAAACTTAAAGTTTTGAACTTTTTACCTCTATTGATGTCTTCTCATAGTTTATTTTTCTTGTAGCACTGCTAAAATGAGCTATGTAAAGATGAATTGTTTAGTTATTCTGTAGATTTGTTATTTCGTTCTCATTTACACTTGGATTTGATCAGCAGATGCTTCTCTGTCTTTCCTTTTTTTTTTTTACTTTTTGTTGAGATATTATTTTGTGATTCTGCTTAGCAGCTTTCTTCTCCTTGATTGCTTGCTATTTGATAAAGGTTGCTACTTTCTAGAATTTTTAGTCATTTGTTTTTTATTTTACTTTATTTTTTTAGGTGGTAGCTAATATATGCTGTGTCACTTTGTTTAGGTTGCCTTTAGCCATGGATTTTATCTTTAATGAGTTCGTAATCTTGAATTAAAATCACTGCAAAATAAGGCCTACATATGTTGTTTGGCTGCTTTGAAGATTTGATTTCTTCTTTTTTAAATAATTAAAATTCTTGGTCATTTTAACTTGTCTGGATTCCTCTTATTCACTCCATTTTTCAGCATTCAACTCGAGAAACGTTTTTTGTTCATTGCTATAGTTCCTTCTGATTTCTGTTTATAAGTTGAAAAAATATTATTTCTTTATCTTATGCATTTGTGGGATTTTACAAGATTTTAATTTACTTGTTATTCTAAGTCCATAAAAACATTGGCGCTGTTTACTTTTTGTGGAATACAAATGCTTATGCTATAATGGTAAATGCAAAGAACATGAAAGGAGCCTCAATTCAGCTGGATTATTTAATCCATATCCAAGAGATTAACCCTTAGCCTCCATCTCAATCTCTGAGATCCCTTCGCTCGGTGATGATCAATTTCAGCATCGATGAATGAAGAGGTAATTATTTCTTATTTCATTTGATTTCTCTTTCTAATGCAATAACCCTCTGTGACCTGATATTCATCTCTGTCAACTTTCCACCTATATTTTTTTCCTTTTCTACATTCATAAATATCATAATGGTGGACTCATGAAGAAGCTTTCCTGATGAACCACATTTAATCCTTGGATTTTTTACATGAAGTTAAGATGAGGTCCTACTAGACAGATTATTTGAAGTATTTAATGCAATCAAGACTTTATCGTACATGGTTTATAGTTTAATTGGCAGGATACCTTTTGTATATAACTGGCCTCAAAGATAACCTAACTTTCTCATTCAATTGCAGAATGGAACAGATGAACTATCCCAAAACAAAATAGGGCTTAATATGAAGAATGCTAATGTAGCAAAACAAGGGGTTGATAAACATATTGCCTCGTAAGAAAATCTGAAGGAGGTTTCATCATACTCATCTTCTATGAATTTCTCTTCTGGTCTTGAAAGCCCTCTACATGTTCATGCTTCCGGTTTTGATTCTCCCAACTCTAGTTCAAGGTCAATGGCCAAAGTTGAAGTAGTCCATAGAGTTAATTCTTCTTCATCAACCTCCAGCTATGCAAGTAGAGAGGACGAGGACATCATAAAAATGAGAAATAGTGGCCACTATGATTTTGGGCAGGAGTTTGATGAAATGGACATTAATAGCTCAATAAAACTTAGAGTGGATACCTATAAAATTAGAGCAAGCAAAAATTCTATGGACAAGACTGTAACAAAAAGTAATGGTTATAACATTTATACAGAGGATGTAGCCATGAAGAAACACGAAAAAAGAGGAATGGAATAGTAACAATTTGGAGCAGAAGAGGCTCTCCTTAGAAGATGAACTAGTAGATACTTTTCCAAAAAATGGTACCATAAAAGAAGGCTTACCTGGGATTGCTACCCTTTCTTATAGTGATGGCAATGGACTAAGAAGAAACATTCTCAAAGTGAATAGATTAAAGCACATAAAATCTGTTAGGTCATCATCAGACTCAGCTAGGAGAAATGGATTAGTTGGAAGAAACCCGCAAGATGAAGTGAAGGAATTTGATGCCCTAGTAAATGCTAATAATACTGCAGGAACCTTCAAATTCAATGAAAGAAAAGTTTCTATAGTCTACCCACAAGATACTGAAACAACCATATTAAGTGGAAAAATCCAGCAATTGGAAAATAGAATAAAGATGCTCAATTCTTAATGCACATTTTTGTGTTACATTTTTCATTTTTAAAGTTTGTCATCCATTTCAAATTCTGAGGTATGTGAAATTCAATTTTTGTAAAAAGTTATTATTATTTTCATGTAACCTAGACAATGATAGTGTTGTACTCAGCATGATTGACCCAAATACTAGATTATTTCCTCATTCTTTCATCTCTTTTTGTTCAAAATCAAAAGTTATGCAAAATTTGATAATGAATCTTGCAATATGAATATTGTAGCATCTCAAACTAGCTTTGCATTCATCCAGAAATCCAAATCTTTGCTACTAGAAGGAGAATATTTTTGATGATGGATAATAGTCTGTTCATGTTAGTGTAGCCCCAAATGGTGAGCTATTATATTGTTCCATTTTAATTACAGGTTGACATTTTGGCTATCAAACTCTGTTGTCTTGAGAGCAATTATAAGCAAAGCAATTGGTGACAAAGAGATATCACTTATTGCTGGATAGAATATGGACAGGAGTCATGGTGGAAAGGGAAACAAGATAACATCATCTTTGTTAAGATGGAAAGAATCATCTTCTAGTAGAAATGATAATAAGAGTATTAGCTATCGAAATCTAAGTGAAATTAAACATCCATTTACATTTTTATCTGCACTAGAAAAATTTGAAGCTTGGATTTTTTCTCGAACTATTAAATCTATTTGGTGGCAGGTACTACCTTGATCGCCTCTTTCTACTGCTTTACTAGTAGTAATCCAATTCAAAAGACTATATGGAAGCTAAATGCCTCTATGCTAAATAAGTTTTGGTCTAAATTTTTTGGCTTGTTTCTCTTCCAAACTCTAACATCGCACATGCAATCTGATACTACAAAGGCCATTGATAGATTTGTTAGTTCTGGCTCAAAGAAAAGCTTTGGGAGGATGTAAATTTTAGGTGATCAAGATCAAACAAACTTTTCTTTACAGCTTTGGAAAAAAGCATTCAAGGATGCCTATGAGAGACTTTGTCCCGTCAGAGCTTGTGGACATAAATGTGGTTGTTTACCTGAGCTGGCCAAGCTGGTAATCATAAATTACATAACTTTCTACACCTTTTCCTTTTTTCTTTCTCACTGTATTGAAAGTTTAAACATAAGAAACTTAAACGTCTCTGCTCTTTGAATCAACATGCTATGATTTGATAAAATAATGGTCATATCATATTAGTACTTATAGCATTGGGCATATACCATTGGTATTCATTGTGCACATGCATGCAGAATAAATGTAGTTATGCTTGATTGATGTTTTTATCTCTATTCTTTGCAACATGAATTTTTTAATGTGATTATGCTTGATTGATGTTTTTATCTCTATTCTTTCCAGCTTTACCCTTTTTTGTGCTTATGGGAGGTGTCTTGGTGTGGTACGATACAACCTTTAATATTATTTTGTGTTTTGATCCATCAAGTCTTGTGGTCCTTTTATCTTATGTAGGGACTTTCTGTCTCCATCTGATGTAATCGGAAATTATCCTTATTTGGTTATACTTGGGATTGGACTTGCATTTGGATTTCTAGTGGTAAGATGCCTTCTTTCCTGATTATTTTTAAGATATTTGAATTTTTAATATTTATGTGCTTATAACATGTTGTCATACGAAGTATATGCTTTTTAGTAGATTCAAGTGGACATGGTTCCTGGGCTGGTGAGTTGTTCTAATTAGAAACTATGATAACATTGTTGCCATTTGTAATTAAATTCTCTTACATAGAAATACGCATTAAGATGCAACAAAAAATTGTGCATTTTTCATTTCTGTTTTCAGATTGCCTATTTATAAAATTTAAGGCCTTTAGGAATGCAATAAAAGAGACACTTGGAACAATGTTCTTAGTAATTAGGTTTTTTCGTCCTTTATCTAAGAGAGAATACAACTTGAAACTTTGCATCTATATAGGCAGGCTGGTGTTCTTCCATTGGTAGGTAACTATTTTAACGGTGACTTATATATTCATCAGTTATTATTATATTTTTTCCATACCCTACAACGTCGTCTTGCTATAGTGTTCCATGTTTTTTCTCTGGCATCTAACATCTTGTGACCATTTTTAATTAAATTATGGAAGTTGTTGTTAAAAAGGTAACTAAAAATTAAGTGGTCATTAGATTATTAAATAAACTTTCATCATTTTCATTAGATTATTAAATTATGGAAGTTGTTATTTTATATTTGTTGTTATGCCCATTGTAGTATTTATTTTTCATTTTCATTATGGAAGATTATTAATTGATTTTTTTTTCTTCATTTTCATTACAAGGTCTTTGACTGTTGTTAGTGCTATATAAGCAAGTTGATATTAAAAAATTATAATAATTGTTAGCGACGAATTAACAACGGATATAACCATCATTAGTTTTTATAGTGGTGGGTGAAATTAGCAATGAAAAGTGGTTTTCGTTGCTAATATTAGCAATGGAAATTTATAATCCGTTGCTAAAATTGACCATTTCACTGAATCAATCATTGGTTGAATTTAGCAACGAAATGCATTTTTCGTTGCTAAATTTAGCAATAGAATAATTTTTCCACTGCTAAATTTAACAACTATCGAATTAGCAACCAAAGTTTTTGTTGCTAATTTTCGTTGCTGTTTTTGATTAGCAACTAAAATTTGACATTTTTTGTTGCTAAATTGCAATTTTCTTGTAGTGATTAGAGAAGAAGAAAATTAATTTCTTTCCCTCTATAAGGTATTTTACTCTAGTAAATCTTTGTCAAACACATACTCATTCAAAAATGAATTTCATATCTTCTTTTGAGAATCAAGGAGCATGATTCGAAGTAGATATTTGGACTATAGATTCATAAAGTCAAAATATGTCTTAAAGGTAATATTCTGGGCTTATTCTCACTTTCTGTTAGAGAGTATGCCCTAAAGCCCATGTAATAGGATGTATTTCATATGTATGAATTCATATTCTTAATAAAAGGCATCATTCATTTATTAATGCTATTTTTAAATACATGAGTTTGTAAATCTTAAATTAATAAATAATGTCTTAGATATTATAAACACAGTGCAAAGGCAATCATGAAAGTGTTCATGATATGAGATATCTATTCCATGCAAATGTGTTAATATCTAAATATCCCTAGTCATAGAATTAACAAGATAGGACATTGATAATTCGGGCAGACTAGCACATGTTACACTTCTTAAATGGTTCAAGAAATGGTTCTTATAACTGTGATTATGGAAGATAATCAAAGCTAACATGTGGATGCTTGTTAGAAGAACAAGTTCATTGGGGACCTGTAAAGAGAATCCTCACATGGATATTAAATCTATGTCAATGAGGAATCTCTTCATAGCGGTTGTGCAAGTATCATTGGACTTGAAATCACAAAAGTTATCTTAAGTAACAAGTGGTATATTTTGACTCCATAACTGATTACTTCCAATTGGGAGTGAACATAGTTTGGAGATTGGGTATATCATGACCTACTTAAAGATAGTTGAGTGATTGAAAAAGGATTCACCATCCCATATTTAATAAAGGAAGTTATCTCGCATGATTCTATAATTGCCTTGTTCAAAGAATCTCTAGCCAGAGTAATATGCCAAGATGGATAGAGATCCGTTGAGGGCATTTTAGGAACAATGGTTAAATTAATATAACATACATAATCAGATTTATATGTATTGACAGAAATCCATACTCAGAATCTAATTGAGATAAAAGTGGTGGAAGGAATTATTGCATGGCAACTGTTTTTATGGAAGGGTATAACCACTTGACTTTTCCAAAATTTGGGTAGTCATGATGCCTAGCTAGAGGCCAATCATGATTTGTATAATAGTGTATGAAGAATATCAATAGGGATTGATAAAATGATTTAAAAAAGTTTAAATCTTGTGAGTTTTGAATAGAACTCACATTTACATATTTACTGCCAATATGGACAGGAACCCAATAGGTAACATACATATAGAGAAAAAGGATAAAATGGTAAAATGACAAGGATAATAATATTTGATATTATTATGGGGATGGAGAAGTGAATAAGATAATAATTAATTAAAGAATTTAATTAATTATGATCAAGTAAAATTATTCGTAGAACTTTTTTGAAATGTTCTGTAAAATTGGACCTAATTAAAATAATGTGTTTCATAATTGATTATTATTGAACAATAAGTGTTATAGAGCTGATATAATAATTAATAGGTCCATTGGAGGAATTATAATGGCCCAAAGAAGTGAAGTTGGCACAAAAGACCTCTAGAAGAAGGGCCACACAGCAACCCCAAAATAGAAGGCCTTAGAGGCCTACTTCTTGGACCAAAATAAATTAAATATGTTACATAAGTGTTGTGGAGCCTATATATTTAATTTGGTTGGATTTAGAATTCATTTGGGTAATTAAATACAAGTATATGTACAAAGGGCCTAATTAAATCCACCTTCCCTAGCTAGCATCTAAGGATTTCGGCCAGTCCTTGTTCCTCCCAATTGTTGGTTCTTTCAATCCTTCTCTAGTGTGGATTACTCATTGGAGGTATTCGATTTTGGATACTGTGGTTTGTGACAACCCAGTGAGAAGTAAAATCAATTGTTCAAAAAAAATCAAAGGTGATTTTTGTTATTCTCATTAATATGTATATTGTAAATTCATGGCAAGATCAGATATATTGGTTAAAAATTTTAAATTCCTCTTATGTATGAGATGCATGTAACCGATAATTTCCAACATGGTATCAAAGCCTGGTTTTGTCATGAATATACAATTCTATATTTTTCTACGAAATAAGTTTTATTTTTGAGTTATTTATTTCATGAACTTTAAAATATTAGATTTGGTTGTTCATGAATGAGAAATATTGATTTCTGGATATATGTGTGATCAAATAAATAAAACGAAGACAAAAATGATTTTTTTGAGAAAGGGATAATGGTTTTAGCGTGAATGGCTTTTAATTTTAGGGGTTGTTCTAAATTAATTTTTTAAAGATCCACTCCAAGATCATTTTGATGATAATTTATTTGTTTAATATGTGATAATAAGCCATAGTATCAAACAAAATTAAAATCGAACAAGTTTTGCATGAAAACTAGTTTAGTCGAAAAGTTCGATAAATTGGTGTTCTTGGTGTTTTCTTGATGTGTTATTGTTTAGAACGATTTTTAATCTTCTAAATCTGATATATCTGATATATTAAAGTGTTTTTAATTAATTGGATTAATTAAAATGGGCCTTCAATTAATTGGATTAATTTTAATTCATTAAAACCACTTAATTGGCTTAATTATATTTATGGACTTGGTTTAAATTAGTGAATGACTTGGTGGGCCCAAGGAGCTAATTTAAATTAAATATTATAAACTATAATTAAGTTTATTAATGGGTTTTAAGGGCTGGAGTGGGCTTGGCTCATTCCAAAAGGCCCAAAGGATCTAATAGACACAAAACTAGTTTGTGTGTGAACACACTTTAGGGTTTTGTTGTGTGTGTTTTGGCCTACCCTTGTTTTAAGCCCAAAATTTATTTTTTAATTATTTAATATGATTAATTAATTGAATAATCAAATGATAATTAATTAATAATCAATTGGATTGATAATTAAGGCAATAACACATATATGCAAAAAAGTTTCCTAAAATGAAAGTTTCCAAAATGAAAAAAGTTTTCCTAATTTGATCACATTATTAAAATAACTCAAAAGTATGTTTCAAGAGTTGAAACAAAGTTAGTAATCCATTATATATTTTACTTTATGCATTAGAAATGCATATAAGGGTGTATGATTAGCATGATGGATAGTTATGGATAAGGCCCAATGTGATTGAGCATTATGCATGTTTTGGCCCAATGAGGACTTTTATGTCCCAGCCACTTGTTTTTGGTTTGTATTTCTTTTTCAAATTGTAATATGTAATTAGATTACTTAGATTAGAACTAGAGATAGAGATGGAGACCACTATCAAGGAGCAAGATGGGCCGGATGGAGATCCAACAAGCTTGAAGATAATGTAATTATTTTTTACTTATTTAAATCATGCATTCTACCTAGGTGTGACCTTTCCATTTCCCTTTTGGCTCGGGGAAATTAATGTAGTAAAGTCCATAACTTTACCATATTTGTATGCTTATATTTATGTGATAGATATAGGATGCATACCAATGTATGCCAACCATGTATGATGAGACTTAATTAACTAAAACCCTCAAACAAATACTAAGGTATATAAGCCTTCCATTAATTTAAGGAGAACCAGAGTTCTTTATAGTGTGGGTTGTTGACCACAGTCAAGCTCATATTATATCAAATATGTTCAAATCTAATTAAATGGGTCATCTTAGCTAGGCCACTAGCTTGTTGACCACAGTCAAGGCTAATGGTTCTAGAGGCAAGATTAGGGAATGCATATATGATATGCATGTACCAATAGTTGATAACCTAATGATCTACTAGCTGTGAAGAGACACAATTGGTATAGAGATACCTACCTTTCAAGGGTATGGAGTTTGGGTTGTTGACCGCAATCAAGGTCAAATTACATATCAAGGATTGGATATTGGCCCACTAGGAAAACCATCGGGTTTTCTCGGATTAAATAGTGAGGGCTATTAATTCGCAATAAAATAGTGGGAGTAAATGGATTAATTAAAGACCTTATTAATGCATACATATATATAAACATACTCTCATATGTTTTCTTTTTCACATCTAGGTCATCATCATGAGCACATCAAACATTAATATACGATCAATCTTGGATAACAAGCTGGTTAGCAGCAACTATTCTAACTGGATCAGGCAAGTGAAAATTGTTCTCAGAGCTAAAAAGATCCATTATGTCTTGGATAAAGATCCACCACCACTTTCATCAGATGATGCCATTGATGAGATCAAAGGCACTTATCCAAAATATATGAAGGATAGTGAAGCGGCAGCATGTCTGATACTGGGTGCTATGTCCTCGGAGCTTCAGAAGCAGCATTAGATGATGGATGCACGAACCATCATTTTGCATCTTGAGGAGCTTTATTCTTCTCAGGTGAGAACTGAGTAATATGAGATTGCTCGAGCTCTATTTAGCTGTAAAATGGTGGAAGGCACTTCAGCTACTACTCATGCATTGAAGATGTATGGGTATATTGAGCATTTGAGTAGACTTGGCTAAGTAATGGATAATTATCTATACATAGATTTGATCTTGTACTCATTGGCTCAAAGTTATACACCTTTCGTGCTTAACTTCAACATGAATAAGATCCAAGTTACCATTTCTGAGTTAATCAACATGCTCAAAACAGCTAATGGATCCTTTAAAAAGGATCCAAAAAGTGTCATGTTTGTTACTTCTGCTAAAGGCAAGAAGCAGAAGAAGAAGAAGAAGATAACCAAGGCATAGCCAAAGAATGGTGGGATCTCTAAGAAGAAGGTTTCCAAGAAAGAGAATCCCAAAGGAACTTGCTTCCATTGTGGAAAGGATGGTCACTGAAAGCGTAACTGCAAGGCCTATCAGGATTCTCTCAAGGAGAAGAAGCAAGCTGATGCTTTTACTTCAGGTATTCATATGATTGAAATTAATACTTATTCTATTGCTTCAAAACAATCTTGGGTATTAGATACCGGATATGGATCTCACTTGTGTAATGACCTACAGGGGCTTAGAAGCTTTAGAAGAGTTGGAAAGACAGAGATATGTTTGCAGTCAGCTACAAGACAGAACATCTCTACAACGGTTGTGGGGACTTACCATTTGCCTATTCCAAGTGGATTTGTACTAGAATTAAATAATTGTTATTATATTCCAGCTTTATCCAAGAGTATTATTTCTTTCAGTTGTTTATTAAACGATTATGTCATCTCTTTAAAGGACAAGTGTTGTTACATTTTTAAGAACAATATATGTTTTATGCAAAAGCTATCATTGAGAATGGTATATTTGTTTTTGATTTAATTAAAGAAGTGCATAATGTGGATACCAAGAGCATGAAACATGATAATCTAAATACCTCATACTTATGGCATTGTCGTCTAGGCCATATAAATGAGAAACGCATGATCAAATTACACAAGTCTGGTGATTTGGGATCATTTGATTATGAATTATTTGATACATGCGAAGCTTGTTTATTAGGAAAAATGACAAAAGCTCCATTTATTGGTAAAGGATAATGAGCTAAAATGGTTTTGGACTTAATACATTCAGATGTATGTGGTCCAATGACTACACATGCCAGAGGAGGTTACTCATACTTTATTACTTTCATAGATGATTATTCTTGGTTTGGATACATCTATCTAATGAAATATAAATCAAAAGCATTTGAAAAGTTCAAAGAATTCAAAAATGAAGTAGAGAAACAACTTGGCAAGAGTATTAAAACACTTGGATCAGATCGAGGTGGAAAATACTTAAGCCAAAAATTTCAAGATTATCTTTGAGATAATGGGATTTTATCTCAATGGACTCCACCATATACACCACAACACAATGGTGTATCTGAAAGGAGAAATCGAACACTATTAGATGTGGTTCAATCAATGATGAGCCGAGCATACTTGCCTAAGTCTTTTTAGGGATATGCATTAGAAACTACGATTTATGTGTTAAACAGAGTTCCTAGTAAATTGCTTAATGTTACTCCATATGAGATGTGGAATAGCAAGAAACCCACGCTTTCTAATATGATAGTATGGGGGTTGTCTTGCTTATGTGAAGAGGACAATGTTAGAAAAACTAGGTGTTAAGTCTGACAAATGTTTATTTGTGGGATATCCAAAAGAAGTGTTTGGATATTATTTCTATCATCCCTTAGAACAAAAGGTATTTGTTTCAAGGCATGTTGTCTTCTTGGAAAGAGAATTTCTCTTACAAGAGGATAATGGGAGTAAAATTAAACTTGGTGAAGTTTAAGATCCACAAATAGAAGTGGATCAACCGATTGAACCCAAGAATAAATTTCATAATGATGAGATTACAGTCGAACCTGATTATACACAAAATCCTAGAAAATCTACTAGGATACATTCTAGCCATGTGAGATATAGATTTCACATTGATTTGGATAGAGGCATAACTGTAGTAAAGGGCAATGAGCCTATAAGCTATCCAGAAGTTTTGAACAGTTCAGAACATGATTTATGGCTTAAGGCTATACAGTCTGAATTGGACTCCATGTATGAAACAAAGTATGGACTTTAACTCAACCACTTGAAGGGATAAAATCCATAGGGTGCAAATGGGTCTTCAAAAAGAAGACCGACATGAAAGGTAATATAGTTACCTATAAAGCTCGCTTAGTAGCAAAGGGCTATCATAAAAAACACTACAAGAAAATCTGGAAATAGCAACGAAATTGATTCCATTGCTAAATTAGCAACAGAAAAGCAATTCCGTTGCTATTTAGCAACGAAAAATAGTTTTCGTTGCTAAAATTGGTTAAACTTTATAAATTTAGCAACAAAAAAATATTTGGTTATCTTCCGTTGCTAAAAGTGGAGGGAATTTTTGGCGCCATTATTTAGAAACGAAAATTAGCAACGGAATTATAATTCCATTGCTAATTAAGGTAGCAACAAATGGTGGATAAAATTTGGGACGAAAAATAGCAACATAATATGATTTTCGTTGCTAATTTAGCAATGGAATGAAATTTTCGATGCTATTTTAGCAATGAAATATGATTTTCCTTGCTAAATAGCAATGGAATTTTATTTTGGTTGCTAAAATAGCAATAGAAATCTAATTCCATTGCTAAATTTCATTTTCAATGAAAAATAACAACCGAAATAAAATTTCGTTGCTAAATAGCAACCAAATTGTTTTCGATTGCAAAAATAGCAATGAAATAATAATTTTGTTGGTAAATGAGGGGCATTTAAGTAATTTTCACATTTGTTAGAACTATAAAATGGAAAAACCCTACATTTGCCTCCTCTTCTCCTCCCTAACGTTTTGGTTATTTTTTTTGCTTTCTGGGTTGGCAACTTCTGATCAAGCTTCCACCATTGCTATTCCTCGTTAGCCCACCACACTGCCACCGTCATTCCCGCCTGAGAAGTCATCCTCGAGCTCTCCTGCTATTCGTTCTTCTCTTGCTCGGTCCCTTCTCAAATTTGCCCCTCTATTTGTTGCTTCTCTCCTCTTAATCCCTAAGTAAGCTTTATATCCTCCTTTAATGGTTGTTTTGTGATGGGAAATTGAAAGAAAGTTGAGGGATTTAGATTTAGGGATTTTATGAAATTGGGGGATATTTATTTATTATTGGTCTGAGCTTAGTCGGGGTGTGGATGATGTCATCATTGTTGGTAACTCCTGGTCAAAATATCAATGTGCCCTTTGAACAAAACAAGAAACAAGGTGGCCCAAACTGGTACTTGAAGCAGAGTGATGATAGTGGACCAATTACTAAAGACGAGGAAGAAGTGGTAGAGACCTTATATGCATTGGCGGGAATGTTCCCTAACAATGAAACTGATATTAAGACCAAAATGGATAGTGCATCTTTAGATACAAGTGCTTTGGCATTGCCAGGTCTTTTAGAGAGTCATCCACCTAAAGTGGAAGGTAAATCATTCTTGCTTTCTGTATGTATTGTCATTTAAGTTTTTGTTTACAAAAAATGCAAATGAATGCTAAATTATCTCATTCCTCAAACACTGTAGCTGTGAAGGAAGATCTGAATGCAAATTGCCTATCCAAAATTGATGGTGTTGTTAATACTGTTGCTGATATGAAAAGATCACCAAAAGAAACTGTTAAAACTACTTCTTTAAACGGACCAAGAATTCACGAAGTATCTGATTTTTCCAACAGTGAAAATCTCAATAGCATAGACAACAGTTCAGCTGCCAAAGTGAAATTGCTGAAGATGGACGTTAAACATGAGGAACAAAAGCCGCTAAGCAACTAAATGAACTTTTGCTTTCCACTTGAAGCACACGAGGATAATGGGTTTGTGATTTCATTTTTTTTCCTTTTTCGCTTTGCAGCACTGAATTATATGCTTTTATCTACTTTCATTTATTGGCAGCTGTGTTTAATATATAATTTTTCACATGCTCTTTATCATGTAGCAATTTGAAGCAACCTGTAAAGTATGAAATTGTGTTGCTTGGCAGAAAGCTAGAAATTTCATTGGGTCTGGTAAGTATGGTTCCATTCAAGTGAAATATGTTGATTTCAATTTCTTGCTCTGGTTTCTTGCCATCTTAGACAACAACATTTGGAGGTCAACTAGATCAACAGTATATGGCTAATGAATCCATGAACAATGGCTCCTTAAGAGTTATGTGCATGTGTGTGAGAGAGCCTGTTATCCTAAATTATAAATTTTGGGTTTTTAATTATGCGCAATATTAGTACTTTATGATGAGGGTATCATGTGATTCTTAGGGATTTTCTAATTGCTCCATGAAATGCATCCACCTGGATTCTTTTCCCATTCTTTATTTTCTGTTTTAACTTATTCACATCTTCTAAATGGAAATTTGTTCTTTTCTTTCAGTATTTACAAAGCGGTGCTCAAGTCCAAAGGATCAATCAATGAGGTTAACCAAATTGCACAGGTTTGTTTGATATGTTCTTTGAACCACCATTAAACACATTTGGTGACAAATCTTTCCTAAAGCTTTATATTTTTCTGTTGACATATTTGCTCCTTTTGGCTATACCAGATACGGATTATCATAAAGCCAAAAAAGTGTATTGCAGTTGGGCCACTTTGCACTTCACAGCAGGTGAATCCATGTCCATTTTTTTATGATGTATCACTACACCTCACTTGGGTGTGCAATATGGCCAATTCTCATGGTTCTAAATTTGCAGATATGCTACCATGTTCTCGGCTTAGTCCATGGAATCTGGACTCCTATTCCTAGAGCTTTATGCATTCTTATTCTTTTAGTTTTCTTGAAAGTTTAAGATCTTTGTTATTTTCTGTGAAGTTTAATTTTTCTTTTCCCCTGATATTAAGCAAATCAAATTTTGGTATTTTTTTGTTGTTCTTTCTATTTTCCTTTTTTCTTTTTCTCATGTTCATTTTCTTTAGCTATGTTTAATTGCAAACTTTACTACCTCATATAGTGCAAAAATGTTATATTGCTTGCTGTGAATTCCAAGGAACATCTTAATTTTATATACTCCCTCCATCCTATAATTTTTGTCCACTCTCATTTTTCACATAAATTAAGATTGTAATTATGGTTAAGTGACAAAATTTTTCTTATAAATTTTATATTATATCCATTCTAAATATAGAATGAGTAATTAATTTTATTGAAGCTATAAAACCCATAGTTGATAATATAGACTGTGAAATTTAAATTGGAATTAGTAAGATGAAATCATATAGGGCTGGATACAATGGACAATATATTGGTTAACTAGAATGTAAAAAAAAAAAGAAAGTGAACAATATTTTGGGACAAACCAAAAAGGAAAGATGAACAGAAATTATGAGACAATTTCCATAATCTTAATCAAAAAAACAGTCTCGTTCCCTGAGATGTTCTTTCTAGTGTGATTAATACTCTGCACTATTTCCGTTCTTTGTATTCATGTTGATCTAATGGTGTCTATTTTACTAGGAACTTATTTTTTTAATAGAATATATGAAGAGAAAAACATAGAGATAAAAACTTGTGGAGAAAAGAAAGTTCAAGCTATATTAAAACAAAAATGACATTCTTTATCCACTCTAAACTTGACAAGCCATTCCTATTTTCCTGAGCTGAAGACAACTTTATATACTAGGGATGACTGGAGTTTGGCTGAACACCCTGGGGGGTCGGGTGCGGGTTATGAAAGGATAGGTTCTTTCTTCATAATTGTTAATTAAGTAGCTGGAGTTTGGCTGAATATAATGGGTGAAAGGCCTGGTTCTTTCTTCTTAATTCACTAGTTAATTTGCTGTAAACCCATCGAATTTATATATCCTGCTGAGTTTTCCATGTGGTCTTTTGGTGCATTAGATCTTTTGGCTACCTTATTACCTATTGCTTTTGGTGTTATTTTTGAGGTTTGGCTAATTTTGGTCTGTCAATGTCCAAATTAACTATAAACCTATCCAAACACGTCCTTTACACTTCCATATTGTTTTGTTATCAATTTGTTTTTAATGTTTTCCATCAAGGTGGTTAATGGATGTCATATTCTATGTATGCATCTAATAGCTTTGACATTTAACTATGATGCTATTGTTGTTTTAAGCTTTTATTTGGTTTGTTTGCTGGATAACTGTGATTGGAAAATAGGAAGCAGCAAGGCACATATAAAGGCTAATTCAAAAGATAGTCTCACTTCTTTGGGTAATTACCACTTTTAACTAAGATCCATATGCTTGGTTCTTTTTCAGAACAACATTGAAGGGTGCTTACCTTACTTTACTTTTGTTTTTTCATTTCTTAATACAATTTCATCTTCAATGTAATTATAAGCACGAGTTAAATTCTTCCCAGTGCTGCTGATGGTCCAAATTTACTGTATGAGGAACTTGATCTTGTAAAAAATATGAATTTAGCTGTTAAAGAGAAAATATATGATGATACAGGTATTGTTGAATAAAAAAGAAATTATATTTTCTATTATTATAATTTTTTTCTTTAATCATTAAGGTATCTGCTTTTTTCCACTTTGATTTTGGTCACATAATGAATGATTGTTTAATTAAATCATTTTGAACTGATTACTGATTCTTGTAGCCATGTGGAGAGATAAGCTAATGGAGTTTATCCAGTCAAACATTTGACATTAACAAATTCTTAGGTGAGTAAACTTTAAAACTTGTTATCTGCTTGGTACAAAATTAAATTTAATATTGAATATTTAAAGTGGAGCTCATGGAGATTGAGTATAGTACAAAAAAAAATCCACTGTAGTTACGTGCATGCATTGATTTATGTAAAGTCAGCCTCATACCATTGATTTCCATATTAAAACCAAGAAAACTACTCATTGTTTGCAAATACTTTGACGACATGTTTTAAAAATTTAGATTGAAGTCATTTAAAAAATCAATTCAGCCATATTATTTGAATATCAATATTGATAAATTTTGTGAATAAATTTTAATAATAATTTATTAAATATTTATATTGATTACTTTTATAAATAATAAATATATATTTATATTATTTTTTAAAAAATTAAAATATGTAATATTTAACTGTATTTATATGACATTACACTATTTTAAAATCAACAATAAACTCAACAAAATTAATATGAAAACAGATAATTCTATTTTTAATTTCTGCCAGTCTCATTTGGTCGTAGAACACATGTATTCATTACACTAGTTTAAATTTAACATTAGTACGGTTGAGTGTCATGTATTCTAATTACTCTAATGCAGTTAGAATTTTATTTTATTATTCATAAACTTGACAAATACAAATGCTCAATCAGGATGTGGTGGCAGAATGGATTTTGGTTTTCTGCTTGTTTGTTCACTTTAAAGCATGTTTTGCTCATTTAAAAGTGATTTTAAAGAGTTTTAGGTAAAAGCATTCCAGTATGACTACCCAGGATAATTTAATAAGGTGGTTAAGAATAATATAATTAATATTACCAGTATGTGTGGCATATTAGTACTCGGCCTAGTGATCGATTACATAGATCTACCATTTTCATTTTTTGTTTTGAGGTAGTGAAATTATGAGTAGAAGATGGAACGTAACGGGTTGTTTTAACTCTGAAAATTTTTTGCAATGCTACCTTATTAAATGCTGAGGTCTTGTTTATATTTGTAGTTATGACATGGGATTTGAAGAAATGTACTAATATAAGAATTGTAAAAATAGAGGCAGTAGGAAAATAATTTAATGGAATTTCTATAGTTTTCCTATATTTTGTACAGTTGTTGTAGCACCCTTTATAGTGTTGATTTGTACATAATAACATGTTAATTTCTTTGTTGTTGATTGTTCCCTAGGTTTTCTATTTTGTGGTGTGATGTATGTGTAATATATGGCTTTTTTGTTTTCCTGAACAGTTATTGGGCATATATCTCATACAATGAAGGTACTTGCTTTTTGTTAATATGGTTAAAGATAAAAACATGTTGTTTTAGAATATCACTAGAAAGGAGAGAACATTTGTTATTATTTGTAATTTTATGCCTTAGTCTGTATAATGTTGCCATGCCTTATGGTTGAGATCAGAGTATGAAAATGGTTTTTGTGCTAATTTCTATGGGAATGTTTTTGATTTTTTGAAATTGCTTTTATGAAGTATTAGAATCGAACATAAACTTTTGAAGGAAGCATTTTCCTTTTTGGTGGTGTAACGGATACTTTTTATGGTTTTGTTTTGACGTGTGAAAGGCATAACTTACAGGTCTTTATTTTTTATGTGCATATGCATCATGTGTCTCATGCTCACATTTGATTCTCTAGTCTCAAAGAATGTTTCTTACATCATGTTTCTTCTTGCTAGAACTAGAAGCATGGCAAGTTGTTTTCAATACAAGAGCAAATCGATCACAAGGTAACTTTCTCTTTTTTTAGAGTGGCTTTTAGTAGACAGCTAGCCTTTTATAGCTAATATTAATATTCTTAAGATTTGAAACTTTGTTTTCCATTTGAAATTTGCATGCCCTGTACTGATGTGTTTGTCCTGATGGAATTGAGTTCTTATTTTCATGGTGGGATATTTAATTATTTTTTGGTTAGGACAGTATAGTTCTTTTCTATACTCCTAATAGTGAGGGCCACTAATTCAAGTTTTGATGGACCTAAATTGCCTATTGCGACAGATTGGCGATGGATAGAACCATCGTTAATTTTTTTTACTTATGGGTGAATTTAGCTACGGAATATATTTTACCGTTGCTAATTTTAGCAACGGAATCAATATCTGTTGCTAAATTTAGCAACAAAATTTTATATTCCGTTGCTAAATTTGTCCAAGTCACCGAATCTTGCGGTGTTGAATTTAGCAACGGAATTAAATATCTGTTGCTAAATTTAGCAACGGAATTAAATTTCTGTTGCTAAAAATAGCAACTTCCGAATTAGCAACGGAAATTTTTGTTGCTAATTTTCGTTGCAATTTTTTATTAGCAACGAAAAGTTTACTTTTTTCATTGCTAATTTTCGTTGCTAAATTGCAATTTTCTTGTAGTAAAATAAGGTATTGACTATGAAAAAACCTTTTCTCCTATAGCAATGCTTAAGTCTATAAGAATACTTTTAGCCATTGCAGCCCATTATGATTATGAGTTTTGGCAAATGGATGTGAAGACAACTTTCCTAAATGGAAATCTGACTAAGGATGTGTATATGACACAACTGAAAGGGTTCACATCGGGAAATGGTGAAAAGGTATGCAAGCTTCAAAGATCCATTTATGGATTGAAGCAATGAGACAATCAAAGAGTTTGCTTTCTCACAGAATGAAGATGAACCTTTTGTGTATAAAAGGGTCAATGGGAGTTCAATTGTCTTCCTGGTTCTATATGTGGATGACATATTATTCATGGGAAATGATATTTCTCTTTTCTAATCTGTTAAAATATGGTTATCGAAGTAATTCTCCATGAAAGACCTTGGAAAAGCATCCAATATTCTGGGAATAAGGATCTATAGAGATAGATCCAGTAGGTTGCTAGGTCTTTCTCAAAGTACATATATAGATAAAGTATTGAAAAAGGTTCAATATGGATCTCTCTAAGAAAGGGTTTATACTTATGGTACATGGGAAACACCTTTTTAAGTCTATGTGTTCGCAGACATAAGAGGATAGAGAGAGCATAAATAGAATACCATATGCATCTATAATTGGTTTTATCATGTATGTTATGTTATGTACACATCCAGATGTAGCATTTGCTTTGAGTGTCACAAGCAGATTCCAATCCAATTTTGGAGAGGAACACTAGGAAGTTGTCAAAAATATCCTTAAGTACTTGAGAAGGACCAAGGATATATTCTTGGAATATGGAGAGGGAAGTTTGGAAGTAAATGGGTATATAGATGCCAGCTTCCAATCTGTCAAAGATGATTGTAAATCATAGTTTGGTTATGTGTTCATAATCTGAGGAGGAGCAGTTAGTTGGAAGAGTTCCAAACAAGAAACAACTGTTGATTCCATGGCAAAAGTTGAGTACATCGTTGCTTCGGAAGCAGCCAAAGAAGCAGTCTGGATAAAAAAGTTCATATCTGAACTAGGAGTGGTGCCTAGCATTGTTGATCCAATTCCTTTATATTGTGACAATAACAGAGCCATTACGCAAGCAAATGAACCACTATCTCATCAGTGATCCAAGCATGTTCTCAGACGCTACCATCTCATAAGGGAAATAGTAGATAGAAATGATGTGAAAATAGATAGGGTTCCCATAGATGATAACGTGGTGGATCCCCTCACTAAAGTACATTCCCAGATTAAGCATGATCACCATATAAATAGCATGGGTCTAAGACATATGAGTGATTGGCTCTAGTGCAAGTGGGAGATTGTTAGAGAGCATGCCCTAGAGCCCATGTAATAGGGATGTATTTCATATGTATGAATTCATATTCTTAATAAAAGGCATCATTCATTTATTAATGCTATGTTTAAATACATGAGTTTGTAAATCTTAAATTAATAAATGAAGTCCTAGATATTATAAACACAGTGCAAAGGCAATCATGAAAGTGTTCATGATATGAGATGTCTATTTCATGCAAATGTGTTAATATCTAAATATACCTAGTCATAAAATTCACAAAAGAGGGCATTGTTAATTCATACAGACTAGCACATGTTATGCTTCTTAAATGGTTCAAGTAGTGGATCTTATAACTATGATTATGGAAGAAAATCAAAGCTAACATGTTGATGCTTGTTAGAAGAACAAGTTCATTAGAGACCTGGAAAGGGAATCCTCACATGGATATTAAATTTATGTCGATGAGGAATGTCTTTATAGCGGTTGTGCAAGTATCCTAGGACTTGAGATCACCAAAGTTATCTTAAGTAGCAAATGGTATATTTTGACTCTATAACAGATTACTTCCAATTGGGAGTGAACATAGTTAGGTGATTGGGTATATCATGATGTACTTTAAGATAGTTGAGTGATTGACAAAGGATTCACCATCCCAGATTTAATAAGGGAAGTTATCTCGCATGATTCTATAATTGCCTTATTCAGAGAATCTCTATCCAGAGTAATATGCCAAGATGGATAGAGATCCATGGAGGGCATTTCGGGAACAATGGTTAAATTAATAGAACATACATAATTAGATTTGTATGGATAGAAATCCATACTCAGAATCTAATTGAGATAAGAGTGGTGGAAGGAGTTATTGCACGGTAACTGTTTCTACGGAAGGGTATAATCAAACCACTTGACTTTCCTGTCATTTGGGTAGTCATTATGCCTAGCTTGAGGCCAATCATAATTTTTATAATAGTATATCATGAATATAAATAGGGATTGATAAAATGATTTAAAGAAGTTTAAATCATGGGAGTTTTGAATAGAACTCACAATTAACACTACCAATATGGATAGGAACCCAATAGGTCACACATATATAGAGAAAAAGGATAAAATGATAAAATGACAACGATAATAATATTTGATATTATTATGGGGATGGAGAAGTGAATAAGATAGTAATTAATTAAAGAGTTTAATTAATTATGATCAAGTAAAATTATTCGTAGAACTTTTTTGAAATGTTCAATAAAATTGGACCTAATTGAAATAATGTATTTCATAATTGATTATTATTGAACTATAAGTGTTATAGAGTCAATATAATAATTAATAGGTCCATTGGAGGAATTATAAACACCCAAAGAAGTGAAGTTGGCACAGAAGCCCTCCAGAAGAAGGGCCACATGCCAACTCTAAAAAAGAAGGCCTTAGAGGCCTACTTCTTTGACCAAAATAAATTAAATATGTTACATAAGTGTTTTGGAGCCTACGTATTCAATTTTTTTGGATTTGGAATTCATTTGGGTAATTAAATCCAAGTATATGTACAAAGAGCCTAGTTTGTGGGTTTTGTGCATAGTCTTTTGTGAAAGGGCTTAAATTGGATTTAATTGAGCCCAAATAATTATAAATAATTCTCCAACAATTTTTAAGAGCCCAATCCCATTATGAAGTTGGATTTTTTTAACCTAACTATAAAAATCCAAGAAATGTGGAATTAGGGTGAAGTGTGAACAATTAAGAAAACACTCTCTCTTTTTCTCTCAACCCTAGCCGCCGCCTTCCCTAGCTAGCATCTAGGGATTTTGGCCAGTCTTTGTTCCTCCCAATTGTTGGTTCTTTCAATCCTTCTCTAGTGTGGATTACTCATTGGAGGTGTTCGATTTTGGACACTATGGTCTGCGACAATCCGGTGAGAAGTAAAATCAACTGTTCAACAAAAATCAAAGGTGATTTTTCTTATTCTCATTAATATGTATATTGTAAATTCATGGCAAGATAAGATATATTGGTTAAAAATTTTGAATTCTGCTTGTGTATGAGATGCATGTAACCAATAATTCCCAACACTTTCTCTCTCTATAATTCATTTATATGATTCCATGACTATTAAGTATTGATTTAATTCATTTTAATTACTATATCTAAATAACATGCATGTTTTATCAAAGTATAATTTATTTTTGATTTGTCTGAATATGCTAGAGGTATATTCTAAATCTTAGATTCCTCTATTGTTGTGCATGTAAAGCTATTTCCTCTACTTGTATATGTTGTAATTTTTTGATTTTAATAAAGTATAATGCATGATCAGGTATTTTAATGCATTTTGGTATGATTTAGCTCTTTAATATTGCATGTTTAAAGCTAAGAATGTGATTTATCTGATTTATCTGCATTTTTATAAAATTCTAAATTTTTTGAGTTTTTTCTAGAGGTGACAGAAGGAAATATTGGTTGAAGGATCACTGTCCCTCATTAGAGATGTCCCGTCATTTCATCCCATCCCTCGTTCCTTTTGTGGCCATCCCTCACTAATTTCGGCTGTCATTGAGTGTATTTTAAGGTATTTTTGCATGCATCTTAGGCCTTTATGCCTTTTCTTTTGCATCATTTATTCATTTCATACAATATTTATGCATTATTTAACATGATTTTTATACTGAACAACATATTCATGTACCTGTATTTATTCTATTTGTGCAAATATTTATATGATTATTTTATTGCAAATACTAATTCATTTATTTTGTATGTTTTCTGAGTAATTTGATATATTTACGGTGTTGAATGACTTTTGGATTTTTGCATGAGAAGTCATGCTTCCACACTAGTCAGATCTCCACTCCTTGGTTATATTAATTATTTTATTTTATTTATTTATTTATTAGGGCTTTGTTTTTTTTTTGCCATTATTTGTAATTTTATTTTGAATATATTATTTTTTGGGGTTGTAATAATTAGTGAAAAAGGATTTTTTGATCAGGTTAAAGTAAAAAGACACTTAAATCATTTTTTAGCAAATAAATTGTTGTTTTTTACAAAATAAAGACCACTATCCAATTTTTAACCTAAATTCACACAACGAAGTAAAAGCCTTTTTTTGAAAATATGTATGAGGGAGCCCAAGCTTCTAAATTAAATTGATAACCCGATTTATGTATGTAAATTTCTCTATTGTTACTATTATTAGAAAATTTACTTTTGCAATAATTAAATAGGCTTATTTTTATTGGCTTTTAATACTTTTATTTACTTGAATGGGATGTTTACTTAATTTTATCATAAAATACATTGTGTGAGAGAGGATAGGGGATTAATTTTAAAACTTAATTATAAATAAGTTAACACTTAATCAAAATGTCTAATAAGAGGGATGTCTCGAACACCAATCTTTGTTTAGGCATCAAAATACGGTTGAGATTTAATTCCCAACATTCTATTGGGTGGTAATTCCATGACACCTACCTTTTTAAGCGCACTAGTATGCCTTTATAGGTTGATCATCAACAATGATTTAGACTCAATCCTCATTGTTTTCCAAAAAGGCAAATTTATGATTAAAAGTGAGCCTCCTCCAGTCTTAAGCCCTAAAGGTTAGCGTCCGAGAGCGAACCCAAAAATAGATATCAGACTTTGGCACTTATCAGAGTTGTGACTCCACTGGGGATTAAAATGACCTTTCTCTAAAAAGCATTTTGGTTAAATTATATATAACTGGGTTTTATTCATTAATCCTGTCTCTTTTCTAAATTGTATTTCTCTTATTTATCTCAGAGCTTTAGAATTTAGCCATCCCTTTTTAGCCTTGATGTTATCTTGAAGCATGCCCTATGTTTACTCAATGTAAGGAGGTGTTGAGAATAATCACTAGCCCAAGATTAGTACCACATGGTATATAAAATGGTGACCCATCAATCATTATACTCATAATGAGCTAGACTTATTAGGAGGGACCATGCTTGGGTAACCCTAAAGTTTCCTCATCCTTGACTCAAGCCTATGTAATGACAATAGCAACTTCCTCTAGGTCTTATAACCATAATAAAATTTTGCATGATATGTAGACCCTTGTGTATTAATGCAACTCAAATGTGTTAGGAGGGTACTAGTCAAACCTGATATGTATGAGTTAGTGAAAATACATAATGGTCAAAGCTCATATGCCTGCACTTTTAATTAGAGAGGTTATGTTTTTGGTTTTTTTCCATGCATTATAAGCATCTATCGGATCCCTTGATGACCTATGTGCTAAGCCCACCTAGGAAAGAAATTGTACAACCTCCTATGTAGGAGTAATAAGGTTGGAAGGCTATTGTTATGCTTGTGTGTTGTTGTGATTGACGCCTAACAAAACCATGCATTGCATTCATATATATACTCTACCCATGCATCATTTACCATGCTTCATTCCTAACCTCTAATTCTTGCAACAATTATAGACTCATTTAGGTGGTCTAGAGGGTTAAACGGGTGCCTGGTTTGAAGATTTATATCCTGTCTACTGAGATCAGATTTAGGTTTAGATTTGGATTTAAAAGTCAATTTTGAGTTGGGTTCAAGCTAGTTATAAAAAATCAATTAGGAAATAAATTCAAAAATGGAAAACGATGAAGTGAATGAGATTAGAAGGGGAAATGAGACTAAGAGAGTTATCAATGGCACCATGTTTCTATTTCTAAGGGAAAAGAAGAATGTTACTCATATTGGACCTTCAATAGTGAGGAATAACTTGGATCAGATATTGGATAAATGCCTATAAGTGTTTGAGGAAAGTATGTTAGCTATGATCGGTAGAATGGTGGTTTTTGTAACACCTAACATTAGAACTCAACCTATAACACTCGTTCACTAGATAGTGGAGCCAACACATGTTGGGAATGTTGCTGCAGCTGAAACTATTGTGCTTTGAGACCCATTTAGGAGGGAAAGGAAATATGATCTTAAGGATGACTTTATAAAAGAGGAGTATGAAGACTATGTCCCTTTAATGATGAACATAAGAATAAGAGGTCCTACTTCTAAGGATCAAGCTTATAAGAAAATCAAAGTCATGTTTAGGCTATTGTCTGCTGGTAGGGGGATGAACCCTAAGGATAGGGAATTAGATAGAGATGAGCCATTGCATTAGAGGTTTAAGATGCCTGAACTACCATGGTTCGATGGTACTTTAGACCCCTTACCATCAAACAGTATATATTAATCATAAAAGGGACCACCTTGTCTAAGAAATAGAAAGTGGAATACTTTTGCTTGTGTTCAACTGGACCCATAATAGATTGGTATCATGGTTTGGATTGGTTAACTAAAAAAGATTGGGATTTGCTGACTGAGGAATTTCTTAAGTAGTACACCTACAGCATAAGGATGAAAGTTACCTTGAAAGACCTTGAGTTAGTCTAATAGAAGAATAATGAGTCTTTCCATAAGTATCTCACCAAATAGAGGAATAGGGTGATAGAGATGAAAAGAAAACTTGATACGGCTGTTCAAATCAGGTTGTTTATTTAGAATATAACTCTATACTTGAGAGATAGTTTGAAGATGAAGGGTCTAAAAGACTGGGAGCCCTTAGAGGATATAGCTATAGAAGCTGAAGGAGACTACTTAGCTAGAAGGGCAAATAGCGGGAATGCAAAAAGGAATTTTGGCAGTAACAAGGCTATTATGAATAGTAATAGGTAAAAAAAATTGGAAAGGACATAAAGGTGTCATCTATAGAGGCTAGTCAGAGGCATTATTCTAACTTAGGGAAATCACTATATTGGGTTTTGAATAGGTTAGTTAAAGAAGGGAAGTTTTAGCTTTTGTCGTCAAAGCGCGCAAAAAGTCAGAGGTTGCCCTACCATAGGGAGGATCAATATTGTACATACCATCAGCAAATAAAGCATCTGATTCATTATTTTTGCACTTTGAGGAACAAGATTCAGGACTTGATAGATAGCAAGTAGATTTTGAATCCCGAGAAAAGGGATAAGAACATGAAGGGAGGATATAATGTTGTGCCCCCTTCTGTGTACATGATTGGGTCTAGCTTACTTGAGTCATATGTGATGAAGGATCTGTATGGGAATGAGTATTTGGCCTTTACTTATCCCACCCTAAAAGTAACAAAGAAAATTAAAGAAATTCGGCCAGTTTCTATGATTGACTATTGGGATACTCCTACAAAGACTCAAGACGAAAGGCCTTTGATGCCCATTGATATATGGAGTTTAGCTAGTGAGGATAAAGAGGAATTCAAGGAAGAGAAGAAAGTTAAGGCAATCACAAGGAGTGGGAGAGTGGCCCTAGAGACTAAAAGATAGCCGACTTTAGCTACACTGCTAGAGGAGAAGGAAATCAAGGATGATTACATAATCAAGTAGCTAAAAAGAAACATGCTTAAATATGTATTTGGGTTTTATTGAGGCAATCTCTTTCACATAGACAGAAATTGCTGGAGGCTTTTGAACATGGCTAATGTTGCTACCACTATCTCACCCTCTGATTTGCTAGATTTAGTTAGGGAGGAATCGGGGAAAACGTAGTTTACTTTGATGCTTACTTACTCGTGGAAGGAAAGAATCATAATCATTCCCTCTAAAACAGCGCTTAAGTCAATGTTAAGCATATGGCTTGTATGGTGATAGATGATGGGTCATCCATTAATGTCTTCCTCTTGTTAACAATTTCAGCTTTTTAGATTGAATAAGAGCATGTTAAGTAAGTATGATCTAACTATTTCTGCCTATAACAACACTAAAAGGTAAGCTGGTAGGACATTTAAGGCATTGGTGAAGACAAGGACCATTGACACTAAAGTTTAATTTATAGTCTTACCTGTCCTGGTACATTTTTCTACACTTCTCGGGAGACTGTGGTTCCATAAGCTGGAAAAAGTATGATCCACATTGCACTAGATGATTAAAATTCCCTATAATAGATAAGTGGTCACTATTAAATTAGTGAGGGAGAATTAGTTATTTGTGTTTAAAATAGCCAAATAGCCACTCAATGGGTTTCACGTGGTAGTCATTATTGATGGAGAGAATAAGGGTAATTTTCCTAACAGCCCCCAAGTTATTAATATGCTTAAAAAGATGAATTTTCTGCTTGGATCTGGTTTTGACAAGAATTCTCAGGGAACTTAAACTATTGTAGTTGCTAAGGGTTAGAAGGATAAAAAGTGTATCACCCTCTAAGCAAAACCCTATTTAACTGATAATTTGATTACTATTAATCATACTTATGCAATATATTTGTTTAACTATCATTTTGCCCTTAATCATGTCATACGGTTCGTATACTTATGTATGTGCTACTAGTCTATTCCTGTATTGCATTTCATACTTAGTATCATGCATACTATACTATATGAATATTACTTATGTCTATCACATGCATGCATACTCTTTTTAGCTTTACTACTTGTGAGTTACAACATTTCTCATAAGTTATATACATCTTATAACATAACTGGCCAATAAGCAAAACATATGATAATACTATTACAAATACATCCTACATCAAGATCAACAGTCGATAGTTGGCACTTCCTGATGCAGAGATCGTCCTTGAGCAAAAGTCTTATTAACAGTACCTACACAGATGAATAACCCGTGCTAAGCTATAAAGTTTAGTGGGGAATATCTATAGATGGATGACCACTCACAACGGTCATCAAAATATACATACAATGTGTATAATAAATAACATGTACAATATATCATGCCATTAACAACAAATACTTTAAAGCATAAAACATATTCTCATATACCTAAACATTTTACCCACAAGAGTAACAAATATTCTCATCTTCATAATTCATATGGACAACAATTTCCCATGTAAACATATTCAAATGAAACATAATTCATATGGACAACAATTTCCCATGTAAACATATTCAAATGAAACATAATTCATATGGACAGCAATACATATGGGAAAACCAACAATGTAATCCACAATATCAACCTTTAGTCAAATAACTTTAACTGTTTAATTTTTTATCAATACTATGAATAACGTTTAGCCTGCCTTAGCTTTATCCGTGGATAACGAGAACTATGGATACACATCGGTATCAAGAATAAGGATATCCGAAGATATCAGATCTATAGACCCAAACGGGGCCAAACTATACTATGGACCGGTCATGCAGACCCAAATGGGGTCGCCTATCAACCCAAATGGGTCTGATCATAATCCAAATGGGATCATATATACTATGGACCTAATTGGGCCAGACTATGGTAGCTGTAATTTCCCTATAGACGCCTATCTATCCGCATCTAAAACTCTATCGCAGGCAGAACTATATTCATTTTCAATTCACATATTAAGAGTATATTCATAGTATACTATTTGTACATATATATAGTGTCTTGTAAAACTATAAGTTCTCCGGTGCATAAATAGATATATGCACATTTCATAAGCCACATTACACAATTAGCTCAGCCATTTCATATGACTATAAGTTTGCATCGTGATATATAGGCATGACATATAATCATCATATCATATACTTGATCATGTTCTCATTAAGTGTCTCACATGTTCATAGTCATGCTACAACATCTTCTATCTCATAGGGCATTTACATGCTCATACATTCATGTACATAATCGTAAATGTACATACCTGCAGGTACATTCGCTCATAGTAGGCTTATTCCTATAATGTAAAATTTAGAAGGATTAATACCAACATTTCTTCATCAAAGTTAGACTTTCATGTCTCTAATTTTTCTAGAATTTCATTTTGTAACAATTCAACATCTCTACAAAAAGATATGCCTATTTCTATAAATTTTGTTTCTGTGTGCAGTCTAGGGAACTAGTCCAGATTCAATCCTAAATTCCATGTACTTAAAGGCAGATTCAAGTCTAGGTTAGTTCACATGAAATATAGGTAGAGAAGTCTATTTTACAATGCAAAAAGAATCATTCAATTTTTTGTTCTATAACTCAACTTATGAGCAAAACATTCCAGACAGGACATTCAGTCGTGACGATATGTTCGAATCATGAAGAGGTTCACGAGTGAAGCTTATAAGGCCAAAACTCACGTCTCGTGAAGAGTTTCACAAGTGGAGAAGAAAAAACTATACTTCACGACTCGTGAAGAGCTTCACGAGTGACCCAACATTGAAAGAAGATGCATGACTCGTGAAAAGCTTCGCGAGTCGGAAAAAAGTTCAAGACTCGTGAAGACATTCATGACTCTGCAATATGAATAGCCTAAACTCCCATACCTTGGTTGACAAACCCAATGTCTTCAACCTCTAGCAATACCATTTCCTTTGCTCTTCCTTCCTTCCTCTTATCCTTCACAAAATGAACGACATACAAGTTTCCAGCACTGTTAACGTTCTTTTCAGTCAAAATGAAAAGAAGAAGAAGAAGATGATGAAGGGTCCAATTAACAGTTCAATCACCTTAAGTTTAATGCATTATACTCTTGATTAACCAACTAAAATTATCATCTAAATGTTTGAGATGAATCAATGGGAGTGAGAGAAGGATGAGATGAATATTTTTTTTTGGTTTTTCTCTCCTTCACAAGCCGATCAGCACACATCTACACGACACCTCCATCTCCACTAACTCAAGCCTCTTATACCAACATAGAAAATCCCCTCTTTAGTCCCTTGAAAATTTGCATGTTAAACTTTAACCCCTCCATTTAATTCCTTTCAAACATTAACCTATCCATTTATTCCTTCTCTCAAATTGACCCTTAAACAATAATTTCTATCCACATTTGACCCTTGAGTTTCCAAAACAATACATTTACCCCAAAGTAACACCTTTTTACTTCAATTGCACCCTTAATTAACATTAAACCATGCTTTACAATTTTATTTTCATGCAAAATCATAATAGCATGATAATTTACCCCCTTTTAACCCATACTTATACAAATTCCTTATTTAATTTAATCTTAATCAATTAAAAATCCCATTCAAATATGCAAATTATATTAGGGTTATGTTAGGGGCATTACAATTCTCTCCCCCTTAAGAATTTCATCCCCGAAATTCATACCTGCTTTGAATAAGTGAGGATGTTGTTCCTTCATAGCTGTTTCTGGCTCCCAAGTAACTTCTTGTAAATCGTGATGTTGCCAGAGCACTTTAACAAGTGGAATTTGCTTATTCTTGAGCTGTCTAACTTCTCTAGCCAGAATTGCTATAGGCACTTCATCATAAGTGAAATACGGCTGTACTTGCATATCTTGAACTAGTATCACATGGGATTCATCTGATCGATACCTCCGAAGCATAGAAACATGAAACACATCATGAAGTTTGGCTAGTTCCATAGGGAGAGCCAACCTGTATGCCACTAGCCCAACTCTTTGAAGAATCTCATATGGGCCTATAAACCTCAGACTCAATTTATCCTTTTTCCCAAATCTCAATACTTTTCTCCAAGGGGACACTTTCAAAAACACTTTGTCACCCACTCGATATTCAATGTCTTTACTTTTTCAATCAGCATACGACTTCTGTCTATCACTAGCTTCATTCAATCTCTGCTTGATAACTTGTACCCTTTCTTCTGTATCTTTAACAATGTCTGGACCAATGACTCTGTGCTCTGACAATTCAATCCAGTACACAGGAGTTATACATTTCCGACAATACAAGGCCTCATAAGGTGCCATCTCGATGCTCCTTTGATAATTGTTATTGTAAGCAAGCTCCATTAAAGCTAAATATCTATCCTAACTTCCTGCAAAATCCAAAACACCTCCTCCCATCATATCTTCTAAGATTTGGATAACCTATTCAGATTGACCATCCGTCTGAGGGTGGAATGCTGTACTGTAACGGAGCTGAGTTCCTAGTGCTTGTTGCAAACTCTACCAGAATCTCGATTTGAATCTCGAATCTCGATCAGAGATTATTGACACCGGAATGCCATGCAGTCTAACAATCTCATTTACATAAAGTTTTCCAGTTTATCCATAAGGTAATCCATCCGAACTGGTATGAAATGAGCTGATTTAGTTAGCTTATCAACTATAACCCACACTGCATCATGCTTTTTCTGTGTAAGGGGCAATCCTGTTACAAAGTCTATGGTGATATCCTCCCATTTCCACTATGGAATTGGGATAGGGTTCAACAAACTAGAGGTTAACTGGTGCTCTACTTTCACCTGCTGACACGTCAAACATTTGGAGACATATGCTACCACGACTTTCTTCATGCCAGGCCACCAATAACCTTGTTTCAAATCCTGGTACATCTTATTCCCACCAGGGTGCACAGTAAATACTGTATTGTGAGTCTCATTCAATATTGTTCTTCTTAATTCTTTATCATCAGGAACATACAATCTATTCTAGTAATAAACACCCCCATCCTCTTTCACTGAATATTCATATTGGGACCCTTCATACAAAGACTTTAAAATCTGTTGCAACCTTTCATCATGTTTCTGAGCCTCAATCACTGCTTGCTTCAAACAATGTCCAACCTTCAACTATGCTATTAAAGCAGCATCATATGAAAGTTTCCATCTACAGTGATGTGCAATCATAGCAGCCATCATCTTACAGCTTAAGGAATCAGTTACAACATTAGCTTTGCCTGGATGGTAATCCACTATACAATCATAATCTTTAAATAGTTCTAACCATCTTCGCTTTGTCAAGTTAAGTTCCTTTTGAGTGAGCAAATATTTGAGACTCTTGTGATCTGTATAGATTCTGCACTTTTCCCCATACAAATAATGTCACCAAATTTTTAAGGTAAACACTACTGCTGCTAACTCTAGGTCATGGGTTAGATAGTTTTGCTCATGTTGCTTCAACTGTAGAGATGCATAAGCAATTACTTTACCATCTTGCATTAACACACACCCCAAGCCAACTCTGGAAGAATCACTATACATAGCATACTCCATTCCTATAACTGGTTGTATCAAAACTAGAACCTCTGTCAAAAATTTCTTTAACTGATCAAAGCTTGCCTAACACCGGTCAGTCCACTCAAACTTTATGCCCTTTCTCAATAGTTTAGTGAGTGGTGCAACTATAACTGAAAATCCTTTCACAAAACGACGGTAATAACCTACTAAGCCGAAAAAACTTCTCACTTCTGTAACATTTCGACGTGGCTTCCAATTCACTATAGCCTCAATTTTTGCTGGATCCACTCTAATGCCTTCAAAATATACCACATGACTAAGGAAAGAAACTTCCTTAAGCCAAAAATAACATTTGCTCAGCTTAGCATATAACTTGTTCTCTCTCAGAGTCTGTAAAACAATTCTCAAGTGTTCAGCATGTTCCGCTTCATTTCTCGAATACACCAAAATGTCATCTACGAATACAACAACAAACTGATCCAAGTAAGGTCTAAATACCTTATTCATAAGATCCATAAACGCAGCTGGTACATTTTTTAACCCAAATGGCATCACCAAAAACTCATAATGCCCATATCGGGTTCTAAAGGCTATTTTGGAAACATCCACATGCTTAACTCGAAGTTGATAATAAACCATTCGCAAATCAATCTTGGAAAACACTCCAGCACCTCTCAACTGATCAAATAAATCTTCAATTCTAGGTAAAGGGTACTTATTTTTCACTGTTATCCTATTCCTATACATAATCGTAAATGTACATGCCCGCGGGTACATTCGCTCATAGTAGGCTTATTCCTATAAGCATGTTTACATATATATATATATATATATATATATATATGCATTTATCATCATTCAGATCATGTGCACTTTCATATCATAGGATTACATATGTACACATCAATTAGGCATATGACAATCATGTACAAGTTTAATTACATGTATAGGTTAGGTATTTCATCACTAATCTTTATTCATATACACAACGAATGTACATGTAAGCATATCATTCTTTCATCAATAGTCATATTACATGCCCTGTTCATTTATATTTTACCATCATAAAAACAACTATTCATCTCAATTTAATTAGTAATCATAGAGTCAAGTGCATCAAAATTCATCTCCATATCTAACCTATAGCTTGAGTTATTTGAAAACCAAATCTTGTGGAATGTCATTTAGAACAATTTATAATGTAAAATTTAAAAGGATTTAAACCAACATTTCTTCATCAAAGTTAGACTTTCATGTCTCTAATTTTTCTAGAATTTCATTTTGTAACATTTCAACATCTCTACAAAAAGATATGCCCATTTCTATAAAATTTTTTTCTGTGTGCTGTCTAGGGAATTAGTCCCAATTCAATCCTAAATTCCATGTACTTAAAGGCATATTCAAGTCTAGGTTACTTCACATGAAATATAGGTAGAGACGTCTATTTTCCAATGCAAAAAGAATCATTCAATTTACTATTCTATAACTCAACTTATGAGCAAAACATTCCAAACAAGACATTCAATTGTGACAATATGTTCGACTCGTGAAGAGGTCCACGAGTGAAGCCTATAAGGCCAAAACTCACATCTCGTGAAGAGTTTCACGAGTGGAGAAGCAAAAACTATACTTCACGACTCGTGAGGAGCTTCGTGAGTGACCCAACATTGGAAGATTATGCACGACTCGTGAAGAGCTTTACGAGTCGGACAAAAGTTCACGACTTGTGAAGACATTCACGACTCGGCAAGGATAGTCTTCTTCAACCTCGCATAGAAAAAATTCAACAAAACGTAACTTTGAATTCTATAAATCCTACCCAGTTCCAACAATCAATTTTACATGCAATATGAATAGCCTAAATTCCCATACCTTGGTTGACAAACCCAATGTCTTCAACCTCTAGCAATACCCTTTCCTTTGCTCTTCCTTCCTTCCTCTTCTCCTTCACAAAATGAACGACATACAAGTTTCCAACACTGTTAATGTTCTTTTCAGTCAAAATGAAAAGAAGAAGAAGAAGATGATGAAGGGTCCAATTAACAGTTCAATCACCTTAAGTTTAATGCATTATACTCTTGATTAACCAACTAAAATTATCATCTAAATGTTCGAGATGAATTAATGGGAGTGAGAGAAGGATGAGATGAAGATTTTTTTCCTAGTTTTTCTTTCCTTCACAAGCCAATCAACACACATCTACACGACACCTCCATCTCCACTAACTCAAGCCTCTTATACCAATAAAGAAAATCCCCTCTTTAGTCCCTTGAAAATTTGCATGTTAAACTTTAACCTCTCCATTTAATTCTTATCAAACATTAACCTATCCATTTATTCCTTCTCTCAAATTGACCTTTAAACAATCATTTCTATCCAAATTTAACCCTTGAGTTTCCAAAACAATACATTTACCCCAAAGTAACACCTTTTTACTTCAATTGCACCCTTAATTAACATTAAACCATGCTTTACAATTTTATTTTCATGCAAAATCATAATAGCATGGTAATTTACCCCCTCTTAACCCATACTTATACAAATTCCTTATTTAATTTAATCTTAATCAATTAAAAATCCCATTCAAATATGCAAATTATATTATAGTTATGTTAGCGACATTACAATTCTCTCCCCCTTAAGAATTTCATCCCCGAAATTCATACCTGCTTTGAATAAGTGAGGATGTTGTTCCTTCATAGCTATTTCTGGCTCCCAAGTAACTTCTTGTAAATCGTGATGTTGCCAGAGCACTTTAACAAGTGGAATTTGCTTATTCCTGAGCTGTCTAACTTCTCTAGCCAGAATTGCTATAGGCACTTCATCATAAGTGAAATACGGCTGTACTTGCACATCTTGAACTAGTATAACATGGGATTCATCTGATCGATACCTCCGAAGCATAGAAATATGAAACACATCATGAAGTTTGACTAGTTTCATATGGAGAGCCAACTTGTATGCCACTGGCCCAACTCTTTAAAGAATCTCATATGGGCCTATAAACCTCAGACTCAATTTATTCTTTTTCCCAAATCTCAATACTTTTCTCCAAGGGAACACTTTCAAAAACACTTTGTCACCCACTTGATATTCAATGTCTTTCCTTTTTAAATCAGCATACGACTTTTGTCTATCACTAGCTTCATTCAATTTCTGCTTGATAACTTGTACCCTTTCTTCTGTATCTTTAGTAATGTCTGGACCAATGACTCTGTGCTCTGACAATTCAGTCCAGTACATAGGATTTATACATTTTCGGCCATACAAGGCCTCATAAGGTGCCATCTCGATGCTCCTTTGATAACTGTTATTGTAAGCGAACTCCATTAAAGCTAAATATCTATCCTTACTTCCTGCAAAATCCAAAACACATCCTCTCATCATATCTTCTAAGATTTGGATAACCTATTCAGATTGACCATCCGTCTGATGGTGGAATGCTGTACTGTAACGGAGCTGAGTTCCTAGTGCTTGTTGCAAATTCTACCAGAATCTCGATTTGAATCTCGATCAGAGATTATTGACACCGGAATGCCATACAGTCTAACAATCTCATTTACATAAAGTTTTGCCAGTTTATCCATAGTGTAATCCATCCGAAATGGTATGAAATAAGCTGATTTAGGTAGCTTATCAACTATAACCCACACTGCATCATGCTTTTTCTGTGTAAGGGGCAATCCTGTTACAAAGTCTATGGTGATATCCTCCTATTTCCACTGTGGAATTGGGATGGGGTTCAACAAACCAGAGGGTAACTGGTGCTCTGCTTTCACCTGCTGACAAGTCAAACATTTGGAGACATATGCTACCGCATCTTTCTTCATGCCAGGCCACCAATAACCTTGTTTCAAATCCTAGTACATCTTATTCCCACCAGGGTGCATAGTAAATACTGTATTGTGAGCGTCGTTCAATACTGTTCTTCTTAATTCTTTATCATCAGGAACATACAATCTATTCTGGTAATACACACCCCCATCCTCTTTCACTAAATACACTGATTGGGTCCCTTCATGCGAAGACATCGAAATCTGTTGCAACCTTTCATTATGTTTCTGAGCCTCAATCACTGCTTGCTTCAAACAAGGTCTAACCTTCAACTATGCTCTTAAAGCACCATCATATGCAAGTTTCCATCTACAGTGATGTGCAATCATAGCAGCCATCATCTTACGGCTTAAGGCATCAGCTACAACATTAGCTTTGCCTGGATGGTAATCCACTATACAATCATAATCTTTAAATAGTTCTAACAATCTTCGCTGCCTCAAGTTAAGTTCTTTTTGAGTGAGCAAATATTTGAGACTCTTGTGATCTGTATAGATTCTGCACTTTTCCCCATACAAATAATGTCACCAAATTTTTAAGGAAAACACTGCTGCTGCTAACTCTGGGTCATGGGTTGGATAGTTTTGCTCATGCTGCTTCAACTGTCTAGATGCATAGGCAATTACTTTACCATCTTGCGTTAACACACACCCCAAGCCAACTCTGGAAGCATCACTATACATAGCATACTCCATTCCTATAACTGGTTGTGTCAAAACTGGAGCCTTTGTCAAAAATTTCCTTAACTAATCAAAGCTTGCCTGACACCGGTCAGTCCACTCAAACTTTATGCCCTTTCTCAATAGTTTAGTGAGTGGTACAGCTATAACTGAAAAGCCTTTCACAAGTCGACGGTAATAACCTGCTAAGCCCAGAAAACTTCTCACTTCTGTAACATATCGAGGTGGCTTCCAATTCACTATAGCCTTAATTTTTGCTGGATCTACTCTAATGCTTTTAAAAGATACCACATGACCAAGGAAAGAAACTTCCTTAAGCCAAAAATCACATTTGCTCAGCTTAGAATATAACTTGTTCTCCCTCAGAGTCTCTAAAACAATTCTTAAGTGTTCTGCATGTTCCGCTTCATTTCTCGAATACACCAAAATGTCATTTATGAATACAACAACAAATTCATCCAAGTAGGGTCTAAATACCCTATTCATAAGATCCATAAACACAGCTGGTGCATTTGTTAACCCAAATGGCATCACCAGAAACTCATAATGCCCATATCGGGTTCTAAAGGCTGTTTTGGAAACATCCACATCCTTAACCCAAAGTTGATAATAACCTATTCACAAATCAATCTTGGAAAACGCTCCAGCACCTCTCAACTGATCAAATAAATCTTCAATTCTAGGTAAAGGGTACTTATTTTTCACTGTTACCCTATTCCTATACATAATCGTAAATGTACATACCCGCGGGTACATTCGCTCATAGTAGGCTTATTCCTATAAGCATGTTTACATATATATATATATATATATATATATATATATATGCATTTATCATCATTCAGATCATGTACACTTTCATATCATAGGATTACATATGTACACATCAATTAGGCATATGACAATCATGTACAAGTTTAATTACATGTATAGGTTAGGTATTTCATCACTAATCTTTATTCATATACACAACGAATGTACATGTATGCTTATAATTCTTTCATCAATAGTCATATTACATGCCCTGTCCATTTCTATTTTACTATCATAAAAAAAACTATTCATCTCAATTTAATTAGTAATGATAGAGTCAAGTTCATCAAAATTCATCTCCATATCTGACCTATAGCTTGGGTTATTTGAAAACCAAATCGTGTGGAATGTCATTTAGAACAGTTTATAATGTAAAATTTAGAAGGATTTAAACCAAAATTTCTTCATCAAAGTTAGACTTTCATGTCTCTAATTTTTCTAGAATTTCATTTTGTAATATTTTAACATCTCTAAAAAAAGATATGCCCATTTCTATAAATTTTGTTTCTGTGTGAAGTCTAGGGAATTAGTACGGATTCAATCCTAAATTCCATGTACTGAAAGGCATATTCAAGTCTAGGTTACTTCACATGAAATATAGGTAGAGAAGTCTATTTTCCAATGCAAAAAGAATCATTTAATTTGTTATTCTATAACTCAACTTATGAGCCAAACATTCCAGACAGGATATTCAGTCGTGATGATATGTTCGACTCGTGAAGAGGTTCACGAGTGAAGCCTATAAGGCAAAAACTCACATCTCGTGAAGAGTTTCACGAGTGGAGAAGAAAAAACTATACTTCATGACTCGCAAGGAGCTTCATGAGTGACCCAACATTGGAAGAAGATGCATGACTCGTGAAGAGTTTCACGAGTCGGACAAAAGTTCACGACTTGTGAAGGCATTCACGACTCAGCAAGGATAGTTTTCTTCAACCTCGCATTGAAAAAATTCAGCAAAACATATCTTTGAATTCTATAAATCCTACCCAGTTCCAACAATAATTTCACATGCAAAATGAATAGCCTAAATTCCCAAACCTTGGCTGACAAACCCAATGTCTTCAACCTCTAGCAATTCCCTTTCCTTTGCTCTTCCTTCCTTCCTCTTCTCCTTCACAAAATGAACAACATACAAGTTTCCAACACTGTTAACGTTCTTTTTCAGTCAAAATGAAAAGAAGAAGAAGAAGATGATGAAGGGTCCAATTAATAGTTCAATCACCTTAAGTTTAATGCATTATACTCTTGATTATCCAACTAAAATTATCATCTAAATGTTTGAGATCAATCAATGGGAGTGAGAGAAGGATGAGGTGAAGATTTTTTTTTTTGGTTTTTCTCTCCATCACAAGCCAATTAGCACACATCTACACGACACCTCCATCTCCACTAACTCAAGCCTCTTATACCAACAAAGAAAATCCCCTCTTTAGTCCCTTGAAAATTTGCATGTTAAACTTTAACCTCTCCATTTAATTCCTTTCAAACATTAACCTATCCATTTATTCCTTCTCTCAAATTGACCTTTAAACAATCATTTCTATCCAAATTTAACCCTTGAGTTTCCAAAATAGTACATTTACCCCAAAGTAACACCTTTTTACTTCAATTGCACCCTTAATTAACATTAAACCATGCTTTACAATTTTATTTTCATGCAAAATCATAATAGCATGATAATTTACCCCCTCTTAACCCATACTTATATAAATTCCTTATTTAATTTAATTTTAATCAATTAAAAATCCCATTCAAATATACAATGTATTAGGATTATGTTAGAGGCATTACAATTCTCTCCCCCTTAAGAATTTGGTCCACAAAATTCATACCTGCTTTAAATAAGTGAGGATGTTGTTCCTTCATAGCTGTTTCTGGCTCCCAAGTAACTTCTTATAAATCGTTATGTTGCCAGAGCACTTTAACAAGTGGAATTTGCTTATTCCTGAGCTGTCTAACTTTTCTAGCCAGAATTGCTATAGACTCTTCATCATAAGTGAAATACGGCTGTACTTGCACATCTTGAACTAGTATCGCATGGGATTCATCTGATCGATACTTCCAAAGCATAGAAACATGAAACACATCATGAAGTTTGGCTAGTTGCATAGGTAGAGCCAACTTGTATGCCACTGGCCCAACTCTTTGAAGAATCTCATATGGGCCTATAAACCTCAGGCTTAATTTATCCTTTTTCCTAAATCTCAATACTTTTCTCCAAGGGGACACTTTGAAAAACACTTTGTCACCCACTTGATATTCAATGTCTTTCCTTTTTAAATCAGCATACGACTTTTGTCTATCACTAGCTTAATTCAATCTCTGCTTGATAACTTGTACCCTTTCTTCTTTATCATTAACAATGTCTGGACCAATGACTCTGTGCTCTGATAATTCAGTCTAGTACACAGGAGTTATACATTTCCAGCCATACAAGGCCTCATAAGGTGCCATCTCAATGCTCCTTTGATAACTGTTATTATAAGCAAACTCCATTAAAGCTAAATATCTATCCCAACTTCCTGCAAAATCCAAAACACATCCTCTCATCATATCTTCTAAGATTTGGATAACCCATTCAGATTGACCATCCATCTGAGGGTGGAATGTTGTACTGCAACGGAGCTGAGTTCCTAGTGCTTGTTGCAAAGTCTACCAGAATCTCGATTTGAATCTCAAATCTCGATCAGAGATTATTGACATCGGAATGCCATGCAGTCTAACAATCTGATACTAAGGTGGCTAAGGCATTAGCTGATTGATTCTCCTCTCTAGGCATATATACTAATGTGCAAACCTTGAACTGAATACTCAAGGCTTTCCAACATATGAGGTAATGCAATAACCGTTCTTCTTTTATAAACCATTCACCTCTCACTTGATAAACTACCAAAGATGAAGCTATGAATACTTCCATAGATTTTGCCCCCATAACCAGCAAGGCTTCCAACCCAAAGATACAAGATTCATACTCTTCCTCATTTTTAGTCATTTTATACCTTTGTTCCATAGCTAAAGGAAACTTTTCTCCCTCTAAGGTTACTAGAATCAGTCCTACTCTAGCTCCTTTGTTATTTGCGATGTCCTCATCAGGAAATTTATAGGTTATCTCATCTTTTTTCAGTGGCTAATCAGCTAGGAATTCTGCTATGAATCTTCCATTGATGGTTTTTCTAGTGATGCATTCAATTTCAAATTTTTGTAAAAGGATTAACCACTTACCCATCTTCCCTAGGAGTGAGGGTGCTTATTGCAAATACCTAAGGATTCTATTTAGCTACCACCTGTACTCTATAGGAATGGAAGTAATTCCTTAGTTTCTCCAAAGCCAAAATGATTTCTAAACAAATCTTTTTAACTTCTATATACTTGGTCTCAGATGGAAGAAACTTCTTTCTGAGGTAATAAAGTGCGTATTCAATCCCAAAGTCATCTTCTTGAGCCATCATAGACCTTACTAAACTATGCTCTATGGCTAGATATAAGATTAAGGGCTTAAAAACCTATGGCAGCCTTTGTATTGTTGGATGTGAAAGGTTCGTTCCAAACTACTGGCTGATCATTTCTAAGTAGCTTGAAGATCAGTTCACAAATTGAAGTCAACTTGGCTATACACTTACTTATGTATTGAATCAAGCCTAAAAATCCTCCAAACTCCTTATCCTTCTGAGGCATAAACATCCCCCTAATTGCTCTTGCCTTGTCAGTGTTAGTTGTTATGCCTTAGGCTAAACATTTGATCCTTTATGTAATGTCACATTTCATTTAAAAAAATTGGGTTTTCTTTAAGTTATGATATTATTGACATGTTACATTATAATAATGTTTGTAAATAAAAATTTAATGTTATTTAGACTATCCTTAGCCATTTATCATTAAAGGAATAATGATAAATAAAGACTAGTATGAGTTTTATTGATAATCATATGATGATATGAATTAAACTTATAGGTACTTGTTAAAGAGCAGAGTACTGGATAAACCTATTGTGAGATATTACATGGATTAATGTCATTAGAGATCTTATAATAGTTATGTTATTGATCCTTAGACCTAAGATTATCACAATATCCTACATGATAAACATTATGTATTAACATAATCAAACATTATCTTTAATTAGATAATCATAAAATTATGATTGGACATGATGAGAATCTTGTAGAGGATAGTGAATAATTAAGAAGAAATTTGTCCCTCTTATAAGTGATATATTTATTGGGCCCTTCGATAAGTAGGACAGAGAAATGCATGGTCGTGCTCAAATGAATTGATGGAGCAATCAATATCATTTGATATTATCAGTCTACTTAGTGATCAAGAAATTATATGTTTTGACTATATAAGTTTGACATGACCATGACTTATGTTCAAATAAGATATCATGTGACAAAGGGATTATAACATGTTCTATTAGGTTAAAATTCAATTATTACTATTCATATTATTTGGGTAGTCATAATGTCTTGCTAGAGGCTGCTTGTGACTTGTGGGCCCGTGATGGACTTGGGACCCACTGCCAATATAATATGAACCTATTAAGTCACACACATAGAATGTGATGAATGGACCAAGGGTTAATTTGGGAATTTTAAATTTTATTTTATGACAAATTAAAATTCAAAATAAATATAAAAAATATTAATTAAGATTAATATTATAATTTTTATTTTAAATAAGAAATAAAGAATTTCTTATTTTAATAAGAAATGTGGGCTAAAAATTTTCTCTCTAAATTAGGTTTAGGTTAACTATATATATATATAGTGATATGTATAGTTCAACCTTAATTTAAGCATAATATATTGAGTGGCAGCCATCACTTTGAAAAAGAGAAAAATTCATTTTTCTTCTATAACTTTCAAAAAGAGAGAAAATAAACCCTAGCTGCCAAAGAAGAGAGCTAGCACCCTGGGTGATTCTGTTCATTGCATTCACGTGTGGATATCGGTAGAGAGTGTCATTTCATATGATGTTACACCTATAAATTTGATTTATCTACACTTTAAGAGGTTTGTAATCTTTACATTTCTCTTTTATTGAATCGATTGGATCGCATGGGTCCTAATGGGTTTCTATTTTTCTGCGGTTTTTTGAAAATTTATTATTTTGAAACCCAAAAGTTAGGAGCTATCTCTATCCCTTTCTAGCTTACTACATATCCCAAAAGCCTACCTTAAGTAACTCCAAATATGCACTTTTTGGGATTGAATCAAAGATTGTACTTGTCAATCCTTTGAAAGAACTTTTCCAATGCCTTGAAGTGACCTTCTCAGGTATCTGACTTGATCATCATATTGTCTACATATACTTTCACCTCTTTATGGATCAAGTCATCTAGTATCCTAGTTGCTATCCTCTAGTAGGTTGGGCCTGTATTGTTAAGTCTAGAAGGTATAACTCGATAGGTGCAGGTACCCCACTCAGTGATAAAGACAATTTTGATCCTATCCACAATATTGTTCAAAATTTGATTATACCAAGCATACACATCCACATCCACAAAACTATACATGGCATAGGCACCTGCATTATTCACTAAGGCATCTATGTGAGGTAAAGGGAAGTCATCCTCAGGGCAAGCTTTGCTTAAATCATTATAGTCCCCAAACGCTCCAACCATTCCATCCTTCTTTGCCAAATGGACTTAATTTGCTAACCATATTTGGTATTGGACCTCTATTAGAAACTTGGCCTCTATTTGCTTTTGGAATTCATCTTTAACCCTTTCAACCCACTCCAGCCTAAGTCTCTTAAGCTTCTGTTTAACTGGCTTGCACCCTAGATAGGTTGGGATGGCATGTTTAGCTATTTCTTAATCAATTCCCAACATGTCCTTATAGGTCCAAGCAAAGACTCTTTCATTTTTTTTTCAATATTCTCTCAAATTTTTCTCTCTTCAGGTTTTATCCAATGCTAATAAGATTTTTTTAGGATTTTCTTTTGTTCCAAGATTAAATGAACATGTGTTTTCTGAGTTAATGTCAAATATGAATGATTCATGATCATGATTATGCATATTGAAATCAGAAAAAAGATAATACAAGTAAGAAAAATTATTCATCTTATTAATATAATCGAAAGAGCAATCATTCTTCTCATCAAAAAGTTCTAGAACATAAACAATATCAATAAAAGTTTTATCTTCAGTCTTGGCAGCATTAGATGCCTTTCCAACTTCTGGGTCTAGCTTGGGTGGATCGTCAACTTAAGTCTTCTCTTTGCCCTTCTTTTAAATAGCAAGTAACTTCTCAGTCATGATCTATTTAGGCACATCTTTGTCCATTGTTGAATGATGTAGAAGAATCTCCTTATCCCACATTCTTTCAACTGGCTTGATAATCCTTTGTTCCTAATTAAAGATGTCATTAAACAACTTAGAACTAGGGACTATCTTGTCTCTGACCAACTGAGGCTTAGTTTCCCCATAATAAAGGCATACCTATGAAGTTGGCACAAAACTCTTAGAAATATAAAGAATGTCTTTTGCTACTTCTTTTCTTTTACCTTTTTGACCAAGACTAGTGAAACCTAACCCCTTTTTATCTTTATACCCCTTAGTAGTGATTGCAGTTTGCGGCTCCTAAGAATTCTTACCTAACCCAGCTCTAAATAAGAAATGCATTTTCTTTAACATATTGATTACTTGGGTCTATCAGCAAAACCACCTTTAATTTTTTCATCACTGATCGTAGACAAATGGAACCCACTAAAAGGCTAGTTAGCTATTTCTAGCATAGATACCTAATTTTCTCTTGCTGCTTTGATGGTAACCACCTGACCATGATTAGGTATCTTGATCATTTGATGCAGCATAAAGGGTACTCCTCCTAACTTATAGAACCATCATCCACCATTACGCACACTATATGTTTACCATTCACCTGAGCTTTGATGTAAATAGGATGATTGTGGTTTCTACCTTTTGCAGGTAGATTAACATTGGAATATACTACATTCTTTCCCATTCCTCCTTTAACTAGATCTAGCAATTCAGAAAGTGAAATGGTAATGGCAACAATAGACTCACTCAAAGCTTCAACCAACTTCTGCCTATGTGATGGTGTTGCCTCAATAAATCCCAAATAGTGATATGGGTCTGTGTCTTTTTCAAATGCTTTATTATTTGATTCTCTTCAGTCTCTTTCTTTGTAGGCACTATAGTAATAGCTGGTCATTTCTCCATCTTAAAGGCCACCTTTCCATTTCTAGTTACTCCCTTCACTTTCTTCTCTTCCCTCACTTATTTCTAAGTCACACTTACTGAACTCCATATGTCAATGGGAACCATAACCCCTTTATCTTCCCTTTTAGTCAGGGAATCCCCACAATCAATCATAAAAATTGATCAATTTTTTTCATTTGGCTTTGTTACTTTGGGGTACAATGAGTAATAGCCACATACTCATTCCCATATAGGTCTCTAATCACATACCCCTCAAGCAGGTTAAACCTAATCATGAATACCAGAGGCGACTCACCATTAGACCCTCATTTTTTGTTCTTTTCTCTCTTTCTAGGATCTGAAATCTATTTCCTATATATTAGATCCTCGATCTTATTTCTCAAGGTGTAGTAGTAATCAATGAGATGCCCAATATGATGGTAGTAACCATAATATTGATATTCCCTATAATAGGACAATCCTTGACTCTTAGCAAGTCTTAAAGGTAATGGTTACAACATCATTTCTTTGTACAACAAATTGAAAAGCCTGGATGATGACATTCTATGGTTTGAATAGTGCCTCTAACTAACCTCCTTCGTGAACACTTTTACTGCTTTCCCATTTCTATTCACCCCACTGCTACTTCTGATTGCCTTTTTATTACAAAAGTTCCTTCATGCACCTTTATTGTTGGCCTTTTTAGCTAAATACCCACCCTTAGGCTTATGCCTATATCTTTCAAAGACTCCTAGTCCTTTAAACCTTTCATCCCTCAATCTATCCCTTAGATAAAGAATTACATTTCACGTAAAAAGCTTTATTTGGTCCATTGTATTGGGCTTTCTCTTCATCTCCATTACCCAAATCCTCCACCTTGTCAAATACTCATCATGCTTTTGTTGAAGCAATTTGAGATCTTTCAAGGTAACTTCCATTCTTGTACTGCAATTATATTATTTGAGGAAATCTTCAGTCAGTAAGTCCTAATCCTCTTTAGTGCACTTATCCAACTTGTGATACCAATCAATTATCGGATCTGTTAAGCTTAGATATAAATACTCCATCTTTTAATTCTAAGTCAAGCTGATACCTTTCATGATCAGCGTGTATTGTTTAACATGTGTGGAAGGGTCATCAAATCTTAGCAAATCAAGCATCTTGAATGTTTTGTGTTCATTCCTCTTCTAGTAGACAATAACCTAGGCATTGCTTCAACCTTCTCTTTCATTTTCTTGAAGGCTGCATCTTTAGTGCTAGGACCCCTACTTCTTATATTCATCATAGAAGGAATATATTTTTCATCCTCTTCCTTTATATACTCATTTTCTAGCTCATGCCTCCTTTCCCTCCTCATTAACTCTCGAGGTGAAGTAGCATCTATTGTGGTAGCATCCCCAATGTGTGCTGGCTCTTCTAACCCGAGAGTAGGTGTTGTAGGTTGAGTCCTAGTGTTTGGTGCTGAAGAAGCCACAAACCCACTAATCATGGTCATCAACCTCTTTTTAAAATCATGGAACCTCCTTTCTAGCCTTTAATCCAATATATCCCTTATGACTGAAGGCCCCAACATAAAAGTGCCCGGCCTTTCCCTTAAAGACAAAAACCTTGTTGCCTCATTCATAACTCTTCTGGTCTCATTTAATTGCTCATTTCCATTTTTTATTATGTTTCTTGACTGATTTCTAACAACTGGCTTAAACTTAACTCCAAACTGATCTCTAATTCTAACCATGAGCTCAGATATCGATCTCCGAACAAGTTGCACTATAAGAAAAAGACTTATTAGGGACCACAATTGAAAGACCGATCAACTTTCAGGTCCTTAAAAATATAAGGACCAAATTTTTATATGGTCACTTATTGTGATGGCATAATTTTGACCCTAGCAGGGAATATGTTTAATATTTTGATGCAATGTGTGCAATTAATTTTTTTATGGTTATTGCCATATTAGAATAAAGCTTGTTGAAGGGCAATATGGTAATTCTAGGAGAATTTATGAAAAAGGGATAGAGGTGTTATTTTGGAAAAAAGAAGTGGAGAATAGAGGTTAAAAGAGTAAAATGATGGTCTTCCCACGTGACTCTAGTGATAAATATCACTGTCAGTGTCAAAGGAAAGCCATCTCTCTCTTTATCTCTCTTTCTCTCATTTTTCTCTCTGTGTTAGAAATTAGGGTTTTGGTAAGAAGAATTTCTCCCTCCTATCTCCTTTATTTAATGAAATATTTTGTGAAGCAAGAAGGAAAATTTAGTATTTTTTTTGTGATTTGTTCTAGTAGAGTCCAGCAAGGGCAAGGGCAAGGGTAAGGGCAAGGAGATCGTGAAGGAGTGAGGAAAATCACAATGTTCAAGTACGGGATACAGTTGGTTTGTGACTCCTTAGAAACTAGGGTTAGGGTTAGGTTATATTAGACTCATTAATCAGGAGTTAAATTGAGTCATGAATGATTGCTTCATTTAAGATGTGTTTTGAAAGATTGTTGGCTTATTAGATCATTTTCATTTTGTGTTTCTGGTGCAACCAAGAGGTATTCATCATTGCCAAGTCATGAGGCTCTTCATGAGTCGTGCACCTTCTATTTGTGCATCACTCATGAACCTCTTCAAGACTCGTGAATGCTCTTCTTTGGCTACTGAGTTATGAGGATCTTCATGAGTCGTGCACCTATTGCCTCTATATCACTCGTGAAGTCCTTCTCAACTCATGAAGGTCTTGTTGTCGAGTCGTGAGGATCTTCACGAGTTATGCACTTGTTGCCTCTGCATAACTCGTGAAATCCTTCATAACTCATGAAGTTCTCTCTTGGCTATAGACATGTGAACCTCTTCACGAGTTGTGACATCCTCCCTTAACGAGTCCCACATATTCTCATAGTCAAAACATTTCTTGCATTCCATTTTCAGTCAATCCTTAATGAAGGAAAATACTATTTAGATCATTTCATTACTCTTCACTTCTTTATTTTTGTTTGGCATATTTAATTGAATCATCTAACAAAACATTTTCACATAAAGATTAATTAAGCCAACACTCTTTATAAAGATAATTAACCCTTTTAAGGTAACCTAATGGGCATATCTAGTGAGTATGTTCCAAGAGAATTTATGAAAAAGGGATAGAGGGGTTATTTTGGAGAAAGAAGTGGAGAATAAAGGTTAAAAGAGCAAATTGATGGTCTTCCCATGTGACTCCAGTGATAAATATCATTATCAGTATCAAAGGAAAACCATCTCTCTCTTTATCTCTCTTTCTCTCATTTTTCTCTCCGTGTTAGAAATTAGGGTTTTGGTAAGAAGAATTTCTCCCTCCTATCTCCTTTATTTAATGAAAGATTTTGTGAAGCAAGAAGGAAAATTTAGTATTTTTTTTGTGATTTGTTCTAGCAGAGTCAAACAAAGGCAAGGGCAAGGGCAAGGAGATAGTGAATAAGAAAGGAAAATCACGGTGTTCAAGTACGAGATACAGTTGGTTTATGACTCCTTAGAAACTAGGGTTAGGGTTAGGTTATATTGGACTCATTAATCAGGAGTTGAGTTGAGTCATGAATGATTGCTTCCATTAAGATTTGTTTTGAAAGATTGTTGGCTTATTAGATCATTTTCATTTTGTGTTTCTGGTGCAACCAAGAGGTATTCGTCATTGCCGAGTCATGAGGCTCTTCACGAGTCGTGCACCTTCTATCTGTGCATCACTCATGAACCTCTTCACAACTCGTGAATGCTCTTCTTTGGTTGTTGAACCGTGAGGATCTTCATGAGTCGTGCACCTATTGCCTCTGCATTGCTCGTGAAGTCCTTCTCAACTTATGAAGGTCTTGTTGTCGAGTCGTGAGGATCTTCATGAGTTGTGCACCTATTGCCTCTGCATAACTCGTGAAATCCTTTATGACTTGTGAAGTTCTCTCTTGGCTATAGACTCGTGAACCTCTTCACGAGTTGTGACATCCTCCCTTCACGAGTCCCACATATCCTCATAGTCAAAACATTTCTTGCATTCCATTTTCAGTCAAACCTTAATAACGGAAAATACTATTTAGATCATTTCATTACTCTTCACTTCTCTATTTTTGTCTGGCATATTTAATTGAATCATCTAACAAAACATTTTCACATAAAGATTAATTAAGCCAACACTCTTTATAAAGATAATTAACCCTTTTAAGGTAACCTAATGGGCATATCTAGTGAGTATGTTCACTAAAGGTAATATGTGATTGTTTTATGCTATGCTCTTATTGTCAAGCCATAACGATTAAGGTAAGGTGATCATGGTAAGGTTATCAAGTAGTGTTAATTACAACTTACTTCGATATGTGATCGTAATGATAGCATGAAATTACAATGAAAACATGTATGTTTATGCGAGGTATAATGAGAATTGGCCTTAAATGAAATAGAATATATGGTACATGAGTTATAAGTTGAGGTAACAAATATTGGTACCATCATATATGTATGAAATGTAAATTCGGATGTGAATTAAGGTTCGAGAAATATTGTAATGTATAAGAAGGAATATGATGAATCAAATAATCATTCGATTAAATGCTTAAACCTACATGTCTTAGTTCAGTTGTGGATTAGATAGGCATGTCTAAAGGGATATAGTTATAGCTACCATAGTTAACCCCATTTGGATCCATTGTTTGTTCCTTTGATAGAACCATAGTTCGACCCCTTGGGTCCATTGTTTGTTCCTTTGATGGAACCATAGGTCGATCCCTTGGGTCCATTGTTTGATATCCGTGAGATATCCATTATTTAATACCTTTGGGCATCCATCACTCCCATTATCCACTGCTTTTGAACTAGTACTTAGGTAGGCTATTAAGTTTAAGAGAATTGTCAAAATAAGAAATACATGTATCAATTTCTTCATCTATAAAGTGTAAGCATGTAAATGATTGATTACCATGTTTTATCTTCGTTTCTCTGGCTATATTGTCCATTTGAGGCAAACTCATAATACAAGTATGTTGATGTCCTTATTGAGATATGATATTCGGATGAAGCTATTGGTCAATCAAATTATTATTTTTGTATGTTATCTCCCCATTAAGCTTTATAGCTTAGCATGGCTGCTTTACATCCATGTAGGTTTGACTGGGGGGTCATACAGGGACTTCATTCTGCATTGGTTGGCCAACAAGAGTCGGTTCAGACTTTTAGATGTTGGATATTTTGTGGATAATTCCCTTTTTTTATCTATTCTTATATTTTTGCCATGATTCAATGGGGGAAAATGAAATATGGAGGACTGTAAAATTTAACTTAAATTACATTGCTTGCTTGTCCTTCCAGGTTGTGGTGGCTAATGTATGATTGCCATAAATAACTATTTTGCATGACTTTCCAGATTAATTTTTGAGGTATGCATGCACCATATACGTATAGGATGATATGTGGATGAATGATTGTTGTGAGTTATGGGTGTTGAAGGCATGATAGATGTTTTGGATGGAAGATAGTATTAGGGTATGACACTTATTCTAAATTTAATCTTAATCAATAGTGAGAAGATTAAATATGGTTTTAAATATGAGCTATATCCGGTCCATAAAACTACTAAATGGCAAGACAAACCCACACAACTCCTGAAAACAAAACTTAAAAAGGGACAATTATTTTAGGATAAATGGAAGACATAGTGGAAGGATTCAATGACAACTATGGCAGAGAATAGGAATACATGGTTTTGAACTGCCACGCTTTTGCCACTTCTCATATTGAAACAATAATTTCTTATTATATATATATATATATATATATATATACCATCAATTTTTGAAAATCTTTTGCAGCATCAAACTTTTTATTTGTTGAATTGCCTGCTGGACTAGGAATGGTCATACTTAAATACAACTTCTAATTACACTACTAGAGATGAAAAAATAGGTACATGACAACTACTCTCACTTTCTTTCAACTAATTTAATACGTCATTAATAATGGTATAATATAGAACAAAGGGTTTTTGGCTTATGGTTCATTTTGTATTTATCTATTGTTTCTTATTCTTCACAGCAAATGATATGCTCATATTCTTATTGAAGTGGTATGAGAAATTCTTATAATTTAAATCCCAATAACACATTTTTTATCGGAGAAAGCTATGCAGGTGCGAAAAAATGGTTTTCAAATTTCAATTTTTTTTTTTGTTTTCTGTAATTTTTAGTTTCAATCTTTTTTCTATTTTTTGTAAATCTTAGTTTCATTTATTTTTCTTTTTTTGTAGGCACATAATAAATTTAATGCAGCCATTGTATCTCCTATATACTGTGTGAAGTTCACATCTCTAACCATTGTGGCTAGTGTAATCATATCCAAGGTAAATAGTTTTGCCAGTTCATAAAAATAAATAAATATTTTTTGCTTATTCATTAATTTGAATTTGAATAGTGTTAAATCTATCTAATGATTGGAATCCATTAAAATTGGAGCTTTCAGAAGTGTTTGAACTATTTAGAAAGGGATTTGCCAAACAAGTGTTATAATATGTTAATTTGTTGTTCTCAAAGTTAAGATCCCTTACTATTAGTGCTTTTGCATTTCTAATGTAGCGATTATAATTATGAAAATGATCCAGTTGGTTAAATGAATGGTATATAAGAAACTGATCCAAGGTATAATATCTAAAATATTGGGCCCTTTTACCTAAAACTAAAGAGAGACATTTGAACTATCAGGGTCTACTGGTCTTAATTTAAGCAAAAAAATAGGTTAACACTAAGTGACATGGCAGCTTTTCATGTTTGTCATGGTGTTGCTTAAAGTGATAGTTTAATGCAAGATGGGTAAGTTGAACATAGGCATAAGAAGGATTATACACACTGAACCTTGAATACTTCATTTTCTTACTCTTCTATAGATAATTATAGTAGCAATAGTATAAACCTCCTGTAGAGTCCATTTTTTAGCAATTTGAAATAAGGATGCTATTACCAGCTTTTGTTCTAGGCTTTCATAATCTTGTTACTCGACAAAGCTATTTGTACTGGAAAATGGCAAAGTTTATTTGGCATTTTCTCATTGCTGTTTTAATTTGCTTTTCTACCTTTTGAGTTTTAGAGTTTAATTGCATGCAGAATGAATTGGTTGAGTTATATTCTTAACTAAACTTGATGTGGCTCCTTAGGATAGTTACAATTTTTTGTTTATTTAAGCTAAAAGTTGGACCTAAAATTATGAGTTTTTGCCTTACTTATCATACTGTTAGGTTCCCATCTCCATCATCTACAAAGTAAAATATTTGAGAATTTTGCCTCATAACATACATGCTGCCCTTTGGTATTGTAGCAGCAAGCTCTGGCTAGACTAATTGCTCTTCAAATTGGTTGTAACCCTTTGGTGTTGTAGCACTTGATTTTATCTATTAAAGTGGGATTTCTATTGTTCTAGTTTCACTTGACTCTATTGATTTTATTTTCTATTTTTTAGTAATATCTAATTTGTTGGATATTAATAGAAGATTTTTTTTATTTAAGTTCATTTTGGATTTTCTTGTAACTAATTTTTTTGCTTCAGTTGATTAATGAAATCTAAATTTCAATTTTACAATGAAATGTGACTCTTAATGTACTTGGCTTTGCCAAACTATATGTTCTTCTAAAAACCTATCCTTCATCATGCTCAAAATATTCAGGTTTGATGCAAATATTCTTATTCCTTTTGATAACTACATATTAAGGAGGACTACACATCTCAAGGTTTCTCTCTCTTTATGTCCCACTTTTCTCGGCTTCATATGTCTTGTGCTTTGGAATTGTTTTATTTAGAAGTTCTTAAAAATATGAACACTCTTGTTGATTTAACTTTTCTATTTTGATGATGAGTAGAGGTTTAGAAATGGCTCAAAGGTAGTCTTGCTTGAGATGTAATTTAGTAAATTATTTCTATGTTCTGGTTACAAAAGTCGAAACAAAGTACTTTAAGCAACATATTTGTTTTGATGTATTAAAAGTTTGAAAATTTTAATTTTAAAATAACTGAAGATGTTTCTTGAGAAGTTTGTGATCGATTTTTGTGATAAATTTTTTAATGAAGTAAGTTTAGTTTCTCCAAATGGTCATGTAAGTAAACTAGGATTAACAAGATTAGAGAAGGCAATATTATTTGAAAGAAATTGGACTGAGTTTGCTAAGTATTACAATTTGATTGCTGGACATTTCATAACTTTCCATTAGAAATGCTTCTCAACTTTTAAGTTTCAATTTTTTGGCTTTAATTTTTTAATTATTTCCTTGATTACTTCTTGAGGACCTCATAAGGATATTTTTGGAAGCTGCCTTTAGCTATATGAGGAATCAATGTTGGTTTGTCAATTTCATGAAACAATTAAAATTTGAATGACAAATAAGCTTTCCAAAAAAAAAAGTAAAAATTTAGAGAGAATATCTAGGACAAATTATGGTTATATTACATGAATGAGAAAAGTATAGATAATTTTTTTTCTCTATTTTTTCTTTTTTATAAGTAGCACCAATCATAAAGATAAAGAAACACACACACACACGTATATTAAAATGATCTTATTCCAAATAGTTGAGAAAATGAGATACAAGACACATTTATTCTCTTCTATAGCTTTTACTTAATCTTGAATAAAATTTGCAGTTATAATTTTGGCACTTCCAGTTCATGGTGTCAACAGAAATACAAAACTTGTTGATCGTCACAACTTTTGAAACTATGGCATTGACATACTTCCACCTTGCTGCTGAAGATTAGGAATGGTGGTGGGGATAAATAAAAAATTCTATTTTTTTGCTTCTTTTGTTAGCCTTTTACATCACAATTAATATGTTTAGCATTTGATTAGTGATATGTTTTTGTTTTTCCTGGTGCTAGTATGGCTAACTTACTACTTTTGTTGAAGAAAATGTTGTTTTTCTTACATTTAGTACTTATCGTGGTTCAATTATGAAATATTAACTTACATTATTGGTTTTGTCATTTGATAAGTTTTTGAGTATATATGGATCTTATATTATTTTGGAAATATGTTGATCATGAAGATTCATGTCAACAAGTATGATAACATATAAATAAAGAAAAAACTAAGGCAATCATCAAGGTCAATTTTTAAGGATAGAACTTGAGATTATACATGTATATAGTTAGTTAATAGGTTTTTTTTTTCTTGTGCTCCAATTATTACTTAGATATATGCCCTAAAATATCTTTGTGTGCAACTTTCTGTTTTTGGAGTGAACTTAGTTTTGATTTTAACAGGTCTTTTTCTTTGTGGTGGATAAACTAGATTATTTATATATGCATACTGCCTGCATTACTATTTTTTATACATACTTACTGCTTGTATTACCATATGTATTTATAAGATATGAACTAAAGTGGAAAACTTGTTCTTTTTACCATATTCCATTATATAGAAGCCAATCCATCACTTAGTATTCTTTTGCCCATCCACTATTTTTGAAATTTGCACTAATAACAATGTCTATAAACTTTAATTTGTAATAAAACCCCAAGTTTAAATATTTTGTACTGAAAAATCATTGTAACAATAGAGATATTAATGACTATCACTTTCTTGAATATAAGTTGGCAATCAATTGAATAAGCTGACATTCGATACTATCACTTTCTTGAATATAAGTTGTGAAGAACTATATCATTAAAAGTTAAGAGGGATTTTGTTAAGGAAAAGACATTAAATTCTCAACATTTAAAGATAATTGAAATTGGGACAACTTGATTATTATAGTACAAACTGCAAGTTGCATGTTAACTATTTTTTTTTTATTTTGCTGTTATGGACTTCCAAATGGCCATGATATTCTGAGAGGGGTAAGTTGGCTCAGTCATACAGTATATTGCATCCAAGCACTTAAATAAATATCTAATTTTACCATTTAATCTTCCAGCTAGAGAAATGAGACCTTAATGATTTTGTGCCTTACCTTCTTGCTATATGGACAGCAGGTACAACTAGGAAAAATAAATATCCACCATTTCTTCTTCTTTGATCAAAACTTCTTGATATTTTGCTTCTTATAATTGTTGTATCTACTGATTATTCTTGATTGTTGTCAGCTGTAAATAAATTCTTACTTTAAATTGGTACAAAATGCAGGAATAAGGAGTCAATAATGATTTCTACCATACTTTAAATTAATGCTTGTTCTGAAAATTGGATATTGTTAAGTGAAAAATATCATGGAAGATTTTTATTCCAAATTTAGATATATTTTTAACTTTTTTTTATAAAGGAAGGAAGCTGTGGTTATGACATATAAATTACAATGGTATATTATAGTAATTTTTAGGTATATGGGTCTTTGATTGACAAGTTGATTTACTTGTAGGCTGGAGGTGAAATGATATATTTCATAATTGTATAAAGAACAAATGATGATGTCATAACATTTTATAGAAATGCACATATTTCATATGGTGCTAGTGTGAGTACAGTAGTTAGTGTCATTGGAATATCAGTTGAAGCTGGCCTAAGAGTTGGCTATGAAGATTTGAGGAACTAAAATTAACTATAAAGATTTGAAAAAATATGAAATTGTTGGTTCGAATTTTTTGTTATGAAATTTTATATCTTATGTTGCCAGATTTTTTTTTGGCAAAGCATAGTATAAATGGATGCTAACTCTGTATTTGTAATGAATCACAAATTAATTATATACAAAAGTATAATTTTATTAGTTGTGCATCCATTTATTATATATTATATATAAATTGTACGTCATATTTAAAAGTATAGAGTAAAATATACGGTAATTATGGGTTCCATGATAATTACTTTTAGGGATCGTATTTTTGGTCCTTATTATACTTTTAAGGACCAATTTGATAGTCCTTAATATAACATATATTCACATGATTATTACTTTTAATGACAAAATTTTCCATCCTTATTATGATTTTAGGGACCGAATTTTAATTTGGTCCTTTAAAGTTTATAGTCATTATTATACTTTTAGGGACTAGATTTTAGGTCCTTAATAACCTCAATCCTCACATGACTTACATTATTAAGGATTGGAAATCAAGTCCTTATACTTTTTAGGTATCAAATTTTTATCTTGTCACTAAAAGTTTTGATGACCAGTTGATACACCCCATCTTTAATTGTCATTAGCGACAGAGCCTGTAAGGATGGGATGGTGACCAAATTTTCCCATCCCTATTAGTTTTTAGGGACCATATTGTCATTTTTAAGGGCCAGATTTCCCGTCTTTATGGGCCCTTTTTCTTGTAGTGTCAACTATCTGACCACCTAAGTGAATCTATGATGGTTGCAAGAATCAAACCTTAGGAGTGATGCATGAACATGGTATATACATGATGAATGGATGCAATGAATGCATTTGTAAGTCAATCACACGTAAGCATAAACAAAGCCTTCAAACCTTATTACTCCTACACAAGAGGTCATGTGGTCTCTTCCCTAGCTTAGCTTAGCCCATGGGTTAATAGGGTACCTAATGGACACGTATGTTGCACGGCAAAAAATCAACAACCTAACCTCTCTTAATTGAAAGCACAAGCGTATAGATTTAGGCCATTATATATTTTGACTAACTCATATAGATAAGGTTGGCTCCGTCAGGGCATGAAAGCCTTTGACTACTACTATCCTAATTTGTTTGAGTTTAGTTAATGCATAAGGGTCCACATAGTAAGCAAAAGTTATTACAGTCATACATGTGACACCCTACATTCACTCATGCTTCCATACGTTATGAAATATTATTAATGGTGACATATAGTTACTTTACTTAATTGTCTAGTTGATACAACAAGTCAATAGCTAAATTTAAAATTTCCATTTCTAAACCTATTTTAGCGTCGCTAGGTTACTATTTATTCGGTATAAATTTCGACAGCATGATGGCTTATAATTATTGCTACCCAAACCTATAAATGGATAAAATCACACTCCCAAATAGCAACCTCCACCTTCAATACTCCAACAACATTCACAACACTTCTAATATTATCTCACAAGTCATTTATACAACATGCATCACATTACAAATATGTTATCAAATTCACTAACATTTAGTGTTCATTACATGCCATAATACAAACATCAAGTTCCTAACTATTAGGACCTATATATACAAAAAGTACATATCCAAAAATCTTCACATATATATACCACTTTGTCTTCTATTGTTTGACTTAAGTTTACCTATCCCTACAAGCAGTCAAAACAAACCACGTGCTAAGTAACATTGTTGTCTAGTGGTGGATACAACTATAAAAAAATTCATCTAATAATACCACTTAAGTAAATTACCAGTTTACCCCTATTTGTCATTATTAGTTAATTGATTTAAAATTTGTTCTTTTAGTGCTTTAATTTACTATTTAATTCTTCTCTTACTTATTTTTCTTATTTAAATTCACATAATTCCCTAGTTAGTAAATTACCATTAGGTCCCTAAACTTCCTTTCTATCATATTTTTACCTTATTTAACTCCAATTTTGACTCTTTTTTGCTTCATTTAACTTTTATTCCATCTTAAGTTATAAATTTACATTTTAGTGCTTATGTTTACCTATGAAGTGGCACATTACATTTTAATCCCTAAACTTTTTCTTATTTATGATTTCACCCCTTATTACCTATTTGAGTAATTTAACTCTTTTAATCGTATTTCTAATGCCAATTTATGATTTTAACTTTGTTTTCCTACGTAATTAAATTTTTTATCCTATTTAACTCATTTAACTCCATTTTCACTTTTTTCAGTATTCTATCACATAAATAATATCTTTTAGGCATAATTCACCATTTAGTCCTTAATTTTCTCATAATTACAATTTTACCCTTACTAGTGCCTAATGGAAATCTTCAAACCGGATATGCAAGATAAGGACTCTAGTGATGCAAATGGACTAAAAGGACCACTTGACATGATCCTGCTGCTCTGGAATGGGTAGAGGGATCACTTAATGTGATCCAACAACTCCAAAATATATGTCGGGTACTTCATAGTATGTGCAATAAATCAAATCTCATGGTACTACCATGGTATATATGTCCTTATGGCTAGCCATTATATCTTATAATCCTTGATTACATGCGATAAACTAAGTCCTAATGTATACTTCACTTTATGACATATTTCTATGAAAGTTTCCATGCTAATCACATTATGTCATTAACACCATATGCTTATTTAGTATCCATTCTGGCTAATTAATCACATATTCATCATGTAGACATACAATATTACATAAAAATGATGAAAACATGTCATTATCATTACATCCATCATTCGGCCTCATTAGGTTCTCATACATCCTATATAATTCTTCTATCATTCACTTGCCTTATGTGTTTCTAAGGTCACCTTAAACATCCATATGATGATACACATTTAATTTACATTATAATTCATAAGTTACCTTTAGTTACATCATTTTGTTCACATGTACATTATTATGTCAACTTGTTATTCTTAATTCTAATAAACCCTATTGCATTATATTATTTATTTCATACTAAATACGCCATTAATTATCGAATTACCTCACATTGTACCTTAGTACATAATTTGGCCTTCATAGGTTTTCTCTATCCCATGTTGTTTTCTTCAGTAATTTGCATCCTTATCATGTTATTTCATCATTCTATCATGTTATCTTAAATTATTTTACATTTCTAATTAAGTTCACATAATTACATAACATAAATTTTAGTTTAAAATCAAAGAAATAAATGAAATTAGGTATAGTTTGTATCCACTAACCCCAAAATGGCTTGAAAATCACCTATTCTACGTTATTCTCTCTCTCCTCCTCCTTACTTTTCTCTTTACCTTGGAATTCCTTTTTAGCCCAAAATTAAGGAGGAGAAATTAGTGAGTTTATGTTATGAATTTAAACATATAAAAGCTACTAAATAACTATAATAATGATGCTTTACTAGCCTATAATAAAATCCCTAATGAATTCTAAAAAAACTCAATAATTTACCTAATTAAATTACCTTTCTCTCACTAGAAATTCTTATTTTCCAAGCTCTTTTTTGCCTCAATTCTATTTTTATATTAAAGAGGATGTTTCCTATTCTATTTGAGTGGAATTAAGTCTTGAGATTTGGTAGGAAATGGAAAGAGCAAGAAGAAAAATGGTGGAAGGCCAAAGTGAGGAGTGGTTCAAATTTTGTAAAAAAGGGGGAGGAAAATGGCAGATTTTTAGATAGAATTATTAAGGATTCTAGACCCCTCTAGGCTGCCATCAAATCTAAGGCCAAGATTCCTCCATGTGCCATTTCATCGAATGGCTAATGTTCTAATGATATTCATGCCCTTAGATAATTTAAATATGGCATTTAAGCCCGCCGATTAATTTAAACTTCGTTTTTTTGCCTTTTCATGGAAATCTAGGTTCCCCTCATCAAAATTCTCTAAATTTTTCTCCATGTGTAATAACATATGCAAAAACATGTGTTTAAAATTTTAAGTCATTCCAACATTATTTCGGTATACGTTAAGCTCTAGATGCAAAATCGACCGATCCGAAACTCAAAATTATAAAATTATTGGAAATTTATTTTCCACTTCTGATAGCTCATTTATGTTATTTTAATGGGTATACATGATTGGAAAATTTTTTTGGAGGTCCATAGAGTATTTTAAAGTCTAGTCAAACTTATGGTAAACACTTTTTATTGTACCAAGCAAACTCTTCATTGTCTATTTTGGAGATCTATATGAGCTCAATTACTTTTCAAATTGTACTACTAGACTCCATTTAACTCATATTATCTCACCCAATGGTTAATTATAACTTTCCAATAGGTCTCCAGTCCATAAATTTTTATAGGCTAAGTATGTTTAACACTTAAGCACCCTAAAATTTTTCTATACTACACTATTGTAATTACACAAAAAAAAGTCCCACGATTATTATTTATGCTTTAGAATACACTATGTATGTCAAATGAAATTTTAGGACATTATAATACAACCTAGGGGAAGTAGTTATTGTCATTACATGGGCTTGAGTTAGGGCGATAAGACTTTAGGCCTACCAAAGCATGGTCCCTTCCAATAAGTCTAGCTCATCACGAGCATAACGAACGATGGGTCACCATTTTATATTCCATTTGGCATAAGACTTGGGCTAGTGGTTCTCCTTTAAAAATCCCCATATTAAGTAAACATAGGGCGTGTTTTAGGATATAATCGAGGCCATAAAGGGATGTCTAACTTAATTCTAAAGCTCTTGCATGTATGCAAAAGATGTAGTTTTGATGGGAGATAGGATTAATAAAAAAATTTAATTATAAAGAAAATTTAGAAAAACTTAATTATAAAGAAAACTTAACAAAGATATTTTTAGGAGCAAGGTCTTGTTAAAATTTATCGGTTACATGCATTGCATACATGAGCGAAATTTTAAAATTTTTAATCATTATTACTGATCTTGCCATGAATATACAATATAACTATATGAGAATAAGAAAAATCACCTTTGATTTTTGTTAAACAGTTGATTTTACTTCGCATCGGGTTGTCGCAAACCACAGTGTCTAAAACCTAATACCTCCAATGAGTAATCCACACTAAAGAAGGATAAATTGAACCAACAATTGGTGTGTAACTAGAAGTGGCTAAAAAACCCTATAGCTAGCAAGGGAGTGGCACAAAAGGGAGAGAGAGAATAGAAGAATAAGACTTTCTTATGTATTTAATCACTTAACCCTAATTCATCATTAGTTGGACTTTTATAGTCAGGTTAAAATTCCAACTTCTAATGAGATTGGTCACTTTAAAATTGTTGGAGAATTATTAATTGGGCCTCTGGAATTAATTATAATCATTTGGGCTTAATTAAATCCAAATTAAACCTTTTCATAAAAGACCATGCACAAAACCCATAAACTAGGCCCTTTGTGCAACTAATTTGATTTAAATACCCAAATGGATTCCAAATCCAACCAAATTAAAAATGTAGGTTCCATAACACTTATGTAACATATATAAATTAATTTGGTCAAAAACATAGGCCATTAAGGCCTTCTGTATGGAGTTGGTGTGTGGCCCTCTATAGAATGACTTCCACACCAGCTCCATTCCTCTAGCCCCTTTATAACTCCTCTAATGGACTTATTAATTATTATATCAGTCCAATAACACTTATAGTAGTCCTATAACACTTATAATACAGTAATAATCAATCATGAAATACATTATTTCAATTAGGTCCAATTTACAGAACATTTCTCAAAAGTTTCGCGGATAATTTTACTTGATCATAATTAATTAAACTCTTTAATTAATTATTATCTTATTGACTTCTCTACCCTCATAATAATATCAAATATTATTATCCTTATCATTTTATCATTTTATACTTTTCTTTATATGTGTGTGACCTATTAGGTTCCTGTCCATGTTGGCAGCATAATGTGTAATTGTGAGTTCAATCCAAAACTCACATGATTTAAACTCTTTCAAATATTTTATCAATTCCCATTGATATTTTTGATACATCATTATACAAGTCATGATTGGCCTCTACCTAGGCATCATGACTACCCAAATGCCAGGAAAGTCATGTGGTTTGACTATACCCTTCCATAAAAACAGTTACCGTGCAATTACTCCTTTCACCACTCTTATCTCAATTAGATTCTGAGTATGGATTTTTGTCAACTCATATAAATCTATTTATGTATGTTCTATTAATTTAACCATTGTTCCCAAAATGCCTTCTATGGATCTCTATCCATCTTGGCATTTTTTACTCTGGCCAGAGATTCTCTAAACAAGGTAATTATAGAATCAAGCGAGATAAATTCCCTTATTAAATCTGGGATGGTGAATCCTTTATCAATCACTCAACTATCTTCAAGTAGGTTATGACATACCCAATCTTCTAACTATGTTCACTCCCAGTTGGAAGTAAGCAGTTATGGAGTCAAAGTATACCACTTGCTACTTAAGATAACTTTGGTGATCTCAAGTCTAAGGATACTTGCACAATCGCTATGAAGAGATTCCTCACTGACATAGATTTAATATCCATGTGAGGATTCTCTTTGTAGGTCTCCAATGAACTTGTTCTTCAAACAAGCATCCATATGTTAGTTTGATTATCTTCCATAATCACAGTTATAAGAACCACTGCTTGAACCATTCAAGAAGCATAACATGTGCTAATCTGTCCGAATTAATAATGTTCTATCTTGTTAAAAAGGAAATACATCCAAAGTAAACAAAATAACAAAAATAAATAAATAAAATAATCCTAATATGCAAAATAATAAAAAGGGAGAGTAAAAATCGATTAGAGCACAACTCTCGATGTATGATCACCCCTCAAAGACTCTAAAAAAATGCATAGAAAATTTGGATAACAAAACACAAAGAAAACCAATCAATTAGCATGTTAAAAGAAAAAGAATATTAAATATAAATTAAAATAATGAACTAAATAGCCATGATCAAACAAAAAGTAAAGTAATAGACATAATATACACAAGAAAAAATATAGAAAATAAACCATCATAGAAAATGCTAAAATAGTGAATTAAATGCAAAATAAGGCTTTAAAAATATAATAAAAATCAAAGAAATTAAGCCACAGATGCCCCTAGGAGGTGACAGATGGCATAAGCAAGATGAGGGAATGGACAAGGATAAAGCACTATGACATCCTATTTGTCGCATTGATAGATGAGAATGTGTGATGTTTTTTTCCGTCTATCACCCAAAAATAGACACAGAAAATAGATTCAAAGCAACAAATATCAAAAAAACTAAATAAACCCTAAACACACCATTTATAGTCATAAAGCATACCAAATCTAAATATAACCCTTAAAACATACTTTTAATTAAATAATGGCAGCACATAACATGTAGAACAGAAATCTAACTCAATAAATTAAACATACATTTATGGAGTGAAATAATCATATTATTCCAATGCATAGAACTACTCTAAATCATCATGGCATCACAAAATTGAACAGACTTAAATAGAACAATGTAAAAACATGCATTACAGCACCATAAACATGCTTGTAAATTCACATGATAGTGAAGATGAGCTAGAGAGAGAAAAAAAAGAGAACCTAGAATATTACCCTTAGGATATTATGATTGTTTAGGATTAGAAACGTCTATCTCCACTCCAATCCTCGAATTTTGTGTTCAAGAAAAACAAAGAGATCTCTTGTGCCTTTTTTATGAATAGTCTTTATTGAACTTCTGTTTTCATAGAGAAAAGAATCAACTTTCTTCCCTCCAAAACTCTATTCTCTTTTTTTTATGTATGAGATTCCCCCCTCCTAAAAACTCTAATTTTTGCTTTTATATATAGGGAAGAGTTGGAAACCCACTCTAACTCCAATTCTCCAGATATGGAAGGATTAAACCCCTTGAAATCTGAAATCAAAACCAAATCAAATCTTAAACTCTATCTTTCAAAACATTAAAAGGTGGGAAATTTGGAAACAATCCTCACAGACAGGTATCCATTATGGACAGACAACCATCCCTATAATGATTCTTCAAAAATTGCAAAAATGCCTTTAATTTGACCTAAATTGGAGGGAAGTGGCCACAGACAGCCATCCCACTTACGACATACATTCATTTGACATAGCTAAAAGCCAAATTCAAGGTTTTTAAAGCTAAAATCTTTCAAAAAACACTTTGAAAACCACAAAGTTTCACTATCAAAAACTTATTGTTTCCTAATCATTATGTAATCCTGATCTAGGCTACCTCGAGTAACGGTGTCTACAATAAAGAAAAAGAGAAATAAAGGGATGCAGGCTTCAAATTAGTAGCCAAAAACATTTGATAAAATAGTAAACACAAAGAAATTCCAATAGACTAAGCAAAAATTTAACATATTTAATTAATAAAATACACAAATAAATAAGATGAAAGTAAAAAATAAAAAAAGAAATAGAAAAAACTAACCTAGAATGCTAAAAATAGGCATTTAAAAGACTCGATAAAAATCAAAACAAAAACCACCTTGTAGTGTGCACCGACCCTATGAGAATTTTGACATTAATGGCTTGCAAAATGGTTAAGTAATGAGGAAGAAACACTAAAAAATCATGAATAAAAAGCTCGAGAACGAAAAAAATGGTAGTTGTGGAAGAGAAAGAGAAAGAAAAAGAAGAAAAGACATTTTTTTGAAATTCAATGTGATAGACGGGCTGGCTGTCTATCACAGCAAGCGATAGGCGTGGCTAATGTGCCATCCGTCACTTAAAACATTGAATTTAAACCATTTTTCGCGCTAAAACTCAACAAAAAATAATTTTTATCCTACCCTATTAATATTTCTACATTAAAAAAATATTCTTGGATCTAGGAAATTAATTTGATAACATTTAATTGCAGCACTTACAAGTTATTATTTAACCTTTGTTTCTTTGTTTTTTACCAGATACTCCCTAAATTTTTGAAACTCTGATGTTATCCACATTTCTTCTCTATTACGTACAAAATGAATAAAAATAGACAAAAAAAATATTTATGTGCAATGCATGAGCCATGTAGAAGTACAAAAGAATTGCCTTTTGTGACCCAAGGATGACAAATATTAATGGATGCATAGTGTAGATTTATGGTTATTAATGGAATGTCTTATAATGAATAAAGTAATAAACATTTGAACATAGCGAAACTATTTATATGTAATTGATTAAGAGTCTTATGTTATATGAATGTTGAAATATCAACACTAGGTGGCTATATAATCTATTTGTTATTAAGCTGAATTGTTTCTTATATTGTATATGTAATTATTGTGTATGGAATTATAGTATTGATGGATGTATATGTATAAATCTGAATTTGATTACAGCAAAAGGCAAGATAAATAATCAATGGAATGCTCTTAAGAATTTCAAATACTCTCAATAAAATTTTACTTAACCATAAATTTAGTAAGATTGATTAATTCGTAATTAATGGCTCATCAATAGTGAATAATAGGGTTAAGTTAAATTATACCATAAAAGGGACATATTTATATTGCTTATGAAAATTTGATCATTGGCTACTTATATGTATTATTAAATGGTAATTATCAACTCTTATATGTTTTATGATTTTACATGTATATGTTTTAAAATTTATAAATATATTTTAGTTTTATCATTCAAGAGGTAAAATTTGGTTGTCACCACTAAGTATTTAGCTCAGTGCGTGGTATTCTCCTCGTGTAATTTGATCTGATACTCTATACCCTCAAGACAAATGATTGAAGCTTCATGGGTTACTGTGGCTTAAGTTAAGGATGATTTCAATTTAAATAAGAAGCCAGTCATTCCAATTGTAAATCCTTGCTATTTTAGCGTATACACAAATATAGAGATGATTTAGATTGTAATCTTATTGATGCCTTATTGAAGTGGAACATTATGTGTTGATACATTTGTATTTTACAATGAAAACTTTACTAGACACCATTGAAAATAAAAATATTTAAGTAATGATATAATGGCAAGTGAGTTTATAATTATTATTTGTATGTGGAGGATGGGAAAAAATGTTTGTGTAGTTTGATTAAAGCTGTGGAAATTGATATTTGATTTTAGAAGTGTCATTTTAGCATTCCTTGTTCATAAGAGGTTGACTATATATAGAGGAAACTCTACCAAAATTTTTAGGAAAATTAAAGAGAAAAGGATTGAAATCCTTCGATGAATTGGGAAAAATTTATATTGTCTTATCCATATATAGATCATAGATTAATTAGCAACATTCTTATCCAGCTCGTTTATTGGACCGAGTATAGTGTGTTACATAATTAGAGCCATAGGGGTTATATTTGCAATAGGCATGAAAGCCTAGGAATAAGAGAAGTATTAGCAGCTATAGAAGCTCAGAGAAAATATTATAATTTCAGTAAGCCCCTATCTTTAGTCTTTAAATGGCTAGTGAAAGAAAGAAAGTTACAGTCTCCACCATACAAACTAGCTAAAGATTATTGCAAGCTATGTCACAAGTCATATAAGTTTTATACTTTCCACCAACACACTGGCCATCTGACAGGTGACTGCTGAATTCTCAGGTATAAGATCCAAGACCTCATTGACAGTAAGTAGATCTCCGACCCCGAAGAGAGGCAAATAGCACACAATTCTACTTAAGTAACCATAGGGGCATCATAGGACCCAGATGTTTTCTTTATGTTTTAATAAGTGTCTTTAAATAATGAACTTTTCTTTTAATATCTTAATTACATGATTATTCTTTATGCTTGGAATATCATTTTTATTTGAATTTTGAATGGCAATAATCATAACGTATTTCTAGGACATTAATTCAATAAACCTTTTTTTCATTTAATCTTGAGAAAAAGACATCATGAATACATCCATAATTACTCCTAAAATGAGATTTGAGAGAAAAGAAAAAGGAAAAAAAAAAGAAAAAGAAAGAAAGAAATAAAAGACAATAAAAAGAAAGAAAACGAGACACAGAGTGGTACTAAAAACAAGATATTAAAGACTAATACACAATAAAAGAGGTAGGGTCCAGAAGGCGGCTTAAACTTCTAATAAAAAGGGAAAGGATTATGTTAGGATCACCTCTTGTGTACAGAAGGCAAGCTCCCTACCATGCATGGGTAAGTGATGCTCCAATTTGTTTTACAAATACAAAAGGACTACCCTTCCACAATATAGGGAATAGTTCCTAAGACTGTTACAAACCCACATGTTTTTCCTTCAAGTCTAAGGGAGTTGTTTATAGTGGCATGACAAAATGTACCACTCTTCTCTCTACTATATCAATTCAAGTAGTTACAAAGTAGGTTCATAAGAGATGAGAGGGTTTGCAATGGATGTACTAGTAAATGGTTCTTTCTTTTATGGGTCTTACATTCTATAAATAATTGACCTATATGGCTGAAGATGAAGTGAAATTTCGCAACACTCGGCTAGTCTATCCACTCACAAGAGAGCCAGTTGCAGACTATAAGTGGTTTGATGGCATCAAGTTTGGTGAGATAGAACACGACTGCCTCATTGCTCATAGCGCATCTACAAATCTAAATGAACATCTTTTCACTTTGAGTAACTCCTATAAGTCTAAAATTGAAAAGGCAGCCTTGCAAAAATTAGGCACCCCGCTAGGGTGAAAATGGAAGAAAGGCACCTTAGACAAAAATAAGAGATGAGAGAACATGTTCAATCAAGAAAACCTAAGAGGGCTACTTAATAATAGGAGTCAGATGCACAAAAGTTTTTATTCTTAAGATTAAATTAAACTTGTATTTTTTGATTACATGCCTAGCTATGGCTATCATTTTTTCCATGGATACATATAGATAGGAATGCATACATAAGCATGATCATGTGATTAATAGTCAAGAGAAAATATAAGGACATATGTCAAAAAAAAAGCAAGAAAAAGAAAAAGGGGAAGCCATTAGAGATGAAAACCACAAGTAGCTCTTTAAGCAAAAGTTAGGTCAAAGGGCAGGGTGAAAACCTAAAAACAGGCAGTCGATCCCAAAAAAACAAAAAAAAAAGAAAAAAAGAGTAAAAGCCGCTAGATTGGGTTAGATCCATTCCAAGCAAAAATAAGGCATAGAGTTATGTGAAAATCCCCAAATGGATAAATTTCTCGCTGTATGAAAATGTTCAAGGGGTGCTCTACCTTTGAATAATTACTACAAGTATTAGAGAAATAAGGGGCTATCAGCAAAAATAAGGCCCAAAATAACCTCTCTTCAGATAGGCAATTTAAAGTCCTTGGGGGGGGACAGCAAAAGGTCCTTAAATTCTTTAAGCAGGGGGCATGACTCTCCCATATGAAATGGAAAATATGAAACCATGGCCACACAACTAATCAAAAAGTGTCAAAACATAGAGCAAAAGTTAAGCTAGTACTCTCCCAAATTCCTCTAAGGGGCATTAAGTGGTATAGAAACTTAGAAATTGTGTAAAGTAAAAGACCTTCAATGGGTACCTGCCAAAGAACAACAGTTGAGTTGAGTTCTCAGCTAACCCATAAACTACCTAAAATGTAGTCTATTGCATTCTTATTACATGCTTCATCATACAATAGATTTGTATGTGCTTGCATCACATATGATCTATGCATACATGCAATCCTCCTTGCATACAGCTGTATAGACGTAACTCACTAACACACATACATAGTGCTTTATTTGCACGTTACTACACAGGAATGATGAGAAGCACACCATTTAAAGAGTCATTAGATGCATCTTTACTAAAGTTAATGGAAAGCAAGCTATGAAGTACACTTGTTTGAAATGAGTTGATGGAAAGCATGCTATGAAGTACACTTATTTGACATAAGTTGATGAGAAGCAAGCAATAAAGTACAATCATAGTGAACTTGACATGAATTTCCTATTGAAACATGGGATTACTCCCTTCTATAGGTAGGTCTATATGAGAGAAATCATATGTTGAAGATGAACATTTCCAAAATTTTCCTATAAATGAAAACCCATTTTCCCACAAATGGTAATCCGAAATCTTCTTAAACCAAAATCTTCCTATCGATAAAACCCATTTTTCCACAAATTGTAAAACCAAAATCTTCCTATAGATAAAATCCAATCTTCCCAAAAATGGTAAAATCAAAATCTTGTCTAATTTTACAAAAATTCGGCAATTTAATGTCTTAAATATTTGTTAAACCAACCTTAAAATTTAAACAATTCATAGCCCTTCAGGAGCATAACAATTCATAAATAACATATACAAGCATTTCAGATCTTTACATTCATACATACTGAATTAAATCCATCTCATGACTTATTTCATATATACACATATAACAATACAAAATCCTGATAAATAATTTTTCACTACTTCATTATAATCTTTATCACATATAAATACATGCTAGGATAAAACTTCTAAACTATATCACTCCTTTCTCCGAATTGCTCTTCCGTGTACTATTGCTCTAAGCACTCTTCAATATCTTAACGCAGTAAACACTACGTGTTGAGAATTAAACATGCTCAGTGGTGACTATGAATCGAAAAATTTTTCAAACAAGCATAATCGCAATGTATATACAAAATTTCATTCATTTCTTATCAAATCACCTTTCAATATCTTTAACATTATCTTTAAGGCATTACTAAAATTTTGTCAAACTTTTCACTTTTTTCCTACATTTCAACTATTTGCAAAAATATCCTTTTTACAATTTAATTACAAAATTTCCATTACTTTTCATATTTTATCTTTAATTGACTTTTGGCATATATAACAATTTATTGGGCTTGATTTTGATTTTTTAGGTAGAATTTCTTATCTAATCATTCGGATACCATTATCAGTTCATTTGACATTTTACACTATCAATTGCCACTAATATGGCAAATTTTTAATTCAGTTCTCAATTTTTTTTCACTTACTTATAGAATTACCCTTTCTACACTTTAATTACAGTTTTGCCATTAGTTCCTTTATATTCACTTTGACTATATCAATTATTTATCAAAATACAATTATTAATGCTTTTAACATTCAATAATAAGTAATCTCATTACTTTGGTAAACTTTTCAATTAAGTATTTAATCCTTCATTTATTACATAATGTCCCTTTTTACACATTTTTATTGCAAAATTGCCACAATGACATTTTTAATTGCAAGGTTGTCATTAACCTACTCATTTTTACTTTTCATTTGTCTCTTGGCTTACAAATAACTGTCTGATTCTTGTTTGAACTTTTTATGCAATATTTCATTTTTGGTCCTTAAGTTCTCAAATAATTACAGAATTGCCATTTTTGGATTTTAATTATGATATTGTCATTATTTCACTAGCTTTTCACTTTCAAATTATTAATTGGCATACAATATACCAATTGGTCACCATTTGGACTTTTTTAGTATGAAATTTCACTTTAGCCCCTTTACCTTATAACATTGAATAATCTTTCAATTTAGTCCATAATTTTCCATTTATTTTTAAAATTACCCTTTTTGCTTAATTTTTACAAATTTGCCATTATCTTCACTAGTTTTTATGTCTAACCCATTAATTTGCATATAATTTACTAATTGGTCCTTTTTTTAACCCTTTTATGCAAAATAAAATTTCAGTCCCTATATTATACAAAAATCCATTTTCAAACTATTTGATCATTAATTTACCATTTTACTCTTGTAAATCATTTTCTTATCACTTTTTCTCATTACATGCAATCTTTGGAAAAATTATAATTTTGACCCAAAACTTTTTACTTCTTTCAACTAGACCCTTTTCACTTTTAACTTCACTTTTAGCTTTCCTTTTTACATTTTTAACTTATTCTCATTATAATGCCCCTAATATAATCTTGACATAAATTTCTTAGATAGGATATATGGGATGTGGATCCCACATTGAGAAATGATCCTAAAGGACCAAGTCTCACAAATCAGATATCAGAACAGATAGATACTATGGAGATCAACGTTCCTACTATAGCAAAGCAAGTCATGATGACTTGCACTGCGGTATAGGGTATCTCTATGGCTAGCCAAATATATCTTGAGCAAGACTTTCACTGCCTGACTAATATTAAGGGCAAAAATCACTTACTTCCAAAACAATTTTCTAGTTTTCAACAATTGCAATTACTTTTAAACATTTTTTTGATTTTTAAACAATTTTAATTACTTTCTTAAAACAATAACTTTTATCAATTACTTTTCTTTTTGTACTTTGACTGTTCATTAATTTTGGCTTGTCTATTTATTTGACAATCACTTTTTCAATGCTTTATATGTAATATGTGAATTATGTCATCATAATTCACCACTTTCTCATCAATTTATGAATTATTCCTTAATAATTCAGTATTTTCATTTTACACTTCAATTCACATTTTCGACTTTTAACGGTTTCTTACTTTTTCTATTCAGTAACATGGTCGTTTAAAGTTTTCAATACCTTTATACAATTTGTGAATTATCTTATAATAATTCACCACTTCTTATCAGGTTATGAATTATTTCTCAATAATCCATTATGGTCACTTTACACACTAAACTTTTTACTGTCCTTTTTACATCAATACACTAGCCGGTCAATCTTTTTATCATTTTCGGATAGATTATGAATTATATCATTATAATTCAATATTTTTTACTTAAATTATGAATTATAACTTAATAATTCAATAAATTCATTTTGTACATATTAAAATATTTTCTCTAAAATATTCAAATAAATGTCATAAATTCTACATAAATTCATGGGTACATATTTTACTTGTTTTATGAATTACTTCACCATGATTCATCAAATTTACATTGTACATAATCAATTATTTATCTCAAAAATATTCAAATAATTTTTATAAATTCTCTAAAAATTTATGTATATTTTAATTTATGTTTATTATCATTTTAAAGCATAAATTATAAAAAATAACCAAAATAAACTTTGTTTTCCCTTAATCATCAATTCGACCACTAAAAGAATTCCATCTTACAAAATCATTCCAATTAATTTAAGCTTATAAATAGGCTTATTTAAGGTCCAATTGCATTACTATAAAGTCAATTTCAATTATTCATGCAATTCCATAATTTTCCCAAAGTTACATAAAGGAAAAGTGTGTTAAATCAAGGAAAATAGTTAGATTTCATAGTCACCTACTTTCTCACTTGCTTTAACTTCCTTAGGCTTCCTTTTTTATGCCTTAAACCTTAGACAATCATCCCTCACTACAAACATCCATAAAAGGCCAAAATTTCTATCCAAAGAAACACAAAGATATAAATGCTTTTAGCTCAATTTGACCTCAAAAATGGACTATAAGCACTCAAAAACCCTTATAAACACCCTTAAAGAAAATCAAAACCAATAATTTCTCTTACCTCTAATTGATACCTAAAGCTTTAACCTTTGATTTCTCTTGTTCCCTTCCTCAAACCAAAGGATAGAGGGTTCAATAATGGTTTAAAGGGATAAAATTAACTTTCTTAAGTTTGAATTTGTTGTGAATGTTAAGTAGAATGAAAGAAATTTGAGAGAGAAAGAGACAATGGGAAATTCGGCCAAGAAGAGGAAGAAGGAGAGGCTAGAATTTGCTAGAACTTTACAAATTTTCCCACCTTTTATACTTTGTCTCATGGGCCAAATCTTGGGCTAAGCTAATGGGCCTAACACATTAATCAAAAGCCCATTAACTACCCAATAAAAGCCTTTATTAATTTCTCTTACTTTTCAACTTTAAATCACTTCAATTTTGATTCCATCATTCTTATCACAGAAAACATAGGTTGTACACAAAATTTCAGCCGGATCGGAGTCCGTTATTGGTCCGATTTAATCAAATTGGTCTGATTCGATAACTGCCTGTGTCACCAAAAAATTCACTTTTTATCATCAAAATAATCTACATAAAATTTTATTAAGATTTACAAATTCTGGAAATTTTTTGAGTTCATTTGATATTTTTAAAAATTTGGTCAAATTCAGGTCAACCTTTCTACCATAGAAGTTGACTTGCTGCCTTTTCATATTTTTGACTTTTGAAAACCTATTTGACCTTGATTTCACTTTCAATTTTAACTGTGGACTTACCATGACCATTATTTTTTGACGGTCAAATAAAATATTTTTCACCATTGGGTGTACTTTTCAGCCCGGATATACTATTCACCATCAAAAAATACTATTCATGGCTGATACGACGTTCAAGCCATTACATACAATTTTTATACAATCCCTTGGGTATGATATTTCAAGGTCTAAATCTTATTTTCTTAAATTACTTAACTAATCTAATATGTTTGCTAGGCGCCGATTAAGTCTTTGGGATTATTGTTGGGGATTAGCATTTATTTTAGATTCTGAATTGAATTTTATGTGTTTCTCTTCTTCTCTTTCTATTCTTTATTATTTTATTCATTTTTTATTCTTTTCTTCTTTGTAGGTGTCAACTATTTATGGTAAAAGACTTCCCAATCTTACCTATTAATCCTGAAATTGAGAGGACATTCATAGGAATAGGAGACCACAACAAATTAACATGAATCCACTAGATCTATTGCATAATGACCCTTATCTCAAATATCCATCTTTACACGAAGGGCAAGTTGAGCAAAATTAGGCCTAAGGGAATGGGATGAGACCAAAAACCATAAGGGATTATGCCACTCCTAGGTGGAATTAGAAGCACAAGACTATTATGCTACCTCAAAATCATTAATTTGAGCTTAAACTTGCTACCATCACCATGGTCCAAAAGAATTAGTTTTTAGGATCAAAGATTAAAGATCTAGCTCAACACTTAGATATTTTTTTTGGAAATAAGTGATACGGTGTAAATTCCAAATGTGTCAATAGATGTTATTAGGCTTAAATTGTTTCCTTTTACTCTCATTGGTAAGGCAAGGGATTGGTTGCAAATGCTGCCACACTAGTCCATTAGATCATGGAAGCAAATGCAAGAGAAGTTCCTAGTTTGGTTCTTCCCACCAGCAAAAATAGTCACCATTAGAAATAATATTTACAATTTCCAGTAGTTTTATGAGTAACCATTACATGAAGCTTTGGAGAGATTTAGGAGACTTTCAAGAAGTTGTCCACACTATGAAATTGCTATTCTTCAACTAATGTCTACTTTTTATGCAGGTGTGAATCAAGCAACCAGGTCTCTTTTAGATGCAGCTTCGGATGGAAGATTTATAAATAAGATACAAGAGGGAATTTTCCTACTAGTTAATAAGGTCACAAATGAAGCTCAATGGGCAAACATGTAAACCACATAAAAGAAGCAAGGAGTGTATAGTGTGGATGAAGTTTCAATACTTAGGGATCATATAGAGTTATTAAAGAAGGAATTGAATGTCTTAAAGGTGCCAAATGTGTCAGTTTTATCTCAAGGGTGTGATACTTATGGGGAAACACAAGTGGCACCTAAAAGTAAGATTAGAGAGGATATAGGTACAGTAGTGGAGGATGTGAATGATGTAAATCCCTACAGTAATACTTATAACCCTAGGTGGATAAATTAGCCAAACGTTTCCTGGAGAGGAAGGAATCATGTTTCCACATTAAACTCTCAACTTAGGGCCCCCTTTGATCAAAATACAATCCATCATGCTAACACTCAGCCACCATATTAAGCACAAGCCTTAACACACTACCCGTCCACCTGCCAAAATCAACCCTACCAACCATTAGGATTCCAACCAAAGCCTCAACCCCTATAAGATAAGAAAGCAAACTTAGAGGAAATGTTTGCCAACTTTATGACCACTTAACCCACATTCATGGCTAGTCAGGATGCTAGATGGAAATCTCAGGATGTTTGGATGAGAAATCAAGATTTCTCAATTAGAAATTTAGAGACTTAAGTAGGGCAACTTGTAATTTCTCTCTCTAATAGGACATATGGTACATTTCCATCCAATGTGGATCGCAACCCTAAGGAGGAAGCAAAAGTAATCACCTTAAGAAGCGAAAAAGAGGTAAAGGAAACATAAAATTGTAAGAATTCTTCACAAGTGGTGGAACCGACAATAAAGGTATGTATTTCTGAACCTACAATTAATGATGAGTTGCCTATCATTATGGAAAAAGGTAAAGGTAAGGAAAAGGTTATTTCTAATGTTGATGAGTCTAAGTTACCTTATCCATCTTTAGCTAGGAATGAAAATCATAATGAATAATTAGCTCAATTTTTAGATATGTATTAAAAAGTTGCATGTAAATTTACCATTTGTTGAAGCTTTATTACACATGCTTAAATGTGCAAAATCTATTAAAGAGCTACATTATAATTAGAAAAGGCTAGAGGGTATAGGTATAGTGCAATTATCTGAAAGTTATAGTGCTATATTGATGACAAAATTCCTGAGAATTTAAAAGACCCAGATAACTTTACTTTACTATGTGAATTAGGAGGGAATTTTGTTCGACATATTTGATGTTATTTAGGTTCAAGTATAAATTTGATGCCTTATTCTATTTTTAAGAAACTAAATTTTGGAGACATCAAAAAGACCTGAATAACACTATAATTAGCTGATAGTTATGTAAAGAGGCCAAAGGGCATAATTGAGGATTTGTTGGTGAAAGTTGGGAATTTCATATTTTCGATGGACTTTGTGGTGATAGATATAAAAAAAGATAGAAAAGTGTCACTAATAGTAGGGAGGGCATTCTTGAACATAACAAAGGCTTTTATCAATGTGTATTGGCAAACAGTGACCTTGAGGTTCAATGAGGAGGAAATGGTGTTTAATATCAATAAGGTGATGCAACATCATTCTTATAATTTTAAAGAGTTTGTTTGTTTTCATAGATGGTGTTCAAGAGTGTGTTGTTGAGAAGCAAGAAGAAATTTTGTTTAAGGATGAGCTTCAAGGTTTCCTAATGCACATAAAGAGTAAAGAGCAAGTAGGAGAGAAAAAGGAAGAGCTTTTAAAAGAGCTAAAGAAAGAGCACAATAAGGAAGAAACAAAGGAGGAAAAACAATCTCCTCTTAAGCGAGAAAATATTTATGTCCATTCACATTTAAAATATGGTTTTTAGAAGAAAATGCAAAACTAGTAATTATTTCTTTACTTTTGATAAGTTTGGAGGAGGAGATGCTCATGGAAGTATTGAAAAAGCATAAAAGAGCCATTGGTTGGGAGACATCAACTTGAAAGGAATTGGTCGCAGTTTTTGTACACATTGAATCCCTATAGAGATTGATTTTAAGCTATTGGTATAACGCAAAAGGTGACTTAACCTAGTAATGCAACAAATAGTGAAAAAGGAGGTACTTAAATTTCTTGATTCAGTTATTATCTATCTTATTTCTGATAGTAGTTAGGTTAGTCCAGTCTAATGTATGCCTATAAAGGGGTGGTATAACTATAGTAACTAATGAAAAAAATGAACTTATCCTTACATGCATAGTGACGGGATAAAGAGTGTGTATAGATTATAGAAGGTTAAATAATGCCACTAGAAAGAATCATTTTCCTTTAAGAGAATACTATATTCATAAGCCCTTATGGTACATTTGCACATAATAGAATGCCTTTTGGTCTTTGTAATGCCTCTGCCATATTTCAAAGGTGTATAATGGCCCTTTTTCAATATTTCATTGAAAAATTCATGGAGATTTTCTTGGATGATTTTACTTTATATAGTCCTGATTTTGAGATATGTTTATCTAACCTTGCATTGGTTTTACAAAGGTGTAAAGAAACTAACCATGTCCTCAATTGGGAAAAATGTCATTTCATGGTGAAGGAAGGTATAGTTCTAGGGCATAGAATATCTAAAAGAGGAATTAAAGTAGATAGGGAAAAAGTAGATGTTATTGATAAATTTCCTCCCCCCTACAAGTGTTAAAGGTGGTCATGTAAGTTTTTATCGCCAGTTTATTAAGAATTTTTCTAAAATTCCTAAGCCAATTTCTAATTTATTGCTTAAAGATATTGTATTTAACTTTGATGATGAGTGTTTGTAAGCTTTTAATTATTGAAGAAAAAGTTAATTAGAGCACCAATCATAGCATCACTGGATTGGAGTTTACCATTGGAAATTATATGTAATGCTAGTGACTATGCAGTGGGAGAGGTTTTCAGCCAAAGGCAAGAGAATGTTTTTCATACCATATACTATGCTAGTCATACACTCACTAGTGCATAAGTCAATTACACCATAATGGACAAGGAGTTATTGGCAAGAATATTCTCATTTGAAAACTTTAGGCCATCTCTCAGGTACCAAAGTCAAAGTGTGGTTGGATCATACAATTATGAGGCACCTTTTTGCTAAGAAGGACTCTAAACTAAGGCTCATTAAATGGGTTTTGCTATTGTAAGAATTTTATATAGAGATCAAAGATAAAAATGGAGTACAGAAATATGTAGCTAACCATCTATCTAGATTGGATCATGCTCATATGGGAAAGGGGAAAATTTTTGACTTATTTCCTAATAAGCATATTTGTGTTATTTGTTCTTATGAAAATTTGACCCCATGGTTTGCTAACATTTCCAATTTTAATATAAGAGTTTACCTTCCAAAGGATTTCACATGGCAATAAAAGAAAAATTTAAAGGTGGATGTAAGGCATTACTTATAGGATGACCATGCTTAATCAAGTTTGTCATGATTAAGTGCTCCCAAGATGTATTCCGAGGGAGGAGCAAGTGGACATTATAAGATAGTGTCACATAAGAGAGGTTCAAGGACACCATAAACTAACTTGAACAGCGGCAAAAATTCTATAACAGGTTTTTTTTGGCCTTCTCTTTTTACTAATGTTAAGTCTTTTATAGATTCATCTGATAGGTGTCAACGGGTAGCAAATATATCAAAATGGGATGAGATTCCCATGAATAATGTGTTAAAATTTGAAATTTTCAATTTTTGGGTTATTGACTTTATAGGGCCATTTCGAAACTCATTTAGATTTGAGTAAATCCTAGTTGCTATAGATTATATGAGTAACTGGGTAGAAGCAATAACTACTAGGACATGTGATGCTCAAGTTGTGCTTGAATTCCTTACGAGGAATATTTTTACTAAGTTCGAGGCACCAAGGGCTATTATTAGTGATGGGACAAGCATTTTGTCAATCATCAATTCAAAGCATTGCTTAGAAAATTTGGTGTTAAGCAGAAGATCACAACCCCATATCACCTTGAAGCAAATGGGAAAGTTGAAGTTTCAAATAGGGAGTTGAATTCAATCTTTGAGAAAATAGTGAATAATGCTATAAAAGATTGGTCTCAAAAGTTAGATAAGGCTCTCTAAGCCTATAGAATGGCATTTAAGACCCCTTTAGTGTTAGTGTAAGCCTTAGCCCCAATACATTGTAACGAAACACTTGAAATTAATAAAATGAGGCATTTGTTTTATCCTTTGTATTCCTGTGCATATCAATTGATAAAACTATCCAAGAGTGTTTTTTCGGTTTAAGTTATCATGTGTGAGGCACATGGATTGTAAGACCTTGAAACAAATGAGACATCATTCTAAATATCCCTAGTCAGTCATTGTTATGGGAATAACAAATGAATTAAGACTAGTATGCTCTCTCTGATACTATGAGTTCTGTCTTACGGATCATTAGGACAAGAGTGTCAATCAGAGATCATAGATACATGTTAAAGAACATGGTATCTGGATTCGATCCGCTCATGAGAATACTACATGGTACAAGTCATAAGTGTTTCTCATATGCAAGTTTTGTATCAGAGTTCTTAGACCTGAAATCTCTATGAAACTCTTTATGAATTACTGTGTACTTTGACATACACCTAATGTGCTCGTAACAGAGTGACAAGTACGGGTATGATTGGGTATGCACTGATTCATGTTAGAGAGCATGAGAGAAGTGAAGGGATTACCCCTCTCGATAAGAGAGAAAAATATCACCGGCCACTTGATCAGTGAACTGAGAAGTGTATGGCCATACCGAGATGAAATAATGAGTAATCATTATTTATCTGAGAATTCAGTGTCATTGGAATATCAAGAAATGAATTAATGTATATAAGGATGACTAGTTCCATGCCTTATATTAATTTTGATATTTATGGGTAAGGGACTATGCGAAATTGCATTAGGTCACCAAATGCCATATGCATTTTCATTTAATTTGGAATGCTATAATATCTTGCTAGAGAATATATATAGCCTTTGAATTAATTTATTAATTCATTGCCAACATTAAATGGACGTATAGGATCGCACACAAAGCATTGGGCTTAAAATATTTAAATTAAGTATTGGACATTAATTTGGGCTTTTAATTAAAGTCAAATTAATGTATGTAATGGGTTATAATATTGCTATTGGGCTTTGGTCCATGAGAGAGAAATTCAGCCCACAAGGTTTAATTTCAATTAATTAATTATGTTACATTAATTAAGTTAATTGAGTATTAAAGCCTAAAGGAATTTAAATTAAATCAAATCACTTAAATATATATAATGAAGTGGCCGAAATTCTAAGATGGAATTCAAGGAATTTCGGCACATGCAATTAAGTTATATTAAGTGATTTTATTTAATTAAATGTCTTATGTTTTATTTCAAATTTGAATTTAAATTCAAAGGAGTTTAATTCAAAATATATTACTTATCTTTAGCAAGTGATAGAGTTTGAATTAATCATCTTAGGATGGTTGAATTCAGATCAAAGACTTGCCAAAGGATAAGCATATATATTAAAAGAAATAAAACCCTAAACCTAATTTTTTTGTGGCATGAATAGTAACTCGTGAATAGTGACTCTCTCTCTTAATTCTTTTGTTCAATTTTTCACAAGGAGAAAGGATTGTTCCTCATTCTCTTCTGTTATTGAGCAGTAATAGCAATCTAAAGAAGTACAAAATCAAGTTTTGTAGCTTCAAACTATAACCCTTACACAATACCGAAAAAGAGATCTAGCAATCTCGTTTTTAAGCCGACGGTGTAATTGTGTGTGTGAGAATAGAGGGAGTGACGCAAAAGGCTACTCCTTGGCATTGGTGATCGAGATCTAAGGCGGACAAAGCCATCTTAGTTGCTGGTCATCATCGCAATAAAAGTTTTAAAAGGCATCAAAATTTGTAAGTTCGATAACCCTAAAATTGCATGTTTCGATTCTATCTTTGGATATGTATGGTATGTATGATAAAATTTTTGTTTTTCCGCTGTGCTATCATGATTATCATACCATGTCATATTCCATCAGTGGTATCAGAGCCTGGTTATGCTTATTTTAGTGCTTTAGATGCATGAAAAAATTAATTAAAAATCGTTATTTTGAAAACATGCAAATCTGAAATTTTCTGTTTTGAGTTTTTTGCGTTGTTTTGGTGTAAAAACGATTTTAATTGATTAGATAGGTATTATAATTAATATGACATGTTAATATACTGTCCTAAGATGTTATTAGGGCTGGTAATGGTCGGATTTAATTATTTATACCTGATGGTACATGTTAATTATGAAACTAGGTGCTAGTTGGCATGTAAATTGCTAGTTTAACAACTAGTTTTCAAAATTAAATGTAAAAACGTTTTTGGCATGTTTGTAAGTGATATTTAAAGATTAATTATCAGGTCTGGACATATTTTAAATTTGGTTTTAATTCTGGTCCATGACAATTTAATTGATTAATTTTAAAATCACTTAAAACAATGACTAGTTTGTGTTTGTTACATGTTTAATCAACATTGTTTGCTTTGTTTTGATTAAAATGGTAAAAACACATTTAGATTAAAATGGTATAGAATATTAAATCAATATTTATGGACTTATTTATAATATTAAATGACTCATAAAATTGATTTAAATGTTTGTGCATTTCATGGCATTACATAAGCATTAAACAACTAGTTTTGTTGTTTGTTTGTTTTTGCATGAATCCCGTGTGTTATTATATGTGTTCTTCATGATTTTATTTTTAATTCATGTTAGCACATATTATATGTATTTTTAATGTTTATGGGCTGTATGACATAAAATTAAAAATGGCAAAATTGGAAATTATACTAGAGTTGATTTATGGCACAAATCTAACTAGTTTGTGTTTTGGGCTTTTAAGAGAACTTATTCAATAAGAGGATTTAGTCCATTGGGCTTTGGCCCAGGCCCATCATGGGGTCATCTCTTAAAGGTTCAAGTACACAATTTCCATTAATGGGCTTGGCTAAATTAAATAAAATTGGACTTTGTTTTATCCATGAATGTTATGTATATTTATTTGCTAGTTTGGTGTGATGAATGGATATGTATGGTGCATTCATGGGCCCTGGGTTTTGTAATTAAATATGGCCTGCGAGCCATTATATTTTATTGTAAAAGTTTCATTTATTTCTTAGAATAGAATTTATTTGAAGACTTTGTAAATCAAGACGAAGCCCACCGGAGTGGAGAAGCCCAACTCGAAAATTCTTATGTAATAGTATAGAATCTTAGTTGTAAGTTTTTGGGCCCATGTTTGTCACGCTTTACTTTATGCAATTATATATATATATGCATGCTATGTATGGATGACAAAGCGTATGCCATGTAAGCCGTAATAAAATGAATCCCTAAAAATAGTAAGTCACAAAGTTGCCTTCCTAATTCGAAACATGTCAAGGCATTGATCATCGGTCACGTAGACTAGGAGTCCTAGATACGCCCGATTATCTTTGTGAGGCATGGGTTGTGAATGTAGGTTGGACTTAACATAGAAAGGGATGCCCGGACCTAGGCAACTAATAAATGGATTGTGCCATAACATCTTAAAGATGTTAGCCCATTTGATCCAAGAGTCATGTACGAGACATGATTGGAGTTTTCCTACCTAAGTAACTTAACTTGTTAGGTGTACAAGCTCAGCTTGACTAATAAGTTGTTGTGAAAAGTGGATCTTGGCCCACATTAAATCACTAACGCGAATTATTTAAGGGGATATTAATTCGGTTTGTGGGATAATAAATAAGACCTCATTTAATCTTGCTAAATTTTATTGTAGATTGAAAATGGCATCTTCAAATAACAATTTCTCATTGTGATCGGTCCTTGAAAAGGACAAATTAAATGGCACCAATTTCATAGACTGGTTTCGAAACTTAAGAATAGTTCTTAAGTAAGAGAAAAAGTCATATGTTTTGGATGCACCCTTGCCTGAAAAACCTGGAAGGAACGCCTCTGCGGTTCAAAAGGAAACTTTTTAGGCCAAGAAGAGCGACTCCAACGATGTGACATGTCTGATGCTGGCCACTATGGTGCCTGACTTGCAAAAGCAATTTATGGACCAAGAGGCTTATGCGATCATGGTGCACCTCAAGGAGATGTTCCAAGAGCAAGCTTGTCATGAGAGGTTCGTGACAACAAAGGCATTAATTTCTTGCAAGATGGCTGAGGGTACACCTGTTAGTACCCATGTACTCAAGATGAAAGGGTATCTTGATACTCTTGAGAAGCTTGAGGTACTAGTGCCAAAGGAATTGGCCACTGACTTGATCTTAGGATCATTGCCTGCTGCTTATGATCCATTTGTGATGAATTATAACATGCATGCAATGAACAAATCAGTCACTGAGCTTCATGGGATGCTTAAGAATGCTGAAGAGAACATTCGAAAGACCAATCCCGTTCTAATGGTTCAAAAGGGAATTAAGAAGGGACCCGCTAAGGGAAAGGGAAAGGGAAAGGCAAAACCCAAGTCAAGTGGGAGTGCACCTCAGGCCCAATCCAAGCCCAAGGCGCCAAAACTCAAAGAGAGTGAGAGCACTTGCTTCCATTGCAACAAGATAGGGCATTGGAGGAAGAATTGCGCTCTCTTCAAGGAAGAACAAAAGAAGAATGGAGCCAAGGCATCCAGTTCTGGTATTTTTGTTGTTGAAATTAACCTTTCTATTTCTACCACTTGGGTATTGGATACCGGTTGTGGTTCTCACATTTGTTCAAATGTGCAGGGGCTAAGAAATAGGCGGTTACTTGGGAAGAATGAAGTGGACCTCCGTGTGGGGAATGGAGCACGAGTTGCTGCCATGGAGATAGGCGACTATCACCTCACTTTACCTTCCGGACTTTGTATTGTTTTGAATAATTGTTATTATGTGCCTGCTATGAGCAGAAACATTATTTTAGTTTCATGTTTGGATAATGATGAATTTGATTTTGTTATTAAAAATGGCAATGCTCATATTCGTCGCCAAGGCATTTCTTATGGCAATGCCATGTTGCAAAATGGCCTTTATATCCTTGATTTACAAAACAAAGAGTCGATATACAACATTAATACAAAGATTGTTAAATCAAACGAATTGAATCCTACTTACTTCTGGCATTGTCGTTTAGGACATGCAAACGAAAAACGCATTTCAAGACTCCACAAAACTGGAGTGCTTGGGTCATTTGACTTAGAGTCTTATGACACATGCGAGCCATGTTTGCATGGAAAAATGACAAAGAGTCCTTTTAACAAGAAAGGTGAAAGGGCTAATGGCTTATTGGAACTAATACATATCGATGTATGTGGACCATTAAGTACACAAGCTAGAAGTGCTTTTAGCTACTTCGTGACTTTCACAGATGACTTCAGTAGATATGGCTATGTCTATCTAATGAAGTACAAGTCTGAAACTTTTGAGAAATTCAAGGAGTTTAAGAACGAAGTAGAAAACCAACTTGGCAAAAATATAAAAGCCATTCGATCAGATTGAGGTGGCGAATACTTAAGCCAAGAGTTTGATGATCATCTAAAAGAGTGTGGTATTATTTCACAGCTCACTCCTTCTGGAACACCGTAATGGAATGGTGTGTCTGAAAGGAGAAATCGAACTCTGTTGGACATGGTTCGATCTATGATGAGTCAAGCTAATCTTCCTATCTCTTTTTGGGGTTATGCATTAGAAACTGCTGCGTTTCTATTGAACCGTACTCCAACTAAAGCAGTTGAGAAGACACCATACGAGGTATGGACTGGGAAAGAACCCAATATGTCTTTTCTCAAGATTTGGGGCTGTGAAGCACATGTTAAGAAATTAACATCTGACAAACTAGAGTCCAAATCGACTGTCTGCTTGTTTGTGGGCTATCCCAAAGAAACAAAGGGATACTACTTTTACTCACAACCCGAGAACAAAGTATTTGTTGCTCGCAAGGCTGTTTTCTTGGAAAAGGAGTTCCTTCTCAAGAAAGACAGTGGGAGTAAAGTAGAACTTGGAGAAATTCAAGTGCCACAAGCTCCTATAGAGGATGGTTTGGAAATGGGATCAAGTTCACAACCAGTTGTGGAACAAGAACCCATTACACAAGTACCTAGAAGGTCTGGTAGGGTACGTCAGGAGATTGAGAGATATGGATTTCTAATCACTGACAGTGACACTATTGAGTTAGTAGATCGTGAGGATCCTACTACCTACCGAGAAGCTATTGAAAGCCCAGACTCGGATAATTGGCTTGAAGCCATGAAATCCGAGATGCAATTAATGTACGATAACCAGGTTTGGACCTTGGTTGATCCACCAGAAGGTGCTAAGGTAATTGAATGCAAGTGGTTATTCAAACTAAAAGCTGATAAGACCTACAAAGGTAGACTAGTAGCAAAAGGTTTTCGACAAACTCATGGTATAGACTATGACGAGACCTTTTCGCCTGTAGTCATGCTCAAGTCCATTAGGATCTTGCTTGCCATAGCTGCATATCATGATTATGAGATATGGCAAATGGATGTCAAAATTGCTTTCCTTAACGGAAATTTACTTGAGGATGTGTATATGACACAGCCTGAAGGTTTTGTCAATCCCAAGCATCCTAAGAAGGTATGCAAGCTTCAAAAATCCATTTATGGATTAAAGCAAGCATCCCGAAGTTGGAATCTTCGCTTTGATGAGACAGTCAAAGAATTTGACTTCATCAAGAACGAAGATGAGCCTTGTGTGTACAAGAAGGTTAGTGGGAGCATAGTAGTGTTTCTGGTCCTATATGTGGACGACATCCTTCTCATTGGGAATGACATTACAACATTGCAAAAGGTTAAGCAATGGTTGGGAAAATGTTTCTCAATGAAAGACTTAGGTGAAGCCGAAACAATACTTGGTATTCGAATCTATAGAGATAGATCGAATCGGCTTTTGGGACTAAGTCAAGAAAAGTACATAGACAAAGTACTAAAGCGTTTTAGTATGGGAAACTCAAAGAAAGGGTACATACCTTTGGCTTTGGGAGTTCCTTTGACTAAAGAACAGTGCCCTAAAACTAAGGAGGAAAGGGACAACATGAGTAGAATCCCATATGCATCTGCTATTGGATCTATCATGTACGCTATGTTATATACTAGGTTGGATGTTGCTCATGCACTGAGTATAACCAGTAGGTTTCAGCAAGACCCTGGTGAGAAGCACTGGTCTGCTGTAAAAGGGATCCTTAAGTACCTGCGAAGGACTAAGGATCACTTCTTGGTGTATGGTGGTCAAGAAGAGCTCGTCATACAAGGATATGTCGATGCTGCTTTTCAGACCAGCACTCAGGATTCTAGATCGCAATCTAGATTTGTTTTTTGTTTTAAACGGTGGTGCTGTCAGCTGGAGAAGCTCAAAGCAAGAAACCGTTGCCGACTCAACTACAGAATCTGAGTATATTGCAGCAAGTGAGGCTGCAAAAGAGGCTGTTTGGATTAAAAATTTCATTAATGGATTAGGAGTGGTCCCAAGCATCCTAGATCCATTAGAAATTTTCTGTGACAATAACGGGGCCATCGCACAGGCTAAGGAGCCCCGGTCACACCAGAAATCCAAACACATACTCAGAAGGTACCACCTGATCAGAGAAATCATTGATCGTGGGGACGTCAAGGTTAGCAAGATATCAAGTGAAGACAATGTAGCAGATCCTTTGACGAAACAGTTACGTCCAAATCTGCACGAAGCTCATTTGAGAGCGTTCGGTCTTAGGGCTATGCCCAATTGGGACTAGTGCTAGTGGGAGATTGTTAGTGTAAGCCCTAGCCCCAATACATTGTAACGAAACACTTGAAATTAATAAAATGAGGCATTTGTTTTATCCTTTGTATTCCTGTGCATATCAATTGATAAAACTATCCAAGAGTGTTGTTTCGGTTTAAGTTATCATGTGTGAGGCACATGGATTGTAAGACCTTGAAACAAATGAGACATCATTCTAAATATCCCTAGTCAGTCATTGTTATGGGAATAACAAATGAATTAAGACTAGTATGCTCTCTCTGATACTATGAGTTCTGTCTTACGGATCATTAGGACAAGAGTGTCAATCAGAGATCATAGATACATGTTAAAGAACATGGTATCTGGATTCGATCCGCTCATGAGAATACTACATGGTACAAGTCATAAGTGTTTCTCATATGCAAGTTTTATATCAGAGTTCTTAGACCTGAAATCTCTATGAAACTCTTTATGAATTACTGTGTACTTTGACATACACCTAACGTGCTCGTAACAGAGTGACAAGTACGGGTATGATTGGGTATGCACTGATTCATGTTAGAGAGCATGAGAGAAGTGAAGGGATTACCCCTCTCGATAAGAGAGAAAAATATCACCGGCCACTTGATCAGTGAACTGAGAAGTGTATGGCCATACCGAGATGAAATAATGAGTAATCATTATTGATCTGAGAATTCAGTGTCATTGGAATATCAAGAAATGAATTAATGTATATAAGGATGACTAGTTCCATGCCTTATATTAATTTTGATATTTATGGGTAAGGGACTATGCGAAATTGCATTAGGTCACCAAATGCCATATGCATTTTCATTTAATTTGGAATGCTATAATATCTTGCTAGAGAATATATATAGCCTTTGAATTAATTTATTAATTCATTGCCAACATTAAATGGACCTATAGGATCGCACACAAAGCATTGGGCTTAAAATATTTAAATTAAGTATTGGACATTAATTTGGGCTTTTAATTAAAGTCAAATTAATGTATGTAATGGGTTATAATATTGCTATTGGGCTTTGGTCCATGAGAGAGAAATTCAGCCCACAAGGTTTAATTTCAATTAATTAATTATGTTACATTAATTAAGTTAATTGAGTATTAAAGCCTAAAGGAATTTAAATTAAATCAAATCACTTAAATATATATAATGAAGTGGCCGAAATTCCAAGATGGAATTCAAGGAATTTCGGCACATGCAATTAAGTTATATTAAGTGATTTTATTTAATTAAATGTCTTATGTTTTATTTCAAATTTGAATTTAAATTCAAAGGAGTTTAATTCAAAATATATTACTTATCTTTAGCAAGTGATAGAGTTTGAATTAATCATCTTAGGATGGTTGAATTCAGATCAAAGACTTGCCAAAGGATAAGCATATATATTAAAAGAAATAAAACCCTAAACCTAATTTTTTTGTGGCATGAATAGTAACTCGTGAATAGTGACTCTCTCTCTCTTAATTCTTTTGTTCAATTTTTCACAAGGAGAAAGGATTGTTCCTCATTCTCTTCTGTTATTGAGCAGTAATAGCAATCTAAAGAAGTACAAAATCAAGTTTTGTAGCTTCAAACTATAACCCTTACACAATACCGAAAAAGAGATCTAGCAATCTCGTTTTTAAGCCGACGGTGTAATTGTGTGTGTGAGAATAGAGGGAGTGGCACAAAAGGCTATTCCTTGGCATTGGTGATCGAGATCTAAGGCGGACAAAGCCATCTTAGTTGCTGGTCATCATCGGAATAAAAGTTTTAAAAGGCATCAAAATTTGTAAGTTCGATAACCCTAAAATTGCATGTTTCGATTCTATCTTTGGATATGTATGGTATGTATGATAAAATTTTTGTTTTTCCGCTATGCTATCATGATTATCATACCATGTCATATTCCATCATTTAGGCATGTCTCTATTTATATTGGTTTTTGGGAAAGCATGTGTTTTACTAATCAAGCTAGAGCATAAGGCATATTAGGCTACAAAACTACTTAACTTTGATTTGAGAAGTGCAGGAGTTTCGACAATGGTCTTATGATAATACTACCCTATATAAGGAAAAAAATGAAGCATTGTCATGGTAAGAAGCTAAATCAAAAAGTCTTTACTCCAAGGATGCTAGTCTTGCTCTATAATAGTCATTTAAGGTTGTTTATAGGTAAGCTTATGTTTAGATGGCTTGGACCATAACAAGTGGTTTGAAGAAATGCATTTGGAGATGTCACCATTATGAATCCAAAGGATTGTTGAGAATACAAGGTTAATGGCCATCGATTGAAACCATATCATGTTGCTCATTTGGAGGTTGCTAAAGCAACCTTGATCTTCCATGACAAGTAAGGCGTTTATCAAAGTCTAGCTGAAGACATGATAAAATCAGAACTATATTTCTAACCTTGTGTCTGTTTTCTTGTATTTTCTTTAGTGTGTTTTCTTTATTATGGTGCTTTTAGCATTTGCACATGTTTTGTACTTCATGAACTAAATGGAGAGTTTCTTCATATTCAAAGTTTGGAGTGATTTAGAAATGTAATTTCACAAGTATTCATGTGTTCATATAGTATATTCATGATTTGGAATGAGATTTGGTTACGTGTTAGAGGAGGAAAGTATTCAGAGTGAGTTGTGTTCATTTGATCAAGATCTTTGTGTGAGGTTGATTAGTAATTTAAAAGCTCATTAAGAGTGGGAATAAGATAATATAAGAAGGGATCAAGCTTAATGAGGAGCTATAAGCTTGAATGCATGAAAATTTGTATTTTTGAGTTGTGTCTCTTGGTGTTCCTAAGAGGGTCACCTCAGTAGAGGGAGAATTCCATCCACCAAGGAACCCTTAACATGCCTACACCGAGATCATCACATCAGTAGAGGTAATTTTTTCTCTATTGAGGGACCTAGCACTTTATAAGCCCCTGTACTGAGTTCTTTCCCTTCCTCACTTTGTTTTCAGCCTAAAACAATTGCTCTCTTCTCCCGAGTTTCATTTTCCTCCCCCGAGGCATTCAATAATTTTATTTGGTTCCTTATCATTTTTCTTCACCAATTCATCAAGTAAGTGTTCCTAATTTTGTTTAAATTTGCCATTTACATGTTTGTTAAATTATATCTTTTGTAGGTTTATTGTCCTTAAATGTAGATTTTCACATGCTACATATTAAGTTCATATGAAGTAATCTTTTATTTTAATTACATTTTGCTTATATCTTGCTTGGCATTGATGCTTGATTTCACTTTTGAGTTCCAATGCTAAATGAGAGGCTTATGGTGTTTCTAGAGTTTCGAGCGTGAAATCGTTGGTACATTTTAGTGTACACAAATTTTAGAACTTGACTATAAAATTACATTAGTGTTTTGATTTTGCAAATGCTTAAAATGTTTTGGTATTACACACACACATGAAAACTAGCTCATATTTTCTAGATTGAATCTAATTTAATTAGTGTTCTATTAATTACTCTTTTTAATTTGTAAGCATGATTTTGAAGTTCATAATTCTTGGTTTAAGTTTTATTATTTTTGAGAAGTTGGTTTGTTCAATTTTGCTTGAGGGTGAGTAAAGACTAATTTTGTGGTATTTGATAATTGTTCATTATAACTATATTATTAGTGTGTTTTTAGGTGTTTAATATGTTATTTTAAGTGTTAATTGGTTTAATTTTTTGTTTAATTTCTCAATTTCTATGTTTATAGACTTAATTATAATTCTTGGTGTTTTAAGAGACTTATTTGAAGAAAAGGAAAAATTTCATGCAAAATGAGGAATTTCTTGGCTTGAAAGTTTTTGAGAAGATAAATTTATAGAGTATAGAAAAGGTCACCTCGGTGGAGGGAACATCTCCCTCTACCAAGGGAAGCTTGAAAAAAAGGAGCACAGAGGAGGCCACCTCGTTAGAGGGACTTTTCCCTCTATTGAGGCAACCTAAAGGTAACAAGTAGGATTTATCTCCTCAGTGGAAGGACTTTTCCCTCTACCGAGGCACAATCTCCTATGTTGAGCTTTTAATTTAATGGAACTATATTTTTTTCTTAGTTCTTGAGCTGATATTTATTCTTGATTATCTGTAATTGATGATTGATGTCAATTTGTTGTTTAATCAGTGCTATGCACGTTTTTTGTTTAATTCACTTAAGTCAATGCATGATTATGTTCTAGAAATTCAGGTAATTATGTGTTGGTAAAGAGTATAATTAAGGCTTAAAATGTTGAATTAAGAATATATTAAAGTTGGATCTCTTAAGAAAGGGTCTAATGGAAGTTTAAAAGTTTACAAACTAAACTTTTATGTTAAGTATTAGATTAATCCTAAATAGAGGATTTGGTATTTATAATGATATTCTAAATAAGATATCTGAATTTACATTGGTTTTCCATAATCACTTGTGTTATTGTTAATTGAGTCATTGCAATAGAAGTTGAGGTGGATAGTCCTTTAGCATAAGTACTTTTCAATATTGAATTTTATCATCTTTTTATATCATTGCTTTGTTTAATTTTTTCAATATTTTCCTTAATTTCATTATGCTAGTTGTTTAGTTTCTACTTTTAATGTAGTTAATTAACAATCTCTTTAAAACATTGGGAATTCTTTTACACGTTATTCACTATAGAATTTGAAATATAGAAAATCTATACAAGCCCTTCGGTATGGTATTTTAGGGTCTTAATTTTATTTTTCTATATTACTTAACTGATCTAGTATACTTGCTAGACACCGGTCACTTTTTTATTAACTTATGTAGGATTTTGTTTGTTAGCTACTTTCTTAATTGCTTTCATGTATTGTTGAGGCATTTACTTATTTACTTTTGCATGCGAGAGGAGAGTGGATTAATGTTTAAAACCCAATTATAAAGTAGCACCCAATCAAGGAGCCAAGTAAGAGTGATATCTCGAACACCAATTTCTATTTAGGCATCCACTATAAGAAAAATGCTATTTAACGAAGGGAATATCGATTGTTAAAGGCCAAAATTTGATCGTTAAAAACTTTTAACGACCGAAAATACTAATTATAACAAGCCCCACGGGTAAAAGTATAGATGACTGAATTTTTCCAACTGGTTGTTAAAATGGTAATATTTCGGTCGTTAAGGGTTTCCATGATTGGCAAAATTTTGATCTTTGAAAGAATTAACGACAATTTTTTATCCCAATCGTTAAAGGAATCCATAACTAATAACATTTCGGTCGTTAGTGACTATTTCTAGTTTTAAATACTAACTTTTAGAGACCAAATTTTTCCCTCACTGATTGTGTTAACTTCCAATGAAGGGATTTTCAATTGTTAGAAATTCATTTTACCGACCTGATTATCCCTTCATTTAATGTGTTCACTTTCAATAAGGAAAATTTTGGTCGTTAAAGGTACATTCTTGCAATCGAATTTTCCTTCATTGAAAGTAAATTCGATGACTAATATTAAATTTTCAAATTTATTAAAATATTTTATTTGAGTAATACCTGCATACATCATTCACACACATATATATCCACAATTATAATTAATAGTCCTTTCATATATTGCAAAATACCAGTTACAAAATATACCAATATTTTAACATTATTTTAACACGATATTTGTCTCATACAAGTTTTTTTAACAAAAATAGTCCCTATCGATAGTAATTTTTATTCAATCACAATCTTCAGAAGAATGCAAAATGAACCTCATAGCTTCCTTATCTATTTTTTAGAAGACCTGTAGAATTTAAAGTATAAATTTATGATTAATATTCATGCAAAAATTAAAGTCAGTAAATTAAATAGCAAAAAACTTAAAGGCTTTTAATTTAAAATAACAGTTACCTTAAATATCCATAACCTCTAACAAGTGTAATTGTATATACACTTCAAAATTTCCAAAAATTGATAGGGGCTACAAAGAAAAAGTAAATAATAATATTAAATTTAATGACATAAATTGTAATATGTTGAAATACAATATGGCGATCTAAAACAAATATACAAACACAACAACAGTCATCAATCAAACAATTGTATTAATAGTAAAGTAGTGGCAAAGAAACTAAACCATAAGAGGATAAATTAATAAAGGGCAGAAAATAGCACAATAGTTCTGGCCTTAATCCCTAGGTTTATCCCCACTTTTATGTCTATACAACAAAAACTTTATACGTTAGTCAATAGAAATCTAAGTATAAAGCATATTTACATATACAAAAGACATATACCATCCAAAAAGATCAACTACAATAAACTAGGTTCAGTCTATAAAAGATTGTGAATGGAATTCAATGTTGGAACTAGGATGCCCTCTATTCAAATAATGATAATAAAAGAGGGTTCAACTTTTGTCCTATCTCTAATCCCTCTAAAGCATATGCACAATAATGTAGTTAAACAAGAGATAATAGTCAAAAAAGAATTTATAAGGCTCAGTAAGGCACAAGATTACAAACTTATATAATTCTATAACAAGCACCCTCAACTCAATAATGCATAAGTAATAATCTAGTTTTAGTTGTTGTAGTTCAAAAATAATTTAATCACATAGAGAAATTTAATTTCTATGGGGCTCTGTAATGCATAAGAATGTAAACATATGTAATTCCATCACAAACACTATCAGCTCAGATCAATGATGCATAAATAATAATCTAGATTTAGTTGTTGTAGTCCCAAATCAATTCAATTGCATTGATAAATTTAAATATTAGTTTTGATCCTATACTATGCTCAATCAAGTAAATCAAACTGTAAAAAAGAATACTATAATCAATATTAGAATTTCATATACAAGCTCAGAAGCCAAGCATAACAAGTATATCTAATCAAAGAACCTCTCAAATGAGGTTCTTCTTACACGTTAGCTTTTCATCATTGCTTTAATAAGATGATACAGATCAACCATGCACAAAATTTCTCTTTTATAGATCAAAGCTAATTTAGTTAATCTAACTTGAAATAGGGTAGTATTTCAAATCAATAGAAGTGAAAGAAAGCTCGAATGACCTAATTGGTAACAGCCTAAATCATGTGGCAAAACTCCTTCCTCATTACTAACTTGTGCAATAAACTAATAGACTTGTTCTTCTTCTTAGTCTTTGAGGTTGCAAGCACCACAGAGAGATCCTTGCTCCTAGATAAATGCTAATAATCTTATTGTTCGCCAATCCTATTAAAAGAATACCAAAAACAATTTTAACTCCCAAAAAATAAAAAAAAGAAAAAAAATACCTGAGTGCTTAAAGGAGTTGAGGTTGTAGAGATTGTTGGTTTTGGAGAGTTATTCTTCTTCATGATCTCCTAAATTACCTGCCTTAGAACTGTCCTCATTTGCAAAATCTCATGTTCATTTTTAAATGCAAGTACTCAAATCTACATAACCATTATTATGACCTAAAAGTTCAAAAATCCCTTTTTATAGAAAGAAATGTAATTAAAGCTGAAACACTATATGAGAAAATTGAAACAATAAAACCAATCCTTACCCTCTAATTTTGAAACAAATTATCTTACAACAACTTACAAATACATAATAAACTTACTCAATTTGTCAAAAATTCCAATCAAGCTAGAGCTACTCAGCTCTAATGAAGCACAAAGAAATTGTAAATGTCATGTTTGGCTAAAATTTGAAACCCTAAAATGTGCATTATACATTTTCAGAGAGTAGTGCATTAAATCAACAAAAATGTAAGTTCTAGAATGTAGTTGTTATTATAATCAAGTAGACAACAACTAATTTAACGCACAAAGGTAGCCAACGAAGAGTGTAATAAAGGTAGCTAGGTTTTTTAGCAACTGAAATTAATTAGTTGTCTTCTACAAATTAAAATGTTAGTATTGACTATAAATATGCGATTATATACTAAAATTAAGAATGCATGAAGACAGCTACTAGATTATAATACCTTTCATTAAGAGTTGTATAGGGAAACTCTCGACAAGCTTGCAACAACTTATTCCAATCTCTTTACATCCTAATAGTTTTACCACCATATGAAAGAGTCTGTACATCCTCTACTTTTGGTAATAATTATCCCACTTCATAATAATTATATCAAAAGTCAATACAAGAACAATTTTCATTAAAAAGTCAAGCATTAAGAATTAAGTGATGAGAATAACACCACAAGGAATGATTATGTATTTTATTATATAAAAATGATCCAATAATTTAATTATTAATTTAACCCTCTCATGCTACAAAAATCTATAAAATTATACATAATTATTTTGGAGAAAGCCTTTGGTATGTGCACTTTTATGGTACTATCGTGGCATTTTCAGCCTTTGATCAAGATCACCAAGATATATTAAAGGGTTAAGAATACCTCTAATTATGGCAGATAAAAGAGTGATGAAACAAGTGTTGTTTAAATTATGTTGTTGCAGTGGTCTTGTAAAACTTTTCTACAATTATAATCAATTATAAAATGAAAAAGAAAGTTTCTAGCAAATTGATTATGGCTAAGTATTTAAAACAAGTCCTGGGGTCAACAAATTTAATAGCTGAAATTAGTTCAAAATGGAATTCTTTTATCATGAACTTTATGTCAATTTAATTGACATTAATCTTTAAATTCACAAAATGTTTTTAAAGATCATGATATCATTCTAGTTTCATTTAAAAAAACCATATGCTATCTAGGACCAAAATATAGAAACAACAATTAAAAACTTTATTTTGAGGGATACAATGTAAAAACTTTTAAAAATTTAGAGACTTAAAAATGAATTTTATGGAAATAAGACCCATTGGTTAACCAAATATCCACAAAGTGGGGATGTTCTACAGTTGTTGAGGGTGACTGATGATCAGTTTATAGCTATAACAATAATAAATTTGATATATCAAAGCAATAGAAAATTTGTTACCTCAGAATTACAGCAAAAACTAAATATGCCAAATTCTTTCTTGTATCCAACCAATAATTTTTGCTCAACAATGAAATGCTCCAACCCCTGCCATACTAAGTCATTATGCTCCATCTCACTAGTGAATGTAAAATTAAGAGCAAAATGAACAAAATGGATAGTGTTTAAACAATTAAGGTTTTTTTAGCTTTAATTGTTATCGATATTTCTTAATGTTCAACTTTTGTTTGCAGATAGGACTAAGCTCAAGCAATTATAAAATATAATCACTATCTGAAGATATGACAATAGGCTAGCTCACAAATAGTTTTCCTATGATCATAGGTCATGGTTTCACATTAGAAATAAAAACAAAAGTAGCCAAAATCAAAAGAAAATGCCAAACAGAAAAAATTTTACCTCATACATAAGACTAACAACTTCAGAATTATCTTGTAGTAGATCATAATGTTATTTCTTTAGCCTAACATTTATCTCCCATAAAATGCTGAGTCAACCTTTCCTCATCAAGCCATCGAAACAGGTTGAGAAAAGGACCTATGAACTCGAATCATACTCTATATTGTACATTTCTTGGGCCTAATGGTGGTGAGATATGTATTGGATACAGTGCCTCAATTCCTCATAAATCCCCTTCCACAAAAGCTCAAGCGGAGAATTATAATGCTTGTGTTTGAAATAGTTTTACATCTCCAACAAAGGGCCCATCAAATTGCAAAAGCCATACTAGGTATTGATTTCTTTAGTAAACTAATTAAAAAATTAAATGCATATGCAAAACTGCTAGAAAAAATAAAAAATAAGATGTATCATAGTAGGGAAATAAAATAGAGTTGTTAATGTATGTGCAACTATTTTTAATTAATATGTGGGAAGAGAAACCAACCCCCAAAGTGCCAAGAGTAGAGGTAGGGGATTTGAACAACGATGCATGAGTTTGCCGACGGGTTTAAACATGAAAGAGATATGTAATTAATTTTACATTAGCTAGTTTGATGAAGCATCTTCTAAAAAATGAACCAAGAAATGGAGACTATTTAAATAAATTCATAAGTTCAAAATAGAATAAAGAAATCTACAAAAGGACATAGTTTGCACAAGTGTATTAAGACCTAGAAATTGAAACAACAAAATCATCTTGAAAATAATAACAGAATTCCATTTTAAAACTCAAAAATCAATATATCAAATGGAAAAACCTAAAAACTTAGTTGAAGGGGTTAGATATCTAAAAAATGAATCATGAGCACAAAACAGGACCAAATTGCTTACCCTTTGATATCCCCAGCACATTCTTAAATCATCATTACGGAAGCTATTTTTGCAAAACATTAGAGGGTGAATGCCATTTCTATTTAGGTTTAGTGTGGATTGCATTTAGTTTAGGTTTGGAAGAAAATAAACAAAGTAAAACAATTTTGTTTTTTTAATAATATAGCTAAGAACATTTTTAGAGGCAAATGAATTTGGAGTCTCACTTTTTTTAAGCCAGTAACCACCATATTTGTTATCTTTCAACCACCGAATTAGAGCTCCTTACTATAAAATAATAGGATTTAAGATTTTAAGATCGGATTAAGTTCCCTTAGTTATTGGTATATATCTAAAGACCGAATTTTTATCCCTTTGCTAAATTTTGGTCGTTAAAAATCAATTTTCTTGTAGTGATCAAAAGTTTGAGATTCATTTCCCAATATTTTATTGGGTGGCAACTCTATGATACCTCCCCCTTAAGCCCACATTGGATGCCTTCATAGGTTGACCATTAACTTTAGATAAGGTCTAAAACCCTTTTCTATTGTGAAGTGGCAGATTTTTGAGTTATAGTGAGCCTTATCCGATCTTGGACCCCAAAAACAAGCCTTCAAGAACCTAACCTGAAATAAGGGTGCTCTAACACGAGTCGCGGTTGCCTTTTCGATTTTTGACCTATGTTGCTTTTTCTTTCTTTTTTTTCTATTTTGGGTTTTTTTCTTTTGGGTTTCAACCTTAGAACCTTCTTTAATTTTTTGGTGTAATGGCTTGGCACTATAAAGTATATTAACTTGCACTGTGTCATCCACAGACTCACAAATGTAGCAATAGGGACCCCTAATGCTATGGCCACCATGAACTACCCATCAAATCATGTTTGTAATGTTTTCATATTACTGGAAAATATGCATTCATGAGGGGTCACTTGGAATGAAAAAGCATTTTTGTAGCTTTACATATACACCATGAGCTATGAGGTGGTCATAATCCATATTGCCAAACTTGATGCTAATAAATCAATTGCAATATGCAACATGTTATCATATGTGTGTGGATAGGTCTAAGGTTGCAAAATTTCACTTTATATTCAATCATATGGATCAATCACTAGTAAAATGTGAAAAATGAATAATTTTACTAGTTCACCCATGGTAACCCTTCTCATTTCTCCATTGGGAAAGGTCCAGCCCTATGAGGTTGCTTTATGATTGTTTCAACTGACATAGTGGAGATAGGAGTGGCATATTTCAATGAGCCACCAAAAATAATTCCCTTTGACATAAAGGAAAAGCATATGGGTTTGTAATAATTTTATGAACTATTTTCTATCTTGTAGAAGGGTAGCTCTTTTGGGATTGCAAAAAATTAGAGCACCTTTTACTCATGCACGGTAGGGAACTTGTCTTTGATACATAGTGTGACACATGTTAAAGCTCACTCGATTTTGGTTGAGTTATTGGACGCCCACTTTTAAGGTCCAAGATCAGATAAGGCTTACTATATCTCACAAGTTGGCCACTTTACAACATAAAGTGATTTAAGTCCAATCTATTATAGATGTTTTATAACACCCCAAATATGGCCTTAGTAGAAAATATGAAAATTTAGAAGATTTATATGCAATTTAAATGTTCATTTATTCTAATAAGGTCATTATAGGGGTGAGAAAGTGATTTTTCATATTAACAATGTGGGAATTTATAATATATGATTAATTGAAGGGTTAAATCATGAATAGATTTAATTATATGACAAATGTTATAAGAAAGTTAGAAGTGGGGTTTGAATTAAGAAAGACTATACATTAAAAGGTAAATTAGTTACATGCATTTAAAGAAGGGGATGAATGGAAGTTTGCCACCCATATATATATAGAAAAGATGGTTAGTGGAAGAGACAAACTCTTTGTATGGTGGAGTTCATCTTGGTCGGCAACTTCTCTCTCTTCCTTCTTATTTCTTCTTTGTTTTCTTCTTTCATAAGATCAAACCTTTTCCACTCTTAATCTTCATGGAATTCAGGGTGCAAGTGATGATGTTTAAGAGAGTTTTTGAACTAAATTCCAAAGGCAAGGAGAATATAAGAATTTTCTTCTTCTTCTCCTTCTTTATCTGAATTTTAAGGTTTGTATACTTTGATGGGGAGGAAATTCTTGATTTTAAGACAAGTATAGGTGACATGTTTACAGAGGAAGATAATAGTAAGAAGAATAAGGGTAAAGGAGTCTTGAAGGAGTAGGAATTCCTAATGGTTTCGGCTAAGGTATGGGACTTATGTGGTTTTGTGTTTATATAGATCTTCTTGTTATTTCACCTGCATGCAAATTGAAGTCTTTGACTAGAATCTATAAATGTTAATGCATGTTAAAAATGATGAAAGAAATTAGAATTCTTAGAGGGATTATTCCTTAATAGTTTAACATTGTTGAATAATTATACTTCTAAAAGAGCACTTAGCATGAAAAGACCCTTAACCTTTCGTGGTATACACATGTTTCATATTATGTTTTGATGTCAGATTATGGAATCTAAATTAGAGGTATTAATTGGAAGTGCTATGGATTAATAATGCATGAAACCTAGGATAAAATGGTGTAAAGCTTGAGTAAGCTATTTAGGCATAAAAAGGAATCCTTACAAGAGCTGCTGTTAATGAAAAGATATTGGAATTGTATAATCCACATCTGTCGTGGTCGCGACAATGCACTATATGTGGACTTTTATTTATGCCTTGGTCACGCTCACGACTTACATTTGTAATATGTACCTTTCTCTTATTGCCTTGCTTTTGTATGAGAGAACTTGTTATACCATCTTAGCACCTCTACAGATTACGAACAACACTATAGCATGCCAATAACCCATATGAGCATCGTATTGATATATGCATAGTTAAAGTATGACTAATGAATTCATTGAATTATATGATATAATGCAATTGAATTTTATGACATGTTAAAGAGTTTCATATGTGTGGCATGTGTTATGATGAGCAACCAACCAGGTATGTTCCACTACTTGATTGAAAAGGGCATGTTATCCACATATGAGATAGGTATTGAAAGTAAGTTAAAGGAACATGAAATGCCATATGATTGATTCATATGAAATATGCCATAGTGATGAATTAATTGTTACATGACTATAGACACATTTCAATTGCATGATATAAGAATGAATATGTCATATGAAAAGAGACTCAATTAAAGTATTGTTGGGTTTGGTTTGACCGATCCATAGTATAGCGATGTCGTTTTAGTCTACAATTTTAATATCTTTGAATATCTACAGTATTCAATACCATCAGGTATTTATAGTCTCGTTATTTGCTTATGGAACTTTACCAGCCTATAAGAGGTTAAAAAAAGTTATTTTAGGCTATAAAAGATGGTTATAATCATTAAACTATAAATGTGCATGTTTTTATGCCCATATTATGATTACCTACAATTGTCTTCCATACATGTTTTATACATGATATATTGTTTATGACTAAAAGGAATCCACATCATTAAAAATAATTCTATTGTATGCCTTGTGTATAATCACAATGAGATACAAGTTGAACTAATCCATTATGATAATTGCCATGTATATGTGTTTGTATATATATATATATATATATATTACTATGTTTCATAAATGAGTATTGTATGAAAGGCTTGTATATGTGAATATATGTTTCATTTGGTATGTGTCCTCTAGGTTAAAAATCGTAGGATGGCAACATATACATTTAGTGACTAGGGATGTGTCCTCTAGGTGCATTCCTTTGTGTGGGTTACTTCGAGCCACCTTTTGCATTGTTGCTCATTGTGTTCACCAATATGGAAAGTGTTGGGATATTGTTAGATGTCTCCTAGCTTTTTTAGGTGGTATTCTCTCCACTAGCTTCATATCATGTTACTATCAACTTTAGGTACGACTATCTGTGTAGGCCGTTATAAGAGATTAGTGCTTCTAATTTCACTACTTCTACTAAATACAAGGTTATCAGTCAAGCAGTTCACAACAGGACCCATCAACTTAGATCTCTAAAAAGAGACATAAGTTGAGTATAGATAATAGATTAGATACAATCAAAAAATATGTTTTTTCTTTTATTAGAATTGTTAAATTTGAACCTGCAAAAGGACAATTTTGAACATATTAATAACTGTTTGAATACAAATGTGAACTTTCTATCTAATTTTATTACACATGATCATTATTCAACATAAGCTAAAAAATAAATGTTGTCCAATCTCCAAATGAAATTTTAAAAGCATTCAAACTCCTATCATCTATCAGCCCACTCGTGTTTTCTTAATTGATTATTTTCTCATGACCTATAATTTTTGCCCAGGATGACTCTTTTTTGGTTTTCACCTTGATAGGGCTCCCAATTTTAGAAAGGCCATCATTTTTTTTCAACATATGGGGATTTTATTATCTTATTTTTCTATTTTGAGTCTAGCTATATAACCTTTTTAGTTTGTCAATGTTGACCAGCTCCTTAAACTTATAGCCATCATTATTGATTAAGATAGTTGCCTCCTTAGATATAAGCTTTGTCAACATGAAAGATCCTTCCCAAATAGTTTTAAACTTGCCCCGAATGTCTGGAATTCCTGGCTTGATCTATATAAATGGGAAATCCCCTTCTTTCAAAGAATACTTTCTAACCTTCTTCCTAAATGAGCAAGCTAATCTCTTTTGATATATCTGGTTGTAATAGCAAGCTCACAATCTTATCCCTATCTAGTAGGTTAAGTTGTAGCAACCTCTATTTGGTCCACTCTATTTTGGGGGACTCAGCTTCAAAGATGAACCTTAAAGATTGATGTTTAATCTCTATTAGAAGCACAACTTATGTCCCATAATCAAGAAAATAAGGTGACTTTGGTCGAAGTTCTAGCTATAGTTTTATAACCTCACAATGCAAAAGGCAGCTTATCATCCTAGTCCTTATAAGCTCAAACTATCTTATCTATGATCCTTTTGACATTTTTCTTAGCTGTTTTGATTGTTCCATTCACTTAAGGTTAATAAGGTGAAGACATATGATGCGAAATCCCATAGATCATTTAACAATATTAAGCAAGCAACATATATAACTATAAGGAACATACCTTCACCAATACAATAAAGGATAAGGCATTAGCAATGCACAAAATCATTATGCATATGGCTTTTTAATTCCAATATGTATATGTGTAGCTATATGTTGTATATGTGTGTGTGTGTGTGTGTGTGTGTGTGTGTGTGTGTATATGTATATGTATATGTATATGTATATGTATATGTATATGTATATGTATATGTATATGTATATGTATATGTATATGTATATGTATATGTATATGTATATGTATATGTATATGTATATGTATGTGTGTGTATGTATATTTATATGTATGTATGTAAATGTATATGTATATACATATACATACATACATACATACATTTATACACACACACACACACGCACACACATATACTTACATATATATATGTATGTATGTATATGCGTGTGTGTGTGTGTATAAATATATATATATATATATATATATATGTATGTATATATGTATGTATATATATATGTATATGTCTATGTATATGTATATATATATGTATACATACATATATATATATATAAGGTAGCACCCAAACGTACAAATAAAATACCAGAAGGAAATAAATAATAGTCCCTCATAGGAGTGAAGCTGTATTGTCTGACCAGTGAAGCAAACCCAAATGGGATCGGCTACAACCCAAAAGAGGTTGTTTATGATCCAAATGGGACCATGTCTGTATATTATGACCCAAATGGGCTCGAGATTGTGCTATCATAGCTGCAAGGTACCCTTATAGGCTTGCCTATCTATCCACATCCTTGATAAAATGTAGGTAGTTAAATATCTTTATTTTATCATTCTGTACTTTAGTCCAGCCATGTAAATACATACATATGTATAACCATGAGTATGGCCATATATCATTGATTGTGTGTAACATTCTGTGAACACAATGTCATAAGCATGCTATGGTGACTATATTCTATATTTATAATCAAAGACATGTAATTATCATATATAAGTGAAAGTGAACCTTATCACCATGTTATCTTTATTCACATAATATGTGTACGTATGTCTATATTTACTTTTTCATTAAGTGTATGCCATGTTTTAAAGCAAACATTAATTATACTTATACTTTCATGCCTGTACACTTCACTATTGTACTAATACGATGAATTAATAATAAATCTAATAATATGGAAATAAACATATGTAAATTGTCATTTCATTTATCATACTTGTATATTAATTATACAATTTACACATATAAAATTATATAAGAAGTTACACAATCTCTAGTGTTTATACATGTATCTTTAACATCATATAATAACATGAGTAACTATAAATAAACATATATCACTGTAATTATATACTTTAGCATGCTATTTTAGAAATAAAAAACTTGTAGGCATGAACTTGTATTCTTATACATTTTCAATTCTTATGAATATATCTTTTTAATAAAGTCTTACATGTACCAATAGATATATATGAGGATCCACAATCACATATCGTAGTACAAATAACTATAAATATACTTTATTCGAGTACAATCATATGATAGCCATATATTTTTAACATATGTGTATTTCATTGAAGGTCCTACTATATGTTAACAATGTACCTTATCATACTAACATAAGAGCATATGAGTGCATTACTGAATTATAAAACCTTAAGTCGCATGTATATTAATGTCCTCTATACTCAATATTCCTTTATACAACTTTATTTCCATATGTCATTATGTTTCTCACATGCTGGATGTTGTATAATATCTTTATTTTTATGTTTAAAATGCACTAAAAGTATTTTGGAAGGTTTAGACAAGCTTTGATATCAATTTGGATCCTATATATAAAATTTAAAAGGAAACAGGGGAGGGTCATGGTCATTACTAATTTGTACTCACCATGAGATAGTTGCATATCCAATTCTGGATAGTCTCATGGTCATTACCATTTTAATATTGACTGTGAGGTCCATCCTGTCCTAAAGGTAGATTTCCAAAATAATTTTTATGCTAATTTTGACCAAACAAATGATATTTTCAATCAAAAAGGACTTCTACAAAGTTTTTTCACTGTGTTTCTAATTTTAGGATCATTAAAAATTACCTCATTTTCATTTCTAAATCTAAGGATAATAGTAAAACACTAAAGATTGCTCCTAATGATAGGGTTACAAGAAATTTCAATTTTCAAGCCAAGTTTTGTCATGTATAGAGGTAGAATTAGACTTTGTATTTTCCATAGAAAATCTAGATACAAAAATCTAGTTTGTAACCCAATTAGAATTAATCAATTTGCAATTTTACAACTCAACATATTAACAATTCAATTCCACTAGGTCAAATGAACCCATTAACATATTTTTAACAATTAAGAGATTTTCAATCTTTTTGAAACACTTAAGTAGAATTTCTACTACTTGAAGAATAACACTTATCACATTATTCTTCCAATTTTGCTCCTGAATGCACTACTTTCATGTTCAATTATATGGATTTAACTTCCATTTACTAATCAAACCAATTTTCATGAACATAAGTAGAGATCATCATCTCAATCCCTACTTAAATTTTAATTTCATCCTAATCTACTCTAAATCATTTATATATGACAACTCACACATCAAAATCCCATCTCTTTGTTGAATACCATACTTCATTTCAACCCTTTAAAACTTCTTTACCATTGTTCTTCCTACTCCTTTGTTCTTCTATAAAGAATCATGCATTTCTTGCATTAGAACTCAGTTTCTATCACATAAAATCCATTATAAAAAAAGGAGGAAGAAGAAGATGATGACGCTAAAAGATGGATTGCAGTAATTTCTATTACCTTCTCAATCTCCTCTCAAAACTCTTTTAATCCAAGCACTTAGAACAAAAAACTTAAGAGTAGTAGAGAGAACATGCAAATTATTTAGAGAGAGATGAAAGAGGGGAAAATTTGCATTTTCTCTTGCTTTTCCATCTCCCTCTCTTTAAGAACCCAAAATGACTTCTCTTTAATATGCAAAGGCTTAGAGTTTAAATGGGAGTATAAAATATCCTTATACTCCCTCATTATTTGCATGTTAGATATTGTCTTTTCACATTTCTTTCTCTTATAAAATTAGCCCCATATTTTCTTTCTTTCTTTCTTTCAATATTGACCCTATAATTACTTTCTTTCCTTTAATTATACCCCAACATCCTTTACTTTATTATAATTGGCCCATTAAATCACACTTATGTCTAAATTGATCACTTAACTATATTTTTATTCCAACTATACACATGGTAAAATAACTATTTTACCTTCTTTCACTTAAAATAATAATTATCAATGTCTTAACTTATAATACTTTAGTTAATTAAGCTTAATAAGACCTTAACGTCATATTAATTCCTATGAATCCTCTTAAGCCCAATGTTGGGCCCTTACAATTTAGCCTAATAACAAATGCTTTCGATGTCTTTCTCTTTCTGAATTTAGCACTTGCTTCCTTTATGAGGCGAGGGAACTACTAAGACTATGGTTTTTCTACAAGAATTTGAAAAGCCATTAAAGGGTGAATGCTTCATCCATGTCATCATTGATGTCCATGTAAGCTTTAATCCTATCCCATTCTTAACAGTTAACATAACTTTTTTTTATCAAGACTTGTCCGCTCGAGTGACTAATCTTTATCAATCTCTTCTTCAGAGTTAACTATGCCTAAAAAATGATCCCTCAGGGTATGACAATGGTCTATCTTATAATATTTATAGTGATGGTAGGCATAATATTGATCGGCTCTGTGCATTGGCTTTCCTTGATTCCTTGTCGGCATAGGCAGCAAAAGTAATGGCTTTCCTTGCTCATTGAGATGAATAAAGCGCCAAGATAGTTTTTTACCCATAATGCTATAGTGATACTAAATTGTTAATGGAATTTTTAGCCCCATATTGCCTTTAATGTTCATTTTCTTAAATAAGTGTTCCTCTTCTGACTTGTAATGCTGGTTGATGGCCAAAGTCTAAGATGTAATAGCCCTACAATTGGCAAAGTATCATTGACTATGGTCATTCTACCTTGTGGTGTTGCAAACTAAGATCCAACTGACAGTGAAAGCAATCCCTCAATATTAATCATTACTTTCTTCTCAAATTCCTTAAACATTCTTTCTAGTAATTCCTAAAGCCTCCTATCCAGCCTTCTATCTAATTCATCTTGTAGAGCCAAAGGCATCGAGGAAAAAGTTAATATATCTCTTAAAGTAGATATTTTTGGCCCAAGATCTTCTATCCTTTTACCTATCCCTACTTGTTGTCTCTCATCGTCATTCATTTCTTCTTCTATTGTAGTCTTTGTACTACCTTTAGAAAACTCACTGTAACCAAGTACTGACCTAAATTTAGACTCAAACTCTAAACTCAACTCTGGTTGCTCAAACTTGGAACATCGAACAAGGTGGCCATTTGACTCTCTAGACTACCTAAATGAATTTATAACTACTATAAAAATCAAACATCAAGGATAACGGATAATGATAACAATTGAATATGGTATAAATATAGTGCATAAATACATGAATGTATTTTTAGACATCAATTACAACCACATACAAGTAAGACAAGGCCTTCCAAACTTATTACTCCTACACAAGACGTTGTGTGGTCTTTTTCCTAGGTGGGCTTAGCTTATAGGTCAATGGGAAACCCAATGGACATGTATGGTGTATGGTAGAAATCAACAACATAACCTATCTTAATTGAAAGCACAAGCATATGGGTTTTGGCCATCAGCTATTAAAATAATTAAAATAGGTTAGGTTAGGGCCACCAGGGCATGGTAGCCTTTGATGAGTACCACCTAATTATTTGAATTTGTTTAATACAAAAAGGCCTATATAGCAAATAAGAATCTAATAAGGTTATAAAACCTAGGAGAGGTAGCTGTTGTTATTACATACGCTTGTAATCAGGTGGTGAAACTTTAAGGCTACCTAAGCATAATCCCTACCAATAGATCGAGCTCATCATGAGCATGACGACTGATAGGTCACCATTTTCTATGCTAATTGGTACTAGACTTTAGTTGGTGGTTCTCTTTGACACCTCCCAACATTGATTGAATCTATGGCATTTTTAGAGATAAAATAGGGGCTAAAATAGGACACCTAACATAATTCTAAAGCTCTTGCTTGAATGCAAAAAATGCAATTTCAAAAAGAGATAAGACTAACAACAAAAACCCAATTATAAATAATTTAACCGAGATAATTTTAAGAGTAAAGTCTCTTATCCTAAGTGGAGTCACCACTGTGGCATGCGCCAGAGCCCACTCAATTTTTGTTGGATTTTTGGAGGCCTATTTTTATGGTTCAAAACTAGATGAGGCTTACTATAACTCACAAATTGGTTAAGGCATCCAATGTTGGCTGAAGAGGCTGGTTTCACGAAGTCATCACCTAATAGAGCATTGGAAAATAAATCTCAAACTTTTGAAGCCCAAAAAAAGGTTGGTGTTCAGGACATCACTATTACATGGCAACCAGGTTAGGAGTTTCATATAATTAGGTTTTTATTATTAATCTACTATCTCCCTTCTCACATAATGCATTGCAATTTAATTAAATAAACACGTCAAATATCTTGATAAGTGGTAAGCAATGTAAGTAATGAAATAAATAAATAATTTAAATAATCCTATTTTAACTATTACAAAAGCAAATTATCAAAAATGAAAATTAAAATACATACATAAATCGGGCTATTTATTGTTTTGACAACATCTGTTCCCTTATGCTTATTTAAAAAATAAGAGATGGAGAGTCCTTGTTAATTTTTAGAAAACATGAGATGAGTGATCCCAATTTTAATTAAAATAGGACTTTTTTGATTTGTGGTTTTGGGATAAAAACTGTACATTAGTCCATGTTATTTTTGAAAACCCAATTTAATTAAATAAAAACCATTTTAGTCCTTTTTTCATTAATTATGCCAAAAAATCATTTTTTACATTCCAAAAATTTAAATACATCAAAAATAATAATTAAAGTGCAAAAGGAAATAAATTCATAAAGTATACTAGCCATAAAATAATTAAATAATGCAAAAGAATAAATGTGATAAAAGTAAAGAGGGGAGAAAGAAGGAAAAATTGCTTGAAGACTACCTCTAAAACATGCTAAGCATGATAAAACTCCATAAATGCATGGAAAATAGTGACTCAAGGAAACACACAAAAAGACAAACTATTTAGCATTTGAAATCAAAATAAATCGATTAATTAACTAAAATAATATAAACATGCATATAGAAGTATAAAAATTAAATCACAGAATACTAAACATGCATAACCAAAGCAAAAAGGAAACCTAAAACATATCTAAACATGCAAAACAAATTAAATTAACAAAATAACACAAAAATATACCTAAATAGGGGCTACAAATGCCCTAAAACATGATAGACAACCTAAGAAAGAGATGAAAGATAGGATGAGGAGAAGGTTCTGAGATGTCCCATCGGTCACGTTGACTAACGGCCATCTATCAGACCTTATTCCTTTTTATCATTGAAAGAACAAGCAGAATGCAAAAAATTCAACCAGAAAGGAGAAAACCAAGTTAAAATTTTAAACATGCAAGTCTAAGGCCATAAAACATGCCAAATCTATGGAAAAATAATAAAACAAAATTTAAAATGTACTAGCTAATAAGTTGCAATTATTTTAATATTTTTTTGTATTTCTTGGCATTATTTTTTGCGTTTTTATTTGTTTTAGTATTTATTATTTTATTTTATTTTTATCATGTTGGTTTATTATGTTTTTATAGTTTTTAGTATTTGTAGGTTAATTTTAGGTGTTTTGGATAAATTAAGAGCTTTCATGGAGATCTAAGGCTAATTTTAGGCTAAATTTGGCAAGTGGGCAAAATTTACAATAAAACACAGTAGTGTTTTTACAAAAACACAACTGTGTAATCTAGTCATTAATAGCCCAAATGATTCTTGTACAATCCAGCAGCCTAGGCTTAATTTTATCCAACACACAACTATGCTTCTTACAAAAACATAGTTATGTTTTTATCTAGTCTTCATATAAAAGCACATTTTTATCTTCTTTAAAGTGGGGATGAATTAGAAGATGGGTGTTAGATTAGATTAGGATTTATTTTCATCATCTTAAGCACTATAATGTAGCTTTTTTCATTTATATTTAAACAAGATTGAATTTTAATTTAGTTGTCACCTCTAAATTTTAGAATAATTTAGCTTAGATCTTTCATTTTGGGATTCAAAAAAAGATTTCAAAGAGAAAGAAGAAGGAACTTCAAGATCTAATTTCTCTAATTAAGAATGCATTATAAACTTTATTATTATTATGTTTTTATAACTATATTCTTGATGATTGAATAGTTCTTTTAGCTTAGAAATTCTTGAATCATTTTTTGTTTTTGGATATTTTGATTTAGTGGGTATTTTCATGTTTTCTTTTATTTTTTATTGTGACTTTTCTCTACAATTTGATGATTGTTTAGTTTAACTTTGATTTTATTTGAAATGATGGTTGAATTTAGATTTAAATGATTTATTTATTTGTATATGCTCCGTTATTGCATTTTCTGCATCTAAAGTCTTTCATGATTCCTATTGGAGGTCTTAATCTCTAACTATAGATTGCATTTGGTTCAAATTTGTTGGGAAATTGACGGGTTTTTTGGTAAATGGCTTTTGAATGGGAATTTATTTGATACCTAGGATTTATAGGCTAGTTATTAAGCTAATTAGTAGGCTGGCTCCATAATGGGAAGCTTATTGGTTAGAGTAATTTGTTCCAAAATTGGAAACTTGTGGTTTGTTGAGTTATTTAGAAGTTTATATCTATTTTATTTTATCCATATCCATTTGCAAGTATAAGGATATCCTTAAGCATTTCATTTATCTTTGATTGATTTCCTTAATTATTGTTTATTTTCTATTTTTATTGATCATTTTTAATTTTAATTTCTTGCTTAGCATGGAACTTCCTCCAATTCACACTTGGAGCAAGCGTGATTTTTTTCAGATTAATTCCACTCATTTATAGGTATTTTATTTAGCAACCCTTTTTCTCTCGGGTTCGATATCTTGGGGTCTCAAATAAATTCCCTTATAGTACTTAGCTGATCTAGTGTACTTGCTAGCTTCTGATCAAGTTTTTGGTACCATTGCAAGGGAAAAAGCAGTGTTATTTGTTTGATATCTTTAGTTGAGTTAGTTTGAGATTTTTATTTTTAATTGTTATTGTTTTTCGTAGGTAGATTTCAAGGCATTTTCAAATGGTACAAGATTATTATGAATTGGTTATTTTGAGAGCACAAATGGAAGAATTGAAGCAGGAAATGCAAGAATTGGAATGCTTACATCAACCTTCAATAATCTATTCATCTTCATCCTTTGAAGCACTTTTTTCTCCATGGATATCACAAGAGTCTAGTGCCTCAAAAATTCAAGTTCTTACACTTTATAGGGAAAAATGTCTGAAAATATGTATTTTGCGATGGAAAAATAATTCCATCGTAATTAATGGAGGGAAATTTTCCGCCTAAATTTATCGACGAAAATTAGCGATGGATTTGTAAAAATCCGTCGTAAACTTGGCGCCAGTATTTCGCTGCTAAAATTTTCGTAGGTAAATTACCGGCAAAAATCTTCTTTCATAGGTAAATTACCGACAGAATCCTATTTTCGTGGGGAAATTCCCTACAGAAATAATTTTTCGTAGTTAAATTACCGACAAAAAATTATTCCGTCGGAAAATTCCTGACGAAAATAGGATTCCGTAGGTAAATTACCTACGGAATATGTTTCCGTCGGTAATTTACCGACGGAATTACTTTCGTCAATAATTTACCTACGAAATTCTATTGCCGTCGGGAAATCCCTACGGAATCATATTTTTGTCGGTAATTTACCTACGGAAATATGATTTCGTAAGGAAATTGAAAAATTGAATTATATAAGTTAATCTAAACTAAATTCATGTAAATTTTTTATTAGTATCTATATTAATAATAAATTTATATCTAAATAAGTTATCTTATCATTTATTGTAAAATAGAAAATGATTTTATAATATTTAGTATTTTGAATTGCAACGTGTATTTATAAATAAATTTGATATTTATATAAATTGAACCTCCATTCCTTTGTCATTATGTTTTGAGATGTAAATCTCTTATCTTGTACTTTTTCAACTTTTGCCGTTGATTTTGTTTCATAGTAATAAAGTGGCTTGTTTGCCTTAAAAAAATCACATATCATTATATATTAGCCATTATCCAATATTAAAGACAATTAATTCATCTAATATGATGTGGTCATGTAATTTTTACCTCCAACAAATAAGCTTTCTAATAAGCTATTTTTGTTAAAATTATAATAGTACTATATTTTTATTTTTGTATAGCATGCACGAGATTGGTGCTTCTTTCACAAGACTTTTAAGTTGAGAGAAAGTGATTAGTTAATTCTTTGGTAGGTGGCAATTAATATCATGAAAACTTGTTATAATATCATAAATTGGAGCTCCGTATTTTTCTTGCTTTTTTAAAAATTCCCCTAAAAAAGCCCTACATTAACTAGAGTATATTATTAAAAAAATTAAAATCATATTATATTGAAATAAGACAAGCATTATCAAAAAAGAAAAAAATAATAAAAGAAAATAAGAAATTAGCAAATTAACTACATATTCTGAAAATAAAAAAGTAAAATATAATACTAATAATTTAGAACAAATATATAGAAAGGAAGGTGGAATCCAACTTTAATAAAAACAATCATAGCAACATTAGCTACAATAGTTGCCAATGGCAAAAATTAGTTAATTAATTATGACTATTTTTATATGATTTTCATTTTTATTTTTTAAATACTAAGTAAATAGTGAAAAACGACACCGTATATTGGAGAGTGGAGCCGAGGAGAGAATTGCAGTACATGTTTCATTCTACTTCAGTTATCTATCCGTTATTCCTTATTACTAAACTACCAGCGGAGGACAAAAGCATAAATTCGTTGTTAACGAATTTGGAAAAACGACACCGTATATTCATGCCACAATACGTCACCGTTAAGTGCCTTCAAAAATCCTAGTGGAAGCATGCTGGGGGACCTATAAATGCTTCTACTTCCCTAGAGAAGAATGGAAGAAGGCACTCGGAGCCGATAAAAAATGTCAAAGCAAGGTAAAGCTAGTTTCTCATCTGATTTTCCTCTACTCTCTCATCTACCAAACAAGAATTTATCGGTCTATAGTTCTATTGGTGATCCTTTGTTGTTGGTCATGTCATTTTTTAAGAAGGGGTGGATCTATTGGGAACAACTTTAGGATGTCACTGGGTCTGCCAATGGTAGCGACTGTGAACTGCGCTGACAACACAGGAGCAAAGAATCTGTATGTCATTTCGGTGAAGGGAATCAAGGGCTGTCTCAACCGCTTGCCATCAGCTTGCGTAGGAGATATGGTGATGGCCACTGTGAAGAAGGGAAAGCCAGATCTCAGGAAAAAGGTTATGCCTGTTGTCATTACTAGGCAGCGCAAACCCTGGCACAGAAAGGATGGTGTCTATATGTACTTCAAAGGTTTGCTTCACTTTCATAGTAGAATTTCATTTCTTTGTTTGATTTTTTTCCCAATTTAGCCACTTGTTACATTTTTTTTGTTGTCTTCATTGCTGCTTGGTGTCATGGGTGCGCCATTGGCTCTGGTTCACGTCAGCACCGTGGATCCTTTGCCTCACCTTAGTATCAAAGACACACCCATTATAATTTTCTCTTTCTCTATTGTGTGGTTTTTTTGACCCGACGAGGGTACTTGAAGGGGTTTAATTGAAGAAAGCAAAATCATGGTTTTTTTTAATACCTTCGGTATGAAACTGGAGTAGAGATGCTGGTTACTTCTTTTTTAATTTTTTGGATTTTCAACCATTTTTTTTCTAGGTATATTTAACTCTTTGCTAGTAGTTGAATGTGATATCCATAAGATTTATTACCTTTCTTTTTCATTTTTTGGTTAATTTTCTGTTTGGACTGTGAGAAAATTGAGGTTTACCGTCCTAGGTGCTAGTGTTTTTTGTTTTTACCCCAAATTCTTCAGAAGTTTGGGATCAGTGGTTTAGGTTTATTTTCCTTGTTCCATTTGTTTTCCTGGGTTAAAAACATATCAAAAGTACACTTAATAAAAGAACTGATGTTTTGCTTGTTAGTCTAAAATAGGCTGTTGCTAGTTGGCAAAATTCATTTTTGGATTTTCTTCATATAAAAGAACTGATGTTTTGCTTGTTAGTCTGATTCATTTATTAAACTATCTCTCCATATACTTCTCTCCATATGGCATCAAAGCCTATCCTAGAGAGTAGTGCTTCCAGTTTTGTTTGTTCAACCTTGTTGGGTGACTAGAATATGTTAGTTCCATTATAAGGATGAGCACCTCCCCATACACTAAAGTTGGAAGGCATTTTATAAAGGAAAAGTTAGTTTTTATTTTCTAGAAAGGTTGAGATTCTATTAGGTGAAGTGGATTATTGGATTTGGGTCAAATTGGATTTACTCTAGATTTGAAGGTATTAATCCTTCATATCCTAGAGAATTAGAGTTAGAGTCGATCTCCAACTCTTCTCTAGAAAAAAATGTATAATTAGGGTTTTCAAATAAGGGAGATCTTTAAAGTTTTAGGAAGAATATGTTTTTAAGATAGAGAAAGTAATTCTTTGCTTTTGAAACTAAGGTTTAATGTAATCATTCACAATAAACAATACATAAATCTTTTTATTCCTAAAAACGAAAACTGAGGATCAAAGTGGAGATCAATGCTTCCAGTTTCACATAATTGAGAACATCCTAAGGGTAATATTTTAGGTTTCAAGATAGTTTTCTGTAGTTTAGGTCATGAACATATAAATATGTTTATTGTTTTGTGATACTATAATGTATGATTTTATGTTTAATTGTTTGATTGGATGATTCTTGAGATGCCATATTTTGCCATGATGACGTAAGACTGTTTAATGCATTAGAAGAACATGTAAATATTTATCTTCCTTTTTTTATTAATATTTAATTCCTTGAGTTAAAATTATATTTTGTATGCTACTTATTATTTTTATTTGATTTAAGAGCATGTTTTATATGTTATAGTTAGATTTTGTATGCATTAGAGACTTAATATTTCATATTTAGGGTTTGTTTCAGTTTTCCATACCTTTAGCTTAAAGATTGCTTCCTGCGTCAATGTAAGGACCCAATTTTGGCTTTAGTATAATTCAAGGACATTAGCATGCTAAAAGTGTCTCATTGGATAAAATTAGATAATATATTAAAAATTACAGATTTAAGGATTAATTCTTTAAAGAGTTAGAAGGGTAAAATAATTATTTTACCATTTGTATGATCGAAAATAAAAATATGGGGTTAATTGGGAAATAAGTGTAATTAAGTGATCAATTGTGGTATATTTATGTTTTAGTGGGTTAATTTAAATAAAAGAAAACTTATTTGGGGTGCAATTAAAAGAGGATAGAAATTTTAGGGCCAATGTTGAAAACAAGATTAATTGGGGTTGATTTCACAGGAGAAAGAAAATAATGAGTTTCAAATTGAAATGAAGAAGTTTGTGGGGGAGGATTTTTGACATGAAAATTGTTAGAGGACCTAAAAGAGTCTTCTCTCCCATTTTACACATTAGACCATTGCATGTTAGAGAGAGAAAAACTACTTTAAGTGTATAAATAGGGGGATGGGTGAATTTTGAAGGAAGAACATAGATTTTCCCTTTATCACTCTCATCTATCTATAAGAGAATAACTATCTCTTCATTTTCTCAAAGAATTTCTAATGCATGTGGATAGATATAAGATTTTTAAAGGTGATATGTAAAGGTAAAATGGTTAATTTCATCATCTACTTCATCTTATTTCTTATTATAGTGATATATTTCAAGAGAGAAATTATTAGACATTGATGTATGAATGAAATGTAAATTATAGAAGAGAAAGCTAAGAAGAATAGGAGATAAAGAGCTGAATAAATGTTGAAGAGAAGTGGATTTCAGCCAAGGTATGGGACTTGGTGTATATGTGATTTGTATGTATATTTAGATGATGATTTTGATGAAATTAAAACTTAATTTAGCATAGAGATAAGGAATCTTGATTTTGTCCATGTTAAAGGGTTGAATAGTTAAGAAATGTTAAACCCGAGATTAATATTTTGAAAGTTGATTGCAAAGATAAATTTTGAGGAAAATATGTGTAAAATTAATCCATAATTAGAAAAATTTCCAATTTAATTTATGTATATCAAAATGCTTGAAAATTCCTTTGTTATCAAAAATTCATATTTTACTCCATCTGACCTAGTGAGCTTGTTTTGCTAATATCTAGAGTTATAAATATGAAAATTGGGTAATTAAAATTAGGCTATAAACTAGACTCCTATGTCTACCTTTTCTATGAAGAAGACCAATCCTAAATCTATCGCTAATGCTATCTAAATTTAGGTTGAATACAAAAATAAACTGGTGAACTGTGACTAGAACTACCTTCTGTAATTTTCAAATATATTGAGTTGTAGATATGATAATGAGATGATTTTTATTGTTTTTGATACTAGACATGTAGAGGAATAAGTGTGTAGGGGACATTTGGCCTAAAAATGATGTTTACTAGGTCAAAAATCCTATAAAAGATGAACCAGTGAATCTACCTTTCAAGATAACCTATGTCACATTCAGTAGCTTTTACCTGCTAACCATTAGATAAGTCCAGAATTTAAATTAAACCTAAGTAATGGTTAGTACACATTTCTTGCCGATCATAACCCTCTCTTATCTCACCAATAATTGATTTAAAGGTTCCAAATGATTGCTAAAGTTTACCTATACCTTATTGAACATCATTAGGTTATTTAAATTATATAGAACTAACTTATATAGAGGTGTATGTTCAAGATTTAATGAAAATATTATATTGCAAAATAATAAGTATAAATATTTGATTAAGCATGACCTATGAAAATATATGAATTATTATACTTATTTTTATTTGAGATAACATGTATATACTTATATGTTATGCTTACATGCTACCATGCGAAAGTATATAAAGATAGTGATATATGTTCATTTACAACTAATTTTATTGTGCTGATTATACTTGCATTTTTGTGTATACATATTAGAGATTCTTTATCATCTTTATGAATATATATTTACATATATGTGTAAATTATATATTTATAGCTATTTGTATAACTATATGTTGTATATATAATCATGTATGTATGTACGCATATAGGTAAACCTGTTGTGAAAATTTCCATACACATCATTGGTTAAAGAAACTCAATAGAGCATAAAGTTATGTATCATCATATTGCATATGTGAAATAGTTACATGATTTGAAGGGATTACAAGTGCAAACTAGTAATACTTAATGGTGCTTAAGATAACATGTTTATAGAAAGTTCATGCATGTACATGTATAAGATATCTTGGTCATTGTTATACAGGAATATATATATATATATATATATATATAGATACCTATATGTACATGATGAAAAAGAGCTAAGTACAGAATAACAATACTCAATAATACACATGATCATATGTTTCTCTCTCTACTCTTTAAATAATTTGTTTGCTTTTATTTTAAGTTTTTAGTTTTTGTGTGTGTTTTTGTTAAATGTTTGGTGATTCATTGCAGCAATAGTGATTTTTGCATGAATAAGATTAGAAATGAGAATGCATTTGTATCAATTTTAGCATGATGAGCATGAATTCACCTCGTTTAGCTATTTTTGAGTTTTTTTTCTTGTAATTTCTATGTTTTGTGTTAATTTTTGTATTTCATTTATTTTACTGTTGTTTTAATTTTAATTTTAAGATTTATGTTATTATTTTGTTATTTGTAGTTTAACTTTAACTTGTATTTTTATTTTAGTTTAGTTATGATATTTGTGTTCGTTTATTGTTGTTATTGCATGATTTTGCACCTTAGTTGGCTTAACCTTGTTATTGTTCTTGTTTTGAACAGTTTTGAACTTAGAATTAGAAAGCCTTATTTAGATTAGTTGGAATAGCAAGAGAGTGGTTGAATGTTGAATGAATTTTTTCTTTTTTGATAGGTTTCAATTAGATCAATACCAGTAAGTCTCTTAATAAATGTACACTTTGGCCCTTTTTTAAAAAAAATAAACAATAAAAACCAGTGCATGAAGTTGATTGAGTTGGAATTTTATAGCGCTAGAACCTTCCTCGTCACCCTTTGAAGCAATAAAATGACTCAAAAATGAGATTACAAATGACTTAGACAATATTTTTTTTTATCAAATTTTGAAAAGACCTTTGACCAACTTTTATTTTATAATATCCCTTGCAAGCCTTATTGAGCTTATTTGATCATGCTAAAGGTGTGTTTATTTTGTATCTATTGCTTATACCTGCATTTTGATCCCTTAAACTAAAAAAGTCTTTGTTTTACCCCTTTTGAATTGGCCATTCTAGAAGTAGTTTAGATAAGTTTTTCTTGGGAAGTGCTAGTGAGCAAAGGGTTGTTCTTCAATTGTTAAATTTTAGTATAGGGGATACATTGCCAATATCCAGCGAGATTGAAAAATTTTAGAATGTAGTTCCTCTTTAAGAATAATTTGTGTGAGTCCCTACTTATCAATTGTAAAATCGATTATTTTAGCTATTAAAAAAAAGGAAAAACAAAAGAAGGAAAAAAAGAAAAAAAAAAGAAGAATAAAGCTAGCAATCTTGGTTTCATCTATGTGTGGGGTACTCTATGTATAGAGGAGAATGATTCTAAGCTTTTTAAATGTCAATTGAGCTAAAATCTTAGTAAAATATTTAGATAGGATTCTTTTTCTTCTTCCTTGTGCTATTTCTTTGAGAAATGTTCTACATTTCATACCTAAAGCTTGGCAATGATGATGAGTGAGTAAAGGTAGAGTTGAAGTCTTATTTTTAGAAGAAAAAGGGTGAGTTGAGGTACAAATGGAAGTTCGAACTTGTGTATCTTAATCTTTTTTTGATAGCCATACCTTAGCCACATTATAACCTTTTAAGTCCTAAGGATCTTTTCTTATTGAGAGTTATGTGTGGAGACGACCTTTGGGTTTTGGTGCTAAAGGAGAGGCCCATGGCATCTCATGAGTTTCAAGAGTGAAACCACATGCGCAATCTTTTGTACACAATTACTTTTCTCAATTATTGGATTGCACTGAAAATTTTTGGTTTTAAAGTTGTTTTAATTTTTTTTTGGCCTAGCACACACATACAAAGAGATTTGCTAGTATGGTCTAGTTGAGTCTTTTTGATTTAAGACTTCGTTTAGTGACTTCTACTAAAGTTTTGTTATACTTTTTCTAAATTTGTGTTTTCATTGTTTGAGTTTGAGTATATGGGAATGTGGTTTGTTCATTTGCTTGAGGGAGAGCAAAAGCTAAGTGTAGGGTATTTGATAACTCCAATTTTATTATTTAATTTTAACATTTTTTTTGTGTCTGTCTTATTTTGCATGATTTTTAGTGTTTTGTGTAATAAATTTCTCTTTTTATGAAAAATGAAATTATATTAAGATTTATAATATTTTGTGGCGTGTAATGGGGCAATTTTGACTCTTATACAGAAAAATTGGCTAGAGCATGGTTGAGACAAAATGGTCCTAGCCATGCCCCTTGAAGAATCCCCAATCGGCATCATTTCATTTTTTGGAATAATCTGTAGACATCAGAATCCAATATGGACCATTGAACACATAGATTAATATGTTAAAAAGCTATGGTTAAAATTTCAGTTCGATCCAATGGTTAAATATCTAAAAACTGATAAATTTATGGGACTAGTTTTTTCCTCTTAGGGGCCGCACCCGAGACCATTTTGTCCCGGTCGTGGCCAATGTAGAACTTGAGGTTTTTAGTCCAGAAGGTGCACTTGACTTAGACAAAAGTGTCTCAGCCATGCTTAACCAGACTGTGCATGGTTGGGACACTTTTGTCTCAGCCATGGCAATCAATAGATCTCTATAAAAGCTACATTTTTTTGGCAGAAAAAAGAGAGGGGAAAAGTGAGGAGAGCTACCACACTTGGACCTAGGTTTTTTTCCTCTAATTTTCTCGTGTTTTCCCTTTATTTTATGTTTTAGGTTAGATTTTATTCAATGTAAACCTTAGATTGGATTTATTTCCAATGTAATTAAGGGTTAGATTCAATTTTTTGCATTTACTTTAAGTTGTGTTCTTCATTTTGCTGGAGCTTGGAATGAGGAGGCATGGATTCCGATTGGAGCTTCATAAGCTACAAATGGCTTCATAGGTTTCCTCTTTTCTTTCTCTTTTTAATTTATTTATGTTTAATTTGTAGTTTTGTTGCTTGGAGATCTTTGAATTCCCTACTCATAATTTGAATATTGAATATATTTTGATTTACACATGAATGAATGGTCTATTTCACTGTTATTTATTTTTATCTCATGGTTTTAGAATCTATCAAGTTATCTTCCATGCATGGATGAATGATTTTAATCATATGTCTTTGATGGGTATTGAGTTTAAGTGGAATGGATGTTATGAATGATTTTGCTCAGTTTTTCCATCATGAATGATGTCTATTTTTGATTGCTCCGAAATGAGACTCTAGATGTGCAGTATTTGTGGTTTTAGGACTAGAGTGTGGAGTGAAATAGATGGGTTTTGGGTTGTTTGGCTCAAGAATGGGAAAGCAAACTGAACTTAGGATGTTATACCTATGCTTAGGCTAGTTGTTATGCCGGCTCAAGAATGGGAGGCTTGGCGATTAGAATAGCTAGCTCCGGAATGGGACGTTTGTGTTAAGAGGGTTATCTCAAATTTATTCATGTATACTTTTAGGTAAAATTAATTCACATTGGGTATGGGGTGGATGAGTGAACCCGAGCAATATTTTCCTTATATAGATTTTTACACTTGGGAGCACTAAAACTCCATAGCAATGATTTAACTAATGTGTTAATCTCTAGTTTAATTAATTTTATCTTCTTTTTTATTTATTTTTCTAATTAAATTTAGGACAGTCTCTCAATCAAAAACTTGGGAATTTATCTCAGATTAACTCACTTAGCTCTAGATATCTATCTTAAAATAGCCCTTATCCCTTAGGTTCGATATATTTTTGGGTCTTAACTATACCTCACTTTATTGCTTATCCATCTAGTATACTTCCTAGGGTCGCAACAAGTTTAGACTAGCACATTTTATACTTCTTGAAAGGTTCAAGTAGCTGTTCTCATAATTGTAATCATGGGAGATGATTAATACAAATATGTGGATGCTTGTTAAAAGAACAAGTTCATTGGAGATCTACCAAGAGAACCCTCACATGAATATTAAATCTATGTTAGTAAGGAATCTCTTTTTAGTAGTGGTGCAAATATCCTTAGACTTCAGATCACCAAAGTTATCTTAAGTAATAAGTGATATACTTTAACTCCATAATTGCTTACCTCCAACCAGGGGTGAACATAGTTAGAAAATTGGGTATATCATGACCTACTTGAAGGTAGTTGAGTAATCAATAAAGGATTCACCATCCCAGATTTATTAAGAGAAGTTATCTCGCATGATTCTATAATTGCATTGTTTAGATAATCTTTGGCTAAACTAAGATGCCAAAGTGGATAGGGATCCACAAGGGGCATTTTGGGAACAATGGTTAAATTAATAGAACATAAATATTTAGGTTCATATGGAATGAAATAAATCCATACTCAAAACCTAAATAAGATAAGTGTGGTAAAAGGAGTAATTTCATGGTAACTATTATATAGAAGTGTATAATTAAAACCACTTGACTTTCATGACATTTGGGTGGTCATGATGTATAGCTAGAGGCCACTTATGATTTTTATAATAGTGTATCATGAATATCAATTGGCGATTGATGAAATGGCTTTAAAGAGTTTAAATCATAAGAGTCATAGTTTAACTAGGAATATTGGTGAAGAGTTGCAATTTGAGTAGAACTATTAATTACAAATTATACTACCAATATAGACCGGAACCTATTAGGTCACACACATATAGAGTAAAGGATAAAATAGTAAAATAACAAGAATAATAATATTTGATATTATTATGGAAAATAAATAAGAAAATAATTAATTAAAGAGTTTAATTAATTATGCATAAGTAGAAAAAATTGCGAAGCTTTTTGGAAATGTTTTGCAATAATGGAACTAATTGAAATATTTTATTTCATAATTAAATATTATTAGACTATAAATGTTATAGATCTGAAATGATGCTAATAGGTCTATTAGAGAAATAATTATTGGTTTGAAGGATTGGTTTCTGTGCAAAAGCTCTTTAGAGGAACGCTTCCAAGCAAAACCCAAATAAAAAGCCTCAGACACCTAATTTTTGGACTAAAAAATAATATATATTTTTTATAAGTGTTATAAAGCTCACATATTTTAATTTGGTTGGATTTGGGTAATTAAATCAAAGTATGTACATAAGGGCCTATTTTATGGGTTATATACAAGGTCTTTTATAAAAGGGCCTAAAATTGGATTTAATTAGGACCAAATTAATTAATCAAATTCTAGCAGCCCATTTTGTATTTCTCTAAAATTTTAAATGACCTAACCCCATTAGGAGTGGATTTTTTAACCTATATATAAAATCTTAACATAAATGGGATTTAGGTTAAGTGTCTTCTTAATATTTTCTCCCTCCTAAGCAGCCACCCCTTGCTAGCAGTAAGGGAATTTTGGCCTCCTTGTATTCCCATCAAATTTGGTTCATTTGATTCCTCACTAGTGTGGATCATGATTGGGATGTTCAAGTTTGGACGTTGTGGTTTGCAACAATCTGGTGAGAAGGAAAATCAATAGTTCAATAACACTCAAAGATGATTTTTTTTATTCTCATTGATATATATTGTATATTCATTGTAAGATCTAAAATATTGGTTAAAAATTTTAAGTTTTGTTTATGCATGTGGTGCATGTAATCGATCTATTTTGAATAAATTCTACCTTTAAGTATTTTTAATTTGAAGTTGAAATTATATGTGAGTTGATGCCTAGTTATGGTGAGAAGATTGCAGTATTTCTTACATAATTCATGGTATACAGGTCTAAATGCTATGAAACAAAATTTTGGATAAACTAGACATATAGGAGCATATTTTTTTTGTGAAGAAATTATAGTCTAATTCCACACCCATTTTCTTTTACGAATTTTGAAAATTATAACAAAACTTGTTTTGGAAATGTCAACTTCAACATAGTTTCAATGAAAAAGGTTATAGTATTTTGGACATAACTCATGGTAAAGAGGTCTAAATGTTATGGGAAAAAATTATGAATAAACTAGACTTATAAGAGCACAAATTTTATGGATAAATGTTAGTTTAATTCTATATCTATTTTATTCCATAAATTTTCAAAGTAGTAAAACAAATTATTTTCAAAAAAAATCTAATCATGGGCAGTTTGTATTGATTGGGTCATATTTGAAGTATGGGAAATTATAGACATAGATCATTTTTTGTTTAGGAGACCAATTGGGCTAGTTTAGCTGCTTGATATGACAAAATAGAGATGCAAAAAAGAGATCAAAATTTGCATACATTATTTTTCTCTAAACCTGATTCTTTGATACATAAATGATACTATAAGTATTTATATCATTTTAGAGTAATTTGATCATGAAAATAAGGATGTTACATGTTTTATGATTATATGGAAGAATAATTTACTATGATTTATACATGACTATTAAGTTTTGAGATATTAGGAAGGAAAGTCGACATTGAGATTATTTAACAATGAATAGTTAGCACACAACATAGTATAAATACATGGATATATTATAACACTAAATGGTAAAGTTATGTATGAACAAGAAGAAATATGTTATATGGAAAACATGTGAACAATTATGTTGTTTATTGTTCATTTGAAAGCACGTGAATATGGCTACATGCTTATGCCTATATGTTATCACATAAAAGTATATGGCTATAGTATTATATAGCTACAGTTACTTATTATGATAACTAAGATTGAATATACATGTGTACATACTAGAAATTTTGTATCTTAGTATATGATTGTTTATGTGCAACATTATACCATAAAAGCACAAAAATGATAATTGATATGTTTATGAATATAGTTAATGACTATAAATAGAGATAGGCATGCCTATAGGGATATAGTTGCAGCTGCTATAGTTCGACCCTATAGGGTCTATAGTCATCCCCGTTTAGGACTATAGTTTGACCCCATTTGGGTCCATAGATTTGATATCTTTTGATATATATATAATACTTAATACCTACGGGTTGTTTACGCCTGTAGGTTATGTAGTAAAGATTTTTGTATAATAACATATCTCTAGATCAGGAAAGGCCAACACAACTTTGTGAAAGAATTTGATGTAGGAAGTACCTATTTAAATATTTTGTATAACCTCATATTTAGTGTAATATCTATGTAGCTATGTATCGAATATGGAAGGTTGAGTTATTTTCGGCTCACTTTTGTAATCAAACATAATATATATATGCATACAATAATGATTATATGTAAAGGCAACTGTAATATAGGTATATGATAATAAGTATAGTAATTGGAAAATAAAAGTAAACTAGTATAATGTTTTATTTTGATGATATGTTTATATAGTAAGTTATTTGAATGTTAAGGTATATAAAGGTGGAACATTGAAATGGCTAAGTGTATATATATATATATAATGAGTTAAGTAATATGCATTACAATGTCTATGAGAAAGAATATGAATAGTATAGTAAAACCTTTATAAAATTGTGATAATTTGAGTATTAACATGACAATATAATAAACCATTCTTAAAAATATATGATAAAAATAACATAAATAGGTTCTAGTAAGAGGGTGTTACAATTTGGTATTAGAGCTATAGGTTTAGTTGTTTCTAGTTAATAAGAGTATGATTTTATTATATGATATAGTGCGGTGTTGGCCTATTGCAAAAGTTCTTGTTTATCTTATCGATAGTAGATAGAGGGTTCTAAGGATGCCATTGAAGAATCAGTTGAAAGTAACTTGCCTGTTAGAACAAATCCCTCTAATTTATGATCTTCGTCATCCAATCGAAATGAGATTTTTGCAGTCATTCCTGGGGAAGTGTGGTTGGAAATTTCTTAGGACATGGCACAAAATCTACAAAGGATGACTCTACCTAAAGCTTTGATAATTGAGATAAGAAAACATGGTCTGGAGGAATTTTTGGGCACTAATCTGGAGCAATCTAAAGAAGTTAAATTCTTATTCCAAAGGCCAGGAAGAATCATTGAGAAATTCAGTGCCTAGCAAATCATAAGGTGTCTTATGGTGTGTCCTTACTCCAAAGAGTAGCATATGATTGGTGGAAACTAGTATTAAAATAGCCATAATTACCATATCCACTTACAGTGTCTAAACAGGTAGAGAAACACTAGTGAAGCAGAGTAGGGGTCAGCCACCAGAGTGTCCTCACTGTGTAAGAAAACATTGGGGAATTTGTTTGAAGTTGATAGGTGCATTTTTAATTTTGGTTGCACTAACCATAACATGGCAAATTGTCCTTTAAAACGGGAGCAAGGATCCACACAACATGTAAACCAATTCTTCATTATTAAATTACCTACATATCTTTAGTTTCTCTTTTAAGGCCTATTAGAATCATAAATATATATAATTATATGGATTTTTACACAAACATGTTAATTAAGTTCTTAAATAATTTAGCAATGGGATTTAAATACTCTTTCATGTATTTTTTTAGATGGCATTGCAAAATTTCATGGACAGATTATAGTGACTAGTTTGCACACTAAATTGAATGTATTAAACGATAATTTTAAGAGAAATGATCTTCTATAAACTTATTCCTCTATAGTCTTAGTTTTTGGAACATTAAAAGTCAACTCATTATCACTTCTAAATCTCAAGATAATCAAGAAATATTATAAGTTGTTCCCACCACCAAGGCAACAAGTATGGCCGATTTTAACCCAACATACAACAAACTTAGAGACATATTTAAAATTCAATTTGTTCATATAAAATTTATAAATAGAACTCTGGATTGTAACCCAATTGAAATTATTGAAGTTTCTGTTCTACAACTTAAATTATAAGTAAAATACTCCTATTAGGTTATTCTAACCCAAAAATGGATTTTTATTATCAATTTGAAAATTCATAAAATAAAAATAGGTGTAGAATCAGATATACATTCTTTCACAACAATTATGATCCTATATGTTTATTTTATCAAGAATTTATTATCATAGAATTTAGACTTCTCTACAAAAAGTTATGTGCAAAATACTGAAATCTACTCACTAAATACAGAGAGCAGCTCACATCCGATTTCAACTTGAAATTAATTAGAATTAAAAGTAGAATCTAACAAAGGTTTCTTCTAGAAAGTTATAGGCCTATATCTTAGGTAAATTTCCCAACTTTAATTAACAAAAATGGAGTTATAAAACTCAAGATATTCTCAATATACAAAAATTGGTTCTTAAGGAACCAAAAGAGATTTTCTGCTTATTTCATCTTCAACTAAATAACACATGCAAGATATAGTCCTTTAAAACTCAACCTAAAAAATATGTTATCAACTCACAATAAATTCCATCACACATTTTATCCATATTTCCTCAAATTAAATTGTCATCCAATATGAGTAAAGATCCCTAACCTTTAATAGAACACCAAATCTTCCATTAAGACCTCTTTCTCACGACTTCTTCTTCCTCTTTGCTTGCTATGGCATTTCTTGTTAATTCCTCATCACCATCCTTGACATGCAACTTCAGCAACTCAAGAATATTTTAAGAAGTTAAGAGGCTGAATTTATCACAAGAGAAAAGAGAGGGATTAATGGATTTTTATGAGAGAGAAGAAGGAATATCATTTCTTTTAAGTGAGAGATGAATGAGAGAACTAAAAACTCTTTTTATTTCTCATTTTCCTTGCAAATATCTTCCTCCCCTTCTTAAGAACCAAGAAAATATTTTCTCTATATACTATATTAATACACTTATACTATAATCCAAACACTAATGATATTCACATTTCATATCATTTAGTATTAAATTCGAACTTAAAATCTCACTACTATACTATCATATATTTAGGTTACTTTTACAACTTTCTTCTTTTCTAATATTCAAAAAATACATGTAAACATTTCCATTATCAGAATCCATTAATACATACAAATAATAATCAAAAGAGGAGAAAATAATTACTAGAAGCTAGTTTGATGATATCTCGCTTCTTTGGAACCTTAAGCTTCTTTTAGCCCATTGATATTGTCCTCATTTTCATTTGTGGTTTTGGGAAATTTGCAATAAAATGATTTTTATGCCCACAATTAAAATAAGCTTGATTTGTAACTCTACATATACTCCATTGGCTCTTAGAATAATATATGCACTTAGGAGCTTGAGGTTTTCTACCCTTCTTTGCTAAACCTTACATAGGTTGTGGCAGGTTACTAGAAGACCCTTTTTCAATCATCCTTTTTCTTTTATCTAATTTCACTTTTTTGTACTTTTATTATTGTTTCCTTTAATCTCATAGTTATTTTCAACATCTGTTGTCATCCTATGATTAGATAGCTCTTGTAAAATCTGAGTCATATTACGATTCATTTCCTTTAATCTTTTTAGTAAAGAAGCTGACATCTCATCACAAGTTACATCTATAAAATTAAGGCAAGAAAAGTTCAAAGCCCTAGAGTTATTGACTTCCTCACTTTCTTTTCTTATTTCCTTTAACTTATCCATCTTTCAATCTATAATAAAGCAAACAGGGATATATGCATTAGGCTAACATGTTATACCTTCCTATGATAACAATTTATATACTCTTAATAACAAGAAATGACTATACCTATGCTCTGATATCACTAATTGTAGCACCCTTAACCTATACTTAGCTATATCATTTTATCCTATACCATTACACATGCTTTTAATATACTATTAAATCATTAACCATACTATACAGATATCTTATAAGATAATCTATAATATTTGAAACTTAACCATTAAAAAACTTTACTTGTAAGAGAGTCTTTGATAACATTACAAGATTTACATATACAAAAACATCTATAAAATCATAAAATTTCCAACACAATTAAAAACAAAATGAGAACTACACACTTCTAGTTTCTCTCTCTTGTGTTGGTTGTTTTGTTGTAAATATCAACCCTCATAAGAAGTCCTATCCTTGCAAGCTACACAGATAAAGCACTCCATGTTAAGCTATAAAGCATAGTGGGGATTATAAAGCACAATGTACGACCACTCACAATGATCATTAACAAGCACTCATCATATACCACAATTATTCCATATGATTCAACATTAGAGATAAAAATTCAACAAAATAAATAAGAATCAACATCAATATCAATATGTGAGAATCATGTGAATTCATTGATAATAATCTGATAATAATGCTTTACATTCAAAACACATAATCATTCAAACATAAATATCTTAGACCAATAAATCGATCATTTAAATTAAATCGGGTTACTATCGCTCATATCAAGATATAGTATCAAAACTATAAACTCTTATCTACTACTTCACTTATTAACAATCCAATTGGTTATCATACAATTGATTTGCTGACTTCACCTAAAATCAATCTTATATTTCATCACAATAAGTATTATGATACATTTACATTTATTCTATCACATCTTTATTAATTACAACTTTAGGATATTTGCTAGTTCTGTGCTTTATCTAGCATATGATTATTTTATTAGTTAAATATTTACTATCACATATAAAGTCATTCATGCATCAAAGACTAAGTATATGATTCTCTTTGTAGGTCTCCAATGAACTTGTTCTTCTAACAAGCATCCACATTTTAGCTTTGATTATCGTCCATAATCACAATTATGAGAAACACTGCTTGAACCATTCAAGAAACATAACATGTGCTAGTTTATCCGAATTAATAATATCCTATCTTGTTAATTCTATGACTAGGGTTATTTAACTATTAACACATTTGCATGCAATAGATACCTCATATAATGAACACTTTCATGATTGCCTTTGCACTGTGTTTATAATATCAAGGACTTCATTTATTAATTTAAGATGTACAAACTCATGTATTTGAACATAGCAGTAATAAATGAATAATGCCTTTTATTAAGAATATAAATTCATACATATGAAATTCATCCCTTTTACATGGGCTCTAGGGCATACTCTCTAACACTTAGAGCTGTTCATGGTCGATTTTAATTATACATACTTGATTGTACATGTTAATCTTGAAACTAGGTGCCAATTTGCATGATATGTGTTTGTTTAACAACTAGTTTTCAAAATTAAATGTAAAAAAGTGGTTGGCATGTTTGTAAGTGATTTTTAGAGATTAATAACAGCTTTTGGACATGTTTTAAAAATTGTTTTAATTATGGTCCATGACAATTTAATTGATTAATTTTAAAATCACTTAAAATTATGACTAGTTTGTGTTTGTTGCATGTTTAATCAACATTGTTTTGTTATATTTTGATTAAAATGGTAAAAACACATTTAGATCAAATCTGTACATAACCTTAAATCAATGTTTAAGACCTTATTTAAATTATTAAATAGCTCATAAAATTATTTTACGTGTTTGTGCATTATATGAGCATTAAACAACTAGTTTCATTATTGTTTGTTTGTTTTAGTATATATGCCGTGTATGACATATGTTCTTCATGAATTTTTATGTTTAATTCATGTTGGTTCATATTATATGTATTTTTAATGTTTATGGGCTATATGACATAATATTAAAAATGGCAAAATTGGAAATTATACTAGAGTTGATTTATAGGACAAATCTAACTAGTTTGTATTTTGGGCTTTTAAGATAACTTATTTAATAAGGGGATTTAGTCCATTGGGCTTTGGCCCAGGTCCATCATGGGGTTTTCTCTTAAAAGTACAAGTACAAAATTTCCATTAATGAGCTTGGCTAAATTAATTAAAATTGAACTTTTTTTATCCATGAATGTTATGTATATTTATTTGCTTGTTTTGTATGATGAATGGATATGCATGGTGCATTCATGGAACCTGGATTTTTTTTAATTAAATATGGACTGCATGCCATTATGGATTATTGTAAAAGTTTCATTTATTTCTTAGTATAGAATTTATTTGAAGACTTTGTAAACAAGATGAAGCCCACCGGAGTGGAGAAGCCCAACTCGAAGATTGTTATGTAATAGTATAGAATCTTAGTTGTAGGTTTTTGGGCCCATGTTTGTCATGCTTTACTTTATGCAATTATATATATATATGTATGCTATGAATGGATGAAAAATCATAAGCCATGTAAGCCGTAATAAAATGAATCCCTAAAATAGTAAGTCACAAAGTTGCCTTCCTAATTCGAAACATGTCAAGGCATCAATCATCGATCACGTAGACTAGGAGTCCTAGATGCACTCGATTATCTTTGTGAGGCATGGGTTGTGAATGTAGGTTGGACTTAACATGGAAAGGGATACCTGGACCTAGGCAACTAATAAATGGGTTTGTGCTATAACACCTTAAGATGTTAGCCCATTTGATCTAAGAGTCATGTACGAAACATGATTGGAGTTTTCCTACCTAAGTAACTAAACTTGTTAGGTGTACAAGCTCATCTTAACTAATAAGTTGTTGTGAAAAGTGGATTTTGGCCCACATTAAATCACTAACGCGAATTATTTAAATGGATATTAATTCGGTTTGCGGGATTGTTATAAGACCTCATTTAATCTTGCTAAGTTTTATTGTAGATTGAAAAATGGCATATTCAAACAACAACTTTTCATTGCAATCGGTCCTAGAAAAGGACAAATTGAATGGAACCAATTTCATAGACTAGTCTCAAAACTTGAGAATAGTTCTCAAGCAAGAGAAGAAGTCGTATATTTTGGATACACCCTTGCCCAAGGAACCTGCTAAGAGCACCTTTGCAGTTCAAAAGGAAAATTTTAAGACTAAGAAGAGTGACTCCAATGATGTGACATGTTGTAAGGCCCCTAACATGATTCTAATCTAATTTGCATATTTGAATGGGATTTTTATTTGATTAAGATTAAATTAAATGAGAAATTTGTATAAGTATGGGTCAAGAGGGGGTAAATTATCTTGATGTTATGTTATTTGCATTAGAATAAAATTTTAAAGTATGGTTTAACATTAATTAAGGGTGCAATTGAAGGAAAAAGTATTAATTTGGGGTAAGTTTATAGTTTCGAAAACTCGAGGGTCACATGTGGATAGAAATGATTGTTTAAAGGTCAATTTGAGAGAAGAATAAATGGATAGGTTAATGTTTGAAAGGAATTAAATGGTGAGGTTAAAGTTTATCATGCAAAGATTTGTTAGGTTATTGTGTAGCATGCAAAAGGTTAAAGGACTAAAGGGGGAATTATCCCTTGCTATTACAAAAAGCCAACTTTAAAGAGAGAGAAGAAATAATGGAATGGCATTTCTTCAAGAAAAACACAGAAATGTTTCTTCCTCTCTCTTTTATGATTCAAAGTTGATACCTTAAGTAATCTTGAAGAGGAAATTGTGCATGTTGGTTAATCAAGAGTTTAAGGCATTAAACTAAGGTAATTAATCTATCAATGAGCCTTCAGCATCTTCTTCTTCTTCTTCTTTTCATTTCAACTGAGGAGGACATTAACAGTGTACTGGAACTTGTATGTCAATGCTTTTTTTTGTGAAGGAGAAGAGGAAGGATGGAAGAGCAAAGGAAAGGGTATTGCTAGAGGTTGAAGACATTGGGTTTATCAGCTAAGGTATGGGAATTTAGGCTATTCATATTGCATGTGAAACTGATTGTTGAAATTGGGTAGGATTTACAGAATTCAAAGTTACATTTTGCTAAATTTTATCGATGTGAGGTTGAAGAAGAATGTCCTTGCCGACTCATGAATGTCTTCACGAGTCATGACTTTTGTTTGACTCGTGAAGCTCTTCATGAGTCGTGCATCTTCTTCCAATGTTGGGTCACTCATGAAGCTCTTCACGAGTCGTGAACATTAGTCCGACTCGTGAAGCTCTTCACGAGTCGCGAAGTGTAGCTTTTCTTCTCCACTCATGAACCTCTTCACGAGATGTGAGTAATGGCCTTACTAGCTTCACTCGTGACTCTCTTCATGAGTCGAACATGTCATCATGACTGAATGACCTGTCTGAAATTTTTTGCTCATAAGTTGAGCTATAGAGCAGAAAATTGAATGATTCTTTTTGCATTGGAAAATAGATTTCTATACCTATATTTCATGTGAAGGAACCTATACTTAAATCTATTGTTAAGTACATGGAATTTAGGATTGAATCCGGACTAGTTCCCTAGACTGCACACAAAAACATAATTAACAATAATGAGCATATCTTTTTGTAGAGATGTTGAAATGTTACAAAATGAAATTTTGGAAAAATTAGAGACATGAAAGTCTAACTTTGATGAAGAAATGTTGGTTTAAATCCTTTTAAATTTTACATTATAAATTGTTCTAAATGACAGTCCACATAATTTGGTTTTTAAAACAACCTATAGTATTTTTCAAATAACTCAAGCTATAGGTCAGATATAGAGATGAATTTTGATACTCTGGAAACTAGACACATAGGGGGATAAAATTGTGGAAGATCATCTTGACTAAAAATGACTTTTTCTTTTCCAAATGTGGCTCACAAGTTGAGTCCGGTATGCTGCTCTATACAGATTGTTGATGCACTTGACTTTATGATTACTAATTAAATTGAGACAAATAGTTGTTTTTTTATGATAGTAAAATAAGTTGGATAGGGCATGTAATATGACAATCGATGAAAGAATTATATGCATACATGTACATTCGTTGTGTATATGAATAAAGATTAGTGATGAAATATCTAACCTATACATGTAATTAGACTTATAAATGATTGTCATATGCCTAATTGATGTTTACATATGTAATCCTATGATATGAAAGTGCACATGATCTGAATGATGATAAATGCATATATATATATATATATATTAATGTAAACATGCTTATAGGAATAAGCCTACTATAAGCGAATGTACCCACAGGTATGTACATGTATGATTATGTACGTGAATGTATGAGCATGTAAATGCCTTATGAGATAGAAGATGTTGTGGCATGGCTATGAACATGTGAGACACTTAATGAGAACATGATCAAGTATATGATATGATGATTATATGTCATGCCTATATGTCATGATGCAAACTTATAGTTACATGAAATGGATGAGCTAATTGTAACTTGGCTTATGAAATGTGCATATACCTGTTTATGCATCAGGGAACTTATAGTTTCACAAGACTCTATATATGTACAAACAGTATATACTATGAATATATTATTAATATGTGAATTAAACACGAATATAGTTCTGCCTGTGATAGAGTTTTAGATGTGGATAGATAGGCGCCTATAGGGAAATTGCAGCTGCCATAGTTTTGGCCTAATTGGGTCCTATAGTATATATGATCCCATTTAGATCATGATTAGCCCCATTTGGGTTGATAGGCGACCCTATTTGGGTCTGCTTGATCGAGTCTACAGTATAGTTTGGTCCCATTTGGGTCTATAGATCCGATATCTTCAGGATATCCTTCTTTTGATACCGATGTGTATCCATTAGTATCTACTAATAAAGCTAAGGCAGGCTAAACGTTATTCATAGTAATGATCAAAGTTAAACAATTAAATTTATTTGACTAAAGATTGATATTGTTGATTATATTGTTGGTTTACCCACAGGAATTATGTTTCATTTGAATATGTTTACATGGGAAATTGCTGTCTATATGAATTATGAATATGAGAATATTTGTTACTCTGTTGGGTACAATGTTTAGGTACATGAGAACATGTTTTATGCTTTTAAAGTATTTGTTATTAATGACATGATATGTTGTACATGTTATTTATAATACACATCGTATGTATATTTTGATGACCATTGTGAGTGGTATCCATCTATAGATATTCCCCACTAAGCTTTATAGCTTAGCACGAGTTATTTATTCGTTTAGGTACTGTTACCAAGACATTTGCTCAGGGACGATCTTTGCATCAGGAAGGGCCAACTACCAACTGTTAATCTTGATGTAGGATGTTTTTGTATTAGCATTATCATATGTTTTGCTTTATGGCCAGTTAGGTTATAAAATGTATATAACGTAGGAAAAATGCTGTAAGTCATAAGTAGTAAAGCTAAGAAGAGTATGCGTGCATATGATATACATAAAGTAACATTCATATAGAATAGTATGCATGATACTAAGTATGAAATGCAATACAAGAATAGACTAGTAGCACATACCTAAGTTATGAATCGTATGACATGATTAAAGGTAAAATGATAGTTAAACAAATATATTGCATAAGCATGATTAATAGTAATCAAATTATCAGATAAATAGGGTTTTACATAGAGGGTGCTACACATGTCTAATGCTAGCCACTATGGTGCTTGATTTACAAATGCAATTCATGGACCAAGAGGCTTATGCGATCATGGTGCACCTCAAGGAGATGTTTTAAAAGCAAGCTCATCACGAGAGGTTCGTGACAACAAAGTCCTTGATTTCTTATAACATGGCTATGGGTACTCCTGTTAGTACTCATGTACTCAAGATGAGAGGGCATCTTGATACTCTTGAGAAGCTTGAGGTACAAATGCCTAAAGAATTGGACACTGACTTAATCTTAGGTTCATTGACTGATGATTATAATCCATTTATTATGAATTATAACATGCATGCAATGAATAAGACAATCACTGAGCTTCATGGGATGCTTAAGAATGCTGAAGAGAACATTCAAAAGACCAATTCCGTACTTATGGTTCAAGGGGGCATTAAGAAGGAACTCGCTAAGGGAAAGGGGAAAGGAAAGGCAAAACCTAAGAATGACTTGGAATGACCTAATTCTAGTGGGAGTGCACCACAGGCCCAACCGAAGTCCAAGGCATGAAAGCTCAAGGAGAGCGGGAGCACACGCTTCCGTTGCAACAAGTTGGGCATTGGAGGAAGAATTACGTTATCTTCAAGGAAGAACAAAAGAAGAACACAGGCAAGGCATCTAGTTCTAGTATTTTTGTTGTTGAAATTAACCTTTCTATTTCTACCACTTGGGTATTGGATACCAGTTGTGGTTCTCACATTTGTTCAAATGTGGAGGGGTTAAGAAATAGGTGGTTACTTGGGAAGAATGAAGTGCACCTCCATGTGGGGAATGGAGCACGAGTTGCTGCCATGGAGATAGGCGACTATTAACTCACTTTACCTTTTGAACTTTGTTTAGATTTGAAAAATTATTGTTATGTGCCTGCTATGAGCAGAAACATTATTTCAATTTCTTGTTTGGATATGGATGGATTTGATTTTTTTATTAATAATGGAAATATTCATATTCTTCACAAAGGCATTTTATATGGCAATGCCATGTTACAAAATAGCCTTTATATCCTTGATCTACAAAACAAAGAATCCATATACAACATTAATACAAAGAAGGCTAAATCAAATGAATTGAACCCTACTTACTTCTGGCATTGTCATTTAGGACATGCAAACAAAAAATGCATTTCAAGACTCCACAAATCTAGAGTGCTTGGGTCATTCGATTTGGAATCATATGACACATGCAAGCCATGTTTCCATGGAAAGATTACAAAGAGTCCTTTTAACAAGAAAGGTGAGAGGACTAGTGACTTATTAGGATTAATACACACTGATTTCTATGGACCATTAAGTACACAAGTGAGAGGTTGTTTTAGCTACTTCGTAATGTTCACAGATGACTTCAGTAGATATGGCTATGTCTATCTAATGAAGCACAAGTCTGAAACTTTTGAAAAATTCAAAGAGTTTAAAAATGAAGTAGAAAACCAACTTGGCAAAAGTATAAAAGCCATTCGATCAGATCAAGGTGGTGAATACTTAAGCCAAGAGTTTGACAGCCATCTAAAGAAGTGTGGAATTATTTCACAGCTTACTCCTCCTGGAAGGCCATAATGGAATGATGTGTCTGAAAGGAGAAATCGAACTCTATTAGACATGGTTCTATCGATGATGAGTCAAGCTAATCTTTCTATCTCTTTTTGGGGTTATGCATTAGAAATTATTGCATTTCTACTAAACCATACTCCAACAAAGCAGTTGAGAAGACACCACACGAGGTATGGACTAGGAAAGAACCCAATATGTCATTTCTCAGGATTTGGGGCTGTGAAGCACATGTTAAGAAATTAACATATGACAAACTAGAGTCCAAATCTATTTGCTGCTTATTTGGGAGTTATCCCAAAGAAATAAAGAGGTACTACTTTTACTCACAAGCCATGAATAAAGTATTTGTTACTCGTAAGGCTATTTTCTTGGAAAAGGAATTCCTTCTCAAGAAAGACAGTAGGAGTAAAGTAGAACTTGGAGAAATTCAAGTGCCACAAACTCCTGTAGGGGATGACTTTGAAATGGAATCAAGTTCACAACCAGTTGTGGAACAAGAACCCATTGTACAAGAACCTAGAAGGTCTGGTAGGGTACGTCGGGAGATTAAGAGATACTATTTTCTAATCATTGATAGTAACACTATTAAGTTAGTAGAATCTAACTACCTACCAAGAAGCTATTTGAGAGCCCTGACTCAAAAAATTTGCTTAGAGCCATGAAATTCGAGATGCAATCAATGTACGATAACTAGGTTTGGACCTTGGTTGGTCCACCAGAAGGTGCTAAGGTAATTGAATGAAAGTGGCTATTTAAACTCAAAGCTAATAAGACCTAAAAAGGTAGACTAGTAGTAAAAGGTTTTCGATAAACTCATGGTGTAGACTATGATGAGACCTTTTTGCCTGTAGTCATGCTCAAGTCCATTAGGATCTTGCTTGCCATAACTGCATATCATGACTATGAGATATGGCAAATGGATGTCAAAACTCTTTCCTCAGTGGAAATCTACTTAAGGATGTGATATGACATAGCTTGAGGGTTTTGTCAATCCCAAGCATCCTAAGAAGGTTTGCAAGCTTTAAAAATCCATTTATGGGTTAAAACAAGCATCCTAGAGTTGGAATCTCCATTTTGATGAAGCTATCAAAGAATTCGACTTCATTAAGAACGAAGATGAGCCTTGTATGTACAAGAAGGTTAGTGGGAGCATAATAGTATTCCTGGTCCTATATGTGGACGATATCCTTCTCATTGGAAATGACATCCCAACATTGAAAATGGTTGGGGAAGTGCTTATCAATGAAAGACTTAGGTGAAGTTGAGACAATACTTGGTATTCGGATCTATAATGATAGATCGAATCGGCTTTTGGGACTAAGTCAAGAAAAGTACATAGACAAAGTAATAAAGCATTTTAGTATGGGAGACTCAAAGAAAGGGTACATACCTTTGGCTTTGGGAGTTCCTTTGACTAAAGAACAATGTCCTAAAACTAAAGAGGAGAGGAACAACATGAGTAAAATCCCATATGCATCTACTATTGGATCTATCATGTACGCTATGTTATGTACTAGGTTGGATGTTGCTCATGCACTGAGTATAGCTTGTAGGTTTTAGCAAGACCCTGGTGAGAAGCATTGGTCTACTATAAAGGCGATTCTTAAGTACCTACGAAGGACTAAGGATCACTTATTGGTGTATGGTGGTGAAGAAGAGCTTGTCATACAAGGTTATGCTGATGCTCCTTTGCAGACCAGCACTCAAGACTCAAGATCATAATCTAGGTTTATTTTTGTTTTAAATAGTGGTAGTGTCAGCTAGACAAGCTCAAAGTAAAAGACCGTTGCCAACTCAACTACTGAATCTGAGTATATTGCAGTAGTAAGGTTGTAAAGGAGGCTGTTTGGATTAGAAATTTTATTTTTTGATTAGGAGTGGTCCCATACATCCTAGATCCATTAGAAATTTTCTGTGACAATAATGGGGCCATCGCACAAGCTAAGAAGCCTTGGTCAGAGGGATCATTGATCATAGGGACGTCAAGATTAACAAGATAGCAAGTGAAAATAATGTAGCAAATCCTTTGACGAAACAGTTGCCTCCAAATTTGCACGAAGCTCATTTGAGAGCATTCAGTCTTAGGGCTATGCCCAATTGGGACTAGTGCTAGTGAGAGATTATTAGTGTAAGCCCTAGCCCCAATGCATTGTTATAAAACACTTAAGTTAATAAATGAGGCATTTTTTTCATCTATTGTATTCCTTTGCATATCAATTGATAGAACAATCCAATAATGTTGTTTCAGTTTAAGTTATCATGTGCGAGGCACATGGTTATAACATCTTGAAACAAATGAGACTTCATTCTAAATATCCCTAGTTAGTCATTGTTATAGGAATAACAAATGAATTAGGACTAGTATAGTCTCTCTGATAATTTGAGTTCAGTCTTACGGATCATAAGGACTGGAGTGTCAATCAAAGATTATAGATACATGTTTAGAACATGGTATCTGGATTCGATCCATTCATGAGAACACTACATGGTACAAGTCATAAGTATTTCTCATGTGCAAGTTTTGCATCAGAGTTCTTAGACCTAAAATCTCTATGAAACTCTTTATAAATTACTGTGTACTTTGACATGCACCTAACGTGCTCATAACATAGTGACAAGTATGGGTATGCGCTAATCCATGTTAGAGAGCATGAGAGAAGTAAAGAGATTACCCCTCTCAATAAGATAGAAAATATCATCGGCCACTTGATCAGTGAACTGAGAAGTGTATGTCCATACCAAGATAAAATAATGAGTAATCATTATTTATATGAAAGTTCAGTATCACTGGAATATCAACAAAGGAATTAGTATGTATAAGTATGAATAGTTCCATGCCTTATATTAATTCTGATATTTAAGTGTAAAGGACTATGAAAAATTGCATTAGGTCACTAAATACCATTTGCATTTTAATTTAATTTGGAATGCTATAATATCTTGCTAGAGAATATATATATATAGGCTTTGAATTAATTTATTAATTGATTGCCAATATTAAATGGACCTATAGGATTGCATAAAAAGAATTGGGTTTAAAATATTTAAATAGTGTATTGGAAATTAATTTGGGCTTTTATTTAAAGTAAAATTAATGTATGCAATGGGTAAACCGATTTTTGCCTTAAACAACTTGCTGCTTTAGGAAAATCTGTTAAACATGTTTTTTGCCTTAAACAGCTTGCTATTTTTGGCAAATATCTAAAGCTTTGATTTTGCCTTAAACAGCTAGTTGTTTAAGGCAAATCTGTAGAACTGTTATTTTGCCTTAAATAGCTACTATTTAAGGTAAATCTGTTAACAGTTGGTCACGAGATAAATTTATTTGCATATGCTAGGTTTAATTTCAATTAATTAATTATCTATGTATAATTAAGTTAATTGAGTATTGAATCCTAAATTGTATTTAATCAAAATATAATAATTAAGAGGGAATTAATGTAGCCAAAATTAAAGCTAGGAATCCTAGTTGAATTGGGCAACTAATCACCTTAAATAAGTAAGTTTGTTTTGATTAAATGACTAATACCATTTGAATTTAAATTATAATAGAATTTAAATTAAGATATATCTCTTAAGTAAGAAGTGATAGAGGCTAAAATTACCACTAAATTTTGGCATTCACACTTGACCTAAAACAAGTGATATATATTAATGAATTAAAAGAATAAAAAGGTAGCCATTTTTGCTCTTTTTCTCTCTTGGTCGAATTACTCAAGGGGAAAGAAATATTTCTTGTTCTCTTGTATTCTTAGGTAGTAATAGCAACCTAATGGATGAACAAGATCAGATCTTGTGGCTTCAAACCATTTCTATTGCTGGATACACAATCATAGAGCTAGCACTCTTGATTTTAAGCTATCTTTGAAAGTGTGTGTGTGAGCATAGAGTGGTGTGGCGTAAAGGCTGCTTCTTTGACATTGGTGTTCTAGATCTGAAGTGTATAAGTCTATCTTATGCATTTGCCATTGCAAAATCAAGTTTTCAAGAGCATCAAAGCTTGTAAGTTTTTAAAACTCTAAAATTGCATGTTTTGATTCTAAGTCCTATATTGCGTGGCATGAATGATCAATATTTTTATTTTTTTTGCTGCGTGATCTTTATGTATATGTCATGTAATTTCGCTTCATGATAATCCCTTACAGGGATGAAACTATATGGTAGATCAGTCAAGTAGACCCAAACAGGGTTGTTTATGATCCAAATAGGACCATGTCTATACAATATAACCCTAGTGGGTTCGAGTTGTACTACACTTTAGGACCCAAATGGGTTCAACTATACTTTAGCTTTCAAGTGGACCCAAACAGTTCGAATCTATACTCTAGCAGTAATAAGTTACCCTTATAAGCATGCCTATCTATCCACAACTTAGACACAAATGCAGATAATATAATCTCTCTACTTTATATTTACTATATACGATATTCATATATGCACATGTATGCTCTTGTCTAACTATAAACAATATAATCATATACATGCTCATATGTAACTTTTTGTAAACATGTGATCATGTGCACTTTTAGGTATTTATATTCTACACTTTGGCCTTTTCTCATCATATGCATATAGTTATTCACACATATATATTTATGGTTAACTATCACTACAAAACAACTGTTAATTAGCAATGGCAAATTTTGCCGCCAATTTAAATTAGCGATGCCGTGACTAACAGTCACTAAAAGGCTAGTCGCGAATATATTAGCGATGGATTTCAAAGTTAGTCGCTAATTTAGCAATGAAAAATTTCGTCGCTATTTTTTTTTTCGTCGCTAATTTAGTTTCCTAGTTAGTCGCAGAATTGTAATAAAAATATTTAGCGACTACATTTTTCGTCGTTAATTATGTCGCTAAATAAATTCTTAAATTATTCAAGACAAATATAATAATATTGTTAGTGAAAAAATTTTCATCACTAAACCATCGCTAATAAATATTCATAAAATGCAAATAAAAATGAAAATTAACTACGCAAAATAACATCGCAAATAATGCAAATTTCATCGCAATTCATTTATAATATTTTATTATTATTATTATTATAACATTCAGAATTTAATTTATATAAATAAAAGTTCTCTAATATTATTAATTTAAAAAATATAATATCATAAAAATAAATTAAATTGTGTGATACTTTACAAATAATTAGAAAATAATTCAAACTAAATAATACCACTAACAAATTTGTATACAATATGCTACAAAAAAAAAAGAAAAAACTTCGCAGTCTCCATCATTCTTCACAAGCAGCAACCAAGCACTTGCCTTCTTGTTCTAATAAACCTGAATGCATTATAAAAAATTAGAGACAAGAGTTTTTGCCCTTTCTACCATACATCACTACATATGTGTCTCAAAGTACACAAACTAGTTCTAATTAGTTATTAAATTTATTGTTGTCAAGAGGTTGATCCCTTAGTGATATTGAAAGATTTATATCCAGTCATTTTTCATCCCAAAAGAAATATGACATTCAACTGAGATATATGGCCTAACTATATATTAATTTAGTTGTTAAATTTATTGTTGGCATGGAATTGTAAAATATTTTTCAGCAAAAAATAGAACATACTTGGAGAAATTCTTTAGGTTTGGATAACAGTAATTGAGGACTTTTAGCAATAACACGTCCCAAGTTCTTTTTTTAACACCTAATGGAAACCATTGCAATACTTCCTAGTTCAATCTATTGAAAAATTCCCTTTTTCAGCAATGCCAATTTCACGCAATATTTAGGCAACATTCCATTAATTTCAACAATTAAAACCCTTCCTTCATATCCATTATACTTTAATTCAAAAAAACTTGTAAAATTATAGTTCTCTTATAAGACAAAAATAATCACATTTAGCCAAAAACATTATGTTATAGATAGAACAATACCTGAATATATAAAGCTGTACATCCATTCATATGTACAATTTGCTCACTCTCAACAAAAATTGGCAACACACCCAAGATGCGAGTACCTTCCAAGAGATACATTTTCTGATTAAATTACTTGAAGACAATTAATAGAAATATTGACATTTGATTATGTTAATATTTAGAATAACATAAGAAAATTTTGCATCAACATTTGAAGCATGAACAAAAACTTCAACTTTTGCCCTTATGCTTCCTCTAGAATTTATCATGATTTCATGAAAAAATGAGATGAAAAATAACACCCTCACATAAATTACTTCATGCTAATTTTTAATTTTCATTTATAAAAAAAAAATAAGATGCATTTTATAAGCAACCCGTCACCTTTACAAAATAGTGCATAAATCTGTAGTTTTGCAAACATTTTATTAAAATGATTAGTCATTCAAAAGGAATGAAAACTAAATGCAAACCGAACAAAACAAGATTCAGTCTATGTTTAACTTAAGAAGATTGGACAAATATTTAAAATACCATTTCTCCTTGTGCATCTCCTAGCAATCAGTGTAAACTCAATTATTTCTTTCCCTAGCGCAGCTTGGAAGTTATGAAAGTCTGAGCATTAGTTAAGAAATAACTCAACTGGAAAGACAATAAAAAAATTTGTAGTATCTTAGCTAAACTAAGCTTGCTTTAATATCGAAAAGAAAGATTATGATAAAGGATATTCCCTTAGAAAATAAGAAGTAGATATGGATCAAGCTGCAGGTAGGAGACCAACAAATTATTAACATTATTAGCCACGAAGTCCCGTGCCGTAAGAAAATGACCATTAGAACTAAGGGAACAACTCAACCTTGTTATCAATAAGCACTTCCAACATATAATTATTCCAGAGAAATCTAGGTTTTTCCTGTAACAAATGTTTGGTGACATTAGCAAAAATTACAATTTACTTGAATTATACCCGCCAAACATATTGATGAATATTTGCAAAATATGGAAAAAGAGTATTGTTCAGTATGTTGTATGCAAAAAATAGAGTTATTAAAAGGGAAAAAACACTTCTTTTGGCCTTTAAAACCATCACTTTCTTCTTAGTAATAATTATATAAAAAGGAAATGTGAAAGTATAGGGGAAAAAAAGGAATGTGATGAAGTCAAATGCAAAGGATACCTGTCTCCAAAAAGGAAGTAATTTAGATTCATCACCCAAATCATGCAGTCTCTGTGCACTATAACCAAAAAAGTAAAATAAACTAAAAACATAAAATTGTACAAATATCAACAGTCTTGTTGTCTAAGTAACATATGTGCCACATATTCATAATATGGAGAATTATTTTTTTAGCAACTTTGAAAGCAATTAAACTGCCAGTACCCAACCATCTAACAAAGTTACCTATTCCTAAAGTTTCGATACCAATTTTTCTTAAAAACGGAAAATAGCCCCCATAATTAACAGATATATAAATAGGAACAATGTAAATCACATATTCACAATTCAGTCATTACTTTCTATTAATTAGCTTTCTATAGATAGGTATAAAAACCAAAAAAGATACATTGCTTGGGTATTACTGCCAAAACAATCTTAAATTTTTAAAAAACTAAAATAAATAAAAATAAAAAACTCTATTTATGTCAATGTCATAAATCTAGATCCCATTGCATTCTAGTAAATAGTAATAGCTCCTTGAATTCACACTAGGACATGATATCTTACTTGCTTGATATGTCAAGGTCCCCAGCTCGAGGAAGACCATCTAGATTGAGAAAATATTTTTGCATACAAACAATCATTGACCAATCCTCTGCAATACATGAAAGAGGTCAAAAATCTAGTAGAAGGTGGATACTTCAATGCTTATGGGACAATAAGAATCCTCACCGAAAAGCAAAACCTATGATATGCTTCACATGCAAGACCAAATGGAAATGACAAAAACATAGGTAACTGAAAAAAATATCCATTCTAGTTATTTACCTGCCCTAAAAATTGGTTATCAATCTCTCCACGAAATTAGGAGGAACTCTCTTTGCACACAGTTTCTTTCATAGCTCAACTGCTCTGTACAAAAAGTTAGTGAAGTTCAACCAAAACAGCTGACAATAAATTTTGCAATAATCTCTCCACGATATTATGATAATCCATCTAATGGTTGTAAGCTTCACAAAAATGAAACTGAGTATTCCAAAATGTGTAATAATTTTCGAAAGACATGATAAAAAAATTGATGCAATGGTGCACGAAAACTAACATCAAATTATTTCACCAATGACATTCACATTATTGAAATGAAAGATTGCAGTTAACACTCAAAAAAATTGACAGTTCAAATCAGATTCTGCCATAATTGAAAAACAAAACTAGAAGTAACAGAAAACAAGGTGCTTACCATGTAGCAAGAAATTCAATAGCCATCCATTGAGCATCCAGCATAAGTTTATCAATTTGCACATTGCTATTAAAATTATTCCATTTATGTTGAATTCTTGCTCCTTCAATGACCATATTAGGTTCTTTAAGGGAGTCAAATTGTATCAACTCTGTATCAAGATTGATTTTCTCTTCAAACCCTTAAAAAAGCATAATTTTTTTCAAAATTCTATTCGATTGATGACCAATTATAAATAAAAATACGTGTAATGGAAGAAACAAAGCAAAATACATAGATGCAATTAAGGCAGTTAGTATCAGATTTTCAGGATCAGTACAAGATTCACGCAATCCAATATGAATTTATGCATAAAATTGTAGAATGTCAAATCCATAACTTGTAAAAGTCATAGGTATCCATTTTCAAATCCATAGCCATGCATTATACTGTAATATTAAGAAGTACAAAAAAATATATTCGAATTTATTCAATCTTTCTACTTCCAAACTATTTGAACAACAAATTTATTCGAATATAACATTTTTCATCAAGCATCTAATTTGGATGAGAGATACAGTCCATTCATTCATTTAGTTTTCCCAATTTTTTATTAGACAAAATAACATAAATGGTTGCACTCCTCTAGAGCTACCTAATTAAGGCAAAGAATAATGAGGAGAAGATGTTGATTTAGCAGGTGGCAGCACATATATAAAAAGTTTTTTCCAACTTTGCCTTTTTACCGCTATAATAATATTGAAAAAGAAAAAAGATTAAAAAATGAATATCTTAATGTTATTGAAAAAGAAAAATAGCTTCAATGTGTAACAAATTACAATGAAATTTGAAACAAAATATCCAACTTAATAAAAAGAATTGTATATTAAATAAAAAAATCTTATTGGCATTCGAATTTTAAATTTGAAAATCAGTATTAGTAAATTAAAGTTTATTAACAAATATGTAAAGTTTTATTATTTATTAAAGTTGTAAAGCATGAGAGTTGAGATAATATATATAATTACCAAGTTTGTCACCTTATTATTTGATATTAAAAAACAAATAAGAATAAGAAATCCATCACTTTTTTGACAATTGAAAAAGCTAGCATGTGAATAGTTTTATAATATTACGGATTAAAATAAAAAACTCAAGTATCTAATGATTAATATTTATGCACAACATTGAGGTTTCACAGCCCAGTACCCATTAGCGTGACTTACTTCTCTATGTCAATAGTACTTTAAAGGAATAAACAAAAAAAAAACATAACTCAAATTCAGCAACCGAAGAAATCACTCCCATTTGCAATTTCCATAGCAATGACACCTATCATTAGTTTATCACTTACTAGAACCTGCATAATAAATTTCTAAAAGAACTTAATCAGATGTTGAAAAATAATCCACTAATACCATTAAAATAGCTAATCTAAATAAATTGTGCAGAATCAATTTACCTCAGAGCAATCTAGTAGAGCGAACAGAGCTCAAAATCTTCTCACCAACCTTGGACAAATCCATTCCACCTCCTTAGAACAACAAAAATGGAAGCAAGAAGACAACCCTAGAGCTCTCAAATCTAGCTTCACTCAAATAAGCATTAAAAAGAAAAGGATTCCTAAAAATAGAACCAAATGGGAAAAAATTAGGCTGCATTTCAATAGAAAACAACGAGATCTGATATTGGACTCTTTAAATTGAGATATGAAATTGCTGATTTAGGATTTTGGGATTGGAAAAGGGTAAGAGAAAATTAATGTTAATTTGATCCATTAATTTTATACATTTGAGAAAGCCATGGCCAAGATTATGTTGCACAACATGCGTATGCTAACAACTGCTAATTAAGATGATGAGATAGTAAGTGAAGACACAACTAAGCATTTAAAAACCAGAAATGAGAGATTGAGAACGATGGCCAATATCTTGAATGAACTAGCTCTAGTATTCTTCATATTGAAATTGTTGCTACCGAAACTGTTATTCCCTCTCACAATTCTTAAAACCAAATTACCCAAAGCAGAGCACTCCCATAAGGTTTAGTTATACTCACTCTTAAATAGGAGAAATAAAAAATATGCTACTTTTATAGCTTAAATCTGATAAATCTATAAAATTGCTACACATAGTGCACAATTTATGTTTTTCGTCCCAGTCCAACTATTCTTAATCAACACAATTCAAGTAAAAGAGAGCAAAAGGAGGAGGATGAACAAATAGAAGGAAATGCCATGGTGGAGAGTGACGCCGACGATGGGGAAAACAACTGTGGCGTGAGTTGTTGCAGCGATTTATCCACCAGCGATTATAGGTTACAGCAATTAGGGCATAGGGAATAGGGAAAGAGATGGCGGCTCAACCTGAGAAAATAAGAAAAAATGAGAATAAGGCAAAGAGATAAGGGTTATTAGGGTTTTTTAAAACACAAAAATATCCCTATTTTTATTTTAGAATATCTGTTAAATTGGGGATAATTTTGCAAATACATTTATATAGAGTTTTTTAATTTTATCCATAAATATATTATGTACACATATTAAGCATAAAAATTAATTCTCATTAAACAAGATAAAGTTTCATTATATTGAAAAATTGAATTGTTATGAAAAAAATTAATTTGATAAGTTTGAAACGAGAACTATTTTATATTTATTCAGTTTGTTTGGTTTTTGTTGTTTAATTATTTCCGTTTTTTTGATTGTTTTTGTTAAAAATCAAATAGACCGAACCAACCAAATTTTATAGAATTTTATTTATTTTTTAATATTTTGTATATATAATATATAAAAATAATTAGTTAACTTATTTAGTGTATTATGTGAATTAATTATAATCTAAGCATAAATTAATTATTTATATTATTTATATAATATATATAAATTTAACATAATTATATATAATACATATTTACTTATTATAATTTTTTATATTTATTAATTATAATCGTAGGTATAACACTATATCAAAATGCATCCATATCATATTGTACTCACATATTTCACTCATGCAAAACACATGCATGAAAAGTAAGTTCCCAAACCTGATTTTGTAGCTTCAAATCAATTCTTTATTCCATAAGCATTATTCTTTTATCCAAAACCATAGAAAGAAAATGAAGAAGATGGTTTAATTCTTATCTTAAAGCTTCCTACAATTCCCTAATTCTTAAGCTTGCCAATGATGGAGTTGAGAAAAATTTTAACTTAAATAAAGAAGATGAAAATGACTTGCAGCCCATCAACTCACATGAAGAACATCTTCCAAAGCTTAGTGGGCAAAATTCTACTCACTCCTTGCATCTTATTCTTGCTTAAAGAATTTACCCACTAAAATCCAATTTCATACATTAACCTTATATTTATTTTCTATTACAACACTTAGCCCTAAAATTATTTAATCCTAAAAATTAACCTCAGTTAATAATTATTTTAACATTTACCTCTAAATTTATATCCCCTTTTAATTTAGCTCTCAAACAATATTTTTTTTAATTACACACTGACAAAATTCATACCATATAACTTACTCATTTATCAAATAATTAATTACAACCTAATAACATTTATGCCCCGATCAATATTTTAACTATATTTTATTCCAATTATGCACACTATATATACTATAATATCAATTGACTAATGTATCCTCTATCACATAAGACCACAAATTTATTAGATCTTTACTACTAATAATTCATCCGATAATGCTTAATTAGACTTTAATAATGTGAGATTGCCCTTAAATTCTACTAGGTCCTATTTTAGATCCCTACAAATCTCTCCCTTTTAAGGAATTTCATCCTTGAAATTCATACTTGTATCATTTATTCATGTACAACACTATCATTGCTATACCTCTATATCTATCACAATCATCTATGATCCTATACTTCCTCTACCATCTTCCCTATTCACTTTTCATTAAACCTTATCTCTAAATAAGGGCAACTGTATCATACTGTTATATCATTACTATACTTAATTTATACCCTGTCAGTTTCGTTTTTAGTTGGGGCTTGTACATGTAACATGATGCTTGATGCTATGCTTTGCATAAATGATGCTTTCATGCATGCAATAAGATGCAAATGCATATTTTCATTTGCTGTATATGTTTTTGGCCCATCCTATGTGTAATATTTCGTCAATTGCCCTTACTCAAAAAGGAAAACACTGATAGATATATATATAGAGAGCATTTTAATGAATCATTAAATATCATCTCAAAAGCCTCAACTATAAATCTTTTTCATCAATTAACATAGCTCCATCTCATGTATCATTATAAAATAATCTCTATGTTTTCTACTAACACACCTGTACCATAATCACATATACTATTCATATTCATATATCATTGACAAACTTCCATCATATCAAATATTTCAAAAGCATATAATTTTTATTTCTATGTTTAGGATTTATAAATCCAAATAAATAAATTCTAAGTTAAAAGAGATATTTACCAAAAACTTGTTCAACAGCTTCAAACTCTTTTACAACCTTAAGCTTCTTTATCACTCCTGGATGTTGTTCTCTTAATCTTTTAGGGTTTTGGACAATTTGCCAGAAAATGATCAGTACTTCCACATCTAAAACAAGCCTGATTTGCAACTCTACATATACCCCAATGATTTTTAAAGCAATAAATGCACTTAGGGGCTCGAGGACCTCCATCTTAAATCTTACTTAAGATGTGTTATTTTGCTGGAGGAACCTTTTTCCATCATCTTTTTTCTTTTATTTGATTCCCTTATTTTGGGTTCTTATTATAGTTATCTTTAATCTCATAGTTATTCTCAACATCTGTCATCATTCTTAATTTAGATAACTCTTGTAGAATCTGAGTTAAGTCATTGATCACCTCTTTTAACCTTTCAAGCAAGGAAATCGGTATTTCGATACAGTTCACTTTCGAAGATTCAGGAGTATAAGAGTTTAAAGCCCCAATACTATAATCTTTGACTATGTCATCTCCAGTTTCTTTTGACTTATGCATCCTTCAATCTATACAAATCAAAATAGTGATATTTCCATTAGGCCAACACAAAAAAAAAACTTCCTATGACAACAACTACAAACACTTATTGCCCAGAAATGGCTAAACCTAAGCTCTGATACCATTAATTGTAGCATCCTTATCCTATAATCTATAAATATCACTTTATCCATCACATTACACAAGTTTTACTGTGCAACATAAACATTTACCAACTATATAAAGAACTTATATTCATACTTAATCCATAATAGTGCTAAACCATTAAGACTTTACAATATACATTATAGTCTCTTTACAAAATATAAAAACTTATTAACATCTTACAAAATAGCTGTACTTTTACAAGATTTCCAACACAATATGAAACCCTCGAAATACAAAAAGCAACCAAAAAGAATACTATATACTTTATAATCTTCAAAGACTTGTATTGGCCAACCTATTATAGATATCAGTCCTGCGAGAAAATCCTAGCCTTGCAACCTATATGAATGAAACACCCGTGCTAAGTTATAAAGCTTAGTGGAAAACTAAATCATGATAAATGATCACTCATAGTGATCGTCAACAAGCACATAATGTGCCTCAAATATAACAATGATTTATTTCAAGAAATGAAAGAAATTGAACATTTACAATCACTTATAGAAATCATAAAGTTCAATGGTAAGAATTTGTATTGATGTTTCAATCACCATATATGATCATATAAGTTCCAACATCCTTTGGACTTAAATCGAACTATTTATAATATGATTATTTTACTTTAATCAATGTTTAATCATAAAAGTATAGTTATTCATTATTAATTTCATAAACAATCTTCACAAGTATTGAAATTATCTTACTTCTATTCTTGTATGTCTAGGATATACACATATTAGAATTATATAACAAATCAACACTTGCAATTATCATGAGATTATAATATCATTACAGCCATACTTTATGTTCCATAAGTTATTCATGTTATAACATAATAGATTTATCATAAAAATAAGCCTATCAACCAATCATAACACTTATATATCATCACCAAAAATAACAAATACATGTTAAAGAATGTGTACATGCAAAAATAAGACTATACACATATACAAGTGTATACACATCAAAGATTGATATTTTATTTTAAGTTACTCATCAAATATAATTTCATACAACGCATTAATACCTTTCTATGTTATCATCACTTCAAAATAATCTCAAATCAAGCTTTTAACAATTTATTTATCCTAACAATATGAATTAACACATGCAAGAGGTAAATCTCTACATCTCCACTTTTGTAGCTATAACACTATATCAAAATGCATCCATATCATATTGTACTCATATATTTCACTCAAGCAAAACACATGCATGAAAAGTAAGTTTCCAAACCTGATTTTGTAGCTTCAAATCAATTCTTTATCCTTAAGCATTTTTCTTCCATCCGAAACCATAGAAAGAAAATGAAGAATATGGTTTAATTCCCTAATTCTTAAGCTTGCCAATGATGGAGTTGAGAGAAAGTTTAACTTAAATAAAAAAGATGAAAATGACTTGCAGCCCATCATCTCACGTGAAGACCATCTTCCAATGCTTAATGGGCAAAATTCTACTCACTCCTTGCATGTGATTCTTGCTTAAAGAATTTATCCACTAAAATCCAATTTCATACATTAACCTTATATTTATTTTCTATTACAACACTTACCTAAACTTATTTAATCCTAAAAATTAACCTCAGTTAATAATTATTTTAACATTGGCCTCTAAATTTATATCCCCGTTTAATTTAGCTCTCAAACTATTTTTTTTTTCATTATACACTGACAAAATTCATACCATATAACTCACATATTTATCAAATAATTAATAACAACCTAATAACATTTATGCCCTGATCAATATTTTAACTATATTTTATTCTAATTATGCATACTATATGTACTATAATATCAATTGACTATTGTATCCTCTATCATATAAGACCACAAATTTATTAGATCTTTACTACTAATAATTCATCTAATAATGCTTAATTAGACTTTAATAATGTGAAATTGCCCTTGAATTCTACTAGGGCCTATTTTGGATCCTTAGAGTGAGATAAATTATTTTCTCATAATTGTTCACCTTAACCTTCATACCCTATCAATTGGATTATTTTAGTTAGGTTAAAAATCCAACTTCATAATAGGATTGGGCCCTTTAAAATTTATTGGAGAAATATTAAATGGGCTTCTGGAATTATTAATAATTTATTTGGGATCAGTTAAATCCAATTTAAGTACTTTCACAAAAGACTATGCACAAAACCCATAAACTAGGCCCTTTATGCATATACTTAGATTTAATCACCCAAATAAATTCCAAATTTATCAAAATTAAATATGTGGGCGCCATAATACTTATGAAATATTTTTAATTTATTATTGTCCAAGAATTAGGCCTCTAAGGCCTTCTACCAGGGCTTGGCATGTAACCCTTCCTCTTGAGGGTTTCTACACCGAAGCCATTCTTTTGGGCCCCTTTTAATTTTTCCAATGGTCTATAAATTATTATATCAGCCCTATAACCCTTATAGTCCAATAATAATTAATTATGAAATACAATCTTCCAATTAGGTCTATTTTACATAACATTTCTTAGAAGTTATGCGAATAATTTTACTTGACCATAATTAATTAAACTCTTTAATTAATTATTCTCTTATTCACTTCTCTACTCTTATAATAATATCAAATATTATTATCCTTTTTATTTTACCATTTTATCCTTTTCTCTATATGTGTGTGACCTATTGAGTTTCTATCCATATTAGCAGTATAATATGTAATTATGAGTTTCATTCAAAACTCACGTGATTTAAAATTCTTTAAATTATTTTATAAATCCCTATTGATATTTATGATACACTATATACAAGTCATGGTTGGCCTCTAGCTAGGCATCATGACTACCCAAATGTCAGGAAAGTCAAGTGGTTTGATTATACCCTTCCAGAAAAACAGTTACCGTACAATTACTCCTTTCACCACTCTTATCTCAATTAGATTCTGAGTATGGATTTTTATCAACTCATATAAATCTAATTATGTATTTTCTATTAATTAAACCATTGTTCCCAAAATGCTCTTCATGGATCCCTGTCCATCTTGGCATATTACTCTAGCGAGAGATTCTCTGAAAAAGGCAATCACAGAATCATGTGAGATAACTTTCCTTAATAAATTTGGGATGGTGAATCCTTTGTTAATCACTCAACTATCTTTAAGTAGGTCATGATATATCCAACCTCCTAACTATGTTCACCCCCAATTGGAAGTAATCAGTTATGGAGTCAAAGTATACCACTTGCTATTTAAGATAACTTTGGTGATCTCAAGTCTAAGGATACTTGCACAACCGCTATGAAGAGATTCCTCACTGACATAGATTTAATATCCATGAAGGATTCTCTTTGTAGGTCTTTAATGAACTTTTTCTTCTAACAAGTATCCACATTTTTGCTTTGATTATCTTGCACAATCATAGTTATGAGAACCAGTGCTTGAACCATTCAAGAAGCATAACATGTGCTAGTCTGTCCGAATTAATAATGTCCTATCTTGTTAATTCTATGACTAGGGATATTTAGATATTAACACATTTGCATGCAATAAAAATCTCATATCATGAACACTTTCATGATTGCCTTTTCACTGTGTTTATAATATCTAGGACTTCATTTATTAATTTAAGATTTATAAACTAATGTATTTAAACATAGCATTAATAAATAAATTATGCCTTTTATTAAAAATATGAGTTCATACATATGAAATACATCCCTATTACATGGGCTATAGGGCATACTCTCTAACATTTACTCAATCCAACCACTCAATAAAATAAGAAGAAGATGAAGCAGAAGAAAAAGAAGATGAACTATCAGATTAAGATATTTACCTTATTGCTACACTAATTGTGTTGATTAATTCAACATGCAAGGATTTCATCAAGAACTCTTAGAAATGTTTAACCATGGATATAAGAGATGAGATGAGAGAAAAATTTATGTAACTCTCTCTAGTGAAGCCATCCCTCTCCACACGTTCTCTCTCTTAACATGAAAATGACTATTTATATTAGCAATAGAAAATTCCCTTTCAAATCCTTCCACTTTTTACATGTCTCACTAAAACCTCTCACCTTTTTGCATGTTGTAAATTGACCTTTCTATTTATTCCTTCTCTTAAATCAACAACTCAATTCATTATTTTATTCATAATTGACCCTGAAAATGTCATATTAACAAATTTATCCCAAAATTAATACTTCATACTTTAATTATACCCTTGAATATTATTAAACTAAATAATTAAATTTTATTTTCATGTAATGAGCATAAAAGTATACTCATAGTTTTAGAATTTAGCTGCACTTTTCTCTTTTCTGCTTCTAAAAATTCTTTTCTTATTTTTGGAACTGTAGCAGTTTCTGATACACCTTCTTTAGTAGATTTCTTTTGTAGATGCTCATATCCATCTTCAATAATATCCTAGCAAGCCATATGTTGAGATTGGATAAAGTGCCTCATGACAACCTTCCAAAAAGGATAGTTTTCATCACTAAACATTAGAGGACGATGGACTGAATGTAATTCTTTGAATGGAGTAGCAAGAGTAGAACTACTAGATTCAGCCATTTGTAAGATCACTCAAGGTTGTTATACCTTAGCAAATAGAGAAATTCTCTGATACCAAATGTAGGTCCCGAAAGACACTAAAAACAGGGGCTGAATTGGGTGTCTCAACTTTTTCTGGCCGAATTTCTAATGTAATAGAAATGAATGCAAGTGTAAATTCTAATAGATTTTCTAACAAAAAATCTAAGTATGCAAATTAGTATGAATAATAAAATTTTACAAGTCTTTTACTCAAAAAGAAATCTCTTTAATTATCTTAGAAAATTTGTGTGGACAGTTTTATGAAAGTAATTCTAAATTGTTCTTTATAGAATTTTAAAGATGCAATTTACCAAAATGTATGATAGAAAAGTAAATGACAGGAGAATGAGTAGAAAATTAAAGCACGAATTGAATTTATTAAGGTTTAGCTTCTTTACCTACATCTACTCCCCAAGAATTACTCTTGAGATTTTCTCTCCACTCTTAACTCTTTTAAGGGCAAGAGTCAAAACCAATATACAATCCTAGTATATTCTACCCATAATCTTTTTCCTATAGTAAAAGATTAAAACACTTACTAGAATTTTTTTTAGGTTCTAGCCAACCCAACTCACAATCTTTCATAATAGAAATTCCTCACTAGAGATTACAATAGAAACTATAATCAACTGAGGATGTTATGAAAAATGAAGTGCAAAGATGGAAAGTGAGATTTAAAAGTGTAAGATTTTTTTTAAGATTAGAAATTCTTTCCAATATGATATCTAACCTCTAAATGAAGTCCAACACTTGTATTTATATTAAAAATCTTACTTTTAAGTGTAAAATTTCAAATATAACCATTTATGACAGTTGGGGAACAAAATTAACAATTTTGCCCTCAACTAGACGTTATTTTGTCTTGCAGTGTTCGATAGAAATTTGATTAGAAATATGTTTAGATTTCTAATCTAATTTCTAATGACACAAAATTCTAAAGACCAAATTATGAATCAATTTCTAATAGAACTGATTTTGTCACAAAACTTATTTTGACACTTGGAAGATTTTTTTTTTTTGCAAATTTAGAACTTAAATAATGTATAAGCTATTATTTGATCTTCAAATTGATCCCACAACTTTAATAACTTAAAATCCTATATGCTAAGGTCTTCTTCACTTTAGTTTTCTTGAAGTCTTTATAATCTTCTTTTTTGGCATATACATCAAAATGATGTATAAAAATTCCTGCAAAGAAAAAACATAGAGTAGGATTCACAATAGAGTTTATATAAGGTTTGATTATCATCAAAATCTGGTTTTAGCCTTAGGCTAACAATGATGATAAGTATCAATATCATACACATATGAATGAGTTACATGCATTTGAATTTATTACACATACAAAATATTTATATTCAAGCACGTACATGAAATCATTTTCATAGCTATACATAGATGTATATACATATATATTTGAATATGATTGGAAAGATGAAAGCAAAGAAAGTTAAAGTAAAAAGGTTTACTTTGCCTGCGTCCATGTCTAGGTTATGGATAGATAGGCATACCTATGAGGGAATATTGCAGCTATAAGAGTTTCAACCCCATTTGGGTCCAGAGTACAAATTTAACCCCATTTGGGTCCAAAGTCTAATACTTTTGGGTATCTTTTTTATACCTTTGGGAGCTAGAGTATAACCTATTATCCACTTCTTTAGAAAAATTTACCCTTAATATAGAGTTAAAAAATTATCATGTTAAACTAAAAGATAAAGATTCAATATGGTTCTTCATTTTATCTCTATTTGATCATTATATGAAACCCCATAAGGTATATGAAACATGTTATAAAATGAGGTTGCATTTCTAATATGTAAATATAATAATTTAATCTCGCATGTATATATATATTAGGATTATAAGTTATATGCAAACTGAATTTATGCACTATTTTTGTCTTAACAATAATCACGTTAGTGAATGTATGTTCTCTATAGTCATATGCTATTTGCTTGATATTGTTAAATGACTTGTGTGACTCCTTGTATATTAAAGTTATGAAATCATGGTTGTAATTTCAAAAGGGTTTCCTATACTTAGGGTATATTTGTAGCACCCCTTATGCAAATACCCTATTATCACATGTATCATGAATACTATTAATCATGCTCATACTACATGTTCAATTAACCATCACTTAGCCATTAATCATGCCATACGATTTCATATACTATTATTTGTGCCACCTGTCTGTTCCTGTTTTTCATTTCATGCTTAGTATCATGCATACTAACTATATGGATATTACTTCATGCATATTACATGCACACATGTTCTTTCGTAGCTTTACTACTAGTGAGTTACATTATCCCACATAGGTTATATACATATCAAAATATGACTGGCCATTATACAAAACATATGATAGCTGTATTACAAAAAAAAAAACATCCTACATCAAGGTTATAAGTCGATGGTTGGCCCTTCCTGATGCAGAGAACGTCCCTGAGCAAAAGTCTTTCTAGAAGGTACCTACACGGATAATTAGAAAGCCATATCTCTGTCATATCCTCTAGAATTTGATAACTATTATTGTAGGCGAACTCCATTAAGGGTAGATATCTTTCCCAACTTCTTGTAAAATTCAAAACACATCCTCTCATCATATCCTCTAGAATTTGAATAACCCGCTCAGATTGCCCATCAGTCTGAGGGTGGAATGTTGTACTGTAACAAAGCTGAGTTCCCAAAGCTTGTTGCAAATTTGCCAAAATCTCGATGTGAATCTCGGATCTCGATCGGAGATTATTGACACCGGAATGCCATGCAATCTGATGATCTCATTTACATAAAGTTCTGCTAACTTATCCATGGAGTAATCCCTCCGAACTGGTATGAAATGAGCTGATTTAGTCAGCTTGTCAACTATAACCCAAACTGCATCATGCTTTTTCTGTGTAAGGGGTAATCCTGTTACAAAATCCATGGTAATATCCTCCCATTTCCATTATGGAATTGGAATGGGGTTCAACAAACCAGAGGGTAACTGGTGCTCTGCTTTTACCTGTTGACAAGTCAAACATATGGAGACATAGGCTACCACATCTCTCTTCATGCCAGGCCACCAATAACTTTGTTTCAAATCCTGGTACATCTTATTCCCACCAGGGTGCATAGTAAACACTGTATTGTGAGCCTCATTCAATACTGTTCTCTTTAACTCTTTGTCATCAGGAACATATAATCTATTCTGATAATACACACCCCCATCTTCTTTCACTGAGTACTCAGACTGGGTCCCTTCATGTGAAGACTTTAAAATCTGTTGCAACTTTTCATCATGTTTCTGTGCATCAATCACTGTTTGCCTCAAACAAGGGCTAGCCTTCAACTGTGCTATTAAAGCACCATCATAAGCAAGTCTCCATCGACCGCGATGTGAAATCATAGCAGCCATCATCTTACGGCTCAAGGCATCAACTACAACATTAGCTTTGCCTGGATGGTAATCCACTATACAATCATAATCTTTAAACAGTTCTAACCATCTTCGCTGTCTCAAGTTAAGTTCCTTTTGAGTGAGCAAATATTTGAGACTCTTGTGATCTGTGTAGATTTTGCACTTTTCCCCATACAAATAATGTCACCAAATTTTCAAAGCAAACACTACTGCTGCTAACTCTAGGTCATGGGTTGGATAGTTTTGTTCATGTGGCTTCAACTGTCTAGATGCATAGGCAATTACTTTGCCATCTTGCATTAGCACACAACCCAAGCCAACTCTAGAAGCATCACTATACATAGCATACTCCTTTCCTGTAACTGGCTGTGCCAAAACTGGAGCCTCAGTCAGAAATTTCTTCAATTGATCAAAACTTGCTTGACATCGATCAGTCCACTCAAACTTTATACCCTTTCTCAACAGTTTAGTGATTGGTGCGGCTATAACTGAAAAGCCTTTCACAAATCGACGGTAATAACCTGCTAAACCCAGAAAACTTCTCACTTCCGTCACATTTCGAGGCAGCTTCCAATTCACTATAGCCTCGATTTTTGCTGGATCCACTCTAATGCCTTCAAAAGACACAACATGACCAAGGAAAGAAATTTCCTTAAGCCAAAAATCACATTTGCTCAGCTTAGCATATAACTTATTCTCTCTCAGAGTCTGTAGAACAATTCTCAAGTGTTCAGCATGTTCCGCTTCATTTCTCGAATACACCAAAATGTCATCTATGAACACAACAACAAATTGATCCAAGTAGGGTCTAAATACCCTATTCATAAGGTCCATAAACGCAGCCGGTGCATTTGTTAACCCAAATGGCATCACCAAAAACTCGTAATGCCCATTTCGGGTTCTAAAAGCCGTTTTGGAAACATCCACATCCTTAACCCGGAGTTGATAATAACCCGTTCGCAAATCAATCTTGGAAAACACTCCAGCACCCTTTAACTGATCAAATAAATCTTCAATTCTGGGTAAAGGGTACTTATTTTTCACTGTTACCCTATTTAACTGTCTGTAGTCTATGCACATCCTCATAGACCCATCCTTTTTCTTCACAAACAAAACTGGTGCACCCCAAGGCGACACACTAGGCCTAATGAAGCCTTTGTCAAGCAACTCCTGTAGCTGTACTTTAAGTTCCTTCAATTCCAAAGGAGCCATCCTGTATGGTGCCTTCGAAACAGGAGCTGTACCCGGTAGAATGTCTATAGACAATTCAACTTCCCTTTCAGGTGGAAGACTAGGCAAGTCTTCTGGGAACACATCAGGAAACTCTTTCACCACTGGAATCTCTTGAAGATTTGCATACTCTATTCTTGAATCAAGCACAAGTGCTAAGAAAGCTTCACACCCTTTTCTCATAAATCGTTTAGCTTGCATAGCTGATATCACATTAGCTATTGGTTTAGCTCGAATGCCCTGAACTAACGTTTCTTTACCATCAGCACCAATAAGAGTTACAGTTTTAGCTTCACAATTAACCACTGCATGGTGTCTAGACAGCCAATCCATACCAAATATAATATCAAATTCCCGGAATGGTAACTCAATAAGATCAGCAGGGAATTCTTTCCCTTGAATTACTATAGGACATTGTTTATGCACTCTATTAACAACAACATTGTGACCCAAAGGGTTAGTTACACATATATCATATTCCATTTCATGCACAGTAGACTCATCTCTACCCAAATCCCCAGTGCAAACATAAGAATGAGTGGAGCCAGGATCAATAAGTGCATGCATGTCAGAATCAAAGAGAGAGAAAATACCAGCTATGACTTCTGGAGCACACTGATCCTCTCTAGCTTTCAATGCATAAGCCCGAATAAGAACAACTGGAACTGCGGGCCTGTCAACGGATTCAGAAATGTTCCTGGACTGGGATCCCTGGGACCTCGATCCCCCAAGTCCTCTCCCTCTGCCTCTACCAGAAGATGGTGCATTAAAAGTTCCTCTACTGCCTTGTTGTTCAACATCCTAGTCCCTTTTCGAAGGACAGCTTGCCATGTAGTGACCAGTACCACCACACTTGTAACATGCTCCAAACAATTTCCTACAACTACCCTAATGTTTCCTAGTACAATGGAAACACTCTGGAGGTTGCCCCCCACTCTGATTCCCTGAAGCTCCCTTTCCCTGTTTAGACATTACAGAAGACTCCTGTCTCCTATCCCTCTTTGCAGAACTATAGCCAGATTCAGCTGGCTGATTTCCTTATGCTCCTCTAGCTCTCTTTCCTGTAAAAGATCCACCCTTGGACCCACTTCTTCTCTGTTCTCTTTCTCTCTTTGCCATTTCATTCTTTTCAACTCGCAAGGCTGCTGTAACCAATTGAGTGAAGTTAACCACTTACAAAGATGTAGACCCAATCAACTTTTCTCTGATATGCTCATTCAACCCATCTTCAAACTGTCTACATTTAAAAGCATCAATCAACATCTCATTAGGAACATATTTGCACAAGCGACTGAATTCTTTCTCATATTCAGCCACAGACATAGCTCTCTGTTTCAAGTTGAGAAACTGTTTTAACTTTTCTTGCTTATATGCCTCTGTAACATACTTTTTCTTGAATTCAGCTGTGAAGAATTCCCATGTAAGGGGATCTGGTAGCTGGGGTTGTCTCAACACCAACTTCCATCAATCATAAGCTGCTCCTTGCAATAGGGACACAGCACAAGATGCCTTATGACCCACTGGACAGTGGATTTCATCAAAAATTCTCTCTAGTCTTTCCAGCCAAAATTCAGCTTCCTCAGACTGTTCCAAAATTCAGCTTCCTCAGACAGTGGATAACAATGCTTTTGCAGGGATGGCTGCTGGGACCTCATTTGGATTGGAGAATGAAAGTCCAGTATTGGAAGGATTAGTTCTAACCGGCCTATTACTTTCAGCCGATTCCTCCCAAGCATCTCTAGAGCTTTCCATCTTGATCTATAAGAAAACAGGGACTTCTGCATCAGGCCAGCAATCACTATATCATACTATAGAATCCTAGGTTCATCTTTACCCAGAAAAGACTAAACCTGGCTCTGATACCAAAATTGTAGCACCCCTTATGCAAATACCCTATTATCACATGTATCATGAATACTATTAATCATGCTCATACTACATGTTCAATTAACCATCACTTAGCCATTAATCATGCCATACGATTTCATATACTATTATTTGTGCCACCTGTCTGTTCCTGTTTTTCATTTCATGCTTAGTATCATGCATACTAACTATATGGATATTACTTCATGCATATTACATGCACACATGTTCTTTCGTAGCTTTACTACTAGTGAGTTACATTATCCCACATAGGTTATATACATATCAAAATATGACTGGCCATTATACAAAACATATGATAGCTGTATTACAAAAAAAAAAACATCCTACATCAAGGTTATAAGTCGATGGTTGGCCCTTCCTGATGCAGAGAACGTCCCTGAGCAAAAGTCTTTCTAGAAGGTACCTACACGGATAAATAACCCATGCTAAGCTATAGAGCTTAGTGGGGAATATCTACAGATGGATGGCCATACACAAAGCCATCAAAACATACACATATACAATATGTTCATATACTATAATCAACATGTCCAACATAACATGGCAACAATAACATATACTTTAAAGCATAAGCATATTATCATGTACATAAGCATTGTACCCAAGAGAGAAACACATATTTCTTTTTCCATAATTCATATAGATGGCAATATTCCAAGTGAACATATTCAATTGAAGCATAATTCCTGTGGTAAACCAACAATATAAGCCACATATCATTCTTTAGTCAAATAACTTTAACTGTTTACTTTTGATCATTACTATGAATAACGTTTAGCCTACCTTAGCTTTATCAGTGGATGCGGGAACTATGGATACACAATGGTATCAAATGAGGGATATCCGAAGATATCGAATCTATAGACCCAAACGGGGCCAACTGTACTATGGACCGGTCAAGCATACCCAAACGGGGTAGCCTATCAACCCAAACGAGGCTGATCATGATCCAAACGGGATCATAAACTATGGACCCAAATGGGCCAACTATGGCAGCTGCAATTTCCCTATAGGCGCCTATCTATCCACATCTAAAACTCTATCGCAGGCGGAACTATATTCGTGTTCAATTCACATTTTAATACTGTATTCATAGTATACTGTTTGCACATATGCATAGTCTTATCAACCTGTGAATTCTCTGGTGCATAATCAGGTACATGCACATTTCATATGCCAAGATATATATATCTGGCTTATCTATATCTGTATGACTATATCATTTGCATCATATCATATAAGCATGACATATAATCATCATATCATAGACTTGATCATGCCCTCATTAAGCATTTCACATGTTCATAGTCATGCTAATTCATCTTCTATCTCATAGGCAACTACATGCTCATATACTCATATACATAATCATAAATGCACATACCTGTGGGTACATTCGCATATAGTCGATTTATTCTCATGAGCATGTTTCCAACACATATATATATATACCTTTATCATCATTCAAGTCATGTGCTATACAAAATATCAACATGTTTTCATATGGCATATACACATGCCAAGGTCATGCTATTATTCTCTTTTTCATATCACAAGTGCATATAAAAAGGTGCACTTACATGTCATAAGATTTACATGTATGGGTTCGACAATTCCTTTCTAGTCTTTATTCATATTCACAAATGAACGCATGTGTATGCATACAATTCCTTCATTGACAGTCATTTTACATGCATTATACATTTAACTTTCTATCACATAAGCAAATAGCTGTCTCAATCAATTAAAGAATCATATTATCAAGTGTAGCAACAATCTGTTCATACTAGCCATTTTTGTTACATAGAGTAGTCTAGAAAACTAGTCCGGATTCAACTATAGATTACATGTACATAGAGACAGATTTAAGCTTAGGTTCATTCATGTGAAATATAGGTATGGAAGTCTATTTTTCAATGCAAAAAGAATCACTCAATTTGCTGTTCTATAACTCAACTTATGAGCAAAACATTCAAGATAGGTCATTCAGTCGTGAAGAGGAGTTCGACTCCCGAAGGGATTCACGAGTGAAGCAAATAAGGTGATTCTCATGACTCGTGAAGGGGTTCACGAGTGGAGAAGGAACTATACTTCACGACTCGTGAAGTGGCTCACGAGTGAGGAAGAAAAGCTAAACTTCACGACTCGTGAAGAAGCTCACGAGTGAAGAAGAAAAGCTGAACTTCACGACTCGTGAAGAAGCTCACGAGTGAAGAAGAAAGACTCGACTTCACGACTCGTGAAGAGCTTCACGAGTCGGACTGATGTTCATGACTCGTGAAGTCATTCACGACTCGGCAAGTCTGTCTTCTTCAACCTTTCAACGATAAACTTCCAGAAAAACGTAAATTCAATTCTGTAAATTCTATTCACTTCCAGTAATCCATTTTTACATGCAATATGAATGGCCTAAATTCCCATACCTTGGCTGATAAACCCAATGTCTTCAACCTCTATCAATTCCCTTTCCTTTGATCCTTCTTCCTTCCTCTTCTCCTTCATAAATACCATCACCATGAACATACATTTCCAGCAAATGACATATTCTCAGTCAACAGAAAATGAAGAAGAAGATGGTGATGATGAAGTGTTAAAATGAGAGTTTAATTACCTTAGCTTAGAGCCTTAAACTCTTGATTAACCAACATGCACCATTAACATCTAAATGCTTGAGATAAATCTATGGAAATCAAAGAGGAAGAAGAAGATGAATTTCTGGTTTTGCTCTCTACAAATGCCGATTCTCACAATCAAATTCTCTAACCCAAGCCTTTTGTACCCACATGACAATCTCCTCTTTAGTCCTTCATCATTTTGCATGTCACACAAATGCCACAAGCCTTTATGCATGTTAGACTTTAACCCCTCCACTAATTCTTTTTCAAACATTAACCTATCCATTTAAGCATTCTTTCAATTTAACCTTGAATTAAATGCTTCTCTACACAATTGGCCACCAAAATGCCAAAAATACCAATTAACCCCAAATTAATACCTTTATCCTCAATTGCATCCTTAATTAACATTAAACCATACTCTTTTATTATATTTTCATGCAATTAATATAATAACATGTTAATTTACCCCCTTACTTAATTACAATAATATGCAAATTATATTAGGGTCATGTTAGGGGCCTTACAATATTAGTTACATGTATATGAGTTGATGCATTGTGATGGCTGACCGGTGTCTACCAAGTGTACCAGATCGGCTAGTAATATAGGGAAATAAGATTATGACCCAAAATATCAAACCCAAGGGAAACTTATACTTGTATGTGCTATTTCAATTTCAAAACCAAATTTGAGTGTAAAGAGAGAAGAGAAATCCCAAGGTTGTGACGATTTGAAAACAATAATTTTAAAACTGAATTAAAATAATTGAAAAAAACTAAAGTAAAGAAGAGATTTATTGAAAGAAAGTAAATTGAATGAGTAAAAAATTCAATGATAAAGACAACTTTCACTAAAGGACTATCCACCTTAACAAATATTGCTATGACTTAATTAAAAGAAAACATACAAGTGATTATGGAAAATTCAGTTTAATAAACCCAGATAACTTTATTCAAGATTATCATTCCAAGCATTAAAACTCTCTTATTCAGAACAATTCAACACTTAGCATAAGGAACTAAATTAAGTCTCCTCGATGTCTATTAAAACCTTTCTCAAGAGTTTTAACTTTCAGCTATTCTTGGTTACCCTTTTCTTAATCTTAACTTACTCAAATTAACACACAATTATAGCTTATTTAGATTATAACCATGCATTAATTCAACAAAATTAACCTAAGAGCATGCAAATCATTAATCAACTTAAACCAATTAATTAACCAATTCTTAATCAAGTTAATAATCAACTTAAAATTGAGAAAAGACAAGAATATTTTTAAGAACCAAGAAATAATCAACTTGTATTAAAATTGAAGAACAAACTCAAGTCATAACAATACAAGTCAAGGATTCAAGTATCCTTTAGCAAAAGTTAAAGAAAACTACTCACAAACCATTCTTAAAACTAAAAAACAATGTTTTGAAAAAACTGTAAAAACAAAGAACGTAAAAAACTAAGAAAACAAAGCTTAAATCTAAGGATTAATTCTAAAGATTTATGCCCCTTCTTCTGTGTTTTGGACTGCTATTTATAGGCAAGAATTGTAGTAGAATCCTTGTTAAACTCCAATCATAAAATAGGAATCAAATTCTGCTAAACAGGAAGCTCGTAAATCCTTCGCGATATGGGAGAGTTAGATCACGTGGCCACGCCTTCAATGTGCTTTCAATACACGTGGGCACGGGTCATTTACTTCTTCTTCCACACATGGCCACATGTGGTCCTTCACTGGGAATCCACGTGGTCACGTGGTATTCACAACTGCCTTCAATTGCCTTCACATGGCCATATATCCTTTTTCTATTTTCTTCACTTCTCTTCACGTGGCCACTTATTCTCCTACTTTCTTCTTCACGTGGCCACGTGTGGAATTCTTTAATACTTTCACATGGTCACATCTCCAGGCTCTGGACTGGACACTGGTTTTCTCGCCTAATTTTTTCATATTTACACTTTTAGCCCTAAACTTTGTCCTTTTTGTACTTTAAACCCTTTTATATCAATTTAAACCTGAAAATCAAACAAAACACAGAATTAACCTCAAAAACATAAATATTACTAAATTAACCGAAATCAAACCAAAAAAACTAAATAATACAACTAAAAACATATAAAAAAACTATATATATTTCACACTTATCAAATACCCCCCACTTAAACCTTGCTTGCCCTCAAGCAAATTAGAACAAAACCTCCTTCAAAATCATCAAACTTGTATAAAGATATGCAAATTCAAAACCCAACTTAGCATTTTAACAAGAGCACTCAACATAACTCTGAATAGATTAACTTTAACAAGAGAATATAAACTAGTTTCCTTGTGTGTGTGCAAGACCAAATCATTTTAAGCAATTTTGAAAATCAAAATATCAACACAACTAAGTAATGAAGTATAAAATATATGAATGTATAAGCATACAATCAGTTTCATGCTTGAAACTCTAGAAACACAATAGGCCTCTCCTTTAGCACCGGAACCCGTAGGTCATCTCCGCTAAACAACTCAAAACAAACTTAAAATTACATAGGTCTTTTCAAGGTTGTACTGGGGCTAAGGGTATGTTTATCAAAGAATGGATAAAAGATAATCAAAATGAATATAGCCACTCTAAGACCAAATAGATTACAAAACCCCATAACTTAATCTAATCATTGCCTTGATTCCAATATTTCTTTATGCTCTTTCACCAAAAAGTCAATATTTTTTCCATTTTTCCTTGCACTACCCCACACTTATATTTTTTCATAATTGCTAGTTCTCCCATTTTTTCTTTCTTTTTCTTTTTTTTTTAAACTACAAACGTTCTTTTCTCTTTTTTTTTTTTACTAGCCTTTACAAGCTAACCTCAAGGTAATACAAGGTATATTTTCAATTGACTTCATCAATAACTTTGTTACAACTTTCTTACTACACCCAATAAAACTTTACTCTTTTCACTCATTTCTTTAATCCTAAATTGGCCAATTCCATAAGGTGAGATAAAAGTTTTTTGGGCTATATGGTTAAAACATTAGGTGTAACAAGAAAATATTAATGATACGCATTAAGCATACCCTTATAAGCTCAAAATGGTTAATCAAAGGATAATTTCATCAAGGTAGGACATAATTTTTTAAAGAGAGTTTATCAAGAAAATTATTGCCTAGATCATTTTTTAAGTTGCTTGAGTTGTTCATATGCTTTGAAGGGTGATGAGGAAGGTTCTAGTGCTTTAAATTTTCTTACTTAACTACTTTATTGCATTGATTTCTTTCCAAGTTAAAAACTGGTCTAAGTGCTTTTCAGAGTTTGGAAACTAACAAATATTTATCAAGTTGAAGATTAACCCATCCAAATGCATATTAAACAACATCAATTGTTATCTTGCTAAGTAAAGGTCCCAAAACATGCATATTCCAAATCCAAGTTTAAAGTGTTCCAAGTTTTGAAGTCAACTAGGGCAAACTAAGTTTTCATGTAAATTAAATGAAAAAGTGAACTACATAAGTCTTTAATACATTTTTCAAACTAAAAACTAAACACAATAAAAGAAAACAAAACAAAACACAAAACACAAAAATAACAAAGTTTGATTCATGAAAAAGAAAAGTAAAGTTGAAAACAACTCCCTGAAAGGAGGCTACCCCCTCCTCAAAATATTGCTGTCCACAGCAAATGATGATCTATTCCAGTGGAGGTGGTGGTGGAGGAAATCGCTGCCAAAAGTGATGGATAAAATGCTCAACCCTCTTATTTCCTTCCATGACCGTATCACGAAGCATATCCATTCTTCCTTGCATTTGATCGAGTCTAATCTGTTGAGCCTCTATCCGGCTACTTAATTGATTAAATGGTGCTTCCCATTCTGGTGTTGTAGGCTTATTGATGGGGGAAGGCACAGCTGTGGCAACATACTCCTCATTTGGTTCCTCTTGCTGCTCCTCAAACCGAATATTGTTCTCTCTTAAATACTCCTCCCGAGTTGCCCAATGACCACGAGGCTTAGGGATCAGAATTTTCATCCTTTTTAGCATTCTATTATGAACACAAGGAAAATCTCCTTTAAGTGGTTCTCCATAAACCGGATGCTCAACTGCAGAAGCTAAAACTGTAGCTATCCATCCTATCAAAATATTATCAACGTGTCCTGGCATTTTCTGCAATTCCTTAATTCGAGTAGCTAAAATGCCTGCTTCATTTAGTGTTATTCCATCCATCATGCATCGGAGAACCATTGCTTAAGATACACTAATAGTGATTGCATTCTTCAAATTGTTGTACACACTCTTTGCAAGAAAACGATGAATGATTCTTAATGCATGAGACCTTAAAGCATGGACCTTGCATTGTCCCCCTACCCATGGTTCATCTAATTCAAGATCCTTGATCCTTTCCCAATTCTCAATAGGTGAAGCATCTTCCAGTTCAGTTGGGGCATTTGGCACAAATCTTAAAATTTCAAAAAATTGACTGAAAGTCAAAGAATATCCTTTCTTACCCAACTTAAAACCGACTGTACTGTCTTCTGCATCTCTCTTAAAATAACACTCAAAAGAATACAAGAAATCTCGTGCCATATCTGAATATACTTTAGGTTTCTTTTCAACGAATTTCCCCCAGCCAATACTTTGAATCAAAGGTTCTATATCATGATCCCATAAATTTCCAGCTGGGATATTGAGGAACAAGTGGCTTAAATAGGCAGGCTGAACATAGGTACATTTGCTGAAGTAGTCAAATTTATTGATCTTTGCCCTATCCACATACGATGGAATTCGTACACCAGATGAACTTGCTACATCAGGGTATTTAGTCCTTCGAGGTGCCACTACAAATAAAGAAAAACACCTTGTAAGTATCAACTTTTAACCCAAAATAGACTAACTTATGATTGCATGAACATGAATGAAATGATGCACAATTGGATGAAATGATAAGTTAATAGCATACGTCATCATAGGCGTAGAAAATGCATTCAAAAGTTGAGCACAAAGAGTATGTTAACATAATGCCTATCATGCATGAATAAAATTGTGAACAATTCTTTCAAAAGGTGAATAAATGCTCATGCATTAATGCAACTTATAAACATGCCAACCAAAGAGTGAAAATTAAAATTTTTTTTTTAAAGAAAAACTCATTGAGGCATTTTATCGAACACATTTTGAGCACAAGTTTGAGCATGAATTTAAGAAGCATAACAAAGAGTGTTCACTACCCTATTTCATACCAAGTATTTATTACATGCACATAATAATCATAATCATCCAAAGAAGCAAAAAGAATTAACATGCAAAGAATATGTTAAGTGCAAATTAACCTAAAAACCAAGTATTCATGAATAATAATTGCACAAAACACAACCATGGATGGTAACCAACTAATAATTAAGGAGCAATGGGAGTAAATACTTACTTGAAAGTAGAATTACACCAAAATTGCAGCACAAATTTGAGGCGGTGTGTGTGAGTAGTGAAAAACCTAAAATAGTGAAGAAATTATGGAGAAGGAAGAAATTATGGGTAGGAGAGAGAGAAAAATGAAATAGAAAGCAAATGGAGATGGTGATGATTGGTGATGAGTGAAAATTCCATGGTCACGGGTTAAATTCGTGGTGGTGAGGCATGGGCACGGAAGAGAGCAAAATACGAAATGAAGATGAAGAGAAGAAAACGTGAAGCTTTTATAAAAGAGGAGGATTGGGGCATGGCCACGTGAATTTCAATGAAGAAATACACGTGGTCACGTGTGAAGTAGTGAAATGGGATAGGTTATTTAGGCATGGCCATATGATGTTCAATGAAGAACTACGGTGGTCACGTGTGAGGAAACAAAATGGGATAGAAGATTTATGCGTGGCCACGTGAGGTTCAATGAAGAACTACACGTGGTCACGTGTGAAAATGCAAAATTGGACAGTGGACTTAAGCGTGGCCATGTGAAGTTCAATGAAGAACTACACGTGTTCACATGGTATTTTGGGAACCAAGCAATGTAGTGACCCGTGGCCATGTGATGGCAAAGGGAAAGCCACACGTGGTCACGTGAATTTCAAATTTTTCTGCCTTTCTACTTTGACACACACCTATATAATTAAACTTCCTTTAATGCAATTTTCCATTAAAAACATCAAATCTTTTCCAGGAAAAACATGTCTCCATTTTAAAACCTTGATTTACTCACTCTTTTCATGAATCAAAACATTTAAACACACAAACATGCAAAAACACAATGACTGAACTAAAACTTAACTGTAGAAAGAAAAGAGAAAAAGACTAGAAGTTATGAGTTTTTTAAAGTCTCCAGCTAGACTTTCCAAACCAGTTTCAAGTATCTTGAAGAACCATGGTTGCTTCAACAACCTCTTGTTGTCCGATTTGGTATGGTTTAAGTCGATGACCATTGACTGTAAATTCACGTCCATCTTTTAAGCTTTTGATCATCACTACACCAAGATTACTGCTTGTCATCACCTGATATGGTCCAAGCCACTTCGATTTTAGCTTTCCTGGAAACAAATGAAGACGACTATTATAAAGAAGCACTAACATTCTCGGGACAAAATCTTTTACCCTTAGATGCTTGTCATGCCATCGTTTGGTCTTTTCTTTATAAAGTGCAGCATTGGTATATGACCATTGTCGAATTTCATCAAGTTCATTGAGCTGCAATTTTCTCCTTTCTCCTGCATTTCTCAAATCAAAGTTAAGAAATTTGGTAGCCCAATATGCTTTATGTTCTAGTTCGACTGGAAGGTGACATGCTTTTCCAAAAACAATTCTAAAGGGAGACATACCTATAGGAGTTTTATATGCGGTTCGATAAGCCCATAAAGCCTCATCTAACCTACAAGACCAATCTTTTCTAGAGTTATTTACTATTTTCTCTAAAATTGACTTCAACTCCCTATTAGATACTTCTACTTGGCCATTTGCTTGAGGGTGGTATGGGGTTGTGATTTTGTGCTTAACACCAAATTTCTTAAGTAAGGTCTTAATTTGATGGTTGACAAAGTGTTTGCCTCCATCACTTATAATAGCTTTAGGTGCTCCGAATCTAGTGAAAATATTCTTTCTAATGAATTCTAGCACAATTTTTGCATCACATGTTCTAGTAGCTATTGCCTCTACCCATTTACTCACATAATCCACAGCTACTAAAATATACTCAAACCTCAGAAAAGGTCCCATAAAATCAATGCCCCAAACATCAACGATTTCCACTTCTAGCACATTGTTCATAGGCATCTCATCTCTTTTGGATATATTTCCTACTCGTTGGCATCTATCACAAGTAGATATAAAAGATCTTACATCCTCAAATAAAGTAGGCCAGAAAAAACCTGATTGGAGTATCTTTTGAACTGTCCTATTTGGTCCATGATGACCTCCAACTTCTCCTCCATAACATTGGTTCATGATATCTTCTTTCTCTAATTTCGGTACGCATCTTCTTAATATTTGATCCGGGCATATCTTGATAAGGTATGGATCGTCCCAAAGGTAATGCTTGGCATCCGCTATGAGCTTTTTCTTTTGTTGCCAAGTAAATTCCTTAGGAAGATAGCCACCTGCAAGAAAATTAGCTATATTAGCATACCATGAAACTGAATTTGCATAAGTATATCAAGCACAAATATGTTCATTAGGAAATAAGTCAGAAATTTCTCCCTTTTCAATACTAGCATGATCCAATCTAGATAAATGGTCAGCCACAAAATTTTTTGTGCCTTTTTTATCTTTAATTTCAACATCAAATTCTTGAAGTAGTAACACCCATCGGATAAGTCTTGGTTTAGAATCCTACTTATAAAAAAGATGTCTCAATGCGGCATGGTCCGACCACACCATAATTTTGGATCCTAAGAGGTAAGACCTAAATTTCTCAAATGAAAAGACTATTGCCAAGAGTTCCTTCTCCGTAGTGGTGTAATTTACTTGGGCTCCGATGAGTGTATGGCTTGCATAATAGATGGTGTAGAAATCTTCTCCTTCTGCTATCCTAAGACTGCTCCAACTGCATAGTCACTTACATCACACATAATTTCAAATGGCAAGCTCCAATCGGGTGATGCAATGACCGGTGCACTAACTAATTTTTGCTTTAATAAGTTAAAAGCCTACAAACACTCAGCATTAAAATCAAATGTAGCATCTTTAAGCAATAAATTAGAAAGTGGTTTGGCAATTTTAGAGAAATCCTTAATAAATTGACGATAAAACCCGACATGACCAAGGAAACTCCTAACGCCTTTTATACTAGTTGGTGGAGGCAATTTCTCTATCACATCAACTTTTGCTTTGTCAACCTCAATGCCTTTTTTAGAAATTTTATGCCCTAATACAATGCCTTCTCTAACCATGAAATGACATTTTTCCCAATTTAGTACCAAATTTGTTTTTTGACACCTTTTCAAAACCAATGCTAGATTATGCAAACAAGATTCAAAATCATGACCATAAATAGTGAAATCATCCATGAAAACTTCCATAACTTTTTCAATAAAGTCATGAAATATGGCCATCATGCATCGTTGAAATGTGGCAGGTGCATTACAAAGACCAAAAGGCATTCTTCTATATGTAAATGTTCCATATGGAAATGTGAATGTGGTCTTTTCTTGGTCTTCCAGGGCTATAGGTATTTGCATATACCCTGAATATCCATCTAAGAAACAATAAAATTTATTTCCTGCTAATCTTTCTAACAATTGGTCAATAAAAGGCAATGAAAAGTGGTCTTTTCTAGTGGCATTGTTTAACCTTATATAGTCAATACATACCCTCCATCCCGTTACCGTGCGTGTAGGAATTAATTCATTATTTTCATTTATCACTACAGTCATTCCACCCTTTTTAGGTACACATTGAATGGGACTTACCCAATTACTATCGGAGATAGGATAGATAATACCTGCATCAAGTAGTTTCAATACCTCCTTTTTCACTACCTCTTGCATAGTTGGGTTGAGCCTTCATTGAGGTTGCACCACCGGTTTAAAGTTGTCCTCCATGGGTATACGATGTGTACAATAGCTTGGGCTAATCCCTTTTAAGTCAGATGTCGCCTAACCTATTGCTCGTTTATGCTTTTTGAGTACTCCAATGAGCATTTCTTCTTCCAAATCTGTCAACAAGGATGATATAATCACCGGATTAGCATTATCACTTAAAAATACATATTTCAAATGAGATGAAACTATTTTAAGTTCAGAATCTCCCTTAGGAGGGGATGGTTCATCCTCCCTTTCATTATCTTCACTATGCTCTTGTTCCAGAATTTGTATCAACTTTTTCTCCTTTGTATCCAACTCTTCCATTTTCTTTGGATGCATTAAGTAACTTTGAAGCTCATCTTTTAGAATGATTTCCTCTTGCTTTGTGTTGGCACATTCTTGAACCTCATCAACAAAGTAAATGGATTATTCAAAATCATACGAGGGGTGTTTTAAAATTTTGTTAACATTAAAAACCATTTCCTCCTCGTTAAATCTTAAAGTAACCGTTTGTCCATGAACATCTATTAAAGCTCTTGTTGTGTTCAAGAATAGCCTCCCCATAATTAATGGCACTTTTCTATTTTCTTCCATGTCCATTACCACAAAATCAACCGAAAATATGAAATTTCCTACTTTTACCAATAGGTCCTCGATGATTTCTTTTGGCCTCTTCACCGATCTATCCGCCAATTGAAGCGTCATTCGGGTTTCCTTTAAATCACCTAGATTCAATTTCCTACAAATTGAATAAGGCATTAAATTAATACTTGCACCCAAATCGCATAAAGCATTTCCAACAAAATTTCCTCCTAATTCACAAGGTAATGTAAAGCTACCTGGATCTTTTAATTTTTTAGGAATTTTATTGGTTAAGATAGCACTACAATTACCGGATAATTGAACCATTCCTATGCCTTCTAGCTTTTTCTTATTAGAGCACAATTCTTTCATAAATTTAGCATATTTAGGAATGTGTAATAAAGCTTCAGCAAATGGTAAATTGATATGTAGCTTCTTAAACATGTCCAAAAATCTACTCAATTGTTCATTTTGTTTCTATTTTCTAGCTAGAACCGAAAATGGCAATTGAGATTCATCAAGAACAGTGGAAACAAGTTTTTCTTTACCTTTACCCTTCTCAATCGTAGGAGGCATTTTTTCATTATTTTCAGAATTAGAAACACTTACCTCCGTTGTCGGTTCCACCTTTTTAGAAGAATCCTTACCTAGTTCGGTCTTCTCTAACTCTTTCCCACTCCTTAGGGTGATTGCTTTGGCTTCATCTTTTGGATTTCGGTCTACATTGGATGGAAATATCCCTTGAGCACGGTTTGATAAAGAACTAGCAAGTTGCCCCATTTGGTTTTCTAGGTTCCTAATGGATGCCTTTTGGCTCCTCATCCAAATATCTTGCGATTTCCACCTAGCATCTTAACTAGCTAAAATTGAGTTTTGGGAAGCCATGAAATTTGCAATCATTTCTTCAATATTAGATTTCTTTTCTTGAGGAGGGGGAGGTTGAGGTTTTTGAAAACCAGGTGGTTGGTGGTATGTTTGTGATGGATAATGATTTGGGTAATGATGTGGAGCTTGGTTTTGGTATGGAAGTTGATTATTGGAAGTTTGATTGTGGTTGAATTGGGGTTAAAAGAAGAACCTTGATTACCTTCCCTCCATGAAAAATTTGGATGGCTTCTCCATCCCGTATTGTAAGTATTGCTATATGGATTCAAGGCATTGAGTTCTTCTACCATACTTTTAGCATTCTTCATTCCCATAGGTCCTGGATTTCCTACATACGAATCAACTTCATTAGATAGCATAGAGACATTTTTAGCTTTAAAGCTCATTTATTTCTTTTGAATATCTCTTTTCCATTAATTCTAATTGAGCTTTCAACATAGCTACTTCATCGATATTATGAACTCCCTATTTCTTTTGAGTTGCTTTAGAGCTTGCTCATTGAGCATCATTGGTGGCCATCTCATCAAGGAGTAAAAATACATCTTCAGGAATTTGATTCATGAAACTTCCATTTGAAACTGCATCTAACAAAGATCTTGTTGATGGATGAGCACCTGCATAGAAAATATGCATTAATTGAAAAATAGGAACTTCATGATGAGGACAACTTTTTAATAGTCTCCTAAATCTTTCCCAAGCTTCATGGAATGGCTCCTCATAAAATTGCTGGAAGTCACTAATTTGTTTCCTAATGAGGGCAGTCTTGGTGGGTGGGAAGAATTTGCATAGAAATTTCTCTTGCATTTGTTGCCAAGAATGGATGGATTGATTTAGTAGCATTTGTAGCCAATCCCTAGCTTTTCCTATTAGGGTGAATGGAAAGAGTTTCAACCTAATTACATCAGTCAATACATTAGGAATTTGCATAGTGTCACTTACTTCTAAGAACATATCTAAGTGTTGTGTAGGATCCTCTATGTCCGAACCCGAAAATTGGTTTCTTTGTACCGTAGTGATGGTAGTGGGTTTAATCTTAAAGGGTTGGTGGTGAGGAATCCTAATAGTCCTATGTTCTTCATTCCACCTAGGGATAGTATAATCCCTTATGGTTCTAGGTCTATACCCATTCTCGGGAGCTTGGTGGGGTATGTGGTGCTCTTCGATCCTAGGTGGTGGATCATTCATAGGTTGTTCAATTTCGGGGTCGTTCATATTGCCACTTAACCTTCTAATCCTATGGAATGTACTCTCAATTTTAGGGTTTAATGGTAAGATGGGGTTGTCTTTCACCATAAACTACTAGTCACCTAAAAAGAAAATAAGAAATTAGATGAAGAAGAGAAGAAAAACACACAAAAATTACTTTAAAATCAAAATAAACAAACAAACGCCAATGTATTCCCCGGTAACGGCACCAAAAACTTGGTCGGTGTCTAGCAAGTGTACTAAATCGGCTAGTAATATAGGGAAATAAGATTATGACCTAAAATGTCGAACCTAAGGGAAACTTGTGCTTGTATGTGCTATTTCAATTTCAAAACCAAATTTGTGTGTAAAGAGAGAAGAGAAATCCCAAGGTTGTGATGATTTGAAAACAATAATTTTAAAACTAAATTCAAATAATTGAAAAAAACTAAAGTAAAGAATAGATTGTTAGTGGTTGTGCCCTAGGCCAAACATTAGGGCCTTTATGTAATGTTAAATTTCATTTTATAAAATTGGGTTTTCTTTATGTTATTGTATTGTAGGCATGTTACATTATAATAATATTTGTAAATAACAATTTAATGTTATTTTGACTATCCCTAGTTATTTATTGTTAAATGATTGATGATAAATAAAGACTAGTATAAGTTTAATTGATGATCATGGGATGATTATATATGATGATATGAATTAATCTTATAAGTACTTGTTAGGGAACAAAGTACTGGATAGACCCGCAATGAGACACTACATGGGTCAATGTCATTAGTGATCTCACAATAGTTATGTTATTAATCCTTAGACCTGAGATTATCATAGTATCCTACATGACGAACATTATGTTTTGACACAATCAAACATTATCTTTAATCGGATAATTATAAAGATTATGATTGGACATAATGAGAATCATGTAGAGGATAGTGAATAATCAAGAAGGAATTTGTCCCTCTCTTATGAGAGAGATATCTGTCGGGCCCCTCGATAAGTAGGACTGAGAAATGCATGGCCGTGCTCAAATGAATTGATGGAGTGATCAATATCATTTGATATTATCAGTCTACTTAGTGATCGGGAAATTATATGTTTGGATTATATAAGTTTGACATGGACCATGACTTATGTTCAAACAAGATATCGTGTGACAAAGGAATTATAACATGTTCTATTAGGTTAAAATCGAATTATCGATATTCATATTATTTGGGTAGTCATAATGTCTTGCTAGAGGCCACTTATGACTTGTGGGCCCGTGATGGGATTGAGACCCACTGCCAATATAATATGAACCTATTGGGTCGCACACATAGAATGTAATGAATAGACTAAGGGTTAATTCGGGCATTTCGAATTTTATTTTGTGAAAAATTAAAATTCGAAATAAACAAAAAAAAAAATGATGATAATGATAATATTTAAGATAAATATTATCATTACATTATTATTATTATTTTTAAGATAAGAAATAAGGTATTTCTTATTTTAAAATAGAATGATGATAATAATAATATTTAAGATAAATATTATTATTATTATTATAATTATCGTTTTAGGTAAGAAATAAGATTTTTCTTATTTTAAAACGAGCCCTACGTTTTCTCTCTCTTAATTAGGGTTAGGTTAGTTATATATATATATATGGTATGTATATATATAAAACCTGCATTAAGCAAAAAGGACCTAGCCGCCACTTAAGAGAAAAGCAAAAGAAAATCGTTTTCTTGTGTGATTCTAGAGAGAGAATAACAAAAACCCTAGCCGCCAGGAAGGGAGCTAGCACCCCGGGCGATTCTGTTCGTTGCTTTCGCGTGTGGATACTGGTAGAGGGTGTCATTTCGCGTGAGATCGCACCTACAATTCGATTTATCTGCGCTACAAGAGGTTGGTAATCGTTACACTTCTCCTTTTATTGAATCAATTGGATCGCTTGGATCCGTGGTGGGTTTCCATTGTTCCGCTGCGATATTTTATTTACTATTTCGAAACCCAACATAGATTTATTGAAAGCAAGTAAATTGAATGAGTAAAATATTCAATGATAACGACAACTTTCACTAAAGGACTATCCACCTTAACAAATATTATTATGACTTAATTAAAAGAAAACATACAAGTGATTATGGAAAATTCAATTTAATAAACCCAGATAACTTTATTCAAGATTATCATTCCAAGCATTAAAACTCCCTTATTCATAACAATTCAACACTTAGCATAAGGAACTGAATTAAGTCTCCTAGATGTCTATTAAAACCTTTCTCAAGAGTTTTAACTTTCAGCTATTCTTGGTTACCCTTTTCTTAATCTTAACTTACTCAAATTAACACAATTATAGCTTATTCAGATTATAACCATGCATTAATTCAACTAAATTAACCTAAGAGCATACAAATCATTAATCAACTTAAACCAATTAATTAACCAATTCTTAATCAAGTTAATAATCAACTTAAAATTGAGAAAAGACAAGACTATGTTTAAGAACCAAGAAATAATCAACTTGTATTAAAATTGAAGAACAAACTCAAGTCATAACAATACAAGTCAAGGATTCAAGTATCCTTTAGCAAAAGTTAAAGAAAACTACTCACAAACCATTCTTAAAACTAAAAAACAATGTTTTGAAAAAACTGTAAAAACAAAGAACGTAAAAAACTAAGAAAACAAAGCTTAATTCTAAGGATTAATTCTAAAGATTTATGCCCCTTCTTCTGTGTTTTGGAATGCTATTTATAGGCAAGAATTGTAGTAGAATCCTTGTTAAACTCCAATCATAAAATAGGAATCAAATTCTGCTAAACAGGAAGCTCGTAAATCCTTCGCGATATGGGAGAGTTAGATCACGTGGCCACGCCTTCAATGTGCTTTTAATACACGTGGGCACGGATCATTTACTTCTTCTTCCACACATGGCCATGTGTGGTCCTTCACTGGGAATCCACGTGGTCACGTGGTCTTCAGAACTGCCTTCAATTGCCTTCACACGGCCACAGATCCTTTTGCTATTTTATTCACTTCTCTTCACATGGCCACGTATTCTCATACTTTCTTCCTCACGTGGCCTCGTGTGGAATTCTTTAATACTTTCACGTGGTCACGTCTCAAGGCTCTTGACTGGAGACTGGTTTTCTCGCCTAATTTCTTCATATTTACACTTTTAGCCCTAAACTTTGTCCTTTTTGCACTTTAAACCCTTTTATATCAATTTAAACCTGAAAATCAAACAAAACACAGAATTAACCTCTAAAACATAAATATTACTAAATTAACTGTAAATTAACCTAAATCAAACCAAAACAACTAAATAACACAACTAAAAACATATAAAAAACTATATATATTTCACACTTAGCAATGGCTTTAAGTGGTTATATTGGCAAACATGCATTCTATATAGTTATACGTTATTTCTTGATTTTGACATTTAACATGTGTGACTCCTACATGTATACACAGATGAATAATAAACTCATAACTTATATATAGAACTTGATATGATGTATGAGAAATAAATAAGCTGAGATTTCAATGTATTAATAAATTAGAATTGTACTAAGGAAGTAAAGGAATGGCGTGATAATGATAATAATAATTAAGATTGTTAGAACATGTATTTGATAAATAGGATATTTATGCACATATTTATATGGCCTAAAAAGTGTTAATTGGATTTTATGTATATCGACTCAGTTGACTAATTTAATTCTTTATGAGTAATTAATAGAATTTTCTAGAATATAGCACAGTATTAAAACACATACATGAAAATTGTATAAATTACACTTATTAAACAATATTAAACTATAGAAATCAAGAAAGTAAACTTGATGCATAAGATTTTAAGTGTTGCATGAATATTTTTAAGACAATAAGCAATTGATAATTAAGTGATTGATAATAGACAATAGAATTTAATAATTAAATAAGACTATATAATATCCTTATATGACATGAACTTATTCTGTACTATGTATCCTAGTGAACTTGTATGTTTTTATCATGTTTAAAGGGTATGTGATTATTTTGATGACTACTGAGAGAGATCATCAACATAATGTTTATTCCCTACTAAGCTTTAGAGCTTAGCATTGTTGTTTATCCATGTATGTTACCAAGCAAAGACTTCTTCTCAAGGATAATATCTACAACAAGATAGCCTACACAAGTCATAAGAGAAATTAAAAGTTTATAGTTTTCATGTTGGTTTCCTTGGGTTGTGAATTTTTAATTTGTATTAGTTGTAAAGATGTATAGTAAATGGAAATGTTATAATGTTTAAAAAGACACTTATGTATGATAAATTCTAATAATAAAGTTTATATGTTATTCTTTAATTTCTTTAAAGACCTTTGTTAAGTGAATTAAAGAAATAAGTAGATATGTAAATTACACTTATATTTGATATAGGTTTGTTGATAGAAATATGCTTTTAGAGTTGGTGTTAAAATGGTACAACTATCTGAGAATTGTAATGCAATCTTGATGAATAAAATTCTTAAAAAATTAGAAGATCAATGTAGTTTCACTTTACCATGTGAGTTAGGAGGGAATTTTGTTGGTCATGCCTTATGTGATTTGGGTGTTAGCGTAAATTTGATGTATTATTCCATTTGTAAGAAATTGAATTTCAGAGATATCAAGGAGACTCAAATGACAATGGAATTGGTAAATAGGTCAATGAAGTGACCCAAGGGCACAATTAAGGACCTTTTGGCTTAGGTGGGAAACTTCATCTTCCCAGTGGATTTTGTTGTGTCGGATATAGAGAAAGATAAGAAAGTGTTATTGATTGTTGGACGACCATTTTTAAACACTGCAAAGGTGTTGATAGATGTTTATGGACAAAATGGTTACCTTGACGTTCAATGATGAAGAGATGGTGTTTAATGTCAATAAAGTGATGCAACATCCCTCGTATGACTTTGAAGAATCTGTGTGCTTCATTGACAATCTTTCAGAATGTGTGAAGGAGACTCAAGAGGAGATCATTTTGGAATATGTTCTTCAAGGCTATTTAATGCATTCCAAGGATAAGGAAAGTATAAGCAAGAAAGAGGAAGAATTGGTATAGGTGTTAGACAAAGAGCATAAAGATGGGAGAGCAAAGGAGGATATTTGTCCCCTCCTAAGAAAGAAAAGAATTCTAAACTTAAAACTCTACAATCTCATTTGAAATATGTATTTTTAAATGATAATGCAAAACCTATAATTATTTTTTCTCATTTGACAAGTTTGGAGGAAAATATGCTTATTAAAGTGTTAAGGAAGCATAAGGGAGCCATTTGATGGGAAACTTCAGACCTCAAAGGAACCATCCCTAGCTTCTACACATATCAAATTCCTATAGAAAGTGATTGTAAGCCATTGGTGTAACTCCAATGTCGACTAAACCCAGTGATACAAGAGGTTGTGAGAAAGGAGGTGCTCAAATTGCTATATACATGTATTATTTATCCTATTTCTAATAGTATTTAGTTTGTCAAGTTCAATGCATGCCTGAAAAGGGGTCAATGACTATAGTGACAAATGAGAATAATGAACTTATTCTTATACATATAGTTACAAGTTGAAGAGTGTATATTTACAATTGGGAGGTTAAATAATGCTACTAGGAAGGTCCATTTCCCTTTACCCTTTATTGACCAAATGTTAAAATGATTAGTAGGAAATAGGTTTTACTATTTCTTAGATGGTTATTCAGGTTACATTCAAATACCTATAGCTCTTGAAGTCCAAGAAATGACCACTTTCATGTGCCTATATGGTACCTTATAAGCAAATGCCTTTTGGTTTTTGTAATGCACCAACCACATTCCAAAGATGTATGATGGCTATTTTTATGATTTTATTGAAAAATTCATGGAAGACTAACCTTGTTCTCAATTGAGAAAAGTGTCAATTTGTGGCGAGAGAAGGTATAGTCTTAGGGCATAAAATTTCTAAAATAGGAAAAGAGGTGATAAAGCTAAAGTTGTTGTCATTGATAAACTTCCTCCTCCTACTAGTGTTAAAGGTATTAGGTGTTTTCTTGGTCATATTGGATTTTATCATCATTTCATTAAGGATTTTTCTATGATTACAAAACAACTTTCAAATTTATTGCTTAAAGATGTTGCACTTAACTTTGATTATGAATGTTTGTATGCTTTCAATTTGTTGAAATAAAAGTTCATTTTAGCACTAGTAATTACATCACTAGATTAGAGTTTACCATTCGAAATTATGTGTGATATAAGTGATTATACAGCGGGAGCAGTTTTGGGTCAAAGAAATAAAAAGGTTTTTCATACCATTTACTATACCAGTCATGCACTCACAAGTGCATAAGTTAATTATACAACCACAGAGAAGGAACTTTTGGTGATTGTGTTCTCGTTTAAAAAATTTAGGCCATATCTTTTTGGTATAAAAGCCATAGTATGGTTGGATCATTTAGCCCTTTGGCACCTCTTTGCGAAGAAAGACTTTAAACCTAGGTTAATAAGATGGGTTTTATTACTTCAAGAATTTGACATGGAGATTAAAGAAAAGAAAAGGGTAAAAAAATTTATAACTAATCATTTATCCCATTTAGATTATGCTCATATAGGGAAAGGGAAAATTTATGATTTATGCCTCGATGAATGAATATATGTTGTTTATTCTTGTGAAATTTCCATTCCTTGGTTTGTTAACATTGCTAATTATCTTATAGGGGTTATCTTATAAAAGATTATACTTGGTAGCAAAAGAAGAAGCTAAATGCAGATGGAAGGCATTACTTATGGGATGATTCTTACCTATTCAAATTATGTCAATATCAAGTGCTTTGAAAATGCATTCCTAAAGAGAAACAAGGCAATATCACGAGATCATTTCATGAAGGAAAGGTTGGAGGTCAACATAGACTGAATCACATGACCGCAAAAATCTTACAGTCAAGTTTCTTTTTGTCCTCTTTGTTTATTGATGTTAAGATTTTTGTATCTTTGTGTGATAGATGCCTTGTTTCTTTGTGTGATAGATGTGTTGGTAATATTTAAAAACATAATGAGATGCCAATGAATAATGTCCTAGAAGTAGAAATTTTGATGTTTGGTGAATTGACTTTATGGGATTATTTTTGAACTCTTTTAGATTTGAGTACATCCTAGTTGTTGTTGATTATGTTAGCAAGTGGCCGGAGGTGGTAGCTACTAGGACTTGTGATGCCCGAGTTGTTCATGAGTTATTTAGGAGGAATATTTTTACTCGGTTCAAGGCACTAAGTGTTATTATTAGCGATGGGGGAAGCATTTTGTTAACCATCATTTTAGAAAATTTTGTGTCAATTATAAGATTACAACCCCATACCATGCCCAAGCGAATGGGTAAGTAGAGGTGTCTAATAGGGAATTAAAAACAATCATACAAAAACAGTCAATAGTGCTAGGAAAGATTGGTCTCAAAAGCTAAAATAGGCTTTTTAGGCCTATAAAACTGCATTTAAGACATTTATAGGAATGTGCATTTAGGCTTGTCTTTAAAAATGCATGCCATTTACTTATCAAATTAGACCATAAAGCATATTAGGCTACTAAGTTTCTTAATTTTTGTTTGAGATGTACAGGTGAAAAGAGATGTGTGCAGCTCAATGAACTAGAGGAATTTAAACTCTAGTCCTATGACAACACTGCCTCATATAAGGCAAAGACAAAATATTTACATGATAAAAAGTTGGTTCAAAAGGAGTTTGTTTTAAGAATGTTAGTACAACTCTACATAGTAGGTTGAGGTCATTCCTAGGAAAATTGAATTACAAATGGCTTAGACCATACCATGTAGTTGTAAGTAATGAATTTATGGTGGTAACTATGAAAAGTTTGAAGGATGGTCATGAATATAAGGTCAACAGACACTGGTTGAAGCCTTATAATGTTGCTCAAGTAGACATTACAGAGGCAACCTTAATTTTTCATTACAAGTAAGGCAGTTTCAAAAGTCTAGCTGAAGACTTTATAAATTCAGAACTACATTTTCTAACCTTTCATCGGTTTTGATTTTGTATTTTATTAAGTGTGCTTATGTTCTATGTTCTTTTGTTATTTTTCTTTTTTCTTTGTTATTCATGAATTTAAGGTGGAGTTGCGGTTAATGAGTACATAGAATGGAAATTATGTGCTAAATTTTAGGTATGACTTCTTATTCTATGTTACTGTTAGTTATCTTGGTATAGTGTGAGTTAAAAGCTTAAGGCATGCTAAGTTTGCACAAATTGGTCTTAATTAATTAGGAATTTTATTATTAATTAGATTAAACGTTTTATTTGAATTTTAGGGTGCTAACTTGGGGGAAATAATTTTTAATTGAGAAAATAGGGTGGTTTATGAAAATAGATAGCTGAAATTTGTTTTAAGAAAATTAGCTTAATAGGGAGTAATGTTGCCCCCACTAAGTGCCTTGACTGCTTCAATATAGAAGCTTAGAACTCAATAGTAATAAAAACCATCCCCACCAAGTCGCTTAAAAAATATAAAGGCATAAGCTATCATTCCCCACCGAGTTCCCTTTCATCCCTACAGAGTGACAATTTCTCCCTATTGGGTCATTGAAAATTTCTTTCCTTTTTCATTTGTTTGCCTACCACTTACTTTGCCCTCACTCTCCCATTCTTTCTTTTCTTCACTTTGACAAACCCACACTAGCCAAGTAAGTATCTCTCCCTAATTGTAATTCTAAGTGATTATTTGTTGATTTTACTTTTGATTTGAATTATGTCATGGGAATTTCTTCTTTTTTCATTTTTTCTCTCTCGCCTACAGTTTTTAGGGCTTGTTTGGTGTGAGTTTGTGATTAAAATGCAAGTATTTGTGTGTTACATTTCCAAAATTGGGGCAATTTTTGCATGCCAATGGTTTACATTATTCTTGATTTAGCTTGGTTGTTTTTATACCCACAATGTGTTTAATAAAATACCACAATGAACCACTTAAGCTCTTTTACGCCATTTTCCTTCGCCAAACCCATGCCAATTGTTTTTAGTTCCTAGACCTCACTCCACACACTTGTTAACAATTATTCAATACAGTAGTTGTGTTTTGTGAAATTGGCCTTTGGGCATTTTAACTTATGTTAGCATCTCTACTCAGCTAATCTTGTACATTTAAGACTTTTCCTCTACATTTGTGCTTACTTGCATGTTGGATGCATGGCTTGAGTTGGTAAATAATAATAGGTTCATTGCTTATAGGTTTAAATTGCTTAATTATATAGAAATTTCTCTCTCAAGGTGTTATTTGTGTTGTTCTTTCCTTGTACACTCTATCCATACAATTGCTTCATGCCTCAATCTACTTGTAATGGTTCTGACTTGTGTCAATTGTTGTGTTTCTTTAGTTTATGACTTATATTGGCACTTGATTGCTATTTGGATTTATGTAGTAGTTCTTAAGTGCACAAGAAATGATGGTTCTTCCAGTTAATCAAGTGTTCACATGCCTCTACATATAAAAGATTAGTATGCTACTTTATATGAGTATTTTATAGGGGTTCAATATGTGACACCTATGTATTGAACAAATTCTACCACGATATAAGCACCAAAAATTTATTTGTAGAGATGAATCAGTTGATTAAAAATATTGGTTGGGCTAAGTTTGATAAGAAAAGGCCGAAAGTGCATCCAATAATTGCTTGAGACTTTTTAACCACCTTCAGTTGTGACTTTAAAGAGGAAAATGATAATGATGGCACTATCCATTATTAGCTAGGGAAGAAAGAAGTATACAGTTACGTTTAAGGAATTCACCAAGCATCTTGCTTCCCTATGGACGGTGATCACAGCTTACCAAATTCAACCCCGAGGAAAAACTAGGCTGTGATTAGAGATGACATAGAGCCTACAGACTTTATTGCCAAGAGTACAAAATCTCACCACTAGAAAAAATTATACATTGCAAATTGTTCACCAATTTTTAGCTTTAGCAATTTTTTGACATATTAGAGGTCATTGATGTGCCAATGTAAGAGGATTTTTTAATTCTAAGGTGTATAGTTTAAAGGGTTAGATTGAATGGTGCTTATTGGTTATGGTGAAAGATCGAGGATTTATAGAGAAAGCCTCATTTTGTGAAGAACATTTCCTTAAGAGCCATTGTGATAATGTTAACAAAGGAAGTTTGGCATCTTTTTTTAGGAAACTCTTTTTGTTCACTAAGGTATACTAATTATATGGTGCTTAAAAATATAAAGATCTGGTGGGATGAGCCTCACCGACATTAGACTAATAAAGTGGAATATCTCAACTTAGTTAGTACAAGTCGAGTGTGACTGCCGAGAGGTAATCAGGCAAATAAAGAGGATGAGGATTTCAAAGAGAAAGAGGAAGAGGTTGTCACTAATAAGGGAGAGTTGCTAAAATTACAAAACCTAAAGAACACCTCACCCTACCGATGGTGGATTTTATAAATTAGGTCAATGTTTGCTTGGACCTTCAAATAGGACATATCAACAAGCTACATTATAGTTTGGATGCTATGCAACTACATCAGAAACCACTTCTTCTATCACTTTTGGGAGCGATTTCCACCACCACCACTGCCACCATCTTCTCTACCACTGTAGTGAATGTGCTTTTTGTGCTACCTTGCTGAGAACAGCAAGGAATTTTTGAAGAGGGTAGAGTGATAATAGTGATTTATATGATGTTTTTAGAATGTTTTTATGTGTTTAATTGAGTTAATTTTGTGTTAATTATTTTAGATTTGAGTTTAACTGGTTAATTTTATAGCTTTGGAGTTAATTGTAAATTTTGGTATTTTTCAGGGTTATTTTGCAAGAAAACGGACTTAATTGTAAAAAGGCAAGAAGATTTAGGCCAAAACTGTGAATTTGGAAAATTCATGTTAATTAGTGATCGTGAGGTCCAGAAGTTCGATGCATAGCCACGTAAAAATGAATGAAGAAGAAGACATGGCCACGTGAAGAAAGAAACAAGAAAAGACATGACCACGTGAAGAAAAGCCAAAGGAAACCCATGGCCACGTGATTTTTTTTCAAAGAACAACACATGGCCACATGTGGATTTACAAAGAAAAACACATGGCCACGTGTTGAGACTCCCATGAAGCGAAGGATTTGAGATTTTTACAATTCAAGAAGGATTCTCTTCCTACTCCAATTGAGGAAGTTTAGGAGGTTTCTACAACATATTTTGCTTATAAATAGACAACTCTAAACACAAGGGGGGGATCAATGAGGGAATTAGAGGAATCAATATGAAGTATGATCAATTAGAAAAATTCAATAGTTTTAGTTTTTCTTTTTCTTGTTCTTATTTTCAACTTTGTTTTAATCTTTCAACGTTGTTTTAATTTCTTTTATCATGTTTAGTAAATAGTTTTTCTTCTTTTGCTAATGGATTCTTGAAATCTTATATTTTCATTGTTATGACTTTATTTTGAGCTTAATTGCAATATCGGTTGATTATTTCTTGGTTGTAAGCATATTCTTATCTTTGATTGTGTTGAGATTGATTGTTGGTCCATTAAATAAATAACTAAAAATTGGTTTTGACATAGTTAATGATTTGCATCTTCTTGGGTTAACTCTTTAATATTTATGCATGATTATTATCCGAAATATGAGATAATTAAGTGTTAATTTTATTGGTTAATACTAAGAGAGGAAGAACTAAGAGTAAGTGAAAGTTAAATCTCTTGAAAATGGCTTTAATAGACATCTAGGAGGATTAATTTAGACTTTTATGCTAAGTGTTGAATTGTTCTGAATAAGAGAATTTTAATGCTTGGAATGATAATCTTGAGTAAAGTTATCTGGTTTTATTTATCTTAATTCTTCATAATCACTGGTGTTCCTTTTAAATTTAAGTCATTACAGTGAAAGTTAAGGTGGATAGTTTCTTTAGCAAGAGAATTCCAGTTATTGTTTTCTTTTTAATTTATGTTAATTTAATTTTAGCATTTGTTTTGTTTATTTGATTATTTTATTTAATTATTGCTTTTAAATCAAAAACATTTGGGAAATAATATCGGATTAATTTAATTCATATATAGATATTATACTTACCAATCCATGTTCCCTTGGGTATGATATTTTGGATTCTTAATCTATATTTCCCTGTATTACTTAGCCGATCCAGTACACTTGCTAGCATCCAGTCATATAGCTTATTTAAGCTCAATTTTAATTTAAAATTTAGGAACTGTTCAAAAATCTTAACTCCCTAATGTTCATGAATTATTTTTTCTATTTTTTTATGTTTTATGTTTCATTTTGTTGTTTTGTTTTTTGGTTTAGTTGTTTTTATGTGTATTTTATTGTGTTACCTTATCTTAACCAATTTTGTATTTTCCATTGTTAAGTAGCAATGTTCTTATCTTTCAATCTAGTGTTTTTATTTTATGTTTATTTTAGTTTTTGTAGTTTTTTTTATAATTATGCTGATGGCATAGTATAGTTTAACTATCTTATAGTTTACATTTAGTTTAGTTCTCCCTAGTTTATTCATAAAAGTGAACTTTTTAAACTTTAACTTATAATGTGCATCATTCAAACATTATGATTAGCATTAAGACAGGTATGTCGCTTGGTGAAATTCCAGTTAAGTTGGGGTTTAACTTGAACAATGTTTGTTAGTTTCAAACATTTGAACACTAAGACAATTTTTTCAAATAAAAGAAAAACCAATGCCCGAAGGTAGTTAAATTAAGAATTTTAGAGCGTGAAAATCTTCCTTATCACCCTTTTAAGCATTGAAACAACTCAAACACTTTAAAGTATAATTGCAAATATTTTCTTATTTAGCCATATTCAGATTGTATACCTACCATTTTTGTATTTATTCTTTTGTTAGCCCTTTTGAGTCTAATGTGATTAATTTCTTTATTAAACACATCAGTATACCCTATAAACTAAAAGCCTTGATCTCTCCTTCTATGAATTGGCCACTCTAGGATTGGGATGGATTAATGTTTATAAGTATTAAAAGATTGTAGTTTGAAAGAGGTTGTTAGGATGTCATTAGAGGATGGTTCCAAGTCAAGAATGCAATAGAAATCGCAAACTTGTGAATACCTTATGTTTTCTTATGTTATTAATAAGATTATCAAGTTAGTTATATATAAAAAACGAGAGAGAAAAATAAAAGAAAAGAAAGAAAGTTAAATCAGTAGCTAGCAATGAATAGCAAAATTTTAAGTGTTAGGTATTTGCAAGAGAAAGAAAAGGGTTTTAGACTCCGAAATGTGGTTCAGTTGTGAAACTTTGAGAAAAAAGTATAGTAGATCTTCTTTTAAGTACTTTGATGTGTTGTGTTCCTTTTTAATTAAGAGTTATTGATCGAAGTGCTATTAGTCAGGTGAAGTGGATTTATAGCAAATGTTGGTTTGTATAATCAGAGAGTGGCTATTCTTCTTCTTTGCCATTGACCATTCCTTGCTTAGCCTTTACCATGACCACATTACAACATTAATGAAGTCCTAGTGATTCTATTTTATTTTAAGTTGTTTAGTTGAGATGACCTTGGGGTTTCATGCTAAAGGAGAGGTCTATGGCATTTCTAGAGTTTTGAGCATGAAACCACAAGTACATTTTATTGTACATTAATTATGTAGTTTGGAACTAAATCGTTTAGAAAAGGCTTAAAATGTTTTGGTTTTACACAAACATGGAAAAGTTTATTTTCTTATTCGAATCTAATTTTGTTGGAGTTTCATTGAGTGCTACTGTCAATTGTTGATCATGATTTTGAATTGCATAATTCTTTGTTTGAAGTTTGATTATTTTGAGAATTTGGTTTATTAAAATTTGCTCAATGACGAGCAAAAGCTAAGTATGGGTTATTTGATAACTTTTAATTGCAACTACGTTTTTTAGTTTGTTATTAGGTGTGTTTAGTAGTTTTAAAGGTTAAATTGTTAGATTTTATGCTTAAATTATTATTATTTTGAGTTAGGAGTGTCTAAGTTGTTTTGTGTGTTTTTTAGTCTATTGTTGCAAATGTTTCAAATCAACTTAACAAGGATGAAAGAGCTCCCCACCGGGTTGCTTAGGGTAAATTTGGGCTTAGTACAAAAGCAAACAACTCAATAGGGAGGAATTTTATCCCCATCGGGTTGTCTATAAATTTTCATCAAGAGACAAATAACTCGATAAGGAAGACTTTCATCCCTACCAAGTCATTCATCATTGCATGGAGAAAATATCAACTTGGCAGGGATATCCAACCATCCCCAACGAGTCACTCTTTGTTCCAATCTATTTCCAATAAACTTTGTAGATGTCTAGCCTTCTTCACTAAGTTCTTTATGTAGAGTTACAATAAAGGAAGTTTTTAAGTACTTGGGTGGCAGCTGGATTCCTACATATCGGGGTATTTAAGCATCTTAAAGTTAGAAGTTGAGAGTTAGTCAATTTTACACCTTAGATTACAACTACTTTTTGTTCTTTCAAATTTTAAGGGCTCAATTCCTTTAGGACTTTCAAGCTTTTTCCTTTGCTATTGTTAAAGACATCAATATCAAGTTTGAAGCTTTATCTTTATAGTGTTTAATTGCTTTATTTTTTCATTCATTTCGATCATGAATAGTGAGTAATTGTTTACTTATATTGAGTGAAACTTGAACCCTTATTCTTTTATTGAAATGACTCTTAATTTAGCTTTATGTTAATACAATTTTGTTATTTCTTAATTCTTGTCATGAATTCTATCTTTGATTAAGATTTGATTGATGTTCAATGTTTCAAATAGATAATTTAATGATATTTTGAGTTTTTAATCGATGATATGCATGTTCTTGACATATTTTACTTATGTCAATTTATTGTTGTGTTTTCAAAATTGAGAAACGAATTTATTATTCATGAGTCGATTAGATTTAAGAATTTAAATTAAGACTAAGCTAAGGTTAGGTGTCTTAAAAGAGGATTTAACCAAAGATTATGAGTTTAAAAACTAGATTTACATGCTAGGTATTATATTGTTCTTCAGTAGAGGATTTAATACTCTAGAATAATATTCTAAACAAGGTATCTATTTTTAACCTATTTTCGTAACAACTTATGTTATTTTAGAATTTAGTCATTATTAGTAAAAGGTGAGGTGGATATTCCCTTAGCAAAAGTGTTTTAGTTATTGATTTTTTTATCATCATTTAAATTTTGTTTTGTATTTATTTTTTTTAGTCTAATTCTAGTTTTTGATTTTCTTGATTATTAATTTAGCTTAGTTCAATGTATAACCACTTTAAATACTTGGGAAATTCTTTCACACATCATTTATTATAAAATATAAAATACACAATCTCTTGAGTATGATATTTAAAGGTCTTAATCCTATTTTCCAATATTAATATCTAATCTAATACACTAGTTAGACACAAATCAATGCACTTGGGATTTCAATTAAAAAAGGGTATGCTACCTATTTTTTGCCATGCACCATATGCATCTATTAGGTACCCTATTAACCTACAAGCTAAGGCCACCTAAGAAAGAGACTACATGGACTCTAGTGTGGGAGTAATAAGGTTGGAAGGCTTTGTCTATGCTTGTATGTGATTACGATTGACATTTAACAAAAGCATTCACTAGATCCATACATCATGTATATACCATGCTCTTACATCAGCCATCATATATCATTCCTAAAGTTTGATTCTTGTAGCCATCATAGCTTTATTTAGGTGGCCCAGAAGGTTAGATGGTCGCCTTGTCTTAAGATCTGTGTCTAAGTAGCTATGGTTGAGGTCAAAATTGAGTTTAAAGTTAGAATTAAAGGTTAGTTTAAAGTTGACTTTAAGCTAATTTTTAGGAAGCAGTCAAGAAATAGAATTAGAAATGGATGATGAGCAACTAAATAAAACTTGGAGAGTTATGGATGAGGCAACAAAGCTCACATACTTAAGAGAGATGTTAGCCTCTTCTATTTTAGGACCTTTGGTGATACGAAATAAGCTGGATCGAAGGTTATAAAGGAGATTTCAAAAGTTTGAAGAGAAGATGATGGCCATGATTGGTATACTAGTGACTTTTTTAGCACCAAACACTAGAACTCAGCCTATTGCACCTAGTTGTAGGATAGTAGAGCCAATGCATATTGGGGCCACTACCATGATAAATGCTACTATGCCTCGATATCCATTAAGGAATGAGAGGAAGCATGAATTAGAGAATGATTATATCAAAAACAAGGATATAGAGTATGGCCCTCCTATGATGAATGTGAAGAATAAGGGTCCTAGTGCTGAGGATATGGCCTTTAAAAAATGAAGGAGAAGGTTGAAGTAATGTCTAGGTTGTTGTCTGTTAAAAAAGGAAGGAGCCTTAATGATAGGGATTTGAATGGAGATGAGTTGCTACCTTAGAGGTTCAAGATGCCTAATTTCACTAGATTTGATGGTACTTGTAAGTTTTCCATGCATGTCAAGCAATATAGCCGAATCATGAAGGGGACCACCTTGACTAGGATATAAAAGGTGTTGTATTTTTGTGTGAGCTTAATAAACCCGATGATAGACTTATATTATAGGTAAAATAGATGTATTAAGAAGGATTAAGACTTGCTAACTAAAGAGTATCCTAAGTAGTACGATTGTAGTATAACAATAGAGGTCACTCTAAGAGACCTTAAATGGCTCCAATAAAAGAAAGATGAGTACTTTTATGAGTATTTGACAAGATGGAGGAACCAGGTAATAGAGATGAAAAAGAAGCCTAATACAATTGATCAAATTAGGATTTTCATTTGAAATGCAAGTCCTTACCTAAAGGATTGCTTGAAAATGAAGGGATTAAATGATTGGGAGTCTTTAAAGGATATAGCCATAGAATCTAAGGTTGAGTATTTTGCCAAAAGGGCTAATAATGAAGGTGCGATGAGGAACTTTAGAAATAGTAAGATAGCCAAAAGTAGTAATCAGGTGAATATATGTGGGAAGATAGCTGAAGTGTTTGCTATAGAGATTAATCAGAGGCATTACTCCTACCTCAGTAAGTTATTATCTTGGGTTTTATATTGATTGTGTAAGAAAGGGAAGTTGCAGCCATTGCCATCGAGACCTACTAAGAGTCAAAGGATGCCTCACCATAGAGAAGATCAGTATTATGCTTGCAATCAGCATATAAGGCATCTCACTAATATTGCCACACCTTAAGCAATAAGATTTAGGATCTAATAAATTGCAAACAGATTTTAGATCCTAAAAAAAAGAGAAAAGAAAAAGAAGGTAGGATATAATGTCATGCCACCTTTAGTGTTTATGTTCAAGTTTAATTTACCTAAGTGTTATATGATAAGAGACTTGTAAGGGCATGAGTAAGTGGCCGTTACTTGTTCCACCACTAAAGTAATAAAGCCAAATGAAGAAAATCAACTAGTTTCAATGATAAATTATTGGGATTCTGCCACTAAAAGTGAGGATGAAAGGGAAATAGTGCCTATTGATATTTGGAGTTTAGCGAGTGAAAGTAAGGAGAAAGTGAGGGAGAAGAAAGTGAAGGCGGTCACTATAATCGAAAGTGTGGTGCCTAAAATTGAGAAGCAACCAGCTCCTGCTATAGTGCTCACAAAGAAAGAGACTAAGCAGAATTAGATAATAAAGTAGTTAAAGAAGGCACAAACCCAAATTTCCATTTGGGATTTATTAAGACATTCTTCATTGCACAAGCATAAATTAGTGGAAACCTTGAGAGAGTCTAATATTGCTACTACTAGTTCATCATTAAAACTGTTAGATCTAGTCAAGGGAAGAATGGGAGAGAATGTTGTGTATTCTAGTGTTGATCTGCCTGTTGAAGGTTGAAACCACAATCATCCTCTCTACATTAAGGTTTAGTTGAATGGTAAGCATACAACATGTATGATGGTAGACGGTGGATCCTCGATCAATGTGTGTCCTTTGGTTGTAATCCTGCTTTTAGGCTAAATAAGAGCTTGTTGAAAAAGTTAGATCTAACAATTTTTGCTTATGATAATTTAAAGAGGTAAGCTATTGGGACCTTTAAAGCTATAGTAAAGACAAGGCCAATTAAGATCGAGGCTGAGTTTGTGGTGTTATCTATCCCTGCCAACTTTTTTTGTACTACTTGGAAGACCATAGTTTCATAAGTTAGGGTGAGTTTCCTTTATGCTACATAAAATGATCAAGATACCTCATGATGGATAAGTGGTCTCCATTAAAGGTGCAAAAGAGAATGAGGTATCTATGCTGGAAATAGTCAAATAGCTTTTTAGTGGGTTCCAAGTGTCTATGACAAGTGATGAAGAGAGTGAATGTGGTTTTTCTAATAGCTCACAAGTGATTAATATGTTGAAGAAGATGCATTTCTGACCTATATTATGTTTGGGAAAGAATTCTCAAGGGCCTCAAAATGCTATCACCACTAAGAGACAGAAGGATAAGAAATGGTTAAGCTATACTGGCAACGGTTTAAAGGGTAAATGAAAGGAAGTAGCAAAAGAGATTGCTCACATTTTCAAGACCTTTATTCCAACTTCAAGGATATACCTTTATTGTGGACAGAATGAGCCTCAGCTAGTGGGAGATAAGATAATACCCAATTTTGAGTTTTTTAATGATGTCTTCGATCAAGAGCAAGGGATTATCAAACAAGTTGAAGGTTTTTGGGATGAAGAGATTCTTCTATATCACTTAGTAAAGGCAAGGAAGTTCCTCAAGAGATCAAGACCGAAAAAATTGCTTGTTGTTCAAAGGAAGGGCAAAGAGAAAGTTAAAGCTGAAGCTCCACCCAACCCAAACCTAGAAGATAGCGAGGCATCTACTGCTGCTAACGTTAAAGAAGATGAAACTTTCATTGACATTGTTTATATTCTAGAACTTTTTGATGAGAACAATGATTCCTCTTTTAGTTATATTATTAAAATGATCAATTTTGCTTACTTATGTGATGCTTTTTATGATTTCAATATGCATAACCATTATCATTAAACATTCATATTTTAGATTAACTAAACAAACACATGTTCATTTAATCTAGAAAAAAAGGAAACTCCAAAGAAATATTATTAGCATGAGATATAACTCTTAAAGAGAGAAAATTTTGAAAGAATACTGAAAAATTATGAAATAGTCTTTGCATAGACCTACAGAGACATATCAAGATTAGATTGAGAGATAGCATAACATGCCATCCCAACATATCCAAGGTATAAGCCTGTCAATCAAAAGCTTAGGAGACTTAGGTCAGAATAGACTGAAAAGGTCAAAGATGAAGTCGGAAAACATATAGAGGCCAAGTTTCTAGTAGAGATCTAATACCCAACATGGTTAGCAAATTTAGTTCATATGGCAAAGAAGGATGGAAGGGTCAGAGTCTATGTGGGCTACTAGGATCTAGTGGATAGCACAGTTCATATACCTAAGGATGACTTTTCTTTACCTCACATAGATGTCTTGGTGGATAGCGCGGTTGCTTGTGCTATGTATAGCTTTGTCGATAGGTATTTTGGGTACAATCAGATTTTGAACAAAATTATGTATAGGATTAAAATAGTTTTCATCAATGAGTAAGGTACCTACGCCTATCGGGTTATGCCTTTTGGAATTAAGAATGCAAGTGCCTCATATCAGAGGGTGGTACCTAAGATTTTAGATGACTTCATCCACAAAAAGGTGGAGGTGTATGTGGACAATATGATGAAAAATTCGGCTACACAAGAAGGCCACTTTGAGGCATTAGAAAAGTTCTTTCAAATGATTGACAAGTACAATCTTTGTCTCAACCATACGAGATGCATATTCAAAGTTACTTTAAGTAAGCTTTTGGGACACGCAGTGAGCTAGAATTGGATAAAGATAGATCCTAACAAAATTAAAGCCATTAGGGAGATGCTTGTATGTCAAAAGGAGAAACAATTTAGAAGATTTCTAGGTAAGATCTAGTATATAAGTAGGTTCATAGCCAAGTTGACTTTAATCTATGAAGTAATTTCTAAATTGCTTAGAAAAGATCGGTTAGTGGTTTGGAACAGGGATTGTTAGAAGGCATTCAACACTATCCGGGAATATCTTTTACATCCACCATAGCCAAGTAAGCCTTGAATCTTGTATTTGGCCATAGAAGATAGTTCATTGAGGGAATGATGGCTCAAGAAGATGAATTTGGGATTAAGTATATAGTTTATTATCTTAGCAAGAAGTTTCTTCCATATAGGCTAAGTACATAAAAGTTGAGAGGATTTGCCTAGCAATTATTTAGGCTTCAAAGAAGCTAATGCATTACTTTCGTTCCTACAAAGTAACAAGTTATGGCTAAATAGAATCCTCTTAGGTATTTGTAGGAAGCACCCTTATTCCTAAGGAAGATAGGCAAGTGGTTAATCCTTCTATGGAGTTTGACATTGAATACATCACTAAAAAAACCATTAAAGGTAGAGCTGTAGAAATTTCCTAGTTGATCAGCCACTAGAGTGAGAAGAAATAACTTATGAGTTTCCTAATATTGATATCATAGCTATAATAGTTTAAGGTTGGAAAATGTACTTTGATGGAGCTATGAATAATAAAGGATATATAGTGGGAGTAATTTTAGTAACCCCAGAGGGAGAGAAGTTTCCTTTAGCCAAGAAACTGAGGTATAAAGCAACAAACAATGAGGCATAATATGAAGCTTGTATATTTAGGTTAGAAGCCTTACTAACTATAGGGGCGAATTCCAAAAAAGTATTTGGAGATTTATCTTTAGTGGTTTATCAAGTGAGGGGTATGCGGTCAGTAAAAGAAAAACAATTTTTCCCTACATCAAGAGTTTGAAGGCTTTAAGTAGCCAGTTTGAGATATGCACTTTTAAGTACATGCCTTCAAAAGAGAATCAGTTAGCAAATACCTTAGCTATCTTTATATATATAGGATGACCCAAAAGGACTAAACATGGAAATGGTATTAGTCTCAAGTCCTGACAAGCCATACTTTGGAGCTGAGCAAGTAATGGACATTAAAGTGGCTGATAGGAAGCCCTAACATTATGACATTCAAAATTACTTAGAAAAGTTAGTGTTTTTAGAGGAGGCCACTGAAAAGGACCAAAAAATGATTCACAAGATGCCAACTCAGTTCATAACAGTAGGCAAATTGCTTTATAAATGACAGCCTAATGGTATTCAGTATATGTTCTTGAATAAGAAAGTGGCTAAGAATGAAACACCCTAAACTACAATTTTACTATATATATGATGCAATCTACTAAAATCATGTTATTTTAAGTGATTTTCTCAATTAACATCTTTAAGCATTCACGTCATCTAATCCATATAATCATATAACTAATATACTAATTAGGTTCATCACATCTTTCACGCATAGCATTCAGCATTTCAGCACATTTATATAAAGTATTATAGCTTCTAGATGCACGCATAAACTAGCATTATCACTATGAGCTTATTACAACCATCACTTCCATATAACATACATATAGATATATTACAACCCTTATACGTATTAAACAGGTAAGGAACTAAGCAATATTTATCAAAACTTCCTACATCAACTTCTATAGACTAGTGTTGGCCTGTCCTGATGCAGAAATAGTTCCTGTGCAAAAGCCTTGACTACCAAAACCTACACGGATCAAAATAACCCGTGCTAAGCTATACAGCTTAGTGGGGATTCTAAACATGAAAGACAACCACTCACAGTGGTCATCAAAATATAGGATATACAAAACAATATAATAATAATAATATTTACATGTCAGAAAAAGGTAAAATATAAAATATAATAGCTTGCATAACAAGATAACCCTTCACAATTAATTTAGTATACTTGAATACATACAATTCATAATGAGATATGTATATAATGTAAACAGATACCAATACATGCTTAAGAAACCACTGTTATGCGTGATAAATCATATATCAGATGCTTATTTCATTCTGTGATTAACTTGAAACATTATTGCTTTACTTTAGCTTGCTTAGGTTTTAAGAGTGGATAATGGGATTAGTGGATACCCGAGGGTATCAAAACTATGGACCCAATCAGGGCCAACTATACAGTGGACCGGTCAAGGAACCAAAAGGTCAAGCAACAACCCAGATGAGTTGTGTAAGATCCAGCAGGATCAACTATACTGTGGACCTAAAAAGGTCGACTGTGGCAGCTGCAATATCCCTATAGGTGCCTATCTATCCACAATTGAACTATAACTGCAGGCAAATTCTATTTAATCTTTCTTTCATATATCATGCTTGCACTTATAGTGTTCATTTTGCACATGTATAATCATATGATAGCCACTTTGTTAATATGACATAACTGCATATGTAAGCTAATTTTATGATACGATTACTTTTTATATACCATCATTAGATATCTCATATTAGCATAATCATGATATGTTAATCAATTAATGCATCATACCTATTCAAGTGCTCATTATTAATACTTTACAATATAGCATATCGTATATATATATATGATCATGTATACAAATACATAATCCCTAGTGAATAGGAATATATAACATCATTATAATATACTTTATTATGTTATCATTCAGGCATGACACATAAACATAGTCATATATAGTATTTCTTGTTTCACAGTGTAAGTGCATGTTCAAATATAATTCACTCTATCATTAGAGTATGAATATGTAAGATTAATTGCATAAAACAATCATGTACACAATTTCAACACAAGTCCTTACCCAAGTACACGTGTGAATGTATATGTATACATATAAACTTGCATTAATATTCATATTACATGCCCTATCCAAATCATTTTGTAATCACATAAACACATACTTAGCTCAATTAATTGAAAACCATAAAATAAAGTACATTAAAAATCTGCACAGGGCAGCTTTCTGGACTCAACTTGTGAGCCACAAATGAATTTGATAATGTCATTTTTAGGCTATATGATCTTCTACAATATTATTTCCCTATGTTTCTCGTTTCCATATCATCAAAATTCACCTTAATATCTTACCTATAGCTCAAGATATTTCAAAAATACCATAGGCTGTTTATCGAACCAAAACAGTATTAGCTATGACATATAAAACTTAATATCATAAAATAAAGAGGGAATTAGACCAACATTTCTTCGTGAAAAACATACTCCTAGGTATCTAGTTTACACAGAATTTTACAGAATAAGATTTTAACTTCTCTACTAATACTTATGCCTAAAATACCATCATCTGTACCTTAACAGTCCAAACAGATTCAACGAATTTCATGCTAATTATTTGAAATACATAGCAATAAAATTAGGCATTACTTCCTTCATATAAAATGTGTATTTATGATTCTATTTTGCATAGGAATTAATTTCATGTCATTCCAACCATTTTACATACAGATCTCTCAGTTTTTCCCCAACCTGGTCCAGAATCCGAATTTAGAAGTTCTCCTAAATTCAATAAATCATAAAAAAATAGCTAGAGGCAGAATTGAAGGTAGGTTCCTTCTTTAATTTTGTAGGAAAATGTCTTACACTAAATTTTCAGTCAATAGGTTAGAATTTTCATCTCATCTCTCCATGCATATTTCATACATTGAACTCTCTTTTAATTACTACAAATTCAATTTAATCACAGCAAGTTCCAGCAACCATATTCACATGCAACAACCAAATTCACATGCATTAAGGTAGGCCTAATCCCATACCTTGGCCTAACTTTACTTTAACCAATTAATTTCTAGCAATTCCTTTCCCTTTATCCTTTCTATCTCCTCCTTCTTTAACTACAACACAAATCATCTCCAACCATTATTTCCAACAACTAAACCCATCTGAAATCCACATAAGGAAAAGAAGAAGAAGAAGAAGATAAAGATAAAGATATCCAAAATTTAAACCATACCTTTATAATCTATATCAAAATCTTCTTGAACAATTTTCATGCATGAAGTTTTCTTTAAGATTTCTTAGAGATCTTGATTAATCAAGCAAGAGAAATATGAAACTTTCTCTCTTCAACAAGCTTAGCCGACCAACACTCACCACCATCTCAATTTTCTCTTTCTATCAACTAAGTTTCAGCCTATATAATAATAAGGAAAATTCCCCAAGTGACCCCTTCAAATTTTGCATGTCACATTATTAACACCCACTTCTTTGCATGCCACAATTTATTCCCCATAATTTAATTTATTCCTAATTCAACCCCATCATTTAACCTGTTCCTTACATTAGCCTCTCCACAATTCTTAAATTCTCAATTGACCCCATAAAATGTCATAATTACCAATTTACCTCGAATCAATAATTATACTCCAATTAAACCCTCAATTAAAATTAAATCACACTAATCAATTTATTTTCCATGCCATTAAAATAATGAAAACATAATTTATCCCTTAACCCAAATCTATGCGAATTTGTCACTAAATAATTAGTCTTAATCAAATAAAAACTCATATGAAAACATGAAATTTAATTAGGGTCATGTATGGGGTCTCACAATTCTCTCCCCCTTAAGGAATTTCTTCCTTGAAATTAATACCTGAATTAAACAACTGAGGATATTGCTTCTTCATGGCTGCCTCTGGTTCCCAAGTTACTTCTTATACACCATGATGTTGCCAAAGTACTTTAACCAGAGGGATCTGCTTGTTTCTCAATTGTCTGATTTCCTTAGCTAGGATTTCCTTCGGTTCCTCATCATACGTGAAATCCAGCTACAACTGAATATCTCGAACTTTTAACTTGTGACATTCATCTGAGCGATATCTTCGAAGCATAGATACATGAAACACTTCATGAAGCTTGGCCAATTCCATAGGAAAAGCCAATCTATAAGCTACTGGTCCGACTCTTTAAAGAATTTCATACGGACCAATGAATCTCGGACTGAGTTTTCCCTTTTTCCCAAATCTAAGCACTTTTCTCTAAGGAGATACCTTCAAAAATACTTTGTCACCCACTTGGTACTCGATATCCCTTCTTTTAAGGTCAGCATATGATTTTTACCTGTCACTCGCTTCTTTCAGCTCTGCTTGATAACTTGAACTTTTTCTTTGTATCTCTAACAAGGTCAAGACAAATTAACTTACATTTAGTCAACTCAGTCCAGCAGACTGGAGTTCTACATTTCCTACCATACAAAGCCTCATATGGTAACATTTGAATACTCTTCTGATAGTTGTTATTATAAGAAAATTCCATTAAGGCTACATATTTATCCCAACTTCCAGAAAACTCCAAAGCACATCCCCTCATCATATCTTCGAGAATCTGAATAACCTTTTCAGATTGCCCATCCGTTTGAGGATGAAAAGCTGTACTGTACTTGAGCTGTGCTCCTAAAGCTTGTTGTAAACTCTGCCAAAATCTCGATGTAAACCTCGGATCACGATCCGAAATTATAGACACAGGTATACCATGTAACTGTACAATCTCATTCACATACAATTCTGCAAGCCTATCCATGGAATAATCTATTCGAACCGGTAAAAAGTGAGCTACTTTTGTTAACTTATCCACTATTACCCAAACAGCATCATATTTCCTTTGAGAAAGAGGCAAACCAGTAACAAAATCCATGGTAACATCTTCCCACTTCCACTGTGGAATCGGAATGGGATTCAGGAGACCTGAAGGAAACTGATGTTCTGCTTTCACTTGCTTACATGTTAGACATTTAAAAACATAATCAACAATATCCTTCTTCATGCCAGGCCACCAGTAAAACTGTTTCAACTCTTGATACATCTTGTTCCCACCTGGATGCATAGTTTATGCAGTATTATGTGCTTCATGCAACAGTATTCTTTTCACTTCTATGTCATCAGGGATACATAACCTGTTATGGTAGTATACACCACCATTTTCTTTCATTGAAAAATCTGATTGATCACCTTCATAAACTGCTTTAACAATCTGTTGTAACTTTACATCATCCTTCTAAGCATCAATCATTGTCTGCCTAGCCATGGGCCTAACTTTAAGCTGTGTTAGTAAAGCACCATCCAAAGTAAATTTCCATCTACACTGTTTTAACATCAATACTGCCATTGACTTATGACTCAAGGCATCAATAACCACATTTGCTTTTCCTGGGTGGTAGTCAACTATACAATCATAATCTTTGAATAGTTCCAACCATCTTATCTGCCTTAAATTTAGTTCTTTTTGAGTAAGCAAGTACTTGAGGCTTTTATGATCAGTATAAATCCTACATTTTTCCCCATACAAGTAATGCCGCCAAATCTTTAAGGCAAATACCATAGCTGCCAGTTCTAGATCATGAGTCGGGTAGTTCTGCTCATGTGGTTTCAACTGTCTAGATGTATAAGCTACAACTTTACCATCTTCCATTAATACACAACCCAAACCAAGCTTAGAAGCATCACTTTACATTGCATACTCTTTCCCTGACACAGGTTGAGTCAACACTGGAGCTTTAGTCAACATCTTCTTCAACCGTTCAAAGCTTGCTCGACAACATGTAGACCATTCAAACTTAGTATTCTTTCTTAACAACTTAGTGAGGGATGAAGCAATGACATAAAAACCCTTCACAAAATGACGATAGTAACCAGCCAACCCAAGAAAACTTCTAATTTCATGAACATTCTTGGGTGGTCTCCAATTAACAATAGCTTTAATTTTATTTGGATCAACCATAACATCTTCAGCAGATACAACATGACCTAGGAAAGAAACGTCCTTAAGCCAAAAATCACATTTATTCAATTTTGCATGCAACTCATTTTCTTTCAAGGTTTGCAATACAATTCTCAGATGTTCAGCATGTTCAGCTTCATTTCTGGAGTAAATTAATATGTCATCAATAAACACAACAACAAATTGATCCAAGTAATGTCTACATACCCTATTCATAAGATCCATAAATGCAACAGGTACATTAGTCAACCCAAATGGCATAACTAAAAATTCATAATGCCCATAACGAGTTCTAAAAGCAGTCTTAGGAACATCCCCATCTTTAACTTTGAGCTGATAATATCCTGATCGCAAACCTATCTTTGAAAACACACCAGCACCACTTAACTGATCAAATAAATCCTCTATTCGTGGCAAAGGATATTTGTTCTTCACTGTCACTTTGTTCAACTGTCTATAGTCGATACACATTCTCATAGACCCGTCCTTCTTCTTAACAAATAAAATTGGAGCACCCCAAGGTGACACACTAGGTCTGATGAAGCCTTTGTCTAACAATTCCTATAATTGAACCTTCAACTCTTTTAATTCAAAAGGAGCCATTCTGTATGGTGCCCTAGAGATTGGGGCTGTACCAGGTAACAAATCAATAGACAACTCAACATCTCTTTCTGGAGGAAGACTAGGTAATTCCTCAAGAAATACTTCTGGAAATTCTTTAACAATCAGTATTTTGTCAAGCTCCACTGTATCCCTTTTTGAGTCAAGAACTAAAGCTAAAAATGCTTCACATCCTTTTTTAAGACAACGCCTAGCTTGCATTGCTGATATAACATTAGTTGATAGCTTAAAACAATTGCCTTCTACAACCACTTCCTTTCCTTCACCATCCCTGAGAGTTACTGTTTTCATTTCACAATCTACCACTGCATGATGCTTGGATAACCAATCCATTCCAAGAATTACATCAAATTCATGAAAAAGGCAACACAATTAAATCTGCTGGAAACTCTCTCCCTTGAACTACTATAGGATAGTCTTTACACACCTTATTAACAATTATACTATGTCCCAATGGACTAGTTACACATACATAAAAATCTAACTGTCGTGTTTTAAAACTATCTCTACCCGAAAACCCCAATACAAACATATGAGTGAGTAGAGCCAGGATCAATGAGTGCATGTATGTTATAATTATAAAGAGAAAAAGTACCAGCTATAACTTCTGGAGCATTCTGTTCCTCCTGAGCCTTCATGGCATAAGCCCATCTAGCAACCCTTTGAGTAAAAGGTCTATCAACTATTTCTGACATATTCTAGAACTAAGATCCATGATGAGCTGATCCAAACCTTCCTTTGCCTCTACCTCTTCCAGATGGGGCTGCATTAGAAGCTTCCCTGCTGTTCTGTTGCTTAAAACCTTGATCCAATTTCGAAGGACAATTTGCCATGAAATGATCAGCACTACCACATCTAAAGCATTCTCCAGCCAGTTTCCTGCAACTACCCAAATGGTGCCTGGAACAATGAGAACACTTAGGTGGTTGACCCCCACTCTGTCTTCCTGAAGCTTCCTTTTCATTTTTAAGCTTGGCAGAAAATTCTTGTTTCTTTCCTTTATTAGCAGAACTAAAAAGGGACTCTGTAGCTGACCTCCTTGAGTCCCCCTAAATTTTTTTCCAGTAGATGATCCTCCCCTGGAACCATTTCTTTTATGCTCCCTCTCTCTTTTAGCTATCTCATACTTTTCAATTTTCATAGCAGTTGTAACCAGTTGATTAAAATCTACCACATTTAAGGATCTGAATCCCAATAATTTTTCTTTGATTCGATCATTTAGCCCATCTTCAAAGTGCCTGCATTTAAATACTCCTATCAACATCTCCTTGGGAACATATTTGCATAAGCGGCTAAATTCTTTTTCATATTCAGCAACAGATAAAACTTTTTGTCTCAAACTCAGGAACTGCTTCAATTTCTCCTCCTTGTAGGCCTCAGTAACATATTTCTTTCTGAACTCCCCCTTAAAGAATTCCCAGGTAAGTGGGTCAGGTAACTGAGGTTGTCTCAAAATCAACTTCCACCAATCATAAGCCATGCCTTAAAGTAAGGACACAACACATGATACCTTGTGATTTGCAGGACAGTTAATTTCATCAAATATCCTCTCCAGCCTTTCTAACCAGGACGTAACTTCTTCAGATTGTTCTAAATTAGTGCCCATAAATTCTTGTGCCCCATGCTTTCTAATTTCAGATATTGGAGCCTTGGGCATAGTCATTCTTTGCAGAATTTGTGCCATATCCTGAGAAATTTTTAACAATGCCTCTCCCAGAACTGCCGTAGGAATTTCATTTCGATGCAAAGAGGAAGTGATTGGATTAGGAGGATTTGATCTAACCGGCAAATTACTTTCATCCGATTCTTCTATAGTATCCCTAGAAGAATTCTCCATTTGAATCTATAAGAAAACAGGAACTTCTGCATTAGGCCAACACAACACTATCTAATATTAAAAGATTCCTATATGTAAAATGCCAAGAAAAGGCTAAACTTAGGCTCTGATACCAAATTCAAACACCCTAAACTACAACTTTACTATATATATGATGCAATCAACTAAAATTATGTTATTTTAAGTAATTTTCTCAATTAACATCTTTAAGCATTCACGTCATTTAATCCATATAATCATATAACTAATATACTAAGGAACTAAGCAATATTTATCAAAACTTCCTACATCAACTTCTATAGACTGGTGTTGGCCTGTCCTGATGCAGACATAGTTCCTGTGCAAAAGCCTTGACTACCAAAACCTACATGGATCAAAATAACCCGTGCTAAGCTATACAGCTTAGTGGGGATTCTAAAAATGAAAGACAACCACTCACAATGGTCGTCAAAATATGGGATATACAAAACAATATAATAATAATAATATTTACATGTCAGAAAAAGGTAAAATATAAAATATAATAGCTTGTATAACAAGATAACCCTTCACAATTAATTCAGTATACTTGAACACATACAATTCATAATGAGAAATGTATATAATGTAAACAGATACCAATACATGCTTAATAAACCACTGTTATACATGATAAATCATATATCAGATGCATAGTTCATTCTGTGATTAACTGTGAAACATTATTGCTTTACTTTAGCCTGCTTAGGTTCTAAGAATGGATAACGGGATCGATGGATACCCGAGGGTATCAAAACTATGGACCCAATCAGGGCCAACTATACGGTGGATCGGTCAAGGACCCAAAAGGTCAAGCAACAACCCAGATGAGTTGTGTAAGATCCAGCAGGATCAACTATACTGTAGACCTAAAAAGCTCGACTGTGGAAGCTGCAATATCCCTATAGGCGTCTATCTATCCACAATTGAACTATAACTGCAGGCAAATTCTATTTAATCTTTCTTTCATATATCATGCTTGCACTTATAGTGTTCATTTTGCACATGTATAATCATATGATAGCTACATTGTTACTATAACATAACTACATATGTAAGTTCATTTTATGATACAATTACTTTTTATATACCATTATTAGATATCTCATATTAGCATAATCATGATATGTTGATCAAGAAATACATCATACCTGTTCAAGTGCTCATTATTAATACTTTACAATATAGCATATTGTAGATATATATATGATCATGTATACAAATACATAATCCCTAGTGAATAGGAATATATAACACCATTATAATATACTTCATTATGTTATCATTCTGGCATGACACATAAACATAGTCATATATAGTATTTCTTGTTTCACAGTGTAAGTGCATGTTCAAATATAATTCACTCTATCATTAGAGTATGAATATGTAAGATTAATTGCATAAAACAATCATGTACACAATTTCATCACAAGTCCTTACCCAAGTACACGTGTGAATGTATATGTATACATATAATCTTGCATTAATAGTCATATTACATGCCCTATCTAATTCATTTTGTAATCACATAAACACATATTTAGCTCAATTAATTGTAAACCATAAAATAAAATACATTAAAAATCTGCACAGGGCAGCATTCTGGACTCAACTTGTGAGCCACAAATGAATTTGATAATGTCATTTTTAGGCTATATGATCTTCTACAATATTATTCCCCTGTGTGTCTAGTTTCTATAGCATCAAAATTCACCTTAATATCTTACCTATATCTCAAGATATTTCAAAAATACTCTAGGCTGTTCATGGAACCAAAACAGTATTAGCTGTCACTTATAAAAATTCATAGCATAAAATCAAGTGGGATGTAGACCAACATTTCTTCATCAAAAACGTACTCCTATGTATCTAGTTTAACCAGAATTTTACAGAATAAGATTTTGACTTCTCTACTAATACTTATACCCAAAATACCAACATCTGTACCTTAACAGTCCAAACATATTAAACGATTTTCATGCTAATTATTTGAAATACATAGAAATAAAATTAGGCATTACTTCCTTCATATAAAATGTGTATTTATGAGTCTATTTGTCATAGGAATTAATTTCATGTCATTCTGATCATTTTACATACAGATATCTCAATTTTTCCCCAACCTGGTCCAGAATCCGAATTTAAAAGTTCTCCTAAATTCAATAAATCATAAAAAATATCTAGACGCAGAATTGAAGGTAGGTTCCTCTTCAATTTTGTAGGAAAATGTCTTATATAACTACATAAATTTTATTTGTTACAAATAGTGGTCTCTATTACAACTTAAACTAAATTTTCATTCAATAGGTCAGAATTTTCATCTCATCTCTTCATGCACATTTCATACATTAAACTCTCTTTTAATTACTACAAATTCATTTTAATCACAACAAGTTCCAGAAACCATATTCACATGCAACAACCAAATTCACATGCATTAAGGTAGGCCTAATCCCATACCTTGGCCCAACTTTACTTTAACCAATTAATTTTTAGCAATTCCTTTCCCTTTATCCTTTCTATCTCCTCCTTCTTTAACTACAACACAAATCATCTCCAACCATTATTTCCAGCAACCAAACCCATTTGAAATCCACATAAGGAAAAGAAGAAGAAGATAAAGATATCCAAAATTTAAACCATACCTTTATAATCTATATCAAAATCTTCTTGAATAATTTTCATGCATGAAGTTTTCTTTAAGATTTCTTAGAGATCTTGATTAATCAAGCAAGAGAAATATGAAACTTTCTCTCTCCAACAAGCTTAGCCGTTCAACAATCACCACCATCTCAATTTTCTCTTTCCATCAACTAAGTTTCAGCCTATATAATAATAAGGAAAATTGCCCAAGTGATCCCTTCAAATTTTGCATGTCACATTATTAACACCCACTTCTTTGCATGCCACAATTTATTCCCCACAATTTAATTTATTCCTAATTCAACCCCATCATTTAACCTCTTCCTTACATTAGCCTCTCCACTATTCTTAAATTCTCAATTAACCCCATAAAATGTAATAATTACCAATTTACCCCGAATCAATAATTATACTCCAATTAAACCCTTAATTAAAATTAAATCACACTAATCAATTTATTTTCCATGCCATTAAAATAATGAAAATATAATTTATCCCTTAACCCAAATTTATACGAATTTCTCATTAAATAATTAATCTTAATCAAATAAAAACTCCCTTGAAAACATGAAATTTAATTAGGGTCATGTATGGGGTCTCACAAAGAAGGTTGTGAAAGATGTACATATAGGAGTTTATGGAGCTAATATGAACGGATTAGTCTTAGCAAAGAATATTATTTGCCAATGGTTCTTCTAGCTTATAATTGGTATCGATTATTCCAAATACATTAAAGAGTGTCAGCTGTACTAGTAGTATATAGACTTGAGACTTTTGCTAGTTTTTGTGTTGTTTAACGTTACATTGCCTTGGCCATTTGCCGCATGGGGCATAGATACAATAGGCATGATCCATTTGTTGGCTTCGAGTGGACACAAATTTGTTATAGTTGCCATCAACTATTTCACGAAGTGGATAAAAGTAGAATCCTATAAGGTGGATGCTAGGGATATGGCTTAGTTCATTGAAAAGAATTTGATATGTAGCTATGGCTTACCACACCATATAGTGTCCAATAATGGCTTGCAATTTTCTAGGGAAACTAACCAGATGCTCAAGAAATACAAAGTTCAACATCATAGGTCCTCACCTTATGGACCTAATGCAAATAGGGCAATTAAAGTAACAAACAAGAATGGTAAAAGCATCCTAGCTAGGATGGTCTAAACCTATAAAGATTGGGCTAATAAGCTACCGTTTGCATTATGGGGTTATAAAACTACAACTAGGACTTTAATAGGGGCAACTCCATTTTCCTTTGTTTGTGGGGCAGAAGTTGTATTGTTAGTAAAAATTAAGCATTAGTCTTTGAGGGTTGTTTTAGAAACTGGGTTGCCATAGACAAATTGGGCTAGATAGAGGTTATTGTAGCTTAATCTACTAAATAAGGATAGGATTCGAGCTTACTATCACAACCAAATTTATTAGAAAGGTTAGGATGTGAGCTTACTATCACAACCATATTTATCAGAAAGGTTAGCTCATTCATTCAGGAAAAAGGTTTGGAAATATCTATTAAAGGAGGGAGACTTCATGTTTAAGCAAATAAAACCTGGGATTCTAGACATCTGAGGCAAGTTTAAACCTACTAGGGAATGACCTTTCAAGATAAAAAGGTTATTGTCCAAAGGAGCTACCATTTTGACTCACAACAGTGGTAACGAGTTAAAAGAGCCCATCAACATTAACAAATTGAAAAGGTTTTATGGCTAAGACTCAAAAGAGAAAAAGAAGAGAACAAAAGCCCTGTAGATCAAGAATAAAAAAAATAGAGACCTTGATAAAATTTTGTTCCCTGTTAGTGTGAAAATAAAAAAAGGTATCTTGAGCAAAAATTAGGGGCTAGAGAAAATCATTTATCAAGAATAATAGAGAGGGTTGATTGATGATAGGAGTTCGAATTCTTTTAAGATTCCATTTTGAAATTAAGTAATATATGTCATTGAGATCATGTGTAATAAAATTAGAAAGAAAAAACAATATTTGTATCAAAAAACATTATTAATGCATTCAAAAGTAGTCTTTTCCTCTCTTATGTTCAAAACTTTTAAATTTCTAATAAAGCATATAAACCATAGTCCATAATAGTATCTAATCTAGTTTATATATATTACACTGCTCTCCCCCTCTAGTTTCCTATACTGATGCATCCTATTGTCGATTATTGGACTCATAACCCATTGCTTGTATACGATAGAGGTAGTGAAGTTGTTAGCACTGATATTAGGCATGATAGTCCTTACAAAGAATCAAGTCTAGATCCTCCAATAATAACCTATCAAGAAAGAAGTAGAGAGTGGTCTACCTCAAAAAGCCACAGGGCACCTAATAATCCCCATACTAGCATGTGGAGCAAGCAACGAAGCAAAAAATGGCCTGAAGTAATCCACATAGAGGGATGCATCCAAAAGGTCCATCCTGAACCATAGAAGATATGGAAAACTAAGGGCACCTGAAATTGATATCGCCATATGCTTAGTGAGCCATCCAGAAAACTCCTTTATAAGGCAAATGAAAATCATACTATCTATATCTAAGGATATAGTGCCTTAGTGGATAAGTGCTTGTGACTCTAGCTTAAAAAAGATGCTCTAACGGCAGCTTTAGCTTCTCAAGTAGCAACACCTACAAAAAAAAAACCGCTAGGGTGAGTTGGTTTTAACTCAAATAGAAAAAATAGGCGAAAATCTAAAATGGCACATTTTCTAATAAGAAAAGAGAGTGTGAAAAGCCACAAAGGGTATACTACTTTTATAATAATGACGTACTGTAACACCCTAATTCCTTAACCATGGATAATCATCAATCATACCTAATCGAGATCAGGCATAAATACTAATAATAATAATAACACAGGCCATGATTACATGCAACAAATAATTAATTCAAACTTATGGATAATTAATCATAACAAAAATGGGCTTCAAGCATCTTGAAATCCTCAAGGCAACTGCATCTTGCCCACTCCACTAGTGTTTCTCTTGAAACCTACATAGATAAACAAACCCGTACTAAGCTATAAAGCTTAGTGGGGAACAAAACTATATAGATAACCTCGTTTCTTGAGTCATATAAGCATGCATAAATATACACAACCTTTTATTAAGCACCAAATAACATATGAGTTTGTTATACTATTCATTTGAGAAAGACTTCAACCTTCACAACGAATACCCTATTACATTCATTTAGAGTATTTACTTGACTTAGGTTGATCCTGCTTAGACTGGTTTATTCACTAGCATCATTATAGCTTACTATTCATTTTAACTATTATTGTTCATGCATTTCATAATTCTTTCTTCATACAACTCAAGAAATCATGATTATTTATCGTACAAGCTCGACTTGCTTCAATTAATTAATATGGCATGCTTAAGAAAGTGTTGATACCATGGAACATCCCTTTTCTCATTTAAAGACATGATTTCTTCTTACAATCACACAATTCTCACTCCTGTTCCATGCCTATGTGTCTCTTAATAATATCTTAACATAGTAACTTAAACCTCTTATAACACCAATTTATATCATACGTTACATTTAGTTAGATCAATGTTATCATTATGCATATGTGCGTGCAAACCTTCATTTACATCTTATAATCCTTTTTATCAAGAGGTTAAACATCATAGTTATTTATGGTACAAGATCTCCACTTACTGCATTAAATCACTTGGTTCACTTAAGATAGGCATTTAACATTAATTCGTAATATAAGGGTGTATTTAAGCCATATAGCATCTACAAGTAGCCCTGGTAAGCCTATCTACTTCATATATTTAGTACAATTCTCATTTTAGGTTCATAAATTTTACATCCTTTATGTTATCTTAGCATAGTAACCTGATTCTCTTACAACCTTCATTCAATGTCATACGTTGCACTTGGTTAAATGAGCGTTATCATTAAATCTACATATATGTAAACATATATAAATATATTTAAACAGACTAGTAGAGTTGCATGTGATCACTAAGGACAAGTATTACCTATCATGATTATAAAACAATGTCTCGATGTCACATGTATGAATTTTATAAACGGAGCACATGAAACTTAGTGTGTATGTTATAGTCCATGTAAGTTATAGTACAATATTGTATATTTTAGAGTCCATATATTCTCCGTGGAACCCACCGATGGAGTTCTACTCATACCAGACTCACACGAGAACCTTCCTCATGGTCGATGTGATATACATATCTCATAATGATGATATAATGAACATGGCATCTCATTTTATAAAGACAATTATAGCCAAAAGGAATTTAAGATAAAGCAACACAATACAATAAGATATTCATTATGCTTATGTTAACTACGTGATGAAATCGAAAGACATATATTTACATATATATATATATATTTATATCACTTTAATCCTTGTATTTTTTATCATCTTTAATAGCCTTCCTAAGTACTAGTTTAAAGGGTGGATAACAGAAGAAATGGTTAATCAAAGATATCAAACTATGGATATCCGAAGATATCAAACAATGGACCCAAATGGGGTCAAACAATGGTTCTAGCAAAGAAGAAACTATAGGTCGAAACGGGGCCGAATAATGGTTTCCTTAAGGAACAAGATCCAAACAGGGTCAACTATGGCAGCAGCGACTGTATCCCTCTAGGCATGCCTATGTAATCCATAACTGAACTAAGACTAGCAGGCTTAACCACTTAAGAGCATCTTTTATTTAACACATCCTTCTTTACTTAGTACATCATTTGGCTTAAAGCCACTTTTCATAACAGAATACATATCATTCATATCATGATGGTTTCAGGTTTAGACAAATAATAATATGCAATCTTTCATAAATAGCATTGCGCGTTCCCAAATGTATATATATATATATATATATATGCAGCTTAAATAATGAAACTACATGCTTTTATTACTCATATCAACTATACAACATATAGTATTTACATACCTCATGGATAGTTCTCGATGACGTACCTTGTTACGGCTTGCTATGAATAGCTACCTTTTCTCATAATTATTTCAATTACGACATAAACATAAATAGCAACACTTAAGCATTTATGGTCCATATACTAAAATAAATGAGTTCTCTTACAACTTAAAGTCAACACATGTTCATATTCAATCACTTAATTCTCTTTCAGGGTCTATCATATTATAGACGATAAGTTATACATCTTAACAGTTTCAGATATATATATTTCAATCGTCTTACTTGTATTTTCATCTATGACAATTTATACTCATTTGGGGTATATGTGATCATGTCATCTTAGTCATTAGCACACCACTGACGGGCATGAGTTAATCATAATGTAGTAGAGGCATGAACAAATAGGCAAACAGGTTCTTATACCCCAATGATAATCATACTTCTTCTTATGTCCTCGAGGGCATTCAAGCTTTTACGGTTTCATAATTAAAAATAAGTCATGTTGGCCTATTCTTTTTATCTTAGATTTGCAACCTTACAACTATTATCTTATTACAACTAGGTTAAATTGCAATATTCAGACAGTGTCATCCCTTGACCCAATACATATCTCATAGCGACTTTGCAGGACACCTTAATTAGCATATCATTTAAGTTATTGTATTGCCCCCTGCTCTCTCTTTAGGTTTATGCTCATTAGGCCTTAAAATAAATTCTTAACATCATATCTCATATTAGCATTCCTATGCACAAGGCCCTTTAATTAAAATTTAAATTGGTCTTTATATCGTGACTTCATAAGTTTATTCTTAAGAATCTTTTCAGTTTTCTATATACATACTTAGAATTTCTTTAATTAAATGATCTTGCCCTACACAGCAAATTGCTAGCTTAGATGACTTACAATTTAGTTCAATACATTCACTCTTATAAGTTCATTCATATCATTCAAATTCAGATAATAACCCAATAACATACTATACATCACTTTAATGTTCAAACTCCCTCAACATTAATCATGGTTAACTTGTTTATCTCTATTATACACCCCACATTATTGCTTCATAAGTTAATGAATGTTTTATAGCTTGGGTGAAGAAGAACTATTTGAAAAGAGGATGTATAAATGGCTGGGCTTTACATGAGGAAAAATAGCCAAGTGGCAGTGCACGACTCATGAAGGCATTCACGAGTCAGATACAATCTCATGACTCATGAAGTCATTTAGATGTCAGACCAGATTTCATGACTCGTGAAGTCATTCATGAGTCAATAGAAGGCCAAAACTAAGTTCACGAGTCGTGAAGGAATGCTTGACTCTTGAAGGCATTCATGAGTGAAGAAAAGGAATGAGATTCATGACTCGTGAAGAAGATCACGAGTGAAGAGATAAAAGGATAAGTTCACAACTCAAGAAGTGGTTCACAAGTGAAGAAAAATGGGTAAGGTTCACGACTGATGAAGAAGTTCATGAGTGAAGGCAAGAGGGGAATGACTCGTGATAGACTTTATGACTCGTGAAGAATGTCACGACTCGGCACCCTAAGAAAGAACTCCGCCTGGAACAAAAACTGATCGATCTGCTCTTCGTTCAATCGCAACCAGAAATAACCCTATAAACTAAACGATCCTCAAAACTCATTTTAAAACAAATAATCTTTGCTTACTCATCTTAAAACAAATAATCTTAACATTTCTCATTTAAAAATCCAATCATCAAAACCCTAATTTTTATAAATCTATTCATAGATAACAAAATTATAGTAATTCATATACCTGGCCGTTGAAGCTTTAAATCTCCTTCAATGTTCTTGATCTATGCCTTATATTCTTGATTCCTTCTTCTCCTTCATAAGGTTGAAACACCAGAACCCTAGGTTTCAATTCTTCAACCTGTAACCAGAGTGAGAAGAGAGAGAGAGAGAGAGAGAAGGAGAGAGAGAGTGATCTCCCTTGCCTTAGCCGATCCCCACATCTAAATCCCCTTAAGAGTTCCTTCTCTAAAAAGTTTAAGATAAAGAGTTAGTTGGGTAAATATCTCCTTAGGTAAATTTCCAAAATTACCCTTATACACAAATAAACCCCTATTATTTCAATTTCTTCCAACTTAACCCCAAGACTTTCTAATTCATTTCAATTACATCCTTTTCTTTAATTATAATTTAACTTAACTCATATACTTACATGCTGAAATTACCAAGCTACCCCTCTTGGGACTTAACCTCGACAATTGCAAAATAATCCAATTTTGCCTTAATTAACGAAAGTCCTCATTAATTAATGATAATCCAATTATGGTCATGATTGGGTCCTTACACATACTAGGAGCAATAAAGGGCTACTAGTAAAATAGGTAGCAATATTAGCATGAATAACATCAAAATCGATGATTGTCTCTACCAGACTTAAAGGAAATGGGTTACAACCTCTACATACACCATTCACGACATTAAAAAGTCAGTAGTCTCCAGTCAGGTCATTCGTCCACACTAAAAAGCATTAGAAAAAGCAATGTAGTAAGGCCACACCTGTTTGGAATGTGCGCACATCATCGAAGTCCTCCAAAACATCAATTAACCATTAAAATGAAAAAGTCATCCCCAGAGGTACAAGCCCTCTAGCCCTCAGTATGAAGAACACCCAAAGCTTGGGTCACCTCTCTAGGATAATCAAGAAAAATAAAAGGCAAACAAGGTTGAGTGTTAAGAATAAATCGTACACCAACAATCTCAGCAAATTCCATAAGCAAAGGACATAATCTTGATCTGTATAAAATTATGGAATCATAGGTCCTAATACTGAGCAACAGAAAATATTAGGGCTTTGTCTAGTTTTACTCTCCTAAAAAATCTTAGGCTATGATATAGGGTAAAAATTGGGTTTGGGTCAACATGATGAAAATGTTTGGGTGGTCTAGAAGCCAGAAGTGATAAAATTAAAATACAATAATAAGAAATAAAGAATAAGAAATGCAAGAAAAATAAATAATTTGAAAATCAAAGAGAAAAAAAAAGGAGAGGGAAAATACCTGAAAGAGAGTTTCTTAGAAAAAGGAAGGTCAAAAGGCATAAAGACCAAGAAAAAATCAAGCCATTTATAGAAAAGGCCTAATAGACGATCGTCCCTCAAAAGCAACCTATAGCCTGGCCATCTTTCAACCTTGAACCACCCAAACGAGCCTTTTTGCATATCCCATACATTACACATGCATCTTTTCATTCTCCTTATTTTCATTTTACAAGGAATCCAGGGCATACACTGACACTACAAGGATTATCAAAGAAATTAATTATGGGAATTCAAAACTTCATGAAGTGCTTAATTCAAGGAGTATTCTTTGCAAAAATTCAACCATAATGAGCAATGTAAAAATAACAAGCTTAAGACCAATGATCTAGACACTAACATCACACTTTTTTCACAAGTACTCAAAACCTTTTAAGAGGTATATGTAAAGCCCAAATTTTGATCGTAGTAGAAAAATGCATGATTAAGTGATATCATAAATGATTAATGTTTAATGAAATTAGTGAAATATAGATTAGGTCATAAAAAGGTACATTATTAAATTTTATCAATTATAAATCATGTTTAAGATAGAGGTGTAATTAAAAGAGGAAAGATAACTTTAGGGGTTGAATTGAACAAAAGAAACAAAAGGGTAGGTTTTAAAAGAGAATAAAATGAAAGGGGGTTAAGTGGAACTTTAATTTCTACTTAGTCTTCTAGAATTTTGCATGTAGGAGAGAGAAGAGCACATATTGGTTCTTAGAGAGTTGAGGTCAGTACAAACAAGGAAAGGAAAACTTAAATTTTCTTCTTTTTCTCTCTCTTTAAAAGATTAAACTTTCACTCTCATTAACTCTCAAAAATTTTATTCTATGTGGTTGATTAAGGGGTTTTGTAGTTAGAGATTTTAAACGTAATGTATCCCTCTTTATCTCTATCATCTTCTTCTTGGAGTGGAATAAATTTCATAAGGAAAATTTTTGGTTATTTATGAATGCATGTTCTATGTAGAAGAAGAAGAACAAAGGAAAAGAAGTGTTGAAAGATTGAAAGTGGCATATTATGGATTTTGGTTAAGGTATAGGAATTATGAATAATTCTTAATTTGTATGAGTTATTGTATGTGTGAATTCATGCTAAGTGTCTTGTATTATTTGCTAGAATATTGGAGAGGATGATTTTGTTTAAGGAATTATAGGTTGATGAAAGAAAAGAAAGTTAATTTAGAAATCTGTGTTAGTTCACTAGGAATCGGTTCTATTTTTAGAGAAAAATTCGAGTTATAAAACTATAAATTGGGCACATCTAATTGATAATTGTATCGAATATATATACCCATAATTTTGTATAAAAAATCTTTGTTTGATTCTGCCTCTAAGTATTTTTTTATTTTAATTTGAAGTTAAAAATGGGTTCTTGCCCAGTTACAGTGAGCATATTGCAATTTTTTGGACATAACTTATGGTAGAGAGGTCCAAATGCTATGAGACAAAATTTGAGATAAACTAAACATATTGGATCAAAATTTTTATGAAGAAATGTTAGTCTAATTATGCACCCATTTTATTCTATGAGTTTTCAAAGTAGTAATAAGACTGGTTTCGAAAATGTCAGCTATTGCCAAGTTTTAGTGAATAGGTTATAGTATTTTGAATATAACTCATGGTAGAGAGCATTAAATGTTATAAGTCAAAATTCTAGATAAACTACAAATATAAGAGCATAACTTTAATGAATAAATGTTAGTCTAATTCTACACCCACTTTATTTTATAAATTTTCAATGTAGTAACACAAATTGATTTAAAAAAAATGTAATCTTGGATAGTCTGTAAAGATTGGGTCATAACTCCTATTATATAAGTCCAAATTAAATTTTATTTAATGCATGGTAAAATACAGACAAAGACCATTATTTGCTTACAAGGCCAATTGGCCTAGTTTACTTATTTGGTATGATAAAATAGTGATGCAAAATAGATATCAAAGTCTACCTGTACTATTTGACCATAATCAATATTCTTTGTCCATTTTTTGCCTGCCCTATTTTTCTATGAATCTAATTCTTTGATGCTAAACTGTTACTTTGAGTATTTATATGATTTTAGAGCAATTTGATTATGAAAATGAGGACATAACATGTTCTATAATTATATGGTAAAATAATAGCACTATTATATATATATATGACTATGAGTTTGAGATGTTAGGAAGTAAAGTCAAAGAATGTGAGATTATTTAACAACAAAGAGTTAACACATAACACTAAATACATCGATATATGATAACATTAAATGGTAAATTTTTTGTATGAACATGAAGAAACATGTTATATGGAAAACATATGAACAAGTATGTTGTTTATTGTTCAGTTGAAATAACATGAATATGCCTACATACTTATACCTATATGTTATCATGTGAAAGTATATGGTTATAGTGTTATAAATTTACAGTTACATGTATTGTTATTTGAGATTGAATATACATACATACATACATGGATATATATGTGTTTGTGTGTGTGTAAATGAGTTATGTTAATGTATGTAAATGAGTTGTAATGTACGTGACAATGTCTAATGAGAAAGCATGTGAATAGTCTAGTAACACCTTTATATTAATTGTGATAATCAGAGTATTAACATGAGAATATAATAAAGCATTCTTAATGGTATATGATAAAAATGACATAGCTAGGTTATAGTTTGAGGGTGTTACAGTTATACATGAGTATCTATGTATATATGTGTATAAGATGGATAAGGGTAAAGTATAGGAAGATAAAGTTAAGAGATTATATTGCGTGCATTTGTGTCTCACAGATAGGCATGCCTATAAGAGTAATTTTGTAACTGCTAACATTGTCCCCATTTGGACCTACCGTCAAATACCTTCGAGTATCTTATTCATACATTATGGTGATATAGTTACAATTTAACCCGTTATCCACTTCTCTGAAAAAGTGCAAGCTTAATATCAAATAAAGAAAGTATTATATAATAGTGAAAGATAAAAAAGCATGATAGTTCTTAATTGATCTCCATCTTTATGTGAAATCTTATTGCATATATAACACATGATATAAAAAAGAGGTTACATTATATAAGTATATATGGCATTTTTAGAATCACATGTACATCCTAGACCTAGAAGTTATACATATGAACTTGCTCAATATTGATGCTTTATCAATAATTATATTGATGGATACATGTTCTTTATGGTCATATTTTCCTTACTTGATTTTATTTATAAATTACCATAATATGCATCAATATATAGTATATGGAATACATGACATGGATTGAAAGAGCATTTTATTATTTTATGAATGAAATCATTGATGTAATTTCAAAGTGTTTCCTGTACCTAGGAATACAAATATATGTATTTGTATTTATGGATTGTGATGTCTTGCAAAAGTTATATTGGTTAATATGTATTCCCTATAGCTACATGTTTCTTGCTTAACATTGTGTAATGTTATATGTGACTTCTTACATGTAAATATAAATGAATTATAGACTTATAGCATGGGTATGCAATATATGCATGAGATAGAAGTAAATTAGTATGTTAATGTAAAAGAAAATTAGAACTATATGTTAATGTGAAAAGGAATGGCATGTTAATCACAACAAGAATTAAAAGAGTTAATACATAAATTGGATACATAGGATATTTGTGCATATACTTATATGATGAGTAAACTATTAGTATTCAGCTATACTTAAGGACCTTGTTTATTAACTTAAAATTCTATGATTTATGATTGGGTTTTCCTATGAATCTCTATTGATATTAACACGTGTTTAAGAAAGATGAGTAAGTCCATGTGATTTACTAAGAATAAACTATAGGAATTCAGAAAGTATATTTAATGAATATGATTATTTTAAGGATTAATATTGATAATTAAGTGAAATGTTAATTTATGTTTGGCATTGGACATAGGAATAATACAAAAGCATAAATAATTTAGGAGGTTGATCATGATCTTATTATTTTAAATGATTGGTTATGCTTAAAGATATGCTTATATGTGTTTGCATTATTTTAACAACTTTCGAAAGAGGTTGTCCACATGTTTTATGTTCCTTACTAAGCTATATAGCTTAGCATGGGTTTTTATCCATGTAGGTTGCCAAGCTAGGACTTCTTCTTAGGGATAATATCTACAACAGGACAACCAACACAAGTCTTAAAAGATTTAAAAGTATATAGTCTTTATTTTGGGTTCCTTTGGGTTATGAAGTTTTTAATCCATGTTGTTAATTTGCTAAAGTAAAGATGTTTAGTAGTTGTAATTGTTACAATGTTTGAAGTGAATCATATATAAGTTAAGTTTTGATATTAAATTTTATATGTTATGGTTTTTAATTTCCTATAAGATCTTTGTACAGTGTTGTTAAGTAAAAATAATTAGATCATTTGACTATAGGTAATTTTTGTATTATGTCAGAGGATAGAAATATGCTATAGAGAAGGGTGTTACAATATATATCCTATAGAACCTAAGGATATTATCTAATTATAGAATGGGGGAGATATCTACACTAAATTAGATCAAAAAGATAAAGTGTTTGTGAATGGGGGAGATACCCTTACAAAACTAGATCAGCAGGATAAAGTGTTTGTGAATGGGGGGATACCCATATTAAACTTGATCAAAAGGATAAAGTATTTATGAATGGCAAATGGATAAGATTCTGTGTTGATTCTTCCTTCTTTGTCATAGCGCTCGAACACCTAAAGAGACATAAGGAGTTACCTAACGAGGTTGAAAAAAGTGCACAGCAAAAAGAAGTATGGATATTTTCTGACTTTGGAAGGATGTAAGGGAGATGGTAAACCCCTACTTCCCTTGTACAAGAGAATTATTGAACTGATGGAACACTTCAACAGTGGTTGATCCATATGGTTAAAGATAAAGTGAGAGATTTCACCAGTGATTGATCCACATGGCTAAAAACAAAATGGAAGACTCCACCAACAATTGATCCACATGGTTGAAGCGAAGATCATAGTATAAAACTGAAGCATGCTGAAAGAGGGATAGCATAAAAGATTGTTTTGACTTTTAATAATGATTGAAAGAATTATGTTGTAGTGTTTTCAATAAAGACTTACCAATCCAGAATGTTGTTTCAACTTTCAATTTTGAGGAAAAGAATTATGTTGTAGTGTCTTCAAGGTAGACCTACCAGTAATGATGAGAGAAAGAATTATGCTATAATGCCTTTAAGATAGACCTACTAGTCCAAAAGGTTGTTTTAACTTCCAATAATGGGGGAAAGAATTATGATATAATGTCTTTAAAGGTAGACATACACATGTTGAGCAAACTTCTAAACACATGTTGGTAGTAACTCATCACAAATGCATGTTTGCCAAAAATTCTATAATAAGAATATTGATTCGAGGGGGCAAACACATCTATAAATGGTGTTAACCACTAAAGTTGTAAGGTTAGACATGCCTACAAATGATGTCAACTGATCCACGATCATATTTGATTCTGCATGGTGAAAAATTGGTGCTAATCAAATACAATAAGCCTGTTTTACTCTACATGATAGCAAGCTGGCGCTAATCATATATAACCAACTCATATAGATTTTACATGTCGATAAGATGGTGCTAATCAAATAGTCAACCAAAGGTTAACACATCTATAGATTGATGTTAACTACCAAATCGAGGGTTAACATCAACAAACTGATTATAACTACCCAACCAAGGGTTAACACATCGACAAACTAATGGTAACTACCCAAAAAAGAGACTCACCATCTCAAATGGTACGTGTTTTAAAATAATCAGAGATTCGCTACCTCAAGTATGTGTCTTTTTCCTTTACTATGAAGTCTGGCTCACTTTAGCACTAGTGCACAAATTCCATAAAATGGTGGCCAATTTTAGATATTATAACCTAAGGTAGCTTAGATCAGGGTTAACCAATGGTGAGGATACAATATATTTCTGATGGAGAACATGATCTCGAAACTCTAACCTTGATTTTCATATTTTCATGAATGTTTATGTGATTTTTTGACTAGTTTTGCCAAAAGTTTTGAAAATAATTCCCAAAAAACCTTGATTTTGGCCTCTAACAATGATTGATGGGCAACTATCATAGAGGGACAATTGTCCCCTTTTAGTCTAGCTCAAATCAAGGGTATTTTTGTAAATTTTAGTGAATTGTGTGAGGGACAACCGTCTATCAATGATAGACGCCTGTTTATAGGGTTAGTTCTAGATTTTCCATATTTTTCCATTTTTGAAATGAAGGATAATGGCTAGATTGGATTCACTCCGAATTTGAAGGAATTAATCCTTCCTATCTTGGAGAATTAAAGTTAGAGTTAATCTCTAACTCTTCTTTAGATATAAAAAGTAAAACCAGAGTTTTGAAAAATGGTGTGATCCTTAGAGTTTTTAGAATAATAAGTATTTGAGATAGAGAAAGTAATTATATTCTCTCAAAACTAAGGTATATCATTTACATTAAACAATACATAAATCTTTTTGTTCTTGAGCACGAAAATTGAGGTTCAAAGTGAAGATTAATGATTCTAGTTTCATAAAATTAAGAATATCCTGAGTGTAATATTCTAGGTCTTAAGCTTGCTCTTTCTATTTAATGTCAAAATCATATAAATATATTTATTATTTTGTGATATTGTAATGTATGATTTTGTGTTTATTTATTTTATTTGTATGATTCTTCAGATGCCATATTTTGCCATGATGACTTAAGACTATTTAATGCATTATAATAACATATCAGTATTTATCTTCCTTCATTGATGTATATTTAATTCCTTGAGTTAAAATTTTGTTTTGTACATTATCTATTGTTTTTGTTTGATTTAAGAGCACGTTTTAGATGTTATAGTTAGATTTGGTATGCATTAGAGCCTCAAAATGGCATATTTAGGGTTTCGTTGAGTTTTCCATGCCTTTAGCTTAAAGATTGCTTCCTATGTTTGTCTTTCGAGTGACAGACAGTAAGAAGGCATCATAGATGGCTGTCTGTTGGTGCAACAGATGGGACGTTGCGATGCTTTCTCTTCGTCCCATCCCTTATTTTGCTTGAGGAATCTGTCGGTCTCTAGGGGCTTCCGTGGCTTCTTATGCTCTTATTTTAATTTATTTTAATACCTTTTATATTGACTTATGTCAATTTTTATAGTATTTATTATTTATATTCATTTTTTTACCTTTATAAGTGTAGTTTTTGATATGTATTCATGTAATACCCTGCTTTCATTTATAATTCCATATGCTCTATGCTACTGTTAGCGACAATACTTGATTACCAAATTGACCAATTCTTTGTAATGTTGGCTATTTGCTAAATTCAATCATGGATTTCTAAATTCTTGTTAGAATCGCTAAGTTACTATTCATTTGGTAAAATTTTCAGTAATATAATGGCTTGTAAACTATGTTACCTAAATAGGCAAATTGATAGATTAACATTCCCAAAAGACAACCTCCACCTCTAAAACTCTATTAACATTCATAGCACTTCTAAATATTACCTTAATTCATCATGAAACACAATAACATCATCACAGTTATAAAATCATCATAATATAAGTTTTCTAATACCAAAAATTTGTTACACAATACAACATATCCCATAGCTTTCCTAAATCTAGAAGTGAAACACAAACCAATAAGAAAGCAAGAGGAAAACATCACCTTAAAGATGTCCAAAACCCTATCTTTCCTCTTCTTCAAATCATAACCTAAGAGAGAGAGAGAGAGAGAAAGAGAGCTATCTCCCTCAAATGCCGATCCATCATCCAATCCCCCAAGGGTTCCTTCTTCAAGAAGCTAAATACAAGAGTTAGTGGGGTAAATATCTCCATAGGGAAATTACCACTATACCCTTACACTCAATTAAACCCCATCATTCCAATTTCTTCCAAATTAACCCCAAGACTTTCTAATTCACTTCAATTGTATCCTTGTTTTTAATTATAATTTAACTTAACTAATATACTTAGACACTGAAATTACCATAATCCCCCTCTTGAGACTTAACCTCGATAATTGCAAAATAATTCAATTTTATCTTAATTAACGATGATCCTTATTAATTAACAATAATCCAATTAGGGTGATGATTGGGTCCTTACACACACTCTCTCTCTTAATTCGTATTTAGGTAATTTTATTTATATTGCTTTATTTAATTAATTTAAATAGTTTATTTATTTTTCAATGTATTTCTATTTAGGAATGTAATAGGTAATAATAAAATGAATTTTTGCACTTTAAATGAAAAATTCACTTAAAATAATTTTGGGTTTTACTTAACAAAATGACCAATGTCAAATTTTTAATCTAAAAACCTCAAAATAAAAAGAAGAGTTTATTTTCTTCAAAAATTGGGATCACTCATCCTGCCTTTCTTTGATTAAAAATCAATAAAAGCTCTCAATCCTTTTTGTTAAAATCATGTATGAGGGAACCCATATTCCTAAAACTTAATTAATTCCCCATTTTGTGTATGTTATTGAATTTATATTTTTATTCTTTTCTTTTGGATGATTTTCTTATGTAATAATTTAAGTAGGAATTTTTTATTTTATTTAAGTAATTGCTATCTTTGGATGCTTAAAGTTTTTATTTTTCTCACAATGCATTATGTGAAAAGGGAAATTGTGGACTAATAATAAAAACTTGTTTATGAAAGCATGCCTAACCAAGATGCGAACTAAAAGTGATGTCCTGAACACTGTTCTCTATTTGAGCATCATAAGGTTGAGAATCACTTCCCAACATGCTTGAAAACCCTAATTCAATACTTAGTTTTTTGTCTAGTTTTAAGTTTCTTTTTTTTTTTGTTTGTTACATTGTTTTGGTTATTTTCAATAAGTCCTATCAAATTTAGTAAATTCTAACTTTTGTACGCTGTGAAGAGCATTTAATAGTTATTTGTTCCTAATTGCAAAAATTTAATGTGCGTCACACCATGACCTAGTTAAAATGGTTAAAATGCAGAGTTTCAAGTACCTCATGGTCATAATAAAACCATTGCCACCATGACAATACAGAAGTGAGATAAAGAGCACCTCATAGTTACAAAAGCTAATTTAAGAGCATCTCACGGTCAGCAAGAATTGGTTGTGACTGTGACCTCTACAATCCAGTATAAAAAATAAGTACCTCACGGTCACAAAGAATTTATTATGATCATGACCCCTTCAGGACTATAAAATGCAGATTTGTTGTTTGGCAATGGGGACTCCAAATTTTGGATCTATTTTCTCCCTATTTTCATTTGTTTTTTCACAGTTTAGTTTTTTGGACATTTTCCATAGATTTATACTTTTAAATAGATTAGATTTACACTACTTTAAAGATTAGATTTTAGATTTCTATTTCAAGCTCATCTTCCATTGGAGATTTGAAGAAGAAGAACATTGGATACAACTGAACTTTCATCTTCAACATGAATTTCTAGGTTTACTCTTTCCTTTTTCTTTTCACTTTTGTATTGGATTATGAGTAATCAATTTGTTTTTTGAGAGATCCTTGAATCCCCAATACCCATGTGAACATTGAGCTTATTTGATTATTTATAAATATATCGATGATTTATTTTACTGGATCTTTAATGTTATTTCATGGGTTTTGATGTTTTGATAATTTTATCTGATTTTAATAGATGATTTTATCATGTTATCCAGATTGGGTATTGGATTTAATTTTTTGAATGCCATTGAATTATATATACTCTATTTTTATATCTTAGTTGTGTCAACTTTGAAAGTGCTCTGAGATGGGGCTTAATGAGTTATATTTATTATGATATTAAGACTAGAGGTTAACATAAAATGGATGGGATATTGGGTTGTTTGGCTTCAGGATAGGAAAGCAATATGAACTTAAGATGTTAAACCTATGCGTAGGTTAATCATAAGACTTGCTCCGAGATGGGACAGTTTGTGATGAGAATAGCTTACTCTAGAATATGAAGCTTGGGTATAAAGGGTTGTCTTGATTCAATCTATACAAGTTAAGATTAACTAAATTCACATTTGGGTATGAGAAGGATGGGTGAATCTAAGTAATACTGTTAGCTATATAAATTTTCATTTTATCTCTATTTTGTTTTGCTTCAACTATTGTTTGATTTCAACAAATTTTATTTTAATTGTTCTTTGTCTATATATTTTTATAGTTTAGACAGCATATCATTCAAAATACTTGGAATTATTTAGCATACTTTTAATTTTTAATTAATTGCAACTAAAATCCCATAGGTACAACATTTGTAGGTCTTAAATTTTAACATCCTATATCACTTGCCGATCTAGTACAGTTGCTAGGAGCCGATCAAGTTTTTGACGTCGTTATTAGGGATTTGCATATTTTTGAGTTTTGTTTGTTATTTGTATATGTTTTCTTTTCTTATTTTGTTTTTCTAATTCTTTTTAGCTACTAGTGGATGAATATATTAGGATGAAAGCAACTAGCACCCAATAACCCTAAAATCGAGAGGACCCTACATCAAAAAATGAGAGCTAATAGAGAGAACAATATAAATCTAGACCCTCCTAGAGATGAGTTTCCTCATGAGAATCAACAAGTGCCAAGGGCATAAGATGAAGTTCTAGTCAAGCTAAGAGAAGAGATGCCTAAGCTAAGAACAATAAGAGATTATGCTACACCTAGGTGCAACAAAAAACATCATACTATTATGTTGCTTAGAGCTATATAATTTGAGCTGAAGCCATCCAATATTATGATGCTTTAAAGAAATCAATTTTCTAGTTCTGAGTTAGAAGACCTGCCCAACATCTTGATATATTTTTAGAGGTCAGCGACATAGTTCAAGCTTCAAGTATATAAATAGATGCAATTCTTTTAAAATTGTTTCCCTTCACACTTATTGGCAAAGCAAGAGAATGGCTTCAAATGTTACCGATCCAACCATATATACATGGGAACAATAACAACAAAAAAATTTTGTTAGAGTTTTCCCTCTAACGAAAATAGTGAGCATTCGTAATAGTACCATAAATTTTCATCATATGAATGAGGAGCCTTTTCATGAAGCATGGAAAATATTTAGGAGGCTATTAAGGAGTTATCCATATTATGATATAGTTTTTTATCAACTGATGACTATTTTTTATGCAGGAGTTATAACACATACTGTTGGAAATTATCGGTTACATGCATCTCATACATAAGCGGAATTTAAAATTTTTAACCAATATATTTGATCTTGCCATGAATTTACAATATACATATTAATGAGAATAAGAAAAGCCACATTTGATTTTTGTTGTACTGTTGATTTTTCTTTGCACCGGGTTGTCGCAAACCACAGTGACCAAAATTGAACACCTCCAACGAGTAATCCACACTAAAGAAGGAATGAATGAATCAACAAAGGAGAGTACAAGGGGCTAATTGAAATCCCTTTAGCTAGCAAGGGAAAGTGGTAGCTAGGGTTTTGAAGGAGAGAAAAACTTTTTTTCTCTTAATTGTTCACTTAACCCTAATTCCACATCCCTTGGATTTTTATAGTTAGGTTAAAAAATCCAACTTCATAATGGGATTGGGCTCTTTAAAATTTCTTGAGAATTATTAATTGGGCTTCTGGAATTATTTATAATTATTTGGACTCAATTAAATCCAATTTAGGCCCTTTCACAAAAGACTATGCACAAAACCCACAAACTAGGCCCTTTGTACATATACTTGGATTTAATTACACAAATGAATTCCAAATCCAACAAAATTAAATATGTAGGATCCATAACACTTATGTAACATATTTAATTTATTTTGGTCCAAGAAATAGGTGTCTAAGGCCTTTTGTTTGGAGTTGACGTGTGGCCCTTACTTTGGAGGGTTTTTACGCCAACTTCACTTCTCTGGGCCTCTGTAATTCCTCCAATGGATCTATTAATTATTATATCAGCCCTATAATACTTATAGTCCAATAATAATTAATTATGAAATACATTATTTCAATTAGGTCCAATTTTACATAACATTTCTCAAAAGTTTCATGAACAATTTTACTTGATCATAATTAAGTAAACTCTTTAATTAATTACTACCTTATTCACTTCGCTATCCCCATAATAATATCAAATATTATAATCCTTGTCATTTTACCATGTTATCCTTTTCTCTATAAGTGTGTGACCTATTGGGTTCCTGTCCATATTGGCAGTATAATATGTAATTGTGAGTTCAATTCAAAACTCACTTAATTTAAACTTCTTTAAATTATTTTATCAATCCCTATTGATATTCTTGCGAAACTATTATACAAGTCATGATTGGCCTCTATCTAGGCATCATGACTACCCAAATATCAGGAAACTTAAGTGGTTTGACTATACCTTTTTATAGAAATAGTTACCGTACAATTACTCCTTTCACCGCTTTTATCTCAATTAGATTCTGAGTATGGATTTCTATTAACTCATATAAATCTAATTATGTATGTTCTATTAATTTAGCCTTTGTTCCCAAAATGCCCTCCATAGATCTTTATCCATCTTGGCATATTACTCTGGCTAGAGATTCTCAGAACAAGGCAATTATAGAATACTTGCGAGATAAATTCCCTTATTGAATCTGGGATAGTGAATCCTTTGTCAATCACTCAACTATCTTTAAGTAGGTCATGATATACCCAATCTCCTAACTATATTCACTCATAGTTGCAAGTAATCAGTTATGGAGTCAAAATATACTACTTGCTACTTAAGATAACTTTGGTGATCTTAAGTCTAAGGATACTTGCACAACCGCTACAAAGAGATTCCTCACTGACATAGATTTAATATCCATGTGATGATTCTTTATGCAGGTCTCCAATGAACTTGTTCTTCTAACAAGCATCCACATGTTAGCTTAGATTATCTTCTATAATCACAGTTATGAGAACCACTACTTGAACCATTCAAGAAGCATAACATGTGCTAGTCTATCTAAATTAACAATGCCCTATCTTGTTAATTCTATGACTGGGGATATTTAGATATTAACACATTTGCATGCAATAGACATCTCATATCTTGAACAGTTTCATGATTGCCTTTGTACTGTGTTTATAATATCTAAGACTTCATTTATTAATTTAAGATTTACAAACTCATGTATTTAAACATAGCATTAATAAATAAATGATGCCTTTTATTAAGAATATAAACTCATACATATGAAATACATCCCTATTACATGGGCTCTAAGTCATACTCTCTAACAATCTCCCACTTGCACTAGAGCTAATCACTCATATGTCTTAGACCCATGCTATTTATATGGTGATCATGCTTAATCTAGGAAAGAGCTTTAGTGAGTGGATCCACCACATTATCATATGTGGGAACCCTTTCTATTTTCACATCATTTATAGCTACTATTTCCCTTATGAGATTGTAGCGTCTGAGAACATGCTTGGATCACTGATGAGACTGTGGTTCCTTTGCTTGTGCAATGGCTCCATTGTTGTCACAATATAAAAGAATTGGATCAACAATGATAGGAACCACTCCTAGTTTAGTTATGAACTTTTTGATCTACACTGCTTCTTTGGCTGCTTCTGAAGTAGTAATGTACTCAGCTTCTGTCCTGGAATCAGTAGTTGTTTCTTGTTTGGAACTCTTCCAACTAACTACTCCTCCTCCCATTATGAACATATAACTAGACTGTGATTTACAATCATCTTTGTCAGATTGGAAGCTGCCATATGTATACCCATTTACTTCCAAACTGCCCTCTTCATATATCAAGAATATATCATCAGTCCTTCTCAAGTACTTGAGGATATTCTTGACAGCTGCCTAGTGTTCCTCTCCAAAATTGGATTGGAATTTGCTTGTGACACTCAAAGCAAATGCTACATCTGGACGTGTACATAACATAACATACATGATAGAAACAATTGCAGATGTATATGGTATTCTATTCATGCTCTCTCTATCCTCTAGTGTCTGCGGACACAAAGACTTAGAAAGGTGTTTCCCATGCACCATGGGTATAAACCCTTTCTTAGAGAGATCCATATTGAACCTTTTTAATACTTTATCAATATATATACTTTGAGAAAGACCTAGCAACCTATTGGATCTATCTCTATAGATCCTTATTCCCAAAATATAGGATGCTTCTCCAAGGTCTTTCATGGAGAATTGTTTGGATAACCATATTTTAACAGATTGGAGAAGAGAAATGTCATTTCCCATGATCAATATGTCATCTACATATAGAACTAGGAAGACAATTGCACTCCCACTAACCCTTTTATACACACAAGGTTCATCTTCATTCTATGAGAAACCAAACTCTTTTATTATCTCATTGAATCGTATGTTACAGCTCCTAGAGGCTTGCTTCAATCCATAAATGGATCTTTAAAGCTTGCATACCTTTTCGCCATTTCTTGATGTGAACCCTTCTGGTTGTGTCATATACACATCCTCTACCAGATTTCCATTTAAGAAAGCTGTCTTCACATCTATTTGCCAAATCTCATAATCATAATGAGCTGCAATGGCTAAAAGTATTCTTATAGACTTAAGCATCGCCAGAGGAGAAAAGGTTTCGTCATAGTCAATACCTTCCTTTTGACAATAACCCTTTGCTACTAAGCGAGCTTTATATGTAACTACATTACCTTCCATGTCGGTCTTCTTTTTGAAGACCCATTTTCATGCTATGGGTTTCATCCCTTCAGGTGGTTGAGTTAAAGTCCATACTTTATTCTCATACATGGAGGTCATTTCAGACTGGATAGCCTTAAACCATAAATCACGTTCTGAACTATTCAAAACTTCTTGATAGCTTGTAGGCTCATTGTCCTCTACTATAGTTATGCCTCTATCCGGATTAATGTGAAAACCATATCTCACAGGGATAGAACACATCCTAGTAGATCTTCTAGGATTTTGTGTATAATCAGGTTTAACTACAATCTCATCATTATAAACTTCAGTTTCGAGTTCAATCGGTTGATCTTCTTCTATTTGTGGGTCTTGAACTTCACCAAGTTCAATTTTACTCCTACTGTCCTATCGTAGGAGAAATTCTCTTTCCAAGAAGACAACATGCCTTAAAAAAAATACCTTTTGTTCTAAGGGATGATAGAAATAATATCCAAACATTTCTTTTGGATATCCCATAAATAAACATTTGTCAGACTTAACATCTAGTTTGTTTGACATTGTCCTCTTCACATAAGCAGGGCAACCCCATACTTTCTTATGAGAAAGCGTGGGTTTCATGTTATTCAACATCTCATATGGAGTAACATCAACCGATTTATTAGGAACTCTGTTTAACATATAAATAGTAGTTTTTAGTGCATATCCCCAAAAGGACTTAGGCAAGTCTGCTCGGCTCATCGTTGATCTAACCATATCTAATAGTGTTCGATTTCTCCTTTCAGATACACCATTGTGTTGTGGTGTATATGGTGGAGTCCATTGAGATAAAATCCCATTATCTAAGATAATCCTAAAATTCTTGGCTTATGTATTCTCCACCTCGATCTGATCTAAGTGTTTTTATACTCTTGCCAAGTTGTTTCTCTACTTCATTTCTGAATTCTTTGAACTTTTTAAATGCTTCTGATTTATATTTCATTAGATAGATGTATCCAAATCTGGAATAATCATCTATGAAAGTAATGAAGTAGGAGTAACCTCCTCTGGCATGTGTAGCCATTGGACCATATACATCTGAATGTATTAAGTCCAAAACCATTTTAGCTCTTTCTCATTTACCAATAAAGGGAGCTTTTGTCATTTTTCCCAATAAACAAGATTCTCATGTATCAAATGATCCCAAATCACATGAATTGTGTAATTTGCTCATACATTTTTCATTTATATGGCCTAAACAATAATGCCATAAATATGATGTATTTAGATTATCATGTTTCATTCTCTTGGTATCCACATTATGCATTTCTTTATTTAAATCAAGAGCAAATATACCATTATTAATGATAGCTTTTGCATAAAACATATTGTTCTTAAAAATATAACTACACTCATCCTTTAAAGAAATGTCATAATCGTTCAATAAACAACTGAAAGAAATAATACTCTTGGATAAAGCTAGAATTTAATAACAATTATTTAATTCCAGTACTAATCCACTAGGAAGAGGCAAATGGTAAGTCCCCATAACTGTTGTAGAGATGTTTTGTCCAATGGCTGACTGCAAACATATCTTTACCTTTCCAACTCTTCTAAAGCTTCTAAGCCCCTATAGAGCATTACACAAGTGAGATCCACATCCGATATCTAATACCTAAGATTGTTTTGAAGCAATAAAATAAGTATTAATTTCAATCATATGAATACCTGAAGTAGAAGCATCAGCATGCTTCTTCTCCTTAAGAGAATTGAGATAGGCCTTGCAGTTACGCTTCCAATGACCATCCTTTCAACAATGGAAGCAAGTTCCTTTGGGATTCTCCTTCTTAGCAACCTTCTTCTTGGAGAACCCACCATTATTTGGCTGCACCTTAGTTATATTCTTCTTCTCCTTCTTCTGCTTCTTGCCTTTAGCAGAAGTAACAACAATGACACTTTTTAGATCCTTCTTAAATGATCCATCAGCTGTGTTGAGCATGTTGATTAACTTAGGAATGGTTACTTGGATCATGTTCATGTTGAAGTTAAGCACGAAAGGTGCATAACTTGGAGCCAACGAGTACAAGATTAAATTTATGTATAGATCATTATCCATAACATAGCCAAGTCTACTCAAATGCTCAATATACCCATACATCTTCAATGCATGAGTAGCAGCTGAAGTGCCTTCCACCATTTTACAGCTAAATAGAGCTCGAGCAATCTTATATTGCTCAGTTCTAGCCTGAGAAGAATAAAGCTCCTATAGATGTAAAATGATGGTTATAGTATCCATCATCTCATGTTGCTTCTAAAGCTCCGAGGACATAGCACCCAGCATCAGACATGCTGCCGCTTCACTATCCTCCATGTATTTTCGATAATTGCCTTTGATATCATCAATGGTATCATCTAATAGAAGTGGTGGTGGATCTTTATCCATGACATAATGGATCTTTTTAGCTCTGAGAACAATTCTCACTTGCCTGATCCAGTCAGAATAGTTGCTGCAAACCAGCTTGTTATCCAAGATTGATCGTATATTAATGTTTGATGTGCTCATGATGATGACCTAGATGTGAAAAACAAAACTTATGAGAGTATGTTCATATATATGTATGCATTAATAAAGTCTTTAATTAATCCATTTACTCCCACTATTTTATTACGAATTAATAGCCTTCACTATATAATCCGAGAAAACCTGATGGTTTTCTCTGTGGGCCAATATCTAATCCTTGATATGTAATTTGACCTTGACTGTGGTTAACAAGCCAAACTCCATACCCTTGAAAGGTAGGTATCTTTATACCAATTGTGTCTCTACACAACTGTTGGATCATTAGATTATCAACTCTTGATGCATGCATATCATATATGCATTCCTTAATCTTGCCTCTAGAACCATTAGCCTTGACTGTGGTCGACAAACTAATGGGCTAGCTAAGATGACCCATTTAATTAGATTTGAACATATTCGATATAATGTGAGCTTAACTGTGGTCAATAACCCTCACTATAAAGAACTCTGGCTCTACTCAAATTAATGGAAGGGTTATATACCTTAGTATTTGTTTGAGGGTTTTAGTTAATTAAGTCTCATCATACATGGTTGGCATACATTGGTATGCATCCTATATCTATCAAATAAATATAAGCATACAAATATGGTATAGTTATGGACTTTACTACATTGATTTTCTCGAGCCAAAAGAGAAATCAAAAGGTCACACCTAGGTAGTATGCATTATTCAAACAAGTAAAAAAAATAATTACATTTTCTTTAAGCTTGTTGGATCTCCATCTGGCCCATCTTGCTTCTTGATAGTGGTCTCCATCTCTATCTCTAATTCTAATCTAAGTAATCTAATTACATATTACAATTTTAAAAAGAAATACAAATCAAAAACAAGTTTCCGGGACATGAAAGTCCTCATTGGGCCAAAACATGCATAATGCTCAATCACATTAGGTCTTATCCATAACTATCCATCATGCCAATCATACACCCTTATATGCGTTTCTAATGCATCAAGTAATGGATTACTAGCTTTGTTTCAACTCTTGAAACATACTTTTGTGTTATTTTAATAATGTGATCAAATTAGAAAACTTTTTCCATTTTGGAAACTTTCATTTTAGGAAACCTTTTTTCATACATGTGTTCTTGCCTTAATAATCAATCCAATTGATTATTAATTGATTATTTAATTAATTTTTAATTGATTATTTAATTAATTAATCATATTAAATAATTAAAATAATTAATTTTGCGATTAAGATAAAGGGTAGGCCGAAACACACCAAATTAAACCCTAAATGTGTTCACACACAAACTAGTTTTGTGTCTATTGGACCATTTAGGCCTTTTGGAATGAGCCAAGCCCACTCCAACCCTTAAAATCCATTAATAAACTTAATTATTGTTAATAATATTTACTTTAAATCAGCTCCTTGGGCCCACCAAGTCATTCACTAATTTAAACTAAGTCCGTAAACATAATTAAGCCCATTAAGTGGTTTTAATGAATTAAAACTAATGCAATTAATTTAATGCCCATTTTAATTAATACAATTAATTAAAAACACTTTAATATATCAGATATATCAGATTTAGAAGATTAAAAATCATTCTAAACAAGAACACATCAAGAACACACCAAGACACCAATTTATCGAACTTTTTGACTAAACTAGTTTTCATGCAAAACTTATTCGATTTTAATTTCGTTTGATCCTATGGCTTAATATCACATATTAAACAAATAAATTATCATATAAATGATCTTATAATGGATCTATAAAATATTAATTTAGAACAGCCACTAAAATTAAAAGCTATTCAAGTAAAAACCAAAAATTCTTTTCTCAAAAGAATCGTTTTTATTTCCATTTTATATATTTGATCACACCCATATCCAGAAATCAACATTTCTCATTCATGAACAATCAAATCTGATATTTTAAAGTTCATGAAATAAATAACTCAAAAAATAAAACTTATTCTGCAGAAAAATATAAAATTGTATATTCATGGCAAAATCGAGGCTCTGATACCATATTGGGAATTATCGGTTACATACATCTCATACGTAAGCGGAATTTAAAATTTTTAGCCAATATATATGATCTTTCCATGAATTTACAATATACATATTAATGAGAATAAGAAAAATCACCTTTGATTTTTGTTGTATAGTTGATTTTCCATCGCACTAGGTTGTCGTAAACCATAGTGTCCCAAATCGAACACCTCCAATGAGTAATCAATACTAGAGAAGGAATGAATGAACCAAAAAAGGAGAGTACAAGGGGCTGGCTGAAATCCCTTTAGCTAGCAAGGGGAAGTGGTGGCTAGGGTTTTGATGGAGAGAAAAACTTTTTTTCTCTTAATTGTTCACTTAACCCTAATTCCATATCTCTTGGATATTTGTAGTTAGGTTAAAAAAATCCAAATTCATAATGGGATTGGGCCCTTTAAAACTTTTGGAGAATTATTAATTGGGCTTCTGGAATAATTTATAATTATTTGGGATCAATTAAATCCAATTTAAGCCCTTTCACAAAAGACTATGCATAAAACCCACAAACTAGGCCCTTTGTACATATACTTGGATTTAATTACCCAAATGAATTCCAAATCCAACCAAATTAAATATGTAGGATCCATAACACTTATGTACCATATTTAATTTATTTTGGTCTAAGAAATAGGCCTCTAAGGCCTTCTATTTGGAGTTGGCATGTGGCCCTTCTTCTTGAGGGTTTTTGCACCAACTTCACTTCTCTAGGCCTCTGTAATTCCTCCAATGGGTCGATTAATTATTATATCAGCCCTATAACACTTATAGCCAATAATAATTAATTATGAAATACATTATTTCAATTAGGTCCAATTTTACAGAACATTTCTCAAAAGTTCCGCGAACAATTTTACTTGATCATAATTAATTAAACTCTTTAATTAATTATCATCTTATTTACTTATCTATCCCCATAATAATATCAAATATTATTATCCTTATCATTTTATCATTTTATCCTTTACTCTATATGTGTGTGACCTATTGGGTTCCTGTCCATATTGGCAGTATAATATGTAATTTTGAGTTCCATTCAAAACTCACATGATTTAAACTTCTTTAAATCATTTTATCAATCCCTATTGATATTCTTGATACACTATTATACAAGTCATGATTGGCCTCTAGCTAGACATCATGACTACCCAAATGTCAGGAAAGTCAAGTGGTTTGACTATACTCTTCCATAGAAATAGTTATCGTGCAATTACTCGTTTCACCACTCTTATCTTAATTAGATTCTGAGTATGGATTTCTGTTAACTCATATAAATCTAATTATGTATGTTCTATTAATTTAACCATTGTTCCCAAAATGCGCTCCATGGATCTTTATCCATCTTTGCATATTACTCTGGCCAGAGATTCTCAGAACAAGGCAATTATAGAATCATGTGAGATAACTTCCCTTATTGAATTTGGGATAGTGAATCATTTGTCAATTACTCAACTATCTTCAAGTAGGTCATGATATACCCAATCTCCTAACTATGTTCACTCGTTGTTGGGAGTAATTAGTTATGGAGTCAAAATATACCACTTGCTATTTAAGATAACTTTGGTGATCTCAAGTCGAAGGATACTTGCACAACCGCTATGAAGAGATTCCACACTGACATAGATTTAATATCCATGTGAGGATTCTCTTTGCAGGTCTCCAATGAACTTGTTCTTCTGACAAGCATCCACATATTAGCTTTGATTATCTTTCATAATCACAGTTATGAGAACCTCTACTTGAACCATTCAAGAAGCATAACATGTGATAGTCTATCCGAATTAACAAGCCCTATCTTGTTAATTCTATTACTAGGGATATTTAGATATTAACACATTTGCATGCAATAGACATCTCATATCATGAACACTTTCATGATTGCCTTTGCACTGTGTTCATAATATCTAGGACTTCATTAATTAAATTAAGATTTACAAACTCGTGTATTTAAACATAACATTAATATTTGAATGATGCCTTTTATTAAGAATATAAACACATACATATGAAATACATCCCTATTACATGGGCTCTAGGGCATACTCTCTAACACATACTAGATCTGTCTTAGATGTTACATCTGGTGGGAGCTTTTTGAACAAATTACTAGAATATACTTTTAATTTGTTTGATAGGCAAGGTGTGTATAACAATGATAAGGTTGCAACATTGCAAGCTCAAGTTGAACCGATCAAGAAAGAGTTGAGTGGACTGAAAGTGCAGAATATTGCATCTATTTCTCAAAGCTATGAGTTATATGAGAGTAGACAAAGTGTTTAAGAGAGTATAACACTAGGGGATGTAATATAGTGAGGGATTTTAGAAGAAATGATCCATATAGTAATAGTTATGATCCAAGTTTGAGAAATCACATGAATTTCTCTTGGAGAGAGGGAAATTAAACGTCTTTATCATCTCAAACCCAACCAAGAGCTCCATTCAACCAAAATGTCACTTGTAATCATAGTCAAACCTACCATCCACAAGTAACGAAACATTACCAAATACCATACCCACCAACACAACATTAAAACTAGAGTTCAAATCAAAATAAAAACCAAGCATATCATCCAACTAGATTTCAGCCACGACCACCTATACAAGAGAAAAAGCCAAACCTTGAAGACCTTTTTGCTAACTTTATGAATATTTAGCAACAATTTATGGCTAGTCAAGAGATAAGGTGGAAGTCATAAGAGCGATGGAATCATAACCAAGATGCTTCTATAATGAATTTAGAGACATAATTGGGCCAACTTGCCAACTTAATTTCCAATAAATAATCGAGCACTTTTCCTTCTAATGTGGATAGAATTCCTATAAAGAAGGCCAAGGCGATCACATTACAAAGTGCTAAGGAGGTAACACGTGGATTAAAGCAAAGTAAGTCATCTTTACCTTCATCTTTAAATGTGGAGGAGCCAACACATAAGGTAAGTGATTCTAACCAAATAGTAGAGGTAAACATAGATGCTCTGATCATTGAAAAAGGTAAGAACATTGTAAATTCCAATGTAAAGGACCTTGATATTAATAGGTTGCTTTTTCCTGCTATATATAGGAAGGAAAAGAAAAATGAGCAATTGGCTAGATTTTTAGAATTGTTTAAGAAATTGCATATTAATTTGCCATTTGCGGAAGCTTTAGCTAACATGCCCAACTATGCTAAATTCATGAAAAAACTTTGTTCTAATAAAAAGAAATTAAAAGGGTGTAGAGCTGTGCAACTTACTAAGAATTGCAATGCTATTGTTGATTTGTGTTGTTTAGTGCATGTTATTTTATTGTTTTATGTTTGAATTCGTTAAGCAAATATTTAGTTTTAGTTATTTTGTGTGTGTATGAGTAAAGTAGAGAAATAAAGGAGAAAAGAGGCAAAAATTAAGCAAAGAAGATATGCTCTATCATGGGTGTGATGGTGGTTGTGGACTCAACAAACCAAGTTAGTAGAAGTGAAAGTCAAAGTAGAAGAAAAGTCAAGACTTAAGGGAGTATGTGCTATCACGAGTATGAAATCCTTTGTGAGCACAACAACACAAGGATTTTGGGCAGTTGATTTTCAAAAGGCACTTAAAGATGCATGAATTTCCACCAAAGTATGAATATTTCTAGAGGGGCACTTTAAATGGAACATTTCCTAAAATATTATATAAATGCAAGGATGTTTTGAAGATGAGAGACAAGTTTTGTAGAAAACAACTAAAATATGTTTTTGCTATACAAAAGTTAGTATATTTTAATTTGATATCTTGAGAAGAAGACAAAAGAAGAACAAGATGAAGAAGAAAAAGTTTCTTTTAGAGATTGAAAAGGCTTGAGAGATTTTTATTTACTATCTCTCATCTATTAATTCTTCTTTGTAATTATTTGAATGATATTTTAGGAACTTGAACAATGATATTTTATATTTTTCTATTTTTATTAATATACATAGTCTTTTATTGCAGAATTTTTTATTATTATCTTATGTGTGATCATTATAAGTAAGAATATAGTCGATACATATATTTTTCCTTAAAGCTAATAGAAATTCATTACCATATCATTGCTTGAGACATTAGAATGTTAAGATAATTCCTATAAGTCTGTGTTTAATCTTAAAATGTTTATTTATAATTAACTAATTCATTAATGAGAGTTAAGGGTTAGAATTATTTATGCATGTTTTAAGCAATCTATTTCATGTCGTGAGAGTGAATTAGAATTTTAATCCAACTTGGCTTGCATTATAAGATTAAAATTTAATTAAGAGAAAAATAACAAGTTTCACATCCATTGACTTATAATCATAATACCAATTGTCCTTTTTTATTATAAATTAATTAGGTCTAACTAATGTTTTAGTATTAGTATAACATTAGTATTTTAATTTACAATCTAATCATTGAACATTGTAAACAAGATTAAGATTGAGACTTAGTGTGTAATAACCAATCTAGTCCTCATAAGAACGATATCTTAAGTACTAATCGATAATTTATGCCTTTATAGATTTAGCACAACAAGTTTTTAGCACCGTTTTCGGGGACATGATTGATGTTTATTACCATTATAATTCTTAATTGGAGATTTTTGGATTACAATACTTACTTAGTGTTTGTTTGTTTATTTTATTTTACAAATTCGATAGTTTGAGTTTATGCCTAGGATGAGGAGTTCTAAAGAAGAACTTGAACAATTAAATCAAGAGATAGAAAGATTTCTTTTTGGAAATTGAAAACCAAAGAAAAAGAAGAATAAGAGAAAGGCCATGGGAGAAGAGAATCCATCGAGATTGATGGATTTTGCTATGCTTGCTTTAAGTGGTGCTCAACAAGGGGTAGTTCAACCAATGGTAAATGCTAATAAGTTTAAAATTAAACCTTCTCTATTGCAAATGGTGCAAAATAGTATCCAATTTTATGGTTTGCCAAATGAGGATCCAAATGCTTATTTAGCAAATTTTCTAGAAATTTGTGAGACTTTTAAAAAAAATGGAGTATCGACAGATAAAATAAAGCATAGACTTTTTCCTTTTACATTAAAAGATAAGGCAAAGGCTTGGTTAAATTCCCTTGCATGAGCTTTTATAACCATTTGGGATCAATTGGGACAAACTTTTCTATCTAAGTATTTTCCTTTGGCCAAAATGACAAAAAATAACTAGGGTCATTACTACATTTGTGGAAAATAATAATAAATCTTTGTATAAAGCATAGGAAAGATTTAAGGAATTACAGGAAAGTTTTCCACATCACCATCTCCTAAGGGAGTTTTTTATATAGACCTTTTACAGTGGTGTAAACCCTACTACTGGAGGAACTATTGATACTACTAGTGGTGGATCCCTTATGAGGAAGACTACGGATATTATGTTTGAATTTTTAGAGGAGATGTCCATAAAATATTGCATGTGGTCGATGGAGAGAGCAAAGGTATCACCTTCTTCCCCTGTTAAAGGAGTTCATTCTATTGACTCGATTATTGCCTTGCAAGCACAAGTTGTAGCATTAACTCATAAGATTGATAGCCTAAGTATGGGAGGAATGCCACTAAATACTTGTACCATTTGTGGTCAATAAGGGCATGCTAGTGAAGGATGTGGTTTAGGTATGACTCATATGGAGGAGCAAGTGAGCTTTGTTCAAGGACAAAGGCGTGGTGACCCTTATTTAAACACTTACATGGATATTGATGCTGGAATTATATATCCAATTATGGATATTGCATGGGTTAGTCCTATACAATGTGTTCCAATGAAGGGTGGAATGATAATAGTTAAAAACGAGAATGGTGATTTAATTCTTACTAAAACAACCATGGGTTAGAGGGTTTGCATTGATTATAGGAAATTAAATGCTACAACTAGAAAGTATATTTTCCTTTGCCATTCAGTGATCAAATGCTAGAAAGAATTGTTGGTCATTCCCATTATTCTTTTCTTGATGACTTTTTTGGTTACTTTCAAATTTTTATTTATCCTAGTGACCAAGAGAAAACAATATTTACTTGTCCTTATAGGACATTTGCATATAGAAGGATGCCATTGGGGTTATGTAATGCCCCTACAACTTTTAAAATGTGTATGATGGTTATTTTTAGGGACATGATAGAAGAGATCATAGAGGTGTTTATGGATGATTTTTTCTATATATGGTGACTCATTTGAGTTATGTTTACATAACTTAAATAGAGTTTTGGCTAGATGTGACGAGACCAATTTGGTGCTTAATTGGGAGAAGCACAATTTCATGGTTGAGGAAGGAATAATGTTAGGACATAAGATTTCAAGGAAGGATATTGAGGTAGATAGGGCACAAACTGAATTGATAGAGAAGTTTCCTCTACTTACTACAAATAAAGGTGTAAGGTCATTCTTTAGACATGCTGGCTTTTATAAAAGGTTCATCAAAAATTTTATCGGATCCTCAATTGAATTATACTATGCTAGCCACACATTATTTGATCCTCAATTGAATTATACTATGCTAGCCACACGTTATCAGATCCTTAATTGAATTATACCACTATAGAAAAAGAGATGTTAGTTGTTGTTTTTTCATGTTATAAGTTTAGATCTTACTTGTTAGGGTCTAAATTTATTGATTATATGGATCATGTAGCCTTTAGATATTTTTTGCTAAGAAAGATGCCAAACCTTATCTTATTCATTGGGTCATACTATTGTAAGCATTTGACATTGAGATAAGAGATAAGAAAGGATCTAAGAATTTAGTAGCTAACCATTTGTCAAGGTTAGAAAATAATGAGGGACCTATAGGGTATAATGATGAAATTAATAATGCATATCCTGATGAGGCTTTAATGTTAGTTAGGCACTTAAGTACACCATGGTATGCAGATTTTACTAACTTTATTGATGCTGAAATTTTATCACATGATTTGTCTTTTCAGCAAAGGAAAAAGTTATTTTCTGATGTTAAGTATTACCCTTGGGAGGAGCCTTATTTGTTCAAGATTTGTGGTGATGAAATCATACTATGTTGTATAGGTGAGGAGTACTTGGATATTTTAAGCTATTGTAATTTAACTTTGAATTCAGGTCACAATGAGAGTACAAAGACTGTAGCTCGTGTGCTTGAGTGTAGGTTTTATTGGCCTACACTATTTCAAGATGCTAAGAGGCATATGGCTCAATGCCATCGTTGCCGAAGGGTTGGCAACATTAGGAAAAGAGATGAGATCCCTTTAACCTAAATTTGGAGATAGAGATTTTTGACATGTGGTGGATTGACTTTATACATCTTGTTCTTACTTTATTTGGCCAAAATTATATATTGGTTGGAGTGGACTATGTATCCAAATAGGTAAAAGCCATGGAAACACCAACCAATGACTCAAAGGGAGTTGTCAAGTTTTTGAAAAAGCTTTTTTCAAGGTTTGGAGTGCCTAGGGCAATTATAAGTGATGGGGATACGTACTTTATAAATAATTTTTTTGCATCTTTGTTGCATAAATATGGGGCACATCATAGAGTAGCTACACCCTATCACCCATAATCAAATGGCCAAGTAGAGATATCTAATAGGGAGTTAAAGTGGCCTCCAACTTTCTTTTCCTCTAAGGAAAGGCATGCCAAGGCTAGTTTAGGTAAAGGCAAAGCCACAATTATTGCTGCTGACGATGCTATGAATGTATTACAAGAAAATTACAATTTAGTAACGAAAAATAGCAACGAAAAATTGATAATTTCCATTGATAATCAAAAATAGCAACGAAAGTTTTGGTTGTTAATCTAGCAGTTGCTATTTTTTAGCAACGAAAATATAATTCCATTGCTAAATTTAGCAAAGAAAAATGAATTCCGTGGCCAAATTTAACCAAGACAAGTTTCAGTGAATTGGTCAATTTTAGCAACAAAAAACTTATTCTGTTGCTAATTTTAGCAATGGAAATAGACTTCCATTGCTATTTTTAGCACATATAAAAAAAATTTATGATGTCATTCCATTGCAAACAATTATTACAATTTTAATTATTACCATTAGAATAGCAAAATGATAGGTGAATCATAAAAATAAAAATATGCATTTTACAATAAAATCAAAATAAACGTGGCATATTTTTATAAATAATGGATCACAATCACCTAAAACATTTCAGAAAATATATTATTGTTCAATGACATGTGACAATAATTTCCATCTTGGTAATAATGTATATAGTTTAAGAAAAATAAACTTACATGTAAAAATTCAACCTAGCTATGTTGTACTATAACTTAATTACTATATGAATTTATAATCATCATCTCAAATATCCTAAGCCATGGTTTCATCTAGTATTTCCATATCTAGCCATTTAACCCATTAACTCACTAAACAAATTAGCAAAACACAAAATTTATAAAGGTAATAAAGCTATAAAAGAAACCAATGAATCAACTTAACTATCAATTTGTTTATCTATGTTCAACCACAATATTATGACATTTAACTTAAACCTCTATCTAGTTTCACTCACATAACCTACTCAATTAAATTATACCAACCGACTCATGCAACATCTAATTGGTGATTTATATCATAGATTTTATGAAACACTAGTTTACTTAGGAAAACTACAACTCACAAAATAAAGGTTATTTGAAACCTTTGAAATTTTAAGTTTTAATGAAATCCAAGAATTTATTTTAAGCCAAGAAATTAATTACATTGGGAATTAATTTAAGCCAAGAAATTAATCCATTAAAACATATCAATGTGAAAGCAGTTCGCAATGATATTTAATAAACTTATAAAATGCCCAACATGAAAGTGGTTTGCCATGATATTTTAATCCATTTAAAACATGAAGTGGTTCCTAACGTGAAAGTGGTTGCCAAGATTTCCACTTAAATTTAATTTAAATATTGCTAACATGAAGTGTTTGCCATAAATTCCCACTTTAATTTAGTTTAAATAATGCTAGCATCTCTTAAGATTAATTTAATCACCAAAAAACGTGAACTATTCCTATTGAGTAACACAAAACTTTAGAAATGAAATTTTTTTCATTATTTTTTCTTTCATTGAAACAAATTATCAAACATCTTGCTTGCATGATTATAAACCCAAATTTATCAAAATAATTTCAACTATGTTGCACCAATTCTTCTTAAAACACACAAAAACATTAATCATCAATTAAAACCATATTCCAACACATCAGATCTTGCTTTTAATTGAAACTAAAAAAAGGTTATAACAAGAGCAATTAAGAAAAATTTAAGGAAAATGCCATACCTACACTTGGCAAAACACCAATTAATTCAATTGCTTTTTGTGAAATCAATAAAAGTAGAAAAGAAATATTTTTTACACTCAATGTACAATTGCAAACCAACAAAATCTAAAGTGTGTAAGCCAATTTAGTGAATATTTAAATTAAAGGCACACAATATGAAAAGAGAATGTTGGGCACAAATGAAAATTTTAATTTTTAAAGTGATTAAAACCACTTACTTGAATCGGCTTGCTTTGGATAAAAACTTAACTTTAGCATTTCCTTAATTTTTTTTTTCAAAATCCCTAAATCTACATCTCTTTACTTTCTCTTAATTTCACATCACAAAATAACAATTAATAGAGGAAGAAGAATTACCTAATGCTTAAAAGAGGAGATGCAGCAAATAGAGGGGCAGAAATGGTAGAAGGCCAAACAAGAGAGGAGGAGCAACAAGGGAGGTCATGACCACTATCAAGCACGAGTGGGCAAGGGGGAGACAACGACATCCATAACTGCTCAGGTAAAATGACAGCGAGGGTGCGGTGTGACGGATGGGAGGGAATGATAATGATGAAGGTAAGAACATGCTCAAAAAGAAGAAGAAAAGAAAGAAAATGAAGAAAAAGAAAGAAGAACGAAGAAAGAAAATGGTGAATCATGGCTCCTTGAATAGCCAAGGAAAAAGAAGTAAAAGAAAACAAAAGCAAAAATGATGTAGTTTTGGCCAAGTTTCAGTTTTGGTCCCTTAACTTCACACACAAGGAAATCACTTAAATATCCCTAATTTAGCAACGAAATTGGATTTTTGTTGCTAAATTAGCAATTGAATTTTACTTTGATTGCTAAATTAGCAACTAAATATAATTTGGTTGTTATTTTAAAGTAGGTTATTTAGCAACTGAATTTAAATTCTATTGCTTATTTTCATTGAAAACATAAATTAGTAACGAAATTGGAATTTCGTTGCTAATTTAGCTTATAAATGAAAATTAGCAACATAAATGAAATTCCATTGCTATTTTTTTATTGAAAATGTAAATTAGCAATGAAATTGCATTTTCGTTGCTAATTTAGATTAAACATGAAAATTAGTAACGAAAATGAAATTTCATTGCTATTTTCATTCAAAATGTAAATTAGCAATGGAATTGGAATTCTGTTGCTAATTTAGCAATGGAGTTGAAATTCCATTGCTAAATTAGCAATTGAGTTGAAATTCCATTGCTAATTTAGCAATGAAATTTTAATTTGGTTGCTATTTTTCATTGAAATTGTAAATTAGCAATGAAAATCCTATTTCGTTGCTATTTATGATTGAAAATGAAAATTAGCAACGGAAATTCAATTTCGTTGCTATTTTAACCCTGGTTATTTAGTAATGGAATGTGATTTTTGTTTCTAAAAAAGCAATGAAAATTAAATTCCGTTGCTAAATTAGCAACGAAAATTTTTTCGTTGCTATTTTTCATTCCAAATCACCTTATTTAGCAAAAGCATAGAGATTTCATTGGCTCTAAAAGTTTCCTCTACTTTTAGTGGCAAAAGATAACCAAATATATTTATGTTGCTAAATCTACAAAGTTTAACCAATATTAGCAATGGAAATTATTTTTTGTTGCTAATTGGAATTTCATTGCTAAATTTGCAATGGAATCAATTCCATTGCTATTTTTCCATTTTTATTTTTATATTTTCTCGTAGTGGTGAGAGTAAGGATGATAAAGAGGCTGAGGATGAAGATGTGGCTGCTAATGCTGGAGAATGTCGGAGTTCAGCCAAGTGGTAACAAGTTTTTGATAGGTTGGATGCGCTGGATGAGTCTAACAAGAATTTACTTGCCAAGGTGGATAACATAGAGGCCATTATAAGGGAGATGAACAAGAGCCATAAGAGCTTGAACAGGTAATTGTTGTTATTCTTTAGGAAGCAAAGCATGGAATGCAGTCCTTCTCCATTGGATTTTTCTAATGGAGCATCTTAAAGGTAGTTTCTTCTACTCCTATTTCATTTTCTTGTGTTTTATTTGTGTTTGTGTGCCTTGTGTTTTATTGATCACTTTTTTATTAGCTTGTGGATGTTCCTTACACAATGAGGACATTATGTCCTTTAAGTGTAAGGAAGCTAGGTTGTGGTTATTTTTGTTTAAATTGTATGCTAGGTTGTGTTAGTTATTATGTTCTTACACTACAAGAAAAATGCTCTTTAACGAGGGGAAATCCAGTCGTTAAACGTTAAAATCCAGTCGTTAAAACACTATAACGACCAAAAAAATCCGGTTGTCACCGGTCGTTAAAAGCCCTATCGTTAATAGAATAGACAACTGGTTTGATATCCGGTCGTTAAAGTTATTAACAACTGGAACAAATCCGGACCTTAAATATAAATTTTTAGCGACTGGATTTCCCTTCGCTAATTGTATTATTCTTTTAACGAAGGGAAGTCCGATCGTTAAAAAAGCCCTTTCAACGGGCGGTTTCTCCCTTCGTTAATTGTTTACCACTTTCAGCGAAGGGAAAACTGGTCGTAAAAATTAACTTATAACGACCAAAAGTTCCCTTCGCGAATTGTTTATATCTTTTAACAAAAGGAAATTCGGTCGTTAATAATTACAAATGGTGACCGAATTTTACATCGCTAAATGTACATCTGATAATTAATATAAATAATTTTATTTAAATATTTCACGTACACCCCATTCACACTCTGACACATACATATATATCCAAAAATATAATAAATACTCTTTTCATAAATTGCAAAAAACCAATTACAAAGTATAGCAATATTTTGAAATTGTTTAATATTCTATTTGTCATATATAATTTTGTTTAGAAAAATAGCCCATTGCTATACCAACATCTATCTAGCTAGAATTTTAAAAAAATGAATAATAAGCATCAAATCTTCATTGTCCATTAATTGAAAAACCTGCAAATATAAATTTATAATTAATATTCATTTATAAAGGTAGTAGATCAAATGGCTAAGAAAGTAAAAAATAATAATAAGTTTAATTATATATTAGAAACATATTATCATATTGCAAATCAAACATGATGAAAATTTATGTAGAAAGACTACAGGAAATACATGTAAAATGCAATCACATTAATCATAAAAGAAGAAATTATTAATATTTCAAAGAACAATATATATGCTGCCATATACTTAAAAAATATTATAGAATTTATACTCTGGAACATATTTACTTACCTATTAAATGCGTCACTCTGTTTGGGATTCACTTGAAGATGGTGATGCAGGATGCATATTAGATTGTTTGCCAAAAATTACAGCTTTAAGTCGTGTGAATTTACTATCATAAGCTTCAATTTTTCTTTTCAATCCTAGATTTTCTTCTTCAACTTTCTTTAGCTTAGATGACAAAACCTCTTTCGTTGAACTAGGCACTTTCAATTGTGTAGCAGTTACTTCACCCCCAAATCCAGGAACATGACCTTTTTCGTTGAGGTCCAAAGACTTTTTCTACTACTTCTATGTTGGAAAGAGAAGGTTCTGTTTCCGCTAATTCTTGAATTTGAGTCTATAATATGAAAATAATTTAAAATGTATCAATATATTGTATAAAAGGTAGCATAATGAAAATTAAATCAATCATACACACATATCTATCATGAGTGATAGTTTCAACAAGCTTATTGTCCTTTTTGCGAGTCTCAAAGAACATGGTAACCAAATTTGGTGGATTACCATCTTTGCCTCCCTTCAAAACAAGTATAAACATATCAAATGAAACTTTTTTCAATTAATGAATAATAAATTCTCTAATGATGTTTAATGAGGATAAATACCTATTGATACATAATCTCTCTAAATGGCTTACTGCCTGTACGATGTGGCATATCCAACTTGGACCTATTAATGGAGTTTCTTTTACTTGTTTTCTACATTAACAACTTGACATGTAAATTTATGATTTGACAAGCAAAATAAAAATATGCGTAAAATATATAAACTTATGTCATACCTGGAATTTTTCACTAAAATAGTGTTCTTTGACCAACCATTCCCAATCATTCTTGTCCACCCCTTCTGGCACATTTTTCATAGCCTCGTGGAATGGCCTAGACTTTATATATTTGAAATTCATCCATCCTCTCTAATTGTTCCATAATCCTCTCATATGTTACACAACATGCTCACGATATTCAATTATGTCATCACTCTCAAATTTATCCTAAATTCAATATTATTAAAATCAATTAACATTAATTGGACCTATAATATATTTGGCATAAGCAAAGCTTGAAATAAAAAATTTAAAGAAAATAATGACGTAAATTCTTACAAGAACAGCTTGCCATATGTGTTCTATATTTTGTTTTGGAATTTCTCTCCATGAGTGTACTTTCCAAGGGCACATATTACGATCACGAACTATTATACCCAAGTTTCTTGAGAAATATTCATAATGCTCCCCAACAACTCGATTGTTAAAAAAAAGTAACTTTGAATTTTTCTTCAGCTTTGAGTCTTGCAACTTCTTTACACTTATTCCTTCCTCGGACCTTTTTCTTGTGCATCCCTTTAATAGATATTCAGATTTAATTAAATCAAATATACAAACTCATGGTCAATTAATGATAAAAAATAAATTAAATTTTATTTAATAAAATACTTATTTGAATGTCTTGCATCTCTTCATCCACTTGAGGAGAAAGATTGTCATCTTCAATCGATCGAAATCCAGGAGGTACAAGCGGTGGCCCATCTTGATTAGCAGCTATTGTTTGGCAATTTTTACTTGTTGCAGCTGAAATTTATTGTTCAGTGGCTCTTGAAGAGGTGAAAGATCTTAAGTTTTGTCTGCATCCCCTACCTAAAGTACCTGGGGCAATGAATGTTTGCTTACCTATTTTTGATTTGGTTTCCATTTCAGTCTTTCGAAACTTTGATGGATTCATGTCAAACCTGATAAAAATAAAAAAAATAAATTTCAATATGAACATCACATCACAATCATATAAAGTCCAATTAGTTGCAACATACACATAATCGTAATTATAAGAAGAAAAATACAATCTTGATCAACAATTTTTCATTTCTTTTGTGTTGAATTATCAAACTCCTCTAAATCCTCTTTCATTTTTTGTATAACATCAAAGGAATCACGAGGTATGACTTTTTGCACAACATGCCAACCTTTATTCCTCTGGTCATCAACATAAAAAACTTGTGATGCTTGATTGACCAACACAAAAGGCTCATTTATTTTTAAAATACGTTGACGGTTAATGCTTACGAAGTCATATTCGTCTATTTTTATCCTTTTCTCTTTGTCATACACATCAAACCAATTACATCGAAACATATTCACTCTTCTTCCCCTAAGAAATTGTAATTTAAGTATCTTAATCAATTCTCTATAGTAATCAATATTCCCAGTCTCTTTATCAGACTCTTCAACAACTACCACTCCATAATTTTGAGTTCTCAAACCTTTATCATAATTTTGCACATGAAACCTATAACCATTAACAATGTAGCCATTGAAACTTGTCAAATATTGTGTGGGGCCACGTGACAGTGATAACAAATCAGCTATCATCTTATTATCATGTTGCCTATGCAATTGTATTGCCTGCCAAAATTACATTATATATATTATCAATAGCTATAAATTAACCAAGTGGAGGCAAATTATTTTTAACCAAAAACTTACCTTTTTTTAAACCAACTAATGAATTGCTTATTCCATTCAGAATCAGAAATGGATTAAGAGCTATCATATTGAATTTTTGAAAACTCTCTATATAAAACAAAAGTGAAATAATATGTTAATGAAAATGAAAAAAATAGAAAATAGATAGAAGTATTTTATTGGAGATACATACTCGAGAAAGGGAAAAACTTCATCACAATTCTTCAAAATATAAATATAGGCTTGCTCCATTTCATGTGCATTAAGTGTTCATTATTTTGGAGATCCTAAAGCTCTTCCAAGTTGACAAAAGATAGATAAACCTTCATCACATTTAACCCCACCATCATAATTCCATTCAAGTCGATTAAACTTTGTTTCCATTATTTGCAAGTACCTTGAACATAAGGTCATACATTCACTTGCCAAGTATCCCTCTGCAATAAAACCTTCAGGACAAGCCCTGTTAGCTATAAGAGATTTTAAAAAGTACAACCACCGCTCTATCGGATACATCCATCTGTATTGAACAGGTCCAGCAATCTTAGCTTCATTAGCTAAATGAATGGGCAAGTGCTCCATGATATCAAAAAATGATGGTGGGAAGATGTTTTCTAACTTGCACAAGGTAAAAAGGAATTTGGGCTTCTATTTGCTCCAACTCATCGACTTTTAAACATTTTTCTCCAAGCACATTGAAAAAGTATGACAACTCGATAAGTGGTTCACACACAGTTTTGGAAAGCAGACCACGTATGGCAAGAGGAAGTAAATGTTGTAGAAGAACATGGCAATCATGACTTTTTAAGCCTAATATTTTGCGATCTTTGAGGTTAACGCACTGAGAAATATTAGATGAAAATCCATCTGGAACTTTTAGATTCTTTAAAAAACTGGAAAAACTTATGCTTCTGTTCAAGAGATAAAGTGTAACTTGCATTAGGCAACTCATATTTATCACCACTTTTCATGGGATGTAATTCCTTCCTGATATTCAGTGCTTGCAAATCTTATTGAGAATTTATGCTATCCTTTGTTTTTCCTTTGACATTTAAGATTGTTCCCAAAATATTGTCACATATATATTTTTTTCAATGTGTATCACATCTAAATTGTGTCACAACAATAGCATTTTCCAATATGGAAGATTAAAAAAAATACTCTTCTTTTTCCAATAATCACCTCTATTAGCGTGGGATATCTTAGTCTTCTTCATTGGATCCTTGGTTAGTAATAACCCATCTAAATCAGCCACTTGATCAAGTATATCATAGCCAGACAACAATTTAGATGGCAACCTTTTCTCCTTAGTTCCATCAAATGAGTCTTTATCATTCCTCCACTTATGATTAAGTGGAAGATAACGTCTATGGCCCATATAACATTGTTTCTTACCATTGCATAACCTCATTGAGCAAGTTTCTTTATTACAACATGGGCAAGCCATCTTTCCTTTTGTACTCCAACCAGACAAATTCCCATATGCTGGAAAGTCACTAATGGTCCATAACAAAGCTGCATGTAATTTAAAATTTTTTCTAATTGATGCATCAAAGGTTTCTATCCCAGTTTCCCATAATTCATTTAATTCCTCTATTAATGGTTGGAGATAAACATCAATTGCATCGTCAGGACTTTCAGGACCAGGAATAATAATTGATAAAATGAAATTTTCTTGCTTCATCCATAGCCAAGGTGGTAAATTATAAGGAATAAAAACAACTGGTCAAATGCTATATGGAGTCTTTGAATTTCCAAATGGTTGAAAACCATCAGTAGCAAGACCAAGTCGAACATTTTGAGGCTCATTAGAAAAAGATTCATGAAGTTCATCAAAAGATTTCCATGACATTGAATCAGCCGGGTGTCGCATTACTCCATCATCGACTCTTTTGTCATGATGCCATCTCATTAAAGAAGATGTTTTGGTGGACATAATCAACCTTTGATGTCGTGGCCTTAGGGGAAAATAAAATAAAAGCTTGAAAGGTATTCTTTTCCCATTTTTACTTTTACTTCCTCGGTATGTTTATCTTGCTTCAATCTAGATGTACCACAAAATTTGCAAGAGTTGAGACACTTATCTACCTTCCAATATAGCATGCAATCATTCCTACATGCATCAATCTTTCTATAAGAAAGCCCAAGGTCCCGAATTATCTTCCTTGCCTCATAATATGAATCGGGTAAGTTGGATCCATTTGGCAATAACTCTTCTTTTAACAATTTCAACAACATTGTAAATGACTCGTTACTCCAATGGCCAACACTTTTAATATGAAGCATTTTTACCAAAGTCAAAAGCTTAGAGCTTTTTGAACTCTGGTATAAGGGTTGCTCAAAATCAGTTAATAGCCTATAGAATTTTTTTGCCTCAAGATTGGGTTCTTCCTCAGGAACTTCATCATCACCACTGTTCATAGCATCTCCCTCAAAATCGGGATACAAGTCTCTTAAAATCCCTTGTATTTCATCCTCATCCTCATCTTCAACCTCTTCTATTTCATTATCATCTAAATCTAAGCAATCTGACCGTGGCTCACCTAACTGCTCCCCATGGTGATACCAAAAGGTATAATTTTGAATTATTCCATATGCTATCAAATGTGAATTGACCATATCACGGGTTCCCAAAGATGTATTGCAACATTTGACACACGAACGTGGTATTTCATGCATTTCTCCTATTCTTGTGAAAGCATAATCCAAAAAACTTTGCACACCAGATATATAAGCATCATCAAGTCGATTATGAACAAGTTGCATCCATTGCTTACTAGGTGCCATGATCTTTACAATAAAAATATATTAGCTTAAAAACTAACAGAGAAAAAAAGTATTAATTTATAAAACAAACAACCTATTTTAACTGACTATCAATTTATAGAAAAGGATCACAATATACTAACATACATAAGACAAGTCTTTATCATTACTACTGAATGCACATTCACAATCATTGGTATGACAAATTATGCCCAAAAATTTAGAAGAAACTCAGGAATTTATAATGGCATATATCATATTCAATGTGCATCAAATCATTTCTTTGTTTTCTTTCTCTTTCTTAATATACAAATTATAGAACAGGTCAATTTTTCAATTATATAATAAAAAGTAGAATCTGATGAGGCTAACCTATGCTTGTACGAAGTTTCAAATATATTTTATCGTAACTTTGGCCTAAGGAACCCTTGCTTAGTCTATCCTGTAGAGAATGTCGAAGAGCATTAAAATAGGCCAAAGCTAACTCTATAAAAAAGTTGAGGAATCTGATAATGTATTTGTTTTTGTCATCCCAAATAATTCAACTAATCACTCATTTTATAAACAGCTCAACAAAGTGGAAATGCATAAGAAAAGCAAGAAATGAACATAGAAAAATCAAGAAACAAGTAAATTCTCATATGCTACTAATATATTAATTCACGTAAGAGTAGGTAAACGGATGAAAAAAAAAATTCAATTCAACTCCCACGAAATCAAATAGAACATAACCGAATCCAGTAATTTAGAATTCATGCTCTTGTAAATCAAAAGGTCACAAAAAATAAAACTAAATAAACTAAGGCAACTACCTCAATACACAGACTAAGATAATCTTTTTTTATAGGCTGGAATTTAAGAGATGGAGTAGAATAATGTGACAAGACCATAATTCATGACACTAACAACTAACAAACTTCTGAATGGCTATTATATTTCAAGCAGGTCCTTTAACATAATAAAATTATTATTATTTCTTTTTATATCCAAATCTCGAGAATAGATCTATCTGATTTTGACTTTAGAATTATCTGAGATGTTATTTAGAAAAAAAAAGGATAGTGTTTATCAAAATTTATAATTGTAAAAACTGCAAACAACTAAACAATAACTTAAAATATATTTTCATGTTTGAAAATTTAATAAATTATAATTTACTACATAATACTAATTACACCTTAGACTTTGCCATGAGATGTCGAATTGTCATACTAAATTCCATCTCACATGCTGATAAGTGGTGAATGATAATTCAATTGTTATTTATAGCAGCAGCAATAATGCAAAATTAATATTTTATTTGGGTAAATAATGCTGATAAATGTTTGAATATTGCATTGACTTGTCTGAAAGGTCCAATACCATGAAAAGAAGCTGATACTCCTAATATTTAAGTACTGAACTGTGCCACACATTGAGCAGCTTTTAGATTAAACGTAAAGACAAATAGAAAATCGAAATCAATAAAATACTAAATGCCACTTTCTATTGTAGCTCAGTACAGATTCAGATTCTAATTTGGAAAATAAAATAGTACAAGAATTAATAAAAAGCAATGGAGAGAAGGACCAATTTTAATAAAATTACTCACTAGACAATTCAAGAGAAGTCAACAGAGTGATTAGGACATAGTAAGTAATTAGATCATATAACAACCAACCGACTGTCAGGCAAGCAACTTCATCATAGTAAAAGATACGAACAGATACTTAAAGATAGTGCATGCATATCAGTGTGTGTGTTTGTATGTGTATTACACATATATACATATTCATACACATACACATATATATGACGCAAAATCTACAGAAGTTCCGATTTCTAAAATAACGAATAAATAAGTATTAAAGCCAATGTTTATCATGATGCAATAGTTGACAACAAGATTTTACAAATACAAAATAATTAAAAAATTAAGTGCAAATGAACCATAGCTGCAAGTGATCTGAAGTGCCCAATTTAAAGTAAGATGAAGAGAATGGTAAACATCAACCAAATTCTATTCATTCTTTATATAACTGATTATTAAAATCTTATTTAATTCGTTCTACCAGAAATAAAAAAGAAAAGGAGTTGTGTTTATTCCTCATGGTATGACAATACTACATAATTAAGTGAACAAAATTCCATTAAAAGAATACAAGACATTGACCACTAAAAACCAAGGAATACAAGACATCTCACTTAGAATGGGAATTTTATTCAAACACTCAAATAGAAAATATAAAAAGATATTATAAAATTGGAAATTTTTTCAGCTTTAACACCTAAACATGGGACTCACAACACAATGGCTTTTGATAAAAGTAACGCAATTATATTATCCATCCACAACAAAATAAAGATTAGAAAAAGCACAAGATTGGGCCAATGAAATTCAGGAAAAACTTTTTATCTTGATGAATCAATAAGCCTTAACCCGTAAACTTTGCAATAATATTTTAAAATTTGATAAATTTATCCTATTACAAATATAAATATATTTAGAAGAAATTAAATTTAAATTTTTAATGGAGTGGTGGGCAGTAGAGCAATTCTTGCATTTCAATTATCAAATATATCACTTTATTTTTCACATTTTCATTTTAGAAAATAGTTATCAATCATTAGAATAAAAAGAAAAACATGTGCTTTTGGAAAAAGATGGCAAATTAAAAATCACGGCAGAATTTGGTTCAGCCCAGTTACAAAGTCCAATGTTTTTAAAACTAGATTCCACCTTCAACTCAATTGTCTATTGAATCATAGTTTCATTGATTTGATTAGAGTTCAAATAAGTTATATATATATATACAAAAATAAAATTTAAAATAATTCTTTTTTTTTAATTTTACAAAGTAAAATTTAAAAAGATATAATAAAATTTAATTTACCTTTCCTTCTCGTATATTTCCTCCTCCATTTCCTTATCCGAGCAATCTAACGAAATGCTTCACAATCCAGATTGAAGTTGTTAAAAACCACCACCACCATGTGGTTGCCGTCATCCTTCTCTTTGCCGCAAAAGAACACTGCTTGCTCAGGGAACAAATTTCCAATTTTATAATATCTTTTTAAATTTTCTATTTGAGTGTTTGATAATACTACATAATTAAGTGAACAAAATTCCATTAAAAGAATAGAAGCTCTACCCCGTAACAACAAAAGCTGATTGAGCAAAACCAGAGCAACAAGTGCAGAAGAAGAAAAAGAAAAGCAACAACAAAAACCCAACAAATAACCCTATTAGCCCCCCTACACAACACAACTAGAAAGAAAAACCTTGCTCATCTCCCTCAACCAGACTGTAAAATGAGCACCAGCAGTAGAGCCAAACTGAAGAGAAAAACCGACCAGCAACACAGTAGCCAAGAGAGCAAAAAAGAGCAACGAACAAAGAGGAAGCCAAAATAACGAACAATAAAAACCGACAGCCAAAAAATTAATCACTTACCTGCAATCGCTAATTCCACGGTTCCTTAGTCCAATTGAAGAAGCAAAATTAGATCTTTAGCCATGCCCTAGTCCAATTGAAGAAGCAAAATTAGATCTCTAGCCACACGGATAGCAATGAAAGTTTTTTTGCCACTTCTATTAGGTTTTAGGATCTATATTTGGTAGGAAACAAATTTGGAAGATAAAGCATACTAGGTTTAGATTTTAGAGAAAAAGGGTGGAAACAAAAACGAATATAATTTGGCTTGCGTTTTACAGGGAATAAATTTGCATTTTTAATTTCCTAATTTTAAACTTTGGGTATTTTGCTTTTATTTTTTATAAAATAATTATGAATTATATTTTTGAGGCAATAGAATTTTTGTCCCGCCATTTTCTTAAAGATAGTAACGACCGAAATTTTAATTTTTCAACGACCGAATTTTATCCCCTCGTTAAATAATAATAAAATTTAAAATCTATTTACCGGATTAAATTCCCTTCACTTTTTGCATATTATTACAACTGGATTTTTATCCCTTCGTTAATTTTTGGTCGTTAAAAATCAATTTTCTTGTAGTGTTAGAGCCTTTTATAGTTAATGATACTTGGTGGCTTCATTATGCTCTAGTTGATGAAATTCTTGTGGCAATATTGTTGGATTACTTGTTTTAGTTTCTTGTGCACACCTATGAAGAGTTATGTTTAGGCAAAGTACTTTGGTCTAGGTTCTTTTTAAGTTAGGTTTCTTTATTCATGTATTTTATATTGAGTGAATGAAATATTGCTTAAAGTAACTTTGAACTCCATGAGCTTTTAAGCCTAAATAATTATTTAATTTCTTAAGAGAGTGTCTTTTTATGCCATATACTCTAGAACTTGTGATTAGTAAGTTTTAAGATTACATTTAGCCTTAAGTTATGCATGAAAAATGAAAAAGGGCATTAGAATCAACGAATTTTAACTTGCTTAAATAGCCAACCTTTTTTACTTCAGGTATCCATTTTGAGCCTTAAACCATTTCTTTGTTGCTAAGCACATTATTAACCTTTATCCCCTTTTTGAATATTAAACTAGTCTTTTGGCACCCTTTGTGTGGGAAGTTTAGTGTTGTTATGTCATTTGAGACAAGGTTGCTTAGTTATAGGCATGATACTAGTTTTAAGACCTTTTACTTATAAGTCACTTAAAATAAATGAAAAAGAAAGAAAAAATAAGAAAAAAGCTAGTTCATGGAGAAAAAAATCAAGAAAAGAAAGAGAAAGAACTATAAAGAAAAGAAAAAAATTTTGAAAAAAAAGAACTAATGATGTGGACATCAATAAGGGGGTTAGGAAATTAAATTAGGACTCATATGTATCATACTATGCCTTAATTTTAAGGCTCATGTGATATGGTAATTACTTTTCTTCTCCATATTTCAAGCTACTTAACCAAACTTGTCCTACCTATTGCCTAAGCCTAGTTACAACCCTTATTAAGACCTTTAGATTTTGTGCATGGACTTTGTGCTAGTAGTGGAGGATTTTGCTCATTACAAGCTTATGGTATGTATCGGTATATTTGGGATTAAGAGTGAAACACTAGCTACTAAATATTTGAGAGATGTGAGGAAAAGCATTTGATTGAGAGAAAGTTACTCTTTGCAATGTGATGTTTGCCATGATTGGTATATGTTGTAAGAAATATAACTTCTAAGGTGCTTATACTCTTGTACTTTTCATTCTCATGCCTTTATGGTTAAGTGTACATGGTTATTCAAGCTTGGATTCATGATATTGCTTTGCAATTTGTTAGTGTAGACTGATGGATTGTGAGATGAAGGTTATTTTAATTTGCGATTCACTGTTTATCAAGTATGATGAGCTCCATAATGTTGTTTTTGTTAATGTTTTGTGTTGTGATTTGTTTTGTTATTTCTTGCAATTTAAGTTCTGCTTGGGGACAAACAAAGGTTTAAGTGTGGGGAATTGATTGTGTGGTTTAGTGTATGTTATTTTAGTGTTTTATGTTTGAATTTGTTGAGTAGATATTTAGTTTTAGACATTTATGTGTAAAATGTGGTATCTTTCATGTTCTTATTTCAGTTTTATGTGTATGTGTAAAGTCAAGAAATAAAGAAGAAAAGAGATAGAAATTAAGCGAAGAATAGATGTTATGTCGTAGGCATGGTGGTGGTAGTAGGAGTGGTGGTGGTCACAAGCATGACAAAGCAAGGCAGTAGAAGTGAAAGTCAAAGTATAAGAAAAGTCAAAACTTGAGGAAGGATGTGCTGTCATGAGCACGACATCCTTCGCGAGCACGACAGCAAGAGGATTTTGGGGAGTTAATTTTAAAAATGCACTTGAAGGTGCATGACTTTCCACCAAAGTTTGTATACTTTTAGAAGGGCACTTTAAAGGGCTTATTTTTTGGATGTACAAAAGTTAATACATTTTAGATTGATCTTTTGAGAAGAAGACAAAAAGAGAAGAAGAAGAAGAAGAAGAAGAAGAAGATGATGATGATGATGAAGATGATGATGATGATGATGATGATGATGATGATGACGATGATAAAGATGATGAATCTTATAGAGATTGAAAAAGGTTGACAGATTTCACTTTACTATCTCTCATCTATTACTTCTTCTTTGTAATTATTTGAATGATATTTTAGGAACTTGAACAATGATGTTTTACATCTTTTCTATTTTTAGTAATATACATAGTCTTTTATTGTAGAATTTTCTATTAGTATCGTATGTGTGATCATTATAAGTAAGAATATAGTCAAAATATATATTCTTCCTTGAACCTAATAGAAATTCATTATTATAGCGTTGCTTGAGAGATCAGAATGTTAAGATAATTCCTATAAGTTAGTGTTTAATCTTAAAATATTTATTTATAATTAACTAATTCATTAATGAGAGTTAAGCGTTAGAATTATTTATGAATTTTTTAAGCAATCTATTTCATCTTGAGAGAGTGAATTAGAATTTTAATCCAACATGGCTTGCATTATAAAATTGAAATTTAATTAAGAGAAAAATAACAAGTTTCACATATATTGACTTATAATCATGATACCAATTATCTTCTTTGATTATAAATTAATTAGGTCTAGCTAATGTTGCAGTATTAGTATAGCATTAGTAGTTTAATTTACAATCTAACCATTGAACATTGTAAACAAGATTGAGATTGAGACATAGTATGTAATAACCAATTTAGTTCTTATGGGAATGATATCTTAAGTACTAATCGAAAACCCCTGCGCTTGCAAATTTAGCATAACAATTATCATGAACAAGATCCCTATGAAATTGGAAGATCCTGGTAGTTTTACCTTACCATGTGAAATTGGTGAAAATTTTATTGGTAATGCCTTGTGTGACTTAGGAGCTAGCATTAATTTGATGCCCTACTCGATGTGTAGGAAATTGAACCTTGGTGGTCTAAAAGAGATGGGTATAAGGCTCTAATTGGCTAATAAGTCGGTATGGAAACAAAAGTGGGTGATAAAAGTTGTGCTGGTGAATGTGGGGAAATTTATTTTTCTCATTGACTTTGTTGTGATGGAAATGGAGAAGGATAAAAAGGTGCCACTAATTGTAAGGAGTCAATTTTTAAATATAGTGAAAGCACTGATTGATGTGCATGGCAAAAATGTTATCCTATGGTTTAATAATGAAGAGTTGGTAGTGGACATGAACAAAGCCATAAAATATCCATTAAGTGAATTAAATGAGTCTATCTATTTTGTGGATGAAGTGCAAGAGTGTGTGGAGGAAAGTCAAGAGAAGATTTTGTTGGAAGACTTATTGAATTTGTGTTTAATGCATTCTTCAGAGGATGATGGGTCGAAAGGTGTATAGAGAGAGATAGTTGCTACCATAAAGAAGAAAAGCGAGGAAGATTTAAAGGAAGAAGAAAGTCTAGAAATTCCTTAGGATGAGACACAGGGTCAATTAAAAATTTTACCTTATCATTTGAAATATGTGTTTTTGGAAAAGAATGCTAAACCAGTAATTATATCTTCTTCCTTAATAGGTTTAGAGGGGACCTACTAATTGCTATGCTAAAGAAGCACAAGAAGGCTATTGGTTGAAAGACCTCAAATTTGAAGGGAATTAGTCTAAGCTATTACATGCATCAGATACCAATTGAGGAAGTCTTTAAGCCTGTGGTTAAACCCCAAATACGAATCAATCTAGTGATGCAAAAGGTGTTCAAGAAAGAGATACTCAAGCTTTTTAACTATAGTATAATTTATCCTATTTCTAATAATAGCTGGGTGAGTTATGTGTTATGTGTCCCAAATAAAGGGGCATTACAGTAATCCAAAATGAGCAAAATAAGCTTATTCCAACTCATATAGTTATGAATTGGAGAGTTTACATATACTTTATGAGACTTAATGCTGCAACAAAAAAAGACCATTTTTCCTTGCCTTTTATTGATTAAATGTTATCAAGGTTAGCGAGTAACAAATTTAATTGCTTTTTAGACGGGTATTTAAGGTATTTACAAATACCAATTGCCTTGAGGATCAAGAAAAGACTACCTTTACTTGTTCTTATGGTACATTTGAGTATAGACATATGCTTTTTGGCCTTTGTAATGCATTAGATACATTTCAGCAGTGTATGATGGCTATCTTCCATGATTTCAATTAAAATTTCATGGAATTATTTATGGATGATTTTACTATCTATAGGAAAGACTTTGATAGTTATCTAGCTAACCTAAAGTTAGTTTTAGGGATATGTGAGGAAACTAACCTTATTTTTAACTAGAAGAAGTGTCACTTTATGGTTAGAGTAAGGATTGTGTTAGGGTATAACGTTACTGAGAAAGGGATTGAGGTGGACAAAGCAAAAATTGATATTATTGAAAAATTACCACCTCCAACTATTATCAAAAGGATTAAAAGTTGTTTAAGACATGCTATGTGAGGGCCTAATCTTGACCCTAGTAGGGAATATGTTTATTCATATGATGCTATATGTACAATTAAAAAAAATTTATGGTTATAGCCACTATGGGATAAAGCTTCTTGAAGAGCAATGTGGTAATTATAGTTAAATTCATGACAAAGGGATTAATTGAATGATAAAAGAGATGTTGGGATAAGATTTATGATTTAAGTTTTATTTGGGGTTAAATCATAAATCATGAGATGGAGGAGTCGTATTAAGTGAAAGGCTTAGATAATAAGGTTAAAAGAGTAATTGATGGTCTCCCCTACGTGAATTTAGTGAGGATATCACTGTCTGTCAAAAGGGGAAGACCATCCCATTCTCTCTTCTACATTTTCTCCTTCTCTTTTCCACTAGGTTTGGAACTAGGGTTTGGTAAGAAGATTTTCTCCCTTCTATCTTTACTATTAATGCGATATTTTAGGAGTATAAGAAGGAAAGTTTAGTATCTTTTGTTGCTTGTTATAGGAGAGTCAAGTAAGGATAAGGGCAAGGGAATATTGAAGGAGTAAGAACGTCACTGATCAGGTATGGGAGTATCACATTTTCCATTGTTGTCTGTAGATGTTTTATAGAAACTGGGTTTTCTTAATTGAGTTCTTTGGTCTTTAGAGGAAGTTAAAGATGATTAATGAAAGATATTTGGTTTAAGATGAGTTTTGGTAAGATGTTATAGCCTACAAAGTTATTATGTTCTTATCGAAGCGTTACGATCCTTGAACCCTAGCAATACGTGGTCACGCAAGCTCTGAAGATTATGAAACCATGGTCATGAAAGCTTTGAAGCTTGTGAAGCCGTGGTCACGCAAGCCTTAAAGCTTGTGGAGCACGTGGCCATGCAAGCTTTAATCCTTGTGAGGCATACAGCCACGCAAGCCTTAAAGCTTGTGGAGCACGTGGCCACGCAAGCTTTAATGCTTGTGAGGCATGCGGCCACACAAGCCTTAAAGCTTATGGAGCACGTGGCCATGCAAGCTTTAATGCTTGTGAGGCACACGGCCACGTGCTAGTCCACTGCCCTTCATTTCTCCATTTTGCACATTTGTTCCAATTATCTCCCAAATCACTTCCCCATTATTATCGGTTAAGCAAACACTATTTATAATGATAATAAACCCTTTTAACATGACCTAATAGGCACATTTAGTGGGTATGATCACTAGAGGTAATATGTGATTGTTTTATGCTATGCTTTATTGTCAAGCCATAACAATTAAGGTAAAGTGATCATGGTAAGCTCATAAAGTAGTGTTAATTATAACTTACTTCGATATGTGATCGTAATAAATGAGATTACTATGAAAGTATGTATGTTTATGCGAGGTAGGTTTGAGAATTATCCTTGAATGAAAATGAATATGCGATATATGAGTATAAGTTGAGGTGACAAATATTTGTACCATCACATGTGTATGAAATGTAAATTCGGATGTGAATTGTGGCTTGAGAAATATTGCATTATATAAGAATGAATTTGATGAATCAAATGTTCTTTCTATTAAGTGGTTAAGCTTGCGGGTCTTAGTTCAGTTGTGGATTAGATAGGCATGCCTAAAGATATATAGTTGCAGCGGCCATAGTTGACCTTGTTTGGGTCTATTGATTGTTCCTTTGGTGGAACCATAGCTCAACCCCTTGGGTCCATTGTTTGATATCTTTGAGATATCTATTGTTTGATACCTTCGGATATCCATTGCTCCCGTTATCCACCCTTTGGAACTAGTACTTAGGCAGGCTATTAAGTTTAAGAGAATTGTTAAAGAAAAGAAATACATGTATCAATTTCTTCATCTATATAATGCAAGTATGTGAATGATTGATTACCATGTTTTTTCTTCACTTCTTTTCGCCATATTGTCATATTGAGACAACCTCCTGATACTAGTATGTTGAGGTGCTTATTGAAATATTGTGTAAAGATATTTACATTCACTTAACTCTATTGGTTGATTATATTATTATTATTTTTGTATGTTATCTCCCCGCCAAGCTTTATAGCTTAGCACGGTTGCTTTACATCCGTGTAGGTTTGACTGGTGGTCGTTCAGGGACTTAATTCTGCATCGGTTGTCCAACAAGAGTCAGGTCAAACTATTAGATGTAGGATATTTTATGGATACTTCTTTTGACTAGTCTTGTATCTTGTCATGCTTCATTGGGGGTAATGTAATATGGAGGACTATAACCTTAACTTAAATTACCATGCTTGATTGCCCTTCCATTGTTGTGGTGGTTAATGTATGATTGCCACATTATAATTGTTTGCATGACTTTCCAGTTTAACTATTGAAGTATGCATGCACCATATCTGTATATGATGACATATTGATGAATGATTGTTGTGAGTTTTGGTTGCTGAAGGCATGATAGATGTACTGATTGGAAATCGGTATTAGGGTATGACATGCTAGGTTTTATAGGCATTTTATCAAAGATTTTTCAAAAATTGCTAAACCATTGTTTAATTTGCTTGTCAAGGATGTTGCATTTGCTTTTTCTAGTGAGGGTTTGCAAGCTTTTAACATGTTAAAGGAGAAAGTGATCTTAACTTTGGTGATTATTTCTCTGAATTGGAGCTTATTGTTCGAGTTGATGTGTAAGGCTAGTGACTTTATAGTCGGAACAATATTTTGGTAGAGGCAAGACAAAATCTTCCATGTTATTTATTATCCATTACATACTTTAATAGGACACCACCACCAAAAAGGAGTTGTTTGCCATTGTTTTTGCTTTTGAAAAATTTTGCTTTTATCTTCTTAGCTCTAAAATAATTGTTTTGTTTGATCATGCAACTTTGTGGTATTTGTTTGAGAAAAAAAAAGGTTGAAGCCAAGGCTAATTTGGTGGGTGTTGCTGCTACAAGAGTTTGACTGAGAGATAAAGGATAAGAAGGGTGCCAAGAATTTTATGGCGGACCATCTATCTTGCTTGGAGCATAAGCATATTAAAAAGGGAGAGATTAATGATTTCTTTCTGAATAAGTTCATTTGTGCTATTTATTTGTGTAATGTTTATATTCCTTGGTTTGATGATATAGCAAATTATCTTACAAAAGGCTTTATTCCAAGGAAATTGACATGGTAGCAATGGAAGAAATTGAAAGTAGATAAGAGATTTTATGTTTTGGATGATCTATAATTATTCAAGCTAAGTGTGGATCAAGTGCTTAAGAGGTGTGTTCCCGAAGAAGAATAAGGACCAATTATGAAAGCTTGCCATGGAGAAGAAGCTAGATGACATCATGGTGCTAATCAGACAGTTGCAAAAATTCTTCAATTAGGATTTTATTGGCCAACTATATTTGTGAATGTTAAATTTTTTGTGCAAAGTTGTAATAACTGCAAAAGAGTAGAAAATATTTCAAAAAGAGATAAAATGCTTTTGAACAATATTATAAAAGTGGAACTATTTAATGTGTGGGGTAGAGATTTCATATGGCTTTTTCCAATTTCCTTTGGATTTAAATATATCTTAATAGCTATTGAGTATGTGAGCAAACGAGTACAGGCCATAGCTACTAGGAGTTGTGATTCAAAGGTTGTGCTAGAATTTTTAAGTAGAAATATTTTCACTAGATTTGGAATGCCTAGACGAATTATAAGTGACGGTGGACAATATTTCGTGAACCACTAATTTAAGGCATTTTTAAGGAGATTCGGTATTAGGCATAAAATCACAACAGCTTATCATCCTCAAGCCAATGGACTGGTAGAGGTCTCTAATAAGGATTTAAAAGTAGTTTTAGAGAAAATTGTTAATGGGTCTAGGAAGGACTGGTCTTTAAAATTAGATGAGGCATTATGGGCTTATAAAACTACTTTTAAACCCCCAATTAGAATGTCTCCATTTAGGCTTGTGGATGGAAAATCGTGTCATTTACTTATAAAAGTGATAGAGAGAATCATCTTTTGTAGGTAAATGAACTGGATGAGTTCCATTATGGGCATAAAATAATGTGAAGGGCTATAAAGATAGGACTAAGAAATGGCATGATCAAAAGCTAGAAAGGAGAGAGTTCGTAGCTAGGATAAAGGTGTTGGTTTACGATAGTTGCTTGAGACTTTTGAGTGATATATTTGACCAAAAGTTTGACCAAACTCAAAAATATTTTATGGGCCTCCAAAAATTACTTAGATTACATAGATCCATTAGAAAGAGCATAAATGAGCTATTAGAAGTGAAAAATAATTTTTTTGACAGTTTCAAAATTTTAAGTTTTAGACCGAATAAAATTGGCTCTGGACCTAAAAGCATACTGAAATGATGTTAGAATGATCTCAAATTTTAGACACATCTTTCGGCATATGCTGTTGCATGTGGGGCAAAAGGTTAGAGAATTATGATAAGAGAAACATTGATTTTTGAAAAAAGGAAAAAAAACAGAGGTTAAATTAATTAATGGGTTTAATTGAAACATTTAAATGATATAAGGGCATAAATTTAATTAAGAAATGAGCCATAATCACCCACATGTATCAGCATAGCATAAAGAGGTGTAGAGGCCAATGAAACAATGATAAGTGGCTTAAAAAATAAGCCATTGGATTAAATAGTAAATGGAGGAATCTTGACCATTTGTTTGGTATAGTTAAGGGTTGCCTAAAGCGGTCTAAAATCCTTTACAACTTAGCCCAAAAATCTGTAATTTTTCTCCGTCTTTTTTGAGAAATCTGAACCTCACTTTCATTTAGTATTCCACCATTTTCTTCTTATCTCTTCCAACTTCCACCAAATCACAAGTCCTAATTTCACCCATACACAGTAAAAAAACATCCTTTACATCTTAAAAATTGAATTACAACAAAAAAAGGCTTGGAAGTGTAGAATTTTTAGTGAGAGAAAGTGAGCCTAAATAGGTAGCTTTATAAGTTTTTGTTAGAATTAATTAGGAATTTTGTTATAGGCTTGTCATGCATGATTAGTATAGTTATTTAGTAGCTTTTATATGTTTAAATTCATAGCATCAACTCATTAATTTTGTCCTAAAAAGGAACTTCAAGGAAAAGAGAAAGGTAAGGAAAAGGATTGAGAGGAAAAGGAAGAATAGGCAAATTCCAAGCCATTTTAAGGTTAGTTTATACAAACCACACCTAATTTCATTTATTTCTTTTATTTTAGCCTAAAATTCACATTATGTAACTATATGAACTTAAGTATAAATGTGAAATAATTTAAGATAACATGATAGAATGATGAATTACTATGATATGAATGTGAATTAGTGGAGAAATCAACTTGGCAATGTGAAAACTAAGGTTGGTCGAATTATGTACTAAAGCATAATGTGAGGTAATTTGGTAATTTGTGGCATATTTAGTATAAAATACATAATATGATGCATCAAGAATGTGCTAGAATTGATTAGAACTAAAAAAATAATAAGTAGACACAATAATGATTAATTGAACATAATGATGAAACTAAAGGTAACTTAAGAATTATAATATAAATTGAATATGATTATCATATAAATGTTTAAAATTACCTTAGAAACACATATGGCATATAAATGAAGAAAGAATCATATGGTATGTATGAGAATATAATGAGGCTGAAAGGTGGATGTGATGATAATGACATGTTTTAATCATTTTTATATGATATTGTATGAATATATGATGTATGATTATTAAGCATGATTAAACACTATATTCGTATGTAGTATTTATGACATAATGTGATTAATAACGAAAATTGTATAAAAATATGGCATAAATTTTAACTATATATTTGCCCTTAATGTATAGTGGGCAATCCAAAATCCTAGGATATAATGACTAGCCACAGGGACACATATACTGTAGTAGCACCATGAGATTAGATTAATGACACATACTATGAAATAGCTAGCATATGTTATAAAGTAGCTAGATCGCAATAAGTGGTCCCTCCATCCATTTTGGGGCAGCAGTATTGCAACAATTGATCCCTCTAATTTATTAGTAGCGTTGGAGTCCTCATCCTACATACCCGATTTAAGGATTTTCACTAGGCACTACTAGAGGTAAATTTATAATTTTGAAAAAATTAAGGACTAAATGGTAAATTACATATAAAAGATGTTAAATATGTGACAAAATAATGAAAAAGGTGAAAAATAGATTTAAATGGGTTAAAAAGGGAAAAATGTAATTATGCAAAAATAGGGATAAAATCATAAATTAGCATTAGAAATATAATTAAAAGAGGTAAATATGTCCAATAAGTAAAAAGGGAAAAATCATAAATAAGAAAAAGTTCAATGACCAAAATGTAATTTGCCACTTCATTAGTAAATACAAGGACTAAAATGTAAATTTATCACTTATGACGAAATAAAAGTCAAAAGGAAATAAGAAGGGTTACAATTGAACTCAAACAAGGTAAAATATGATAAAAATGAAGTTTAGGAACCTAATGGTAATTTACCACCTAAGTAAGGAATTATATGAATTTAGGGAAAGGAATTAAATGGTAATTTAAGGTAGGGGTGAGCATGGACCGGTTAACCAGTCTGTGAGCAAAAAAAAATTAACCAGTCTATTAATATTAGTTTTTTAAAATCAGCACTTATTAACCTGTCCAATTCATTAGGTTAACAAGTCCATCAGTTTTGGTTTTTTGGTTAACCAGTAAAATTTATAACATAAACTTATAAAAAAATTGTACAAAGTTTAATTCAATTTCAATTGTGTAAAGTAATTTAATATAAAAATTATGAAACAAACATAATTTACTAGTAAAAATTTATTTTCTATAAAATAACAGATAATATTATAAAATAGATTTGATATTTGTTGGAAATTAATATATTTGATTCTAAGTCAAATAACATTTTTGATAATATTAAATGTTATAATATAAACTATAAAATATAAGAAAATGTAATTAAATGCAATTAAGTAAAATATGAACACCAATATATATATATATGAAAGTTAATCGGATACTATATATAAATATTACTATATAATTAAATAAAATGACATAAATTTAGTTTAAAGTATTATATAAATTTTATAAAAAAATATAAAAAAATTAAAGTATAAAAACAAAAATATAATTTTAATATATTTTAAAGTATTATTTTATATAAATTTTAGAGAGAAATAAAAAAAATTGAAGATATAAAATAAAAATTATATATATATATATATATATATATATACACACACACACACACACATGCACATTTATTTAACATGTAATCAATGGATTAGAAAATCTTGATGTATCTAACAATTTCACGTAGTAAACAATAAAAACATTTGAAAAGCTTAACATTTATCTTAGCACACTTGTATTGTATACTAACTGAGAATTCTTCATGCATTTAACTTATTTAAACAATTTTGAAATTTGAAATCAACTCTTAAATAACATACATATATATATATATATATGCATATATCATGTGTTACTTAGAAACCTCTATTTATTTAAACTCATGAAATAATATAAGCAAATCATGTCAGAAATGTAGTCAAGCAATATCCATAACTCTTGTGTAATACTTGCTTTGTACGATATACTTTAATGTCGGTACTGTGATTATAGTTTAGCCTACCTAAGTTCTAACGATGGATAATGGGATCGATGGATATCTGATGGTATCAAAATGGTGGATATCCGAGGATATCAAAACTATAGACCCAAATGAGGTCGACTGTATGGTGGACTGGTCAAATGGACCCAAATAGGGTTAGCCAACAACCCAAAGGGGGTTGTGCATGATCCAACAGGATCAACTGTACTTTAGACCTAAAAAGGTCAATGGTGGCAGTTGTAATATCCCTATAGGCACCTATCTATCCATAGCTGAACTCTAGTAGGAGGCAATACTATATTCATATTCATTCTGCATATTATACTCACACTTTATAGAGATAATATGGCCTTTGTACCATCAAAATTTGAATAAGAAAAATCTTCAGATTTATAGATACATTTATCAATGTATCAAATTTTGTAATCACATATATATCATAATGATTACATCATTTAAAAATCAATGAATAAGTATATGCATTTAAGCATGATCAAGACATTGAAGAATCACTTGGCACAAGCTTATTCATATACTTTCTGTATATATATTTCTATACTTTCATTTAATGGTGTAGAATTATCCATCACATATTATAGCAACTATGTATTTTCACTCATCAATGGAAAACTAGAGCAATCAAACATACATAATTCATTTTTAAAGAATAACTGACCTTGAGCTTGATCCCAGGCTCAATATTTATAAACTTGCACTTTTAAGTATCTCCAAATTATCTAGCATATGCTTTATTAACGAACTTACTGGATGAGTTTATTTCTGAGCTTCCTATAAACTCTGATTGCCATGAAGGTTGCATTAATTAATTAACAAATCTAGTCATTTTTTGTTATAAGAGTTTATTCAACCAAACTTGCAAATACATTAAACTTATAGTTGTAGATAACTCAGGATATGATAAGAGTTAAGTACATAATTACATTTATTCGACACTTATCATAGCAAAGACAACAGCATTCAGGTGAGGTAGCTATAGAGGCTTAAATATCAATTACGTATTAGTACAATTCAGTTACTTCAAGAAATATTCTATGCTAATACACTTCTTATAATAAAATTAATGAGATTATATACATTAACATATCATAATATTATAACGGCAAGCATATATGGAAACTTTGTTTATGTCTTTAATTAAACAATGAAATTAAGAATTAGTTAAATCATATTTCATGCCTCAGGTGGGTATTGTTGGCACATGTATAATCATTCTATGTCAATCAAGTATTATGTTTCATACCTATTCAAATGCTCTTCATATCATGGCTCATTCTTAAAACTTTACAATATAGCTCATATTGTATATGATCATGTAAAAAGATACACAATCCCTAGTGTATTTATATACACATGTATTCATAAAGTCACATATCAATACAAGTATCTGAAATTTAACATATATCATTGTAACTATGTACTTTAACATGTTATCGCTCAAACACCATGAAACATCCTTAAATCTCATGCTTATACTTATATTATACACTTTGTACATGTATGTGATCATATCAAATACCCAAATCTCCAGTGTATGTACATGTAATCATGTATCCATATAGCAATACAAGTACCAATATTTGAATATAAGTATCATTGAGTTCATACACTTATATATGTTATCATTAGACATCACATGTGTTCATAGTCATACTATAACACCACTTATTCCATAGTATAAGTGCATGTTCATATATACATATTTACTCTGTCATAAAAGTACATACATGTAAGTATATTCGCATATAACCAGTATATACATAAGTTTAATCATATATGAGTAATTGATATTATTATCAATAACCTTTACCTATGTACATATATGAATACATATATTTAAACATCTTTATCAATGTTCATATCCCATGCCACCATTGAACTCTTACTCAGGCAATACTTTAATTGATTCTCTTTTCATATAACATATCCTAACATTCAATTGTATTTTACCATATAATTCACTGAATTCCTTGGTCAAACCATAACTATACACATATCAAAATTATGCTCATATGGATTCTTGGCATGTTGTAGTGTTGTACATAATCTGTAGAGGTACTAAGATAGCATAGCAAGTTATCTCAACAAAAGCATGGCAATAAAAGAAGGATATATGTTACATAGGCAAGTTCCGAGTGCGACAAGGGTCACGAGCACAACCGAGGCTAATATAATAGTTCACATAAAGTGCATTGTCACAAGCACGACTAAGATCTCAAGCATGACAGAGGTGATTATACAGTCTATATATAGTGCATTGTTACGGGCGTGACTAAGGTCGCGCATGACAGATGCGAATTACACAATTCCTATATCCTTTCAGTAGTAACAAATCTTGTGAGGATTCCCTTTTATGCCTAAATAACTTACTCAAGTTTACACCATTTTATCCCCAGTTTCATGCATTAATAATTCATAGTACTTCCATCATTTTTGACATGCATTAACATTTTTAGATTCTAATCAAAGACCTCAATTTGCATGAATTTGAAAGAGTAAGAAGATCCATCTAAACTTAAAATCACACAAATCTCATACCTTGGTCGAAATTACCTTTTTACTTTCAATTTTGTACCTTTCCTTTTTCCTTTGTTCTTTCCTCCTTCTTGTTCTCCTTGTTGCTATACACACTTAATTGCTCTTGAATAATCAACATGCAACCTTCAATTCTTTATCTTTAGTGAGAATGAAAGAGAAGAAAATAGGGATTCTTCTCTTCAAATTTTCGATCCACTCTCCTCTCTCTCTTGGATTTCTCTTTCTTTACACTAGTAAATGGTTATTTATAATGGCTAGGGAAAATTCCCTTTTAAATCCCTCCATTATTTGCATGTCTTACTAAAACCTCACATTTTCTTGCATGTTTTACATTGACCCCTCAATTTCTTGCATGTTATAAATTGACCTATCCATTTATTCCTTCTCTTAAATCAACCTCCCAAATCCTTTTTTTATTCACATTTGACCTTTAAAATATCCTTTTTACAAATTGACCCCTAAATTCATTCTTCATGCTTTAATTATACCCTTATAAAAAAATTCATACCATATAATACACACATTTATCACATAATTAATTAAAACATAATAACATTTATTCCCTAATCAATATCTTAACTACTAACAATTTATCCAATAAAGCTTAATTAGACTTTAATAAAATGTAATTGCCCTTCAATTCTACTAGGGCCTATTATGGGTCCTTATATATATATATAAGAACTAGATGAACGTGGAATAATAGTTAACCTGTAAGGCCCCTAATATGACCCTAATTTAAATTGCATATTTTTGAATGAGATTTTTTTATTTGATTAAGATTAAATTAAATGAGAATTTTGTATAAGTATGGGTCAAGGGGGTAAATTATCATGTTATTATGTTAATCGCATGAAAATAAAATTTAAGAGTATGGTTAAATATTAATTAAGGGTGCAATTGAAGTAAAAAAAGTATTAATTTAGGGTAAATTTGTAATTTCAGAAATTTAAGGGTCAAATATGGATAGAAGCATATTTTGAGAGGTCAATTTAAAAGGTGGAATTAATTGATAGGTCAATGTATGAAAGCAATTAAAAGAAGGGGTTAAAGATTAACATGCAAAGAATAAATAAGTAAGTGCGAGACATGCAATTTTTAGGAGGACCAAAAGAGAACTTTGTTACCCCTTTATAAAGGCTTAACTCTTGCATGTGGGAGAGAGAAATGCAATGGTTGATTTGAGATGAGAGTGGGATGGCATAGGGAGGAGAATTTTAGATTTTTCTTCTTCTCTCATCTCTCAATTCTCTCTTCCTAATCCTTGCATGTATGAGATTTAATCAACAAGTATATGTGCAACAAATTAAAGGTAATTAATCATCTGAATTTCTTCTTCTTCTTATTTTACTCATTTTGGTGGAGGTAATTGTTGAATAAGGTGCTGGAAATTTTAATTGAATGATGATGATGTTTGTGAAGGAGAAGAGGAGGGTAGAAATAGTAAAGGAAAGGAAATTGCAAGGGCTTGAAGACATAGGGATTTTTGGCCAAGGTTTGGAAATTTAGGGATTTTCATGTTGCATGTAATTATCTGCTAGAACATGATGAGGTGGTCTTGAGATTTGAATGATTTGTTGAGAATGTGAGGTAAATTGCATTTGAAACTTTAATAGGGTTCCTTTGACCTAGTAATAGAAATTCTTGTGTAAATTGAGTTAGAGACCTCAAAATGAATCAATTCAAAATTTTATAGTTAAAATAGACATAAAAATACAAAATTGTAGAAGGGACTGGGCTTTGATTATGCCTAAAAATAATTTCTATAATTTATTGAAAAATTTGGTGAACTGTAAATGTAGATTCTGGAATAGCTTGTGATTAAATTGAGATAAATTTGCATATAATGATCAGAATGATACAAAGTTAATTTCTATAGAAAATATATTTCTATATCTACAATTCTTAAGAGAAACCTAAGTTAAATCTGCCTCTAAGAATATGGAATTTAGGGTTGAATCCGGACTAGTCCTCTAGACTGCTCAAAGAAATCGAGTTTACAAAATGGGCATAACTTTTTGTAGAGTTGTTAAAATTCTACAAAATAAATTTCTAGTAAAACTAGAGACATGAAAGTATAACTTTTATGAAGAAATGTTTGTCTAAATCTCTCTTAATTTGATGTTATGAATTTTTCTAAGTGACAGTTCACACTGTTTTGGTTCTATGAATAGCCTATAGTATTTTTCAAATATCTCTAGCTATAAGTCAAATATTAAGGTGAATTTTGATACTCTGAAAACTAGACACATAGGGGAATAATATTTTATAAGATAATTTTGGCCTAAAAATGACATATTAAATTTCAAATGTGGCTCAAAAGTCGAGTCCAGAATGCTGCCCTGTGCATATTTTTGCTATACTTTATCTTATGACTTTTAATTAATTGAGATAAATAGGTGTTTATGTGATTGAAAAATAAATTAGATAGGGCATTTATTATGACTAACAATGAAGGATCATATGCATACATATACATTCATATGTGTACATAGATAAAGATTAGTGATGAAAATATCTAACCTATATATGTAATTAGATTTGTACACGATTGTCATATGAAAAATTTATGTATACATATGTAATCCTATGATGAGAAAGTGTATATTTTGACATGTACCTATGCTATAAAATAGGGAATATAATAGTATGACCATGTCATATGTATATGCCCATATAGAAATATGTCGATATATGTATAGCACATGATTTGAATAATGATAAAGGTATACATATTGATAAACATGCTTATAAGAATAAGCCTACTATATGCGAATGTACCTACAGGTATGTATATTTATGATTATGTATATGAGTGTACGAGCATGTAATTGCCCTATGAGATAGAAAATGTTTAGCATGACTATGAACATGTGAGATGCTTAATGAGAACATGTTCAAGTATATGTTGTGATGATTATATGTCAAGCTTATATGTCGTGATGCAAATTTTATAGTCACACGGATTGGATAAGTTAGATGTATAACTTTTTATATGAAATGTACATATATTTGTCTATGCACTAGAAAACTTATAGTTTTACAAGACTTTGTACATGTGCAAATGGTATACTATGAATACAATCTTGATGTGTGAATTGAACATGAATATAGTTCTGCCTGCAATAGAGTTATGGTGTGGATAGATAGGCGCCTATAGGGAAAATTACAGCTGCCATAGTTCGGCCTAATTGGGTCTAAAGTATGTTTGATTCCGTTTGGATCATGAACAGCCTCGTTTGGTTTGTTAGGCGACCCTGTTTGGGTTTGCTTGACCGGTCAAAAGTATAATTTGGCCCCATTTTGGTCTATATATCTGATATCTTCGGATATTCCCCATTTTGATACTGAAGTGTATCGACAGTTCCCGTTATCCACCGATAAAACTAAGGCAGGCTAAACTTTATTTATAGTAATGATCACAATTAATCAGTTAAAGTTTATCTTACTAAAGATCATTATTATGGATCGTATTATTTGTTTGTCCATAGAAATTGTTCTTTATTTGAATATGTTCACATGAGAAATTGCCTTTTATATGAATTATAAAAATGGGAATATTTGTTACTCTCTTGAGTATAATGTTTATGTACATGAGGATATGCTTTAAGCTTTAAAGTATTTGTTATTATTGACATGTTATGTTGTACATGTTATATATATATATTGTATATGTATTTTTGATGGTCGTTGTGAGTGGTCATCCATCTGTAGATATTCCCCACTAAGCTTTATAGCTTAGCATGGGTTCTTTATCCGTGTAGGTTCAATTATCAAGACTTTTGGTGAGGGACGATCTCTACATCAGGAAGAACCAACTACCGACTGTGAAATCTTGATGTTGGATGTTTTTGTATTACTATTATCATAAGTTTTGTATTATGGCAAGTTATCTTATAAAAATGTAACTAACCTATGTGAAGTGTTGTAACTCACTAGTAGTAAAGCTAAGAAAGAGTATGTGTGCATGTGATATACATAAAGTAATTTCATATAGTACAATATGCATGATACTAAGTATGAAATGCAAAATAGGAATATACTTGTAGCATATACATAGGTATATGAAACAATATGACATGATTAATGGTAATGCGATGGTTAAGCGAATATTTTGGATAAGCATGATTAATAGTATTTAAATTATGAGTTAAATAGGGTATCTGTATAGGGGGTGCTACAATTTATGGTATCAGAGCCTAGGTTTAGCCTTTTCTAGGTAAAAAAATGGACCTAGGATTCTATAGTATGATATAGTGTTTTGTTGGCCTGATTTAGAAGTCCCTGTTTTCTTATAGATTGAAGATGGAGAGCTCTATAGATGCTTTAGAGGAATCGGCTGAAAGTAATAGGCCGGTTAGAACCAATCTTTCCAATCTTGGATCTTCATCATCCAATGCAAATGAGGTCTCGGTAGCCATTCCTGCAAAAGCATTGTTAAAGATATCATAGGATATGGCTCAAATTCTTCAAAGGATGAAAGTACCTAAAGCTCCAATATTTGAAATCATGAAGCATGGTCCAAAGAGTTTTTAGGCACTAATCTGGAACATTCTTAGGAAGCTAAATTTTTGCTGGAAAGGCTAGAGAGAATTTTTGATGAAATTCACTATCCAGTAGGTTATAAGGCATCCTGTGCTATGTCCTTATTATAGGAAGCAGCCTATGAGTGGTGAAAGTTGATGTTAAAGCAACCCCAGTTACCAGATCCCCTTACATGGGAATTTTTCACAGCTAAATTCAGGAAAAAGTATGTTATTGAGGCATACAAGCAAGAGAAGTTTAAGCAAATTCTCAACTTGAAGTAGAGAGTTATGTTTATGGCTGAGTATAAGAAAGAATTAAGTCACCTGTGCAAATATGTTCTTGATGAGATGTTAACTGATGCTTTTAAATGTAGACAGTTTGAAGATTGGTTAAATGATCATATTAGAGAGAAGTTAATTAGATCTACATCTTTGTATATGGTTAACTTCACTCAACTGGTTACAGCAGCCTTGCGAGTTAAAAATAATGAAATAGCAAAAAGGGAGAGAGAACAGAGACGAATTGGTCCTAGGGTGGATCTTCCACTGGAAAGAGAGCTATAGGAGCTCAAGGAAATCGGCTAACTAAGTCTGGCTATAGTTCTGGAAAAAGGGATAGGAGATAAGAATCATATGCAGTGTCTAAGCAGGGAAAGGAAGCTTTAGGGAAATAGAGTGGGGGGCAACCTCCAGTGTGTCCCCATTGTACCAGGCAACATTAGGGTAGTTGCAGGAAATTGACTGGGCGTATTTCAGGTGTGGTGGTACTGATCAATTCATGGCAAATTATCCTTCAAAGTGGGAGCAAGGTTTTGTGCAGCAGCGCAGTAGAGGAACTTTCAATGCACCATCTTTGGGTAGAGGCATAGGAAGAGGACATGGGGGATCAAGTCATCAAGGATCCTAGTCCAGGAACATTTTTGAATCAGTTAATAGACCCACAGCTCCAGTTGTTCCTATTGGGGCTTATGCAATGAAAGCTTGAGAGGATCAGAGTGCTCCAGAAGTCATAGCTGGTATTTTCTCTCTCTTTGATTCTGACATACATGCACTAATTAATCCTGGTTCCACTCATTCTTATGTTTGCACTGGGGATATAGGTAGAAATGAGTCTATTGTATATGAACTGGAATATGATATATGTATAACCAACCCTTTGGGTCACAGTGTTATTGTTAATAGAGTGTATAAACAGTATCCTATTGTAATTAACGAGAAAGAATTCCTTGCTGATCTTATTGAATGACCTTTTTGGGAGTTTGATATTATACTGGATATGGATTGGCTGTCTAGACATCATGTAGTGATTAATTGTGAAGCTAAAACTATAACTCTTGTTGGTGCTGATGGTAAAGAAACTATAGTTCAGGGCATTCGATCTAAACCATTACCTAATGTAATAACAATTATGCAAGCTAAGAAATTTCTTAGAAAATGATGTGAAGCTTTCTTAGCACTTGTGCTTGATTCAAGAAAAGAGAATGTGAATCTCCAAGAGATTCCAGTGGTTAAAGAATTTCCTAGTGTGTTCCCTGAAGACTTACCTAGTCTTGCACCTGAAAGGGATGTTGAGTTGTCTATAGAAATTTTACCTAGTACAGCTCCTATTTCGAAGGAACCATGTAGGATGGCTCCTTTGGAATTGAAGGAACTAAAGGTTCGGTTACAGGAGTTGCTTGACAAAGGCTTTATTAGGCCTAATGCATCACCTTGGGGTGTACCAATTTTATTTGTAAAGAAAAAGGATGGGTCTATGAGAATGTGCATAATTACATAAAGTTAAATAGAGTAATAGTGAAAATAAGTACCCTTTCCCTAGAATTGAAGATTTATTTGATCAGTTGAAGGGTGCTAGAGTGTTTTCCAAGATTAATTTGCGATCGGGTTATTATCAACTCGGGTTAAGGATGTGGATGTTTCCAAAACAGCCTTTAGAACCTGATATGGGCATTATGAGTTTCTGGTAATGCCATTTGGATTAACAAATGCACCGGTTGCATTTATAGATCTTATGAATAGGGTATTTAGACCCTACTTGGACCAATTTGTTATTGTGTTCATAGATGACATTTTGGTGTATTCGAGAAATGAAGCGAAACATGCTGAGCATTTGAGAATTGTTTTACAGACTCTGAGGGAGAATAAGTTGTATGCTAAGCTAGGCAAATGTGATTTTTGGCTTAAGTAAATTTCTTTCCTTGGTCATGTAGTATCTTTTGAAGGCATTAGAGTGGATCCAGCTAAAATAGAGGCTATAGTGAATTGGAAGCCGCCTCGAAATGTGACAGAAGTGAGAAGTTTTATGGGCTTAATGGGATATTACCATCGTTTTGTGAAAGGCTTTTCAGTTATAGCTGCACTACTCACTAAACTATTGAGAAAGGGTATAAAGTTTCAGTGGACTGACCGGTGTCAAGTAAGTTTTGATCAGTTGAAGAAATTATTGACAGAGGCTCCAGTTTTGACACAACTAGTTATAGGAAAGGAGTATGCTATGTATAGTAATGCTTCTGGAGTTGCCTTGGGTTGTGTGTTAATGCAAGATGGTAAAGTAATTGCCTATGCATCTAGATAGTTGAAGCCGCATGAGCAAAACTATCCAACCCATAACCTAGAATTAGTTGCAGTAGTGTTTGCCTTAAAAATTTGACAACATTATTTGTATGGGGAAAGGTGCAGAATCTATACAGATCACAAAAGTCTCAAATATTTGCTCACTCAAAAGGAACTTAACTTGAGACAGGGAAGATGGTTAGAACTATTTAAAGGTTATGATTGTATAGTGGATTACCATCCAGGCAAAGCTAATGTTGTAGCAGATGCCTTGAGCCATAAGATGATGGCTGCTATGATTGCACATCATTGTAGGTGGAAACTTGCATATGATGGTGCTTTAATAGCACAATTGAAGGCTAGACCTTGTTTGAGGCAAACAGTGATCGATGCTCAGAAACATGATGAAAGGTTGCAACAGATTTCGAAGTTTTCACATAAAGGGACCTAGTCTGAGTATTCAGTGAAAGAGGATGAGGGTGTGTATTATCAAAATAGATTATATGTTTCAGATGATAAAGAATTAAAAAAAACAGTATTGAATGAGGCTCACAATATAGTATTTACTATGCACCCTGGTGGAAATAAGATGTACCAGCATTTGAAACAATGTTATTGGTAGCCTGGTTTGAAGAAAGATGTGGTAGCATATGTCTCCAAATGTTTGAATTGTCAGCAGGTGAAGTAGAGCACCAGTTATCCTCTAGTTTGTTGAACCCCATCCCAATTCCATAGTGGAAATGGGAGGATATTACCATGGATTTTGTAATAGGATTGCTCCTTACATAGAAAAAGCATGATGTAGTTTGGGTTATAGTTGATAAGCTGACTAAATCAGCTCATTTCATACTAGTTCCAATGGATTACTCTATGGATAAATTGGTGGAACTTTATGTAAATGAGATTGTTAGACAACATGGCATTTCGATGTCAATAATTTCTGATCAAGATCCAAGATTCACATCGAGATTCTGGCAAAGTTTGCTACAAGCACTGGGAACTTAGCTTCGTTACAGTACAACATTCCACCCTCACACGGATGGGCAATCTGAATGGGTTATCCATATTCTAAAGGATATGATAAGAGGATGTGTTTTGGATTTTGTAGGAAGTTGGGATAGATATTTAGCTTTAATGGAGTTTGCCTATAATAACAGTTATCAAAGGAGCATCATGATGGCACCTTATGAGGCCTTGTTTGGCCAAAAGTGTAAAACTCCCATTTACTGTACTGAATTGACGGAGCGCAAAATTATTGGTCTAGATATTGTTAAAGATACAGAAGAAAAGGTACAAGTTATCAAGCAGAAAGGAAGCTAGTGATGACAGAACTCGTATGCTGATTTAAAAAGGAAAGATATTGAATATCAAGTGGGTGGCAAAGTGTTTTTGAAAGTGTCTCCTTGGAGAAAAGTATTGAGATTTGGGAAAAAGGGTAAATTGAGCCCGAGGTATATTGGCCCATATGAGATTCTTCAAAGAGTTGCGCTAGTGGCATATAGGCTGGCTCTCCCTATGAAACTAGCCAAACTCCATGATGTATTTCATGTTTCTATGCTTCGAAGATATCGTTCAGATGAATCTCATGTAATACCAGTTCAAGATCAGCAAGTACAGCAAGATTTCACTTATGATGAAGAGCCTATAGTAATTCTGGCCAGAGAAGTTAGACAGCAAAGGAATAAGCAAATTCCACTTGTTAAAGTGCTCTAGCTACATCACGATTTACAAGAAATTACTTGGGAGCCAGAAATACCTATGAAGGAACAACATCCTCACTTGTTCAAAATAGGTATGAATTTTGGGGATGAAATTCTTTAAGGGGGAGAGAATATTAAGGCCCCTAATATGACCCTGATTTAAATTGCATATTTTTGAACGGGATTTTTTATTTGATTAAGATTAAATTAAATGAGAATTTTGTACAAGTAAGGGTCAAGGGGGTAAATTATCATGCTATTATGTTAATTGCATGAAAATAAAATTTAAGAGTATGGTTAAATATTAATTAAGGGTGCATTGAAGTAAAAAAAGTATTAATTTGGGGCAAATTTATAATTTTGGAAAATTAAGGGTCAAATGTGGATAGAAGCATATATTGAGAGGTAAATTTAAAAGGTGGAATTAATTGATAGGTCAATGTATGAAAGTAATTAAAAAGAGGGGTTAAAGATTAACATGTAAAGAATAAATAGGTAAGTGTGAGACATGCAATTTTTAGGGGGACCGAAAAAGAACTTTTTCACCCCTTTATAAAGGCTAAACTCTTGCATGTGGGAGAGAGAAATGCAATGGTTTGTTTGAGATGAGAGTGGGACGGCATAGGGAGGAGAATTTTAGATTTTGTTTCTTCTCTCATATCTCAATTCTCTCTTCCTAATCCTTGCACGCATGAGATTTAATCAAGAAGTATATGTGCAACAAATTAAAGGTAATTAATCATTTGAATTTCTTCTTCTTCTTCTTCTTATTCTTCTTCTTTTAATCATTTTGGTGGAGGTAATTGTTGAATAAGGTGCTGGAAATTTTAATTGAATGATGATGATGTTTGTGAAGGAGAAGAGGAGGGTAGAAAGAGTAAAGGAAAGGAAATTGCAAAGGGTTGAAGACATAGGGATTTTCGGCCAAGGCATGGGAATTTAGGGATTTTCATGTTGCATGTAATTATCTGCTGGAACATGATGAGGTGGACTTGAGATTTGAATGGTTTGTTGAGAATGTGAGGTAAATTGCTTTTGAAACCTTAATAGGGTTCCTTTAACCTAGTAAAGGAAATTCTAGTGTAAATTGAGTTAGAGACCTCAAAATGAATCAATTCAAACTTTTATAGTTAAATGAGTCATAAACCTACAAAATTGTAGAAGGGACCGGGCTTTGATTATGCCTCCAACTAATTTCTATAACTTATTGAAAAATCAGGTGAACTGTTAATGTTGATTTGGGAATAGCTTGTGATTAAATTCAGATAACTTTGCGTACAATGATCAGAATGATGCAAAGTTAATTTATATAGAAAATATATTTCTATATCTACAATTCTTAAGAAGAAACCTAAGCTTAAATCTGCCACTATGTATATGGAATTTAGGGTTGAATCCGAACTAGTCCTCTGGACTGCTCATAGAAACAGAGTTTACAAAATGGGCATAACTTTTTTTAAAATTGTTAAAATGCTACAAAATAAAATTATGGTAAAACTAGAGACATGAAAATATAACTTTTATGAAGAAATGTTGGTCTAAATCTCTCTTAAATTTACGTTATGAATTTTTCTAAGTGACAGCACACACTATTTTGGTTCTATGAACTACCTATTTTATTCTTAATATATATTGAGCTATAGGTCAGATATTAAGGTGAGTTTTGATGCTCTAGAAACTAGACACAAAGATGAATAATATTGTAGAAGATTGTTTTGCCTAAAAATTACATCTTCAATTTCAAATGTGGCTCACAAGTTGAGTCCAGAATGCTGCCCTGTGCAGATTTTTGCTATACTTTATCTTGTGACTTTTAATTAATTGAGATAAATAGGTGTTTATGTGATTGCAAAATAAATTGGATAGGGCATGTATTATAACTATCAATGAAGGATCATATGCATACATATACATTCATATGTGTACATAGATAAAGATTAGTGATGAAAATATCTAACCTATATATGTAATTAGATTTGTACATGATTGTCATATGCAAAATTTATGTATACATATGTAATCCTATTATGAGAAAGTGCATATTTTGACATGTACCTATGCTATGAAATAAAGAATATAATAGTATGACCATGTCATATGTATATGCCCATATGGAAACATGTTGATATATGTATAGCACATGATTTGAATATTGATAAAGGTATACATATTGATAAACATGCTTATAAGAATAAGCCTACTATATGCGAATGTACCTACAGGTATGTACATTTATGATTATGTATATGTGTACGAGCATGTAATTGCCCTATGAGATAGAAAATGTTTAGCATGACTATGAACATGTGAGATGCTTAATGAGAACATGTTCAAGTATATGTTGTGATGATTATATGTCATGCCTATATGTCATAATGCAAATTTTATAGTCACACGGATTGGATAAGCTAGATGTATAACTTGTTATATGAAATGCGCATATATATGCCTATTCACTAGAGAACTTATAGTTTTACAAGACTTTATACATGTGCAAATGGTATACTATGAATATAGTCTTGATGTGTGAATTGAACGTGAATATAGTTCTACCTGCAGTAGAGTTCAGATGTGGATAGATAGGTGTTTATAGGGAAAATTACAATAAAGTTCAGATGTGAAACAATAACACGTTACTGATTGTTTCACACTATCACTTCAATTTTGCTAAGCCTTTTGTTAGGATAGAGTAATTTATATAGGAATTTAATTTACTTTAGTAAAGTAAACGAAGGTAATATAAATTTAATTTACTTTTGTTTATTTGGTTAATTATTTTTTGTAATTTTAAAAAATATATATATATTTTAAATTATAGAATAACTTGAATTTCTTTTCAATTTGAAGGTAAATATTTTAGGCTATAAAAAGTAAATTGAGAAATCCAAACTCTTTTGATTTATTTTTAATTACTCTACGTTTTAACAAATCCAACAAACGAAATAAATTTAAGTTACTCTCTTACAGTTACATCAAATCAGTTACATTTACTCCATTCCAAACAAAAGCTAAATCTTCTATACAAATTAATCAATTATTCAACAAATTAATTGCGTATCCCCACATAAAAAAAATTATAAAAAACTCTAACCTTTCTGTATAACTTCTATATAAATTTTTTTTCTTATATAATATCATATAGTTGATTTAATTTATGAGAAATTTTAAGATTTGAGGTCCAATATCCATTAAAGTAACTCAATATGTCCAACCTAACCACCATTTTTTTTATATAATTACAATTTTAAATAGAAAAGGTTGAATTCAAATTTTGTCAAGTTCTTTTTGGCCCAATTGGGTCTAAAGTATGTTTGATTTCGTGTGGATCATGAACAGTCTCGTTTGGGTTGTTAGGCGACCCCATTTTGGGTCTGCTTGACCGGTCTAAAGTATAATTTGGCCCCGTTTGGGTATATAGGTCCGATATCTTTGGATATTCCCCATTTTGATATTGAAGTGTATCGACAGTTCCCATTATCCACTAATCTAAGTCAGGCTAAACTTTATTTATAGTAATGATCATAATTGATCAGTTAAAGTTTATCTTACTAAAGATCGTTATTGTGGATCATATTGATGGTTTGTCCATAGAAATTGTGCTACATTTGAATATGTTCACATGGAAAATTGCCATCTTTATGAATTATGAAAATTGGAATATTTGTTACTCTCTTGGGTATAATGTTTATGTACATGAGGATATGCTTTAAGCTTTAAAGTATTTGTTATTATTGACATGTTATATATATATATATTGTATATGTATTTTTGATGACCGTTGTGAGTGGTCATCCATCTGTAGATATTCTCCGCTATGCTTTATGGCTTAGCACGGGTTATTTATCCATGTAGGTTCAGTTATCAAGACTTTTTATGAGGGACGATCTCTACATCAGGAAGGGCCAACTACCGACTATTAAATCTTGATGTAGGATGTTTTTGTATTACTATTATCATAAGTTTTGTATTATGGCAAGTTATCTTATAAAAATGTATCTAACCTATGTAAAGTGTTGTAACTCACTAGTAGTAAAGCTAAGAAAGAGTTTGTGTGCATGTGATATGCATAAAGTAATTTCATATAGTACAGTATGCATGATACTATGTATGAAATGCAAAATAGGAATAGACTTGTAACACGTACATAGATATATGAAACAGTATGACATGATTAATAGTAATATGATGGTTAAGCAAATATTTTGTATAAGCATGATTAATAGTTTTTAAATTATGTGTTAAATAGGGTATCTGTATAGGGGGTGCTTGTGAGGTCCTGACCTTGACCCTAACGGGGAATATTTTTAATAGTATAATGCTATATGTATAATTAAAAATTTTTTTATGGTTATAGCCACTCTGGGATAAAGCTTCTTGAAGGGCAATATGGTAATTTAGTTAAATTCATGAAAAATGGATTAATGGAATAATAAAAGAGATGTTGGGATAAGATTTATGATTTAAGATTCTTTTAAGGTTAAATAGTACATTTTGAGATGGAGGGGGTACTCTTAAGAGAAATACTTGGAGAATAAGGCTAAAAGAGTAATTTATGTTCTCCCCCACGTGATTCCAGTAAGGATATCACTGCCTGTCAAAAGGGGAAGACAATCACACTCTCTTTTTTATGTTTTCTCCTTCTTTCTTTCACTAGATTTGGAACTAGGTTTTGGTAAGAGGAACTCCTCTCATCTATCTTTACTAACAAATGCAATATTTTAGGAGCACAAGTAGGGAAGCTTAGTATCTTTTATAGCTTGTTACAGGAGAGTCAAGCAAGGATAAGGGTAACGGGATCTTGAAGGAGTAAGAATGTCATTGAGCAGGTATGGGAGTATCGTTGTTTCCATTGTTGTCTGTAGGTGTTTTATAGAAACTAGGTTTCTTATCTGAGTTATTTGGTTTTATAGAGGAAGTTAAAGATGATGAATGAAAGATATTTGATTTAAGATGAATTTGGTAAGATGTTATAACCTAAGAAGTTGTTGTGTTCTTATCGAAGCATTACGATCCTTGAACCTAAACAACCATGGTCACGCAAGCCTTGAAGCTTGTGAAGCCATAGTCACGCAAGCCTTGAAGCTTGTGAGGCTGTGGTCATGCAAGCCTCAAAGCTTGTGGAGCACGTGGCCACGCAAGCCTTAAGGGTTGTGTATCACCTGGCCACGCAAGCCTTAAGGCTTGTGTAGCACATGGTCACACAAGCTTTATCGCTTGTATGGTACATGGCCACGTGCCAGTCCACTACCCTTCAATTCTCTATTTTGCACATATGTCCCAATTATCATACAAATTCCTTCCCCATTATTATCCATAAAGCAACACTTTTTATAACAATAATCCACCCTTTTAAAGCAACCTAATAGGCACATTTTAAGAGTATGTTTACAAAAAGTAATATATGATTGTTTTATGCTATGCTTTTACTGTCAAGCCATAACAATTGAGGTAAAGTGATCATGGTAAGTTATCAAGTAGTGTTAATTACAACTTACTTTGATATGTGATTGTAATAATAGTAATGTTATAATTTCATGAAATTACTATGAAATATGCATGTTTATGCGAAGTATGATGATAACTGTCCTTAAATGAGATCGAATATGTGGTATTTGAGTTATAAGTCGGGGTAATAAATATGTATACCATCATATGTGTATGAAATGTGCATTCGGATATGAATTGTGGCTTGAACCAATATTGTAACGTGTAAGAAGGAACATGATGAATCAAATATTCTCTTGATTAAGTGGTTAAGCCTGCGGGTCTTAGTTCAGTTGTGGATTAGATAGGCATGCCTAAAAGGATATAGTTGCAGCTGCCGTAGTTGACCCCTTTTGGGTCCATTGATTGTTCCTTTGATGGAACCATAGTCTGACCCCTTAGGTCCATTGTTTGATATCTTCTAGATATCTATTGTCTGATACCTTAGGGTATCCATTGCTCCCGTTATCCACCCCTTTGAACTAGTACTTAGGCAGGCTATTAAGTTTAAAAGAATTGTTAAAGAAAGAAATACATGTATCAATTTCTTCATTTGTATAATGCAAGCATGTGAGTGATTGATTACCATGTTTTATCTTCGCTTCCTTTGGTCGTATTGTCAAATTGAAACAACCTCTTGATATTAGTATGATAAGGTGCTTATTGACATGTTGTGTAAAGATATTTCCATTCGCTTAACTTTATTGGTCGATTATACTATTATTATTATTATTATTATTATTATTATTATTATTATTATTATTTTTATATGTTATCTCCCCTCTAAGCTTTATAGCTTAGCATGGTAGTTTTACATCTGTGTAGGTTTGGCTGGTGGTCGTTCAGGGACTTAATTTTGCATCGGTTGGCTAACAAGAGTCAATTCAAACTATTTGATGTAGAATATTTTGTAGATAGTCCTTTTTGTCTAGTCTGTATTTTTTGTCATGTTTCTTTGGGGGTAATGTAATATAGAGGACTGTAACCTTAACTTAAATTATCATGCTTACTTGCCCTTCCATTATTATGGCGGTTAATGTACGATTGCTACATTATAACTGTTGCATGACTTTCTAGTTTAACTATTCAAGTATGCATGCACCTTATTTGTATATGATGACATGTTGGTGTAAGGTTGTTGTGAGTTTTTGTTGCTGAAGGCATGATAGATGTATTATTTGGGAGTCGGTATCATGGTATGACAGTGCTACATAACCAGTATTTAAAAGCCTAAACCGTAACCATTAACCAAAAATTTAAAACTATAACCGAGTCCATCTGATCAATTAATAGTAAAAATAGGCTCGATTTTAGATTGGTTTTATGGTTAACCATATTTTTGTTTTTGTTTTGCTTATCGTTAAATTAAGGTATTGGAAGGATAAATTTTAAGTTAATTAATTAAAAGTTACATTAGGGGTTAAATAGTAATTTTACTTAAAGTAGTTTATTAGATGAAATTTTGTGTAGTTGTATCCACCACTAGGCAATAATGTTGCTTAGCATGTGGTTTGTTTTTACTGCATGTAGGGATAGGTAAAACGATGCTAAGTAAGGGAAGACAAAGTGGCATGTACATGTAAAGACTTTTTGGGATACAAAAATTTATGTATATATGTCTAGGCAGTTGTAAACTTGATATATGTATTATGGCATGTAATTAAACACTAAATGCTTGTTAATTTTAATGACTTATGTGTGATGTTATGTATGTTGTGTAAATGAGTTGTGGCCTAATATTAGAAGTGCTATGAATGTCAATGGAGTGTTGGAGGTGGAGGTTGCTATTTGGGAGTGTGATTTTGATCCTTTGCAGGTTTGGGTAGCATGGATTATAAGCTGTCATACGGTCGAAATTTATAGTGAATGAATAGTAACCTAGTGATGCTAAACTAGATTTAGAATTAGAATATAAATTAAAGTATCGACTCATTACATAACATAGGCAACTAAGTTAATGGCTATATGATATCACTAATAATATGATATGACATATGAAAGTATAAATGAACGTAGGGTGTCACATTTTGTGGTATCAGAATAGGTTTAGGCAATCCTAAGATTAGAACAAAGATATAAGGGTGAATGAATGATTGAATAAGTACATGTACATCCCACATAAGAGTGAGTGAATTTAAAGTTGAATCTTACCTATCCCTTTGTGTATTTCAATGATAATTATGACTTTTGGTTTTAGACTAGTGGTTGAGATGGCAAGTGATGTCGAGAGTAGGGCCTAAGCCTTGCTAGCAGTTAGTGAGACGACTCCTATTACTCAATCTTGCCTGCCCAGTTAGTACACACCACCACCGACTCAACAAGCAGCTCAACTAGCTACACATGTAGGCTTAGATTTTGTACAGATGATGCTAGATCTATTATATCAAATATTATAGGTCTAGCTCCTCCATAGCCACTATAACAGCCACCACCTTAGCCAGTCAGGAAGCCTATTTTAGAACAATAAAGAAGCTAGGGGCATAAGACTTTTATGGTCAAGAATAGTTAACTGCCACAGAAGTGAAGAAATGGTTGAACAATATTAAAAGGCTATTTGAGATCACCTATAGTCCTCTAGAGGAGATGTAAGAGGGGGCAATCACCTTATTCTAGGATCTAGCTTACACTTGGTGGGATATAGTGAGATGATGCACACCAGTAAAAGAGTTAACATGGACCTTTTTCCTTGAGCAATTTAGGGATAAATACATTGGCCAAAAATAAAAGCGAGCCATGGAAGGTATTTTGTAATCAAATAATGTAAGAGTATTACAGGGAATTTGAAAGACTTGGTGCCTATGTGAAAGATTACAACATACCACCTGTAAAACTTTGCTAGTTGTTTGAGTAAGGACTTCACAATGACATCAAAAAAGCATTAGCAGCTCATAAATACACTAACAAGAGAACTTTAGTTGAAGGAGCTATGAAAATTAAAGTAATCTAAGTTAGGAATTCAATAGACAGGCTAGATCATAGCAAAGGAGGAGACCTTTAGCAAGAGCACCTAGTGGGTCCGGTAAGAGACCCAAAAGTTATGTAGCTCCCCCATAAAATTTCATAACTAATCCAATACCCAGCCAAAATTCTGCAACTCGAGCTGCTCCGCCTACAGCCTTTGTTGCTAGTACCTCGCAAGGCCCTGGTAGATTTAATAATCTTAATTATGAGCAATGTGGATGCCATCATCTAGGTGACTGCTATAGATTAACTAGGGCTTGCTTGAGGTACGGGTCGAAGGAAAACATGTAGAGAGATTGCCCACAAGCACAAACTACTCCATTAGCTATACCTACTAGTAGATCTACCACTGCATCACCTAAAGGCTATGAAAAAGGTAGACCCAATGGAGCTGCATCCACTAGAGCTAGTGTATAAATTCCTTCTACTGCAGATAGGTGACTAGCTGCTCGGACTTATATAGTTAGAGCAAGAGAAGACTAGGATGCTCCTAACGTCATTGTAGGTAAATTTTACTTGTTTGATGAACTAGTTTTGCTTTAATAGATCTTGGGTCCATACATTCATATCTCAACACTAAGATTGCACATAGGCCATATGGGAAGGGTTTAGTTAAGTCACAGTTAGATTAGGATATATTAGTGAGCAATCCTTTTGGGGCATAAGGCAGTGGAGAACATAGTTTATCTAGATTGCCCTATCCAAATATAACAAGCTACTTTTCTTGCAAACTTGATTGAACTACCTTTTCAAGAGTTTGATGTTATCTTAAGAATGGATTAGCTTTATAAGCATCAAGTGGTAGTTGATTTTCGAATGAAATAAATTACATTGAAAACTCTCGAAGGACGGGAAACCACAGATGTGGGTGAAAATGTAACTTCTTATCAAATGTTATCTCAGCTATTGTAGCAAATAAATACATCAAAAAAGGGTGCAAGGCTTAACTAGCTTGTGTAATAGAAGCTAAGGAAGAAAAGCCAAAAATTAGTGACATCTCCATTGTTCAAGACTTCCTCGATGTCTTTCCTGATGATTTACAAGGACTGCAACCAAAAAGGGAAGTTGAGTTCACTATTAATGTGGTGTTTGGCACTGCTCTAATTTTTATAGCTCCTTATCACATGGCGCCCATAAAATTGAAGGAGTTAAAGATTTAATTATGAGAATTACTTGCTAAAGGGCTCATCCACCCTATTTTATCACCTTAGGGAGCACCAATGTTATTTGTGAAGAAACAAGATGGATCACTACGATTGTGTATCAACTACAGGCAACTAAATAAAGTTACTATAAAGAACAAGTATCCTCTGCCTAAAATTGATGACTTGTTTGATCAATTGAAAGGTGTAGTTGTATTATGAAAAATTGATTTGAAATCCAACTACCACCAGCTTCGAGTTAGAGAAATAGATGTGACAAATACTGATTTTCGTACTCGATATGGACATTATGAGTTTTTGGTCATGCCATTTGGGCTCACCAATGCACCAATAACATTCATAGACTTGATTAGGCATATTGAAATCAAAAGATATCACACAAGTAAGCAAAATTGTTCATCTTATTAATATAATAAAATGAAAAACATCATTGTCATCAAAAAGTTTAGGAGCATAGACAATATCTATATAAGCATCATTGTCTTCACTCTCTAGCTTTTGTGATGCTTCAGCTCTTATTTTCTTGTTGGCTTTGGTCTGGACAACAAGCAAATATTAGGTCATAACTTCTTTTAGCATTTCACTGTCCCAATCTGAATTATATAATAGGATCTCCACATCCCAAAAGCCCTCCACCAACTTGATAATGCCATCTTTCTAATCAAACACCTCATTAAAGAGCTAAAAAACAGGCACAATCTTGGTTTCTACAAATTGAGGTTCCTCTTCCCCACAATAACTACAAATTGTTGAGGTTGGCACAAAGTTTATGGAGATATGAAGGACTTCACCTACTACTTCCTTTCCTGTGCTTTTTTTAGAACCAGTGTACCTTAGACCCTTTCTGTCTTTCTGACCCCTAGTAGTGACTGTAACTTGAGGTCCATGAGATTCCATACCCAATCCAACCCCAGGTAAGAAGTACATCTTTTTCATCATATTAATCACTTGGGAGCTATCAGCTAAACTCCCTTCACCATTATCATTAATAATAGACATATGGAATCCACTAAATGGTTGCTTGGCGATCTCTAGCACCGACACTTAATTCTCCTTAGCTGCTTTAATGGTGACCACCTGACCATCATGTGGTATCTTGATTATTTAGAGTAGACGAAAAGGTACTCCTACCAGTTTGTGGAACCATGATCTCCTTAAGTGCATGGAGAAATTAACAAGGATAAGCAACATAACAAATTTAGCCTCAATTTTTATTAGCCTCATCTTCACTACAGCTTTGAAGGTACCTATAGTCGATCTCCTAAAATTATCATAGGTAGATATGGTTAAGTCAGACTTAGTCAACATGTTCTTATTCGGCCCAAATGTAGGGATAACCACCAAATGGCACAAATTAATTGATGACCCATTGTACACCATTACGTAAGTAGTGTGCTTGCCATTCACTTGGGCCTTAATATAGAGGGAGTGTTTATGGTTCCTACCTTCACCTGGTAGGTCTACATCTGAATAAATCACGTTCTCTACAGTTTCCCCTTTAACTAAGTATAATAGCTTAGGTGGTGAAGTTGTAGTGGCCACCATAGACTCAAACAAAGGCTCAGCTAGCTTTTGCCTATGTGACGGTGACTGCCTTAGTAAATCCTACATAAAAATTTGAGCTTGTGTCTTCTTCAGTTGTTTCACTATTTCACCTTCTTTAGCCTCATTCTCTACAAGGATAGTGACCGAAACTACCTACTTTTTAACTTCAGGCAACACCCTTCCACTTCTGGTGACTACCTTCATTCTCTTTTCTTCCTTTTCTTCCCTTTCATCCTCACTCTAATTTCTTAAACACTACACATCAATTATTTCTATAACTCCCTCATTCTCACTCTTCTAGTGGAATCTTAGCAATCAGTCATAGAAATTGGCTAATTTTCTTCAACTAGCTTTGTTACTTTAGGGTAGGATTAAGTAAGAGCCACATAATCATTCCCAAACAAATCCTTTATGAAATACCACTATGCTAATCTGGATCCAATCATAAACACAAGAGGCGGCATGACTTTTTATCCTATTTTTTTCTTCTATTTTTTTCAGGATCTGAAATCTATTTGCTAGCGATTAGATCCTAAATCTTGTTCCTTAAGGTCTAGTAATAATGTGTTAGATACCCTATATGCTAATGGTAAGCATAGCATTAATCCCCTCTATCATTAAGCATCCCTTGACTTCTCATAGGTCTTGATGGCAATGGCTGTAACTTCCATTCTTTTGATAGCCTATCTAACACCAAGTATAAAGGCTCCTCTAGGTTTGAGTAGTGTCTCTGGTTGGCTTCTATGGCGGACACTTTTATCTTCTTCCCACTTCTATTTCCTCTACTATCTTCGAGCACCTTCTCTATTGACCCTCTTGGCCAAGTACTTACCCTCTGTTTCAATGCCAATATCCTTCAAAGACTTCCAATCTTTTAGCCCCTTCATTTTTAAAGCGTCCTTTAGATAAGGAACAAAAAAATTTGAACAGTAGTAACTAGTTTCCCCTTCATTTCTATGACCCTATTCCTCCATCTAATCAAATATCCATGGAAAAGACTCGTTATGTTTCTATTAAAACAACTCTAGGTCTTTTAGAGTGACCTCCATCCTAGTACTGCAATCATATTACTTCATAAACTCCTCTGTCAGTAAGTCTTGAACCTCTTTAGTTTGTCTATCCATCCTATGGTACTAGTGTATTGATGGGCCTACCAAACTCAAGAAAAAGGTACTCCACCTTTTATTTCTTAGTCAAGGTGGTCCCCTTTATGATTAAAGTATATTGCTTCACGTGTAGAGGGGTCTAAAGTACCATCAAACCTTAACAAGTCCAACATCTTGAACCTCTAAGGTAGTGACTCATCTATATGTTGATCTCTATCCTTAAGATTTATCCCTTTACTGACTAACAACATTTATGACATAGCTACTACCTTTTTCTCCATTTTCTTAAAGGCAACATCTTCCACACTAGGTCCCCTATTCCTTACCATAACCACATGAGGCTCATCCTCTTCTTCATCTTTAATGTAATCATTCTCAAGAGCATGCCTTCCTTTTCTCTTCTAGTCCTTTGGTGGGACTTAAGGTTGTATAGCAATTGTTATGGGTGCATCCCTAACATAAGTTAGCTCCCCTAGCCCCCGAGCCAGTGCTGCAGACTAAGTTTTATGAGGAGGTGCTAAAAAAGCTACTAACTCACCAATCATAGCCAACATTTTCTCCTCAAACTCTTGAAACCTCCTATCTAACCTTCTATCTAATTCATCTTGTGGCACTAAAGGTACTGAGGTAGAAGCTAATCTATCACTTAAGGTTGACATTCTCCTCTTAAAATCTTTTGTTCCTTTCCCTATTTCTGTTTGCTATATCTCATCATCCATCTTTACTTCTGGTGTAATTTCTTATCTGCTCTTAGAGAATTTACTCAAGCAAATTTTTGAATTACTCTCAGACCTAAATTCTAAAGCTAACCCTAATCTTAGTTGTGGCTGCTCAATTACAGACCTTTAAACTAGGTTATCGTCTAACCATTTAGACTACCTAAGTGAATTTATGATAGCTACAAAAGTTAAACATTAGGTATGATGCATGAAGACAATGCTTGAATATGATACATATATGATGCATGAATATATCAATACATTAGGAATCAATCACAACCACATATAATCAAAACATAGCCTTCCAACTTTAATGCTCCCACACAGGAGGTCATGCTGTCTCTTTCCTATATAGGCTTAGCCTATGGGTCGATAGGGAATCTAATGGATGTGTATTGTGTACGGTGAAAAACTAACAGCATAACCTCTTTTAACTAAAAGCGTAAGCATATGGATTTTGGCCATTATATATTTAAATAATTCAAACAAATCAATTTGGGCCCAGTAAGGCGTGGTAGCCTTTGATTAATACCCACCTAATATATTTGAATATGTTCGATATGTAAGGGCCTATATAGCAAGCAAGAGTTATTAAGGTCATACAACCTAGGGGAAGTAGCTATTGTCATTATATGGGCTTATAGTCGAGTAGTGAAACTTTAGGGCTACCCAAGCATGGTCCCTATCAATAGGTCTATATCAACATGAGCAAAATGACTAATGGGTCACAATTTTACATACCAATTGGTACTAGAATTGGGCTATTGATTCTCCTTGATACATCCTTACATCAAGTGAACATAAAGCTTGCTTTAGGATAGCACCAAGGCTAAATTAGGGACACCTAACTTAATTCTAAGGCTTTAAGATGAATGCCAAAAATGTAGTTTAAAAGAAAGATAGGATAAATATTAAAAACTCAATTATAAAAACTTAAATAAGATACTTTAAGAGCAAGTGTGATGGTCTACCCATGAAGGCATCCAAGTGAAATGAATCTCAACCTTTTGATGGACAAATAGAGATCGATGTTCGGGACATCACTCTTACTTGGCATTTTAGTTAGGTGTTTCTTATAATTTGGTTTTAATTAACAATCCACTATCTCCCTTCTCACATGTAGTACAATTTAAATTAAATAAACACGACAAACATATTGGAAAGCGATTAAGTAAATCAAATAATCCTACTGAAATTATTATAGAAGTGAATTGTCTAGCTAAAAATATAAAATACATACATAAATTCGCCTATTTATTAGATTTGGGAACATTGGTGTCCTCATGCATATTTACAATAATATTATGTGAAGTTGGGCAAAAAATTGGACAATGATCCATTTTTTTAAGTAAACCAACTAATTAAATACAAAACATTTTAAATGACCTTTTAATTAATTAACATGATAAAAAATTGTTTTTTACTACGTATTACATTTTAATAAAATGAAATACATCCAAAATAATAAATAAAGTACAAAAATAAATACATAAAACAAACTAGCCATAAAACATAATGAAAGAATTAAATGTAATAAAAATAAAACTAAAGAAAGGATAACATCTGAAACATGCTAATCTCCTAAAAATACTTGACAAGAGCATAGAAAGCAGTAGCTCAAAGGAACATATAAAAAAGACATTAATTAGCATATAAATTAAGATAAGTCAAATAACAAAATAAAATGTCTATAAAAACATACTGGAATGAAAAAAATAATTAAGGAACAGAATGTAAATAAAGTGAAACAGGGGCCAAAAATAACGTCAAAATACATTTAAGCATGCAAAACATAAAAAATTGTAGAATAACTCAAAATACACCTAAAAAGTTACCAAAATAGGGGAAAATGCCCAAGAAAGAGGAGAGATGACCTAAATGAGGGAAGGATATAGGATGAGATGAAGACACTATGAAGTCCAGTTTGTCATGGTGATAGACAGTTATCTATCGGGTCTTTTTCTCATTTGTCACTTAAAGAATAGACAGAGAACATAATTTTCAACCCAAAAGAGAAGAAAGCCAACTAAACCCTAAACATGCAATTTTGATGATCCTAAGACATGCCAAATCTAATTATAACACTAAATAAACACATAAACCATGCCAAATCAATGAGAAAACATGCAAAAATAGAAATAAAATCAAGATTTGTTCATGCTATAATGGAAGAAAATAAGACCCCAACATGCCATTATAACATTTTAAAGAACCTAAATCATTATGGTATAACATCAAGCAAAGACAAATTTAACCACATGAAGAACATGTGTCATAGCATTATAAACATAAACTTAAACAACTACATGAACATGGTATGAATTTAGAGAGAGAAAGTGGTTGGAGCCTATAATATTATCCTCAAGAAATGAAGTACTGTAACTTCATAAAGTTTTCTTTAAGCCTTGGTCCTTGATTCCACATTTGATCAAAATGTGTTTATGAGTTTTGTGTGTGATAAAATCATTTAGAGCTTGCTCGTCTAAGAACAGAAAATTATTTTCTCACTCAAAAGGTATTCTCTTTTTTGAAAAAAATCCTCTCTTTGAAAACCTTAGTTTTATTGTTCAAATACCTAGGAAGGTGTTAGAGATTAACTCTAACTCAAACCCCTCTAAAATTAGAAGTTTTAATCCCTCAAAATCTATCCCAAATCATATCTCTAAAATTTAATCTTTATCTAAGATTTTCAAAACTAGAAAACATGGGAAATCTAAAGAAAATCCCCACAAATGGGCATCTGTCAATGATATATGACTATCTCTCACAAGATTCCCTAAAATTCTAAAAAATACCCATTGAAACTAACTTGGACCTAATTAGACCACTCATTGATAGAGGACCATTTGTCACTTGCGATAGACATTCTTAGATGGCCTGCATAAGGGCATCTATTAGGAGACACACTAAAGAAGATGGCTACAAATAGTTGTCTCTTAGTGACAGACAATCATCTGTCACTATTATAGGTTAGACTTTAAGATTTTCAAAATCTTTTCAAAACCTTTGGAAAATAAAAATTGAAACCTACAAAAAATTTTATACAATTATGAAAATCAAGGCTAAAACTTGAGATTCATGTATCTTGTTAGAAGTATAAAGGTTCCTCATTATCGAGTAACCCTGGTTTAGGCTACCTTAAGTTATGATGTCTACAGTTGGCCCAATTTTAAGGAACTGATGCATTAGTGCCTAAGTGAGCAAAAATTCAGAGTGAAAGGATAAAAAATGCATACCTAAGGCAATAAATCTCTAGTTGATTGATTTAAAACATGTACCATTTGAGGTAGTGGGTCTCTAGTTATATAAAATAGATACCACTTCAAGCAAGGAATCTCTAGTCAGGTAGTTAACGTTATCCTGTCGACGTGTTAACCCTTAGCTAGGTAGTTATCGTCAGCTTATTGATGTTTTAACCCTTGATTTGTTGGGTAGTTACCATCTGCTTGTCAATATGTTAACCCTTGATTTGTTGGGTAGTTACCATCTGCTTGTCAATATGTTAACCCTTGATTTGTTGGGTAGTTACCATCTGCTTGTTAATATGTTAACCTTTGATTGGCTTATCGATGTGTTAACCCGTGGTGAACTGTCTGATTTGCACTAGCTTGTTGGCTTGCAAAATCAGTTGAGTTGCTTGTATCTTATTAGCGCTAGTTTGTATCATGTAAGATTGTTAATTGTTTGATGCCATCTGTTGGCATGTGTATGTGATGCACACCAAACCCTGTAGGCGTCTGGTTTGTTCTCAAAAGCCCACTTTTAGGGCTCTAAACCGAGCAGAGGTTTATTAAACTTATAAAGGCTGGTCGCTTCATAATAGATAGGATTTTATTCCTATCTATTGTTGATAATCAACCTATGAGGGCATTTACTAGACACCATAAGGCTGGCATCACAGAGTCGCCATCTAATAAAATATTGGAAAAGTGGGTTCTAACATTATGATGCTAAAACCAAAGATAGTTTGGACTTTACTCTTATTTATAACTTATTTAACATTTTATAGCAATGAGTGTTTATGATTAATTATTCCAACCCTCTTCTCAAAAATTTTTCATGGCAAAGAATTAAAAGGCTCATTTCAAGCACATTAACAGCTGTAAAGTAACTAAAATAATGAAAGATGAAAATATTTACACTTATAAAAAATAATCAATCTGAAAACTGGGGAATTTATTAAGTCCATTGAATGAGGAAATTGATCCTCACGTGCATATTTACAAAAAGGGCAAGACTTTGAGTGTATAAAAAATAAGGAGGGATAATTGATCCCTCACAAACTTTAAAAAGGAATCATATTTAATTCATTTTAAGTAACGGAAACATTTGTATTTTTTAGAGAAAATTATAATTATTTACATTTTGTTTTATAGATGAAAATCGAGGCATTGGTCATTTTTTATATGAAAAATCTCACTCAAACTTGTAAAAAACCACGTTGATGAGTTTCATGTGCATCACTCAAAAGAACCATATTTCTACAATAAAAAGAGGCATGCACTGATAATTACATGCATAAATCAGGCTATTTATTGAGTTGGAAATGTTGGTTCATGAAATTCCTTGTGTGATCTTTAGGATAAAAAGTTGACATTGGTCAATTTTTATAGGAAAAACCCAATTAATTAAGTATAAAACATTTAATGTGGATTTCCCTTAATTATCATGCAAAAATCCATTTTTTATTAGCTATTACAACCGATATGCAACAAAAAAGAAAATGAATAATACAGGCTAAATATAAAAATAAATTAATAACTAAATTGGAGGTTGAGAAATTAATCTTCGGCTAATTTAGTCCCTCAACTTCAGTTGAGCTATTCCAAAAATCAGTGAATCTACACTATCGGCCTCTCTTTCATTTTTTTTAAACAAAGTAAAAACTAGGGAGTTTGTTGTTTTTTTTTTGTATTTTTCTCTTACTCCATTTTTTCAATTTCTTTTCCCTTAAAACAAGAACAAGTCTTCTCTTATTTAATTGGCCATCATGATCATTAAATGCTTAGGATTAGGCCAAATAAAGTAAGAAAGATTTTTTGTTAAAAACTAATCTTGTGTTTCATAGGAAAAAATGAAATTCCAAGTGAAAAAGCAGAGTTATGGCCTTGAGTAGTGAGTTAAAGGCATGACTAAAGGGTTGGACCACCAAAAAAAGCCTAAAAACTAACTTAGAGGCCCAATTAATGTGAGTTACAAGCTTAGGCCATAACTCACTCATGACTCATGCCTAGTGAATCGAGTGATAGGTAGGGAGTGAGTTACTCATAAGGGGTATGACTCAAGGGTGAGCCATGGGTTTAACCTATAAGTCAAGGCTGTGTGTAACACCCTCAGTTCATAGATAATTTCTATATAATATATACCATTGTTGATGACATTACATGGCTATTATTCGTTAAGTGTGAATTTCAGCAGCATAACAGCTTGCAAACTTTGCTGCCTAAACCTGTAAATTGACAAAATAACACTCCCAAATAGCAACCTCCTCCACCAATACTCCAATGGCATACATAGCACTTCTAAAATCATCTATCTCATCATACAACACTATCATAAAATTTTATAAACACTTGCCCAAAAGTATTCATACATGCATAAATTCACTATAATTTTTGTTCAAGATACAGAATGCTTACTACGTGCTAATCATCTAAAATCTACTGCACGAATCATTAATCTTCATGCTCTTAATCACTTACAAGTACATGCCAATTTGATCATTCGTCTTGGTGTTCTTGACTATCTGTCCCTGTGCATAGTCTAGAAACCACGCGCTAAGCAACGATGTTACCTAGTGGTGGATACAACTATACAAAATTTCATTTGGCTAAATTTATTATTTCCATTATTTTTATTATTGGTATTATTTTGTCTTATTATTATTATTTTTGTCAATTTATATTTACGTAGTTATCTTTTCAAATTACTGTTTACTCCTTGCTAATTTTATATTCTTTCGCGTTCCACTTCTTATTGACTGGCCTGGGTGATCTATATTTTTGACATTAAATTACCTTTATGCCCCCATGTCCATTCTTTATTCACAAGCTGGCTTAGGGTGTTATTTCGATTTCTTCTTTACTTATAAACTTGACTTTACTGGAATATAGCTAAAATAGTTTGGTTCAAAACTTATTACAATTCTTTATTTTCTTTTATAAGGTGGTACTTAAATCTCGTCAACTTTCCCAATATAACATCTAAATGTGTGTTTTACAAAGTCGATACTTTAAATTCCTTCTTCCTAACTTGGTCGGTCTTTTTGCTATTTCTTTACGTATAATTGCTATCTTACCATTTTATTTTTTTGTCTGCTATATTTTGCCATAATATTATTTCTTTTTATTTAAGTCCTTAATTTTACTTTCTTCTAACGATTGTAGTTTCGTCCTCCTTCGTCAACTTATATTTAAATCAAAATTTTATCCTTAATTTACTAAATTAGCTCAATTTTCCTTTATACCATTTCCTGTTTGCAAATTTTATTGTCTTTTTGACCAATTTGCCCTTATTTACTCTTTTTATATCTTTTATTTTATTTGACTTTTCACTTCACATTTTTATTGTAAACATTTTTTCATGGTATGGTAAATTACCATTTTACCCCTATTTATTCCTCTCACTAATTGAATATATTTGATTCTCTTATATATTCCGAATTGCTATTTAATTCCTTTGATCCTTATTTTCCCATCAATTTCCTTTAAAATTCTTACTTTAGTGTGAAATTGCGATTTAGTCCTTAAGGTTTTTCATTTCACCATTTTGACTTGGTTTGACTTCAATTTTGACCAATTATCAAAATTTTCCTATATTCACTTGTCCCTTATATTTAATACTACATAATCCTAATTTGGATGTAAAATTACCGTTGGGTCCTTAAACATTCCCTATGACTCTAAATTATTCTAAATTACTCTAATGTCCCCTTTTTATTCCTTTTTGCTTTTATTCTCTCATTTAAATTTAATATTTACATTTTAGCCCATGCATTAATTCATTTGATGGTAAATTACAGTTTGGTCCCTAAGTCCCATATTCTTCACATTTGACTTAGTTTAACTTCTAATTAACTCCAATTTAATTTCTTTGACTTTCATTTCCTCTTAAATGTAAAAATTTGCATTTTATTCCTTGTATTTGTTCATGAGATGGCAAATTACACTTTGGTTCCTAAAATTTTCACTATTTATAATTTTACCATTTTTTACTTATTTAATTATTTTAACTCAATTAATTACATTTCTGATGTCAATTTATGTTTTTGCCCCTAGTTTATCATGTAATTACATTTTTCCCTTTTTAGATCTATTATTCATGTTTTTCATTTTACTCCATATTTAATCTCATTTATGATTCCTTTTATGCCTAATTTATTTTTTGGTCCTTATTTTCTTGTGTAATTACCATTTTTCCCTTACTAAATTATTAACTACATTTCTTACATTACTTTTTTTATTAACTTTATGATATTCTTTTTTCTTAATTTATTATTTAATTTCTATTTTCTTATGTAATTATTAATTTTCCCCTAGTGGTAACCAGTGGAAATCCTCGAACCGGGATATGCGAGACGAGAACTCCAATGCGACTGATAAACTGGAGGGACCACTTGCCATGATCCGGCTACTCCAGTGGGGGTGGAGGGACCACTTGTCATGATCCTACTACTCCACTATATTTGTGTGCGTCGCTATCCAATATGTGTACTATTCAACTAATTTCATAAGGCTATCGCGGTTTATGTGTCCTTATGGCTAGCCATTATATCCTAGGGTCCTGGATTACCTATTGTACACTAAGGCCAATTTCATTTTATAACTTATGTCATATCTTCATATGTTTTCCTTTACTAATCATATTATGCCACATATATTACATGTTCAGATGGTGTCCAATTATGCTTGATCATTACACATTTATCATAAATACATAAAACATCGTATGAAAATGAAAATAATAACCTAATAACCATATATATACCATTTGGCGTCAATAGGAACTACTACATACCATTTGATTTTTACTCTATTTACATACCAATTATGTCTTAAATGTCATTTTAAGCAATTATATAACAATACATATCCATTTTACCTTAGAATTCCTACATTTCCTTTAAGTCCATCATTATGTCTCCTTATGTATTATTATGTACACTTATCATTTTGCATTTTAATAAATTTCACCATATTCTCCTCATATCATAAAGTGTATTTCATGCCAATTATGCCTTTAATTACTCAATTAGCTTCTGTTAAACCTTAGTACTCAATTCAGCCTACCTTATACTTCTTGTCTTTAATTTGTTTTCTTCACTAATTTAGGTTTATATTAGGCTAATTCATCATTTTATTACATTTTATCAATTTATTTCACAATTTAATTCAATTATGTATAATTGCATAATGTTACATCATTATATATATAAGATAAGCATCATAATTATATATTCTTTCGAGCTTAAATTCATGCTAATTATATTCCTTTAACCTCATATGACTTAAATTATACCTAATTTAGATATGGTTCGATCAATGATGAGCCGAGCAGACTTGCCTAAGTCCTTTTGGGGATATGCACTAGAAACTGCTATTTATGTGTTAAATAGAGTTCCTAGTCAATCGATTGATGTTACTCCATACGAGATGTGGAATAACAAGAAACCCATGCTTTCTCATATGAAAGTATAGGGTTGTCCTGCTTATGTCAAGAGGACAATGTTAGCCAAACTAGATGTTAAGTTTGACAAATGTTTATTTATGGGATATCCAAAAGAAACCTTTGGATATTATTTCTATCATCCCTTAGAACAAAAGGCGTTTGTTTCAAGGCATGCTGCCTTCTTGGAAAGAGAATTTCTCCTACGAGAGGATAGTGGGAGTAAAATTAAACTTGGTGAAGTTCAAGACTCATAAATAGAAGTAGACCAACCGATTGAACCTGAGAATGAATTTCATAATGATGAGATTACAGTTGAACCTGATTATACACACAATCCTAGAAGATCTACTAGGATGAATTCTATCCCTATGAGATATGGATTTCACATTGATTCGGATAAAGGCATAATTCTAGTAGAGGACAATGAGCCTATAAGCTATCAAGAAGTTTTGAACAGTTCAGAACGTGATTTATGGCTTAAGGCTATGCAGTCTAAAATGGACTCCATGTATGAAAAAAAGTATGGTCTTTAACTCAACCACCTGAAGGGATAAAACCCATAGGGTGCAAATGGGTCTTTAAAAAAAGACCAATATGGAAGGTAATATAGTTACCTATAAAGCTCGCTTAGTAGCAAAGGGCTATCATAAAAAAGAAGGTATTGACTATGATGACACCTTTTCTCATGTAGCGAGGCTTAAGTCTATAAGAATACTTTTAGCCATTGCAGCTTATTATGATTATGAGATTTAGAAATATGGACAAAATTAAAATTTTAATGAAATTTTATTATTTTAACCATCAGTTACCTGTATTTTAAACTAAAACAAAATGCTAATTGAATATTTGATAATAATTTGTAAAAATAAATGGGGTAAATAATTAAAAAGCAAAAAATTCTACCGGAATGTCCCTCACATTTAACCAAGCAAATATTAGAATTCTTAAATTAAAAATCCATTCTATTTAAAGTGTATTTTGAGATTTGCAATGAAAGCACAAACTCATAATCAATTAAATTAATCTTCTATCAATTCCTTTAATGATGAATATAGATGAAAATGATGAGAGATATATAAATATAGTTAGGATGCCAAAAAGTAAAGGTAAAATCGGGAAAAAATTGATACCTAATTTCACAAAAAGACACTAAGGAATATATATAAAAGAAAGACATTTGGGGTAGGATGGAGGCAGCAAGGCTTTAAGAATCTCACCTTCCATCAAGTAGGTAATGTTGAATGGTAAAAGGAATTTTCTGCTCTCGGAGTTTCTTCATATATAGCAATCTAAACAAACATAGAAAAGGATGAAAATGACATAACATATCAACTAAAAATCAGCCACAATGTACATGAAAATGGAAAAAATTGGAGTCATAATTCATGTTTTAGTTCATATATCTACATTTATTGAAATTACTTCACAGCTTGTCTGAGAACCTCTAATAACAATCTTTTGTTTCTTTTAGTACTTTTATTATTTTAACCATTTCCAGGACATAACTATGAAATAATACTTTGATTGGTCAACTTTAATATATTTATTCATTAATGACTTTGAAATACATCCAACTATTGTACATAGCATCATTCGCATCTATTTAAAAATTGGGGTTTTTTTAATAAAATAGTTAAATAGAATTAATAGAGTGATAAAAAATTAAGTATTCTTAATTTTTGCTTAATTATTTATGTAGAAATATTACCTAAAGAATTGAATTCCATAGGGAAAATTACCGACGGACGATTCCGTAGGTAAATTACCTACATAAATTAAATTTCGAAGGTAATTTACCAACCAAAAAATGTTCCATCAGTAATTTCCCTACGAAATTCAATTTCCATAGGGAATTTACCTATAATTTTACTGCGTAATATTGGCGCTAATTTACTGACGGAATAAACATTTCGTCGGTAATTTCCCTAAGAAATTCAATTTTCGTAGCGAATTTACTTATGGAATGGCAATTCTATAGGGAAATTACCGATGAAATATTTATTTTGTCAGTAAATTTTGTGTACAATTTTAACCGCATAATATTGGCGCTAATTTACCGACGGAATAAACCTTTTGTCGATAATTTCCCGATGAAATTCAATATCCGTAGGGAATTTACCTATAGAATGGTGATTTCGTAAGGAAATTACCAACAGAATATTTATTCCGTCGATAAATTTTTTGTACAATTTTAACCACATAATATTGGCGCTAATTTACCTACGGAATGGCGATTTCATAGGGAAATTACCGATGAAATATTTATTCCGTTGGTAAATTTTTTGTACAATTTTAACCGCATAATATTGGCGCTAATTTACCTATGGAATAAATATTTCATCAGTAATTTCCCTACAAAATTCAATTTTCGTAGGTAATTTACCTATGGAATGGCAATTCCATAGGGGAATTTCCAACAGAATGTTTATTCCGTAAGTAAGTTTTGTGTATAATTTTATTCACTTAATATTGGCGCCAATTTAATGATGATTTTTTTGATTTTGTTGCTAAATTCTATTGGTAAAGTTTGGAGGGAAAATTTCCCTCCATTGTTTACAATGGATTTGTTATTCCGTCGCAATTAATATTTTTTCGACAATTTTCCCTATAGAAAATATTTTTTCTTCCGTAATTAGCGATGGAAAATTTTCTATCGGTAAGTTTTCGTCGGGAATCATGATTTTTCTTGTAGTGTATAGTGTTGTTCATAATTAGTAGAGGTACTAAGATAGCATAGTAAGTTCTCTCATACAATAGCATGGCAATAAAAGAAGAATGCATGTTACATAGGCAAGTCGCAAGCGTGATAGAGGCAAAATTAAAAGACCACATATACTTCATTATCGCGAGTACAACAGATGCAGATTACACAATTCCAATATCCTTTCATTAATAACAACTCTTGTAAGGATTCCCTTTCATGCCTAAATAAATTACTCAAGTTTACACCATTTTATCCCAAATTTCATGCATTAATAATTCATAGTACTTCCATCATTTTTAGCAAAAACTTCCTTCTACCATTTTGTAGGTATATGTCTTATGTAATTTTAGAAATTTCAATGGTCTTAATTAGAGGTTTCTATTTCAACTTATGCTAAAATTATAGTCACTAGGTCAAGTGGTTTCTCATCATCTCTTCATGCACACTTCTTAAGTTTTATTCTCTTTTTAATAACTCAAAATTCAAATCATTTACACTAAATTTCTACTAACATCATGCACATACAAGCATGAAAATCCTAATTCCCATACCTTGGCCAAAAATACCCTTTTCACTTTAATCTTATGCTTTTCCTTATTCATTACTCCTTCCACCTTCTTATTCTCCTTAATCAATAATTCATTCATTCAACATCAAACTTCCAGCATTTATCTCACTCCACCATCAACCAAAATAAGAAGCAGAGGAAGAAAAAGAGATGAATTATCAAGTTAAGATATTTACCTTATTGTTGCACTAATTTTCTTGATTAAACAACATGTAAGAATTTCCTCTTCAATAATACATTGAGAAATCAACTATGGCTTTAAGAAATGGGAAGAAGAAAGAGAATTTTCTGTAACTCTCTCTACAATTTCCGTCCCTCACAATGCATTCTTTCTCTTTCTTGTGAATTATATATATATATATATATATATATATATATAGTGGCAAGGTAAATTTCTTTCTTAGTCCTTCAAAATTTTGCATGTTCCACTAACTTCTCTCAATTTCTTGAATGTTAAACCTTTGCCTCTCATCTTTTTACATGTTATAAATTGGCCTATCCATTTATTCTTTCTCTTAAATCAACCTCTCAAATCTTTCTTTTATTCACATTTGACCCTTAAGATGCCTTAATTACAAATTGACCCCTAAATTAATACTTCATGCTTCAATTACACCCTTAAACCTTATTAAACCAAAATAAAAAATTAATTACGACTTTATAAAATTCATACCATATAATACACACATTAATCACATAATTAATTATAACTTAATAACATTTCTGCCCTAATCAATATCTTAGCTATATTTTTGCTCCAATTATACACACTATACTATAATGTCAATTGACTATGGTATGCTCTATCACTTAAGACCATGAATTCATTAGTCATAAGTACTAATAATTCATCCAATGATGCTTAATTAGACTTTAATAGCATATGATTGCCCTTGAATTCTACTAGGGCCTATTTAGTGTCCTTATAGTTTTTGTGCAGTATATTTGGACATCTGTTTTTCACTTGCCATATGATGGTGAAAATTTCTTACCAAAGGCTAGATTGAACTCATTAATGTTGGTGATATAAGTATTGGTTTTGCTTCCTCAGCCAGCTACTTGAAGTTTTAACTCATATTTTAGTCCCTAGTTTTAGTAATATGTAATATATCGAATAATATGCTAGATTATAAATTAGATTTTTATTGATAAGTGATAGCCAAATTTATATATGTGATATCTGTATTCATATTTTTTATCTAAATTTATTTTAAATTTGTACCTGATAAAATGTGGTAACTATTTTTTTTATTTGTAAGATATTGATTTTTTTGTTGATAGGGGACGACCAAAATAAAGTATATTGGTTTCTTAGGTTCATTTTGCTAACTTATTTAGTATGATTAAGTGAAGTACTTCCATGATTATTGGTTTACTGTTTATTTTTTCACATCTGTCTTTCACATAAGCTCAATCATCTTTACTCTTTCAAAAAAAAAATAGATGACTTTTCTGTCTTCTTAAAAATAAACTTTTTGCTTATATTTTCATGCATCCATCCAAGCATTCTCATGTTTACCATGCTAACTTTACGTGGATGTTTCTTCAGTTGCTTATTTGCTTCATAAATATTAAATCATAGTGGTAGCTGTAATTTTATAATTGCATAAAATGCAATGGCTTATTTCTACAATCATAGTTTAGTGGTACCATCAATATACTTATTGTTGCTATCATCTTTGTTTAAAAACTCACCTATAAACTTTGTTCACTACATAACCTTTAGATCAGTAGATCCTGCATTACTCACTTTTCTATATATTGCTAAGATTGCAATGGATATATTTCCATTTGCTTCCGCTTAGCTTAACCACCATATTATTTAGGTCTTTCTTTATTGCTCAAACTTGTTATTGCATTAGGTTGCCCCATAGTCTTGGGTAATCCTGGATTGTTTGAATTTGTTGATTAAATATCATGTATAGTTTATTAGAGTTGTACCATTAGCAAAGAACATATAACGGGGAGGGGGGTGGAAATCAGGTTGCCAATTCCTATTTTAAGTGTACTGTGTTAGGAAGCTACATTTTCTTCAACCCTAATAGGCTGATGGTATGCATAATCATTGCTGCTCCATTATAAAAGCAATTTATGAAAATAACTGTTGTTAAGTCACTTACTGTAAGGACCAAAAATAGGTCCTAGTAGAATTCAAGGGCAATTACATGTTATTAAAGTCTAATTAAGCATGGTCTTATGTGATAGAGTATACAATAGTCAATTGATATTATAGTATATAGTATGTATAATTGGAATAAAATATAGTTAAGATATTGATTGGGGCATAAATGTTATTAAGTTATAATTAATTATGTGATTAATGTGAGTGAATTATATGGTATGAATTTTATAAGGGTATAATTAAATTATTATTTTTGGTTTAATAATATTCAAGGGTGTAATTGAAGCATAAAGTGTTAATTTAGGGATCAATTTGTAAATATGGCATTTTAAAAGCCAATTATGAATAAAGAAAAGAATTGAGTGGTTGATTTAAGATAAGTATAAAATGGAGAGGCCAATGTATGACATGCAAAAAGATGAGAGGTATTGGTGTTGTTAGAGAGTATGCCCTAGAGCCCATGTAATAGGGACGTTTTTCATATGTATGAAATTTATATTCTTAATAAAAGGCATCATTCATTTATTAATGCTGTGTTTGAATACATGAGTTTGTAAATCTTAAATTAATAAATGAAGTCCTAGATATTATAAACACAGTGCAAAGGTAATCATGAAGGTGTTCATGATGTGAGATGTCTATTGCATGCAAATATGTTAATATCTAAATATCCCTAGTCATAGAATTAACAAGATAGGACATTGTTAATTCGGACAGACTAGCACATGTTATGCTTCTTGAATGGTTCAAGCAATGGTTCTCATAATTGTGATTATGGATGATAATCAAAGCTAACATGTGGATGCTTGTTAGAGGAACAAGTTCATTGGAGACCTGCAAAGAGAATCCTCATATGGATATTAAATCTATGTCAGTGAGGAATCTCTTCATAGCAGTTGTGCAAGTATCCTTGGACTTGAGATCACCAAAGTTATCTTAAGTAGCAAGTGGTATACTTTGACTCCACAACTGATTACTTCCAACTGGGAGTGAACATAGTTAGGAGATTGGGTATATCATGACCTACTTGAAGATAGTTAAGTGATTGACAAAGGATTCACCATCCCAGATTTAACAAGGGAAGTTATCTCACATGATTCTATAATTGCCTTGTTCAGTGAATCTCTGGCCAGAGTAATATGCCGAGATGGATGGAGATCCATGAAGGGCATTTTAGGAACAATGGTTAAATTAATAAAACATACATAATTAGATTTATATGAGTTGACAGAAATCCATACTCAGAATCTAATTGAGATAAGAGTGGTGAAAGGAGTAATTGCACGGTAACTATTTCTATGGAAGGGTACAGTCAAACCACATGACTTTCTTGACATTTGGGTAGTCATGATGCCTAGCTAGAGGCCAATCATGACTTGTATAATGATGTATCAAAATATCAATAGAGATTAATAAAATGATTTAAAGGAGTTTAAATCATGTGAGTTTTGAATAGAACTCATAATTACATATTATTCTGCCAACATGGACAGGAACCCAATAGGTCACACACATATAGAGAAAAGGGTAAAATGGTAAAATAACAAGGATAATAATATTTGATATTATTATGAAGGTAGAGAAGTGAATAAGATAATAATTAATTAAAGAGTTTAATTAATTATGATCAAATAAAATTGTCCGCGGAACTTTTGAAAAATGTTCTGTAAATTGGACCTAAATGAAATAATGTATTTCATGATTAATTATTATTGTCTTATAAGTGTTATAAGACTACTATAAGTGTTATAGGACTGATATAATAATTAATAGGACCATTGGAGAAATTATAAAGGGCCAAAGGAATGAAGAAGTTGGAGGAAGCCCTCCAGAAGAGGGCCACATGCCAACTCCATACAGAAGGACTTAGAGGGCTTTTTCTTGGACCAAATTAATTTATATATGTTACATAAGTGTTATTGAACTCACATATTTAATTTGGTTGGATTTGGAATCCATTTGGGTATTTAAGTCCAATTAGATGCACAAAGGGCCTAGTTTGTGGATTTTGTGCATGGTCTTTTATGAAAAGATTTAATTTGGATTTAATTAAGCCCAAATGATTATAATTAATTCCAGAAGCCCAATTAATAATTCTCCAGCAATTTTAAAGAGCCCAATCTCATTAAGGAGTTGGAATTTTAACCTAACTATAAAAGGCCAACTAATGAGAATTAGGGTTAAGTGATTAAAACAAAAGGAAAGTCTTTTCTCTTAATCTCTCTCCCTTTTTTGCGCCACTTCCATTGCTAGCCTCTTGGATTTCGGCCACTCCTTGTATTACACCAATTTGTTGGTTCAATTTACCCCTCTCTAGTGTGGATTACTCATTGGAGTTGTTCGATTTTGGACACTGTGGTTTGCGACAACCCGGTGCGAAGTAAAATCAACTGTTCAACAAAAATCAAAGGTGATTTTTCTTATTCTCATATAGTTATATTGTGTATTCATGGCAAGATCAGATCTAATGGTTAAAAAATTTTAAAATTCCGCTCATGTATGTGATGCATGTAACCGTTAAATTCCAACATGGTATCAGAGCCACGGTCTTACCATGGATATACAATTCTATATTTTTCTGCGGAATAAGTTTTGTTTTGTTTTGAGTTATTTATTTCATGAACTTTAAAATATTAGATTTGATTGTTCATGAATGAGAAATATTGATTTCTGGTTGTATGTGTGATCAAATAAATTTGGTGTAAACAAAAACGAAATTTTTGAATGATTAAGATTAGGGTTTGACGTGAAACTCATTAGGGTTTGGCGTGAAACCCTAGGTAATGTAGGGGCTGTTCTAATTTAATTTCTTATGGATCCATTTAAAAATCATTTAGATGATATTTTATGTGTTTAATATGTGATATTAAGCCGTAGGATCTAACGGAATTAAAATCGAACAAGTTTTGCATGAAAACTAGTTTTGTCGAAAAGTTCGATAAATTGGTGTTCATCGTGTGTTCTTGGTTAGAACGACTTTTGATCTTCTAAATCTGATATATATGATATATTAAAGTGTTTTTAATTAATTGGATTAATTAAAATGGGCCTTAAATTAATTTGATTAATTTTAATTCATTAAAACCACTTGATGGGCTTAATTACGTTTACGGACTTGGTTTAAATTAGTGAATGACTTGGTGGGCCCAAGGAGCTGATTTAAATTAACTATTATAAACATTAATTAATTTTATTAATGGGTTTTAAGGGCTGGAGTGGGATTGGCTCATTCCAAAAGGCCCAAATGGTCCAAATGACACAAAACTAGTTTGTGTGTGAACACATTTAGGGTTTTTCTTCTATGGGTTTCGGCCTACACTTATTTTAAGCCCAAAATTGATTCTTTTAACTATTTAATATGATTAATTAATTAAATAATCAATTTATAATTAATTAATAATCAATTTGATTGATTATTAAGGAAAGAACACATTCATGAAAAAAGGTTTCCTAAAATGAAAGTTTCCAAAATGGAAAAAGTTTCCAAATTTGATCACATCATTAAAATAACTCAAAATATAGTTTCAAAGGTTGAAACAAAGTTATTAATCCATTTATTTATGCATTAGAGAGGCATATAAGGGTGAATGATTGGCATGATGGTTAGTTATGGACAAAGCCCAATGTGATTGAGCATAATGCATGTTTTGGCCCGATGAGGACTTTCATGTCCCGGCCACTTGTTTTTGGTTTGTATTTCATTTCAAATTGTAATATGTAATTAGATTACTTAGATTAGAATTAGAAATAGAGATGGAGACCAATATCAACGAGCAAGATGGGCCGGATGGAGATCCAACAAGCTTGAAGATAATGTAATTATTTTCTTGTTTGAATCATGCATACTACCTAGGTGTGACCTTTTGATTTCCCTCTTGGCTCGGGGAAATCAATGTAGTGAAGTCCATAACTATACCATATTTGTATGCTTATATTTATGTGATAGATATAGGATGCATATCAATGTATGCCAACCATGTATGATGAGACTTAATTAACTAAAACCCTCAAACAAATACTAAGGTATATAAGCCTTCCATTAATTTGAGGAGAACTAGAGTTCTTTATAGTGTGAGTTGTTGACCACAGTCAAGCTCACATTATATCGAATATGTTCAAATCTAATTAAATGGGTCATCTTAGCTAGCCCATTAGTTTGTTGACCACAGTCAAGGCTAATGGTTCTAGAGGCAAGATTAGGGAATGCATATATGATATGCATGCATCAAGAGTTGATAACCTAATGATCCAATAGTTGTGTAGAGACACAATTGGTATAGAGATACCTACCTTTCAAGGGTATGGAATTAGGCTTGTTGACCACTGTAATACCCCTCCGTGTACCCTAGAAGAATTATCATTAATTAATTATTGTTATCTATGTGTAATTGCATGTATGAGGATTTAATTGAAAAAAAAAGTAAAAGAATTGGGGTAAGAATAGAAATAAAGAAAGTTCAAGGACTTATTGGCAAAAGTGAGGTTTAAGTGACATGTGGGCCAATAGTTGAGAAAGGGAAGGGGATATTTTGATGGAGGGTGGCCGGCCAAGTTTCTTGGTTTTTCACTCTCCATCTTCATCTTCTCTAACTTCTCTCTCTCATCCTCTCTCTCTCTAAGAATTATTTGTGTTGGGATAAAAAAAAAGAGAGAAGTTTTACTTGGATTTTTGTGGTAAGATGATTTTATTATTCTTTTATGTGTATGATTCATAGATTAGTTGTTGGTTTCTTAGAGGTGTCTTATGTGTATAGAAGGTGAAACAAGCAAAGGAAAGGGAAAAGAAACTCTTCAAGGTTGAAGAAGAGAAAACTTAAATAAGGTATGGGAACTTAGAGTTTTCATGTGTGTAAAGATTTGTATTTGTCATGAGAGAGGTCTTGAGTGTCTCTCTCATGTGTTTTATGGATGATTATAAGCTTGAAGGTTGATTAGAGTTGATAATTTGCATGATTGGGTTAAAAACATAAAATCTGTCTTAAAGATCATTTGACTAGTCTGTGTGTTTTGCTCATATCTTGAGCTATAGTTGTTCAAATGATGAAATTGCAATTGGTATGGAAACTAGACTTGTAAACCTTGATTTTGTTAGAAGAGACTGAAATCTGATTCTCACTGCATGATAGTGAAAATCGGAATTGAATTCTGACTGTGGTTGTGAATGTGCCCTTGTAAACAGTCTGTGATTTTTCTTAAATATCTAAAGATTTATAGGTCATATTAAGGAGATTTTTAGTGTTTTGAAAACTAGAAATGTAGACCTAAAACTTTGTAGAAGATAGTGTTTTCTGAAAAATTCGTTTGGTATGTCGAAATTGAGATGCAATCTGAGTTTTTAAATTAATTTACAGGATTTTTGAGCAATAATCGCTATAAGGCGGTTGCCCCGTCGTTTGATGTCGCGAGCGCGACTTATGTCGCGAGCGCGACATCAAGAGGAAGCCTTGTGTCGTGAGCGCGACTTATGACGCGAGCACGACATCAAGAAATGCTTATTTAGACCATTTCCTTCTGTCGCGAGCGCGACATCAAAGAGTGGTTCAAGGCCATCGCTGTCTGTCGCGAGCGCGATTATCGCCGCGGCCGCGACATTCGTCGTGAGCGCGACAATTGTCGCGAGCGCGACAATTGCCTTTTTGTTGTATTTTAATATTTGTATTTTTATGACTTCAATTGGAATTTAAAATTGGCCCAAACCCTTCTAAGCTTACAAATCATCCTGAATTACAAGTTTATAGTAAGGCATCTTTTTAATTACCAGATTCGCTAATAACAACAAGGTATGTTTTATTACCTTAAATGAGTTTATGCATGCGTTATTCTCTTGTAATACAAATAAATGATTATTTTGACAATAAAGAATAGTAATAAATGATATTAAAGTTTTCTTGCATTTACTAATGCTATAATGGTATCTGCTAATGCAATGTCACATGATATGAAAAGTAATCGAATTAAGCCTGCACTTAAAAACTTGGTCGTGGATAGATAGGCATGCCTATAGGGTTATAGTTGCAGCTGCTATAGTCTGACTCTCATGAGTCCACAGTTGTCTCTATATGAGACCATAGTTTTGACCCAAAGGGTCCACAGATTTAATACCTTCGGGTATTCATAGATTTGATACCTTTGGTATCCACAGTACCCGTTATCCACTCCCACAGGAAATTGAGCAGGCAAATGAATAAGATAAATGGAATATGTATACAGTTGATAATTTATATTAAATGATCCATTGATTTAATAAATCTTCTAATATGTTGTGCATATACTTTATAATTGCATACTTGTGAATAATATTCATGTGCATATATTAGTTGTTCCCCACTAAGCTTTATAGCTTAGCATGGGTGTTCATCCGTGTAGGTCCGCAGGGTAGGAAGTTTGGTCAGGGACAAGGTCCACAATCTTATCAGCCAGCATCAATTTAGGAAGGGTGCATTTAAGTATGTAACTTAATTATGTCTTTTGGCAGTTAAAGATAAATTCATATGTAAAGGCATGTAATTATTAAGTCTATGTATGTAATATCCTATAGTATGGCAAGTATGACTCTCAATATGACATGAATAATATAGCATGATGATGTGTGTATGCACATATATGCATAGATGACTGATGATTCATAATGACTTAACAAAGATAATTGTATAGATAAAAGTAATTAGTAACAGTAATTAGGATTATCTAGTAGAGTCTTTACAACCACAGTCAAGGTCAAATTACATATCAAGGATTGGATATTGGTCCACTAAGAAAACCATCGGGTTTTCTCGGATTATGTAGTGAGGGCTATTAATTCGCAATAAAATAGTGGGAGTAAATGGATTAATTAAAGACCTTATTAATGCATACATATATATGAACATACTCTCATATATTTTCTTTTTCACATCTAGGTCATCATCATGAGCACATCAAACATTAATATACGATCAATCTTGGATAACAAGCTGGTTGGCAACAACTATTCTGACTGTATCAGGCAAGTGAGAATTGTTCTCAGGGCTGAAAAGATCCATTATGTCTTGGATAAAGATCCACCACCACTTCCATCAGATGATGCCATTGATGAGATCAAAGGCATTTATCGAAAATACATGGAGGATAGTGAAGCAGCAGCATGTCTGATGCTGGGTGCTATGTCCTTGGAGCTTCAGATGCAACATGAAATGATGGATGCTAGAACCATCGTTTTGCATCTGGAGGAGCTTTATTCTTCTCAGGCTAGAACTGAGCAATATGAGATTGCTCGAGCTCTATTTAGTTGCAAAATGGTGGAAGGCACTTCAGCTGCTGCTCATGCATTGAAGATGTATGGGTATATTGAGCATTTGAGTAGACTTGGCTATGTTATGGATAATGATCTATACATAGATTTAATCTTGTAATCGTTGGCTCCAAGTTATGCACCTTTTGTGCATAACTTTAACAAGAACAAGATCCAAGTATCCATTCCTGAGTTAATCAATATGCTCAAGACAGCTGATGGATCATTTAAGAAAGATCCAAAAAGTGTCATGGTTGTCACTTCTGCTAAAGGCAAGAAGCAGAAGAAGAAGAAGATAACCAAGGCGCAGCCAAAGAATGGTGGGATCTCTAAGAAGAAGGTTGCCAAGAAAGAGAATCCCAAAGGAACTTGCTTCCATTATGGAAAGGATGGTCATTGGAAGCGTAACTGCAAGGCCTATCTAGATTCTCTCAAGGAGAAGAAGCAAGCTGATGCTTCTACTTCAGGTATTCATATGATTGAAATTAATACTTATTCTATTGCTTCAAAACAATCTTGGGTATTAGATACCGGATGTGGATCTCATTTATGTAATGATCTACAGGGGCTTAGAAGCTTTAGAAGAGTTGGAAAGGCAGAGATATGTTTGCAGTCAGCTACTGGACAGAACATCTCTACAACAGTTGTGGGGACTTACTATTTGCCTCTTCCTAGTGGATTAGTACTGGAATTAAATAATTGTTATTATGTTCCAGCTTTGTCCAAGAGTATTATTTCTTTCAGTTGTTTGATGAACGATTATGATATTTCTTTAAAGGACAAATGTTGTTACATTTTTAAGAACAATATATTTATGCAAAAGCTATCATTGAGAATGGTATATTTGTTCTTGATTTAATTAAAGAAGTACATAATGTGGATACCAAGAGAATGAAACATGATAATCTAAATACCTCATACTTATGGCATTGTCGTTTAGGCCACATAAATGAAAAACGCATGACCAAATTGTACAAGTCAGGTGATTTTGGATCATTTGATTATGAATCATTTGATACATGCGAATCTTGTTTATTGGGAAAAATGACAAAATCTCCCTTTATTGGTAAAGGAGAATGAGCTAAAATGGTTTTGGACTTAATACATTCAGATGTATGTGGTCCAATGACTACACATGCCAGAGGAGGTTACTCCTACTTCATTACTTTCATAGATGATTATTCCAGGTTTGGATACATCTATCTAATGAAATATAAGTCTGAAGCATTTGAAAAGTTCAAAGAATTCAGAAATGAAGTAGAGAAACAACTTGGTAAAAGTATTAAAACACTTAGATCAGATTGAGGTGGAGAATACTTAAGTCAAGAGTTTCAGGATTATCTTAGAGATAATGGGATTTTATCTCAATGGACTCCTCCATATACACCACAACACAATGGTGTATCCGAAAGGAGGAATCAAACACTATTAGATATGGTTCGATCAATGATGAGCCGAGCGGACTTGCCTAAGTCCTTTTGGGGATATGCACTAGAAACTGCTGTTTATGTGTTAAATAGAGTTCCTAGTAAATCGGTTGATGTTACTCCATATGAGATGTGGAATAACAAGAAACCCACGCTTTCTCATATGAAAGTATGGGGTTGTCCTGCTTATGTGAAGAGGACAATGTCAGACAAACTGGATGTTAAGTCTGACAAATGTTTATTTGTGGGATATCCAAAAGAAATGTTTGGATATTATTTCTATCATCGCTTAGAACAAAAGGTGTTTGTTTCAAGGCATGCTGTCTTCTTGGAAAGAGAATTTCTCCTACGAGAGGAGAGTGGGAGTATAATTGAACTTGGTGAAGTTCAAGACCCACAAGTAGAAGATGATCAACCGATTGAACCCGAAACTGAATTTCATAATGATGAGATTACAATTGAACCTGATTATACACAAAATCCTAGAAGATCTACTAGGATGCATTCTATCCCTATGAGATATGGATTTCACATTAATTTGGATAGAGGCATAACTGTAGTAGAGGACAATGAGCCTACAAGCTATCAAGAAATTTTGAACAGTTTAGAACGTGATTTATGGCTTAAGGCTATGCAGTCTGAAATGGACTCCATGTATGAGAACAAAGTATGGACTTTAACTCAACCACCTGAAGGGATAAAACCCATAGGGTGCAAATGGGTCTTCAAAAAGAAGACTGACATGGAAGGTAATATAGTTACCTATAAAGCTCGCTTAGTAGCAAAAGGTTAACATCAAAAAGAAGGTATTGACTATGATGAAACTTTTTCTCCTGTAGCGATGCTTAAGTCTATAAGAATACTTTTAGCCATTGCAGCTCATTATGATTATGAGATTTAGCAGATGGATGTGAAGATAGCTTTCCTTAATGGAAATCTTACCGAGGATGTGTATATGACACAACTAGAAGGATTCACATCAGGAAATGGCGAAAAGGTATGCAAGCTTCAAAGATCCATTTATGGATTAAAGCAAGCCTCTAGGAGCTGGAACATACGATTCAATGAGACAATCAAAGAGTTTGGTTTCTCATAGAATGAAGATGAACCTTATGTGTATAAAAGGGTCAGTGGGAGTGCAATTGTCTTCCTAATTCTATATGTAGATGACATATTGATCATGGGAAATGACATTTCTCTTCTCCAATCTGTTAAAATATGATTATCCAAGCAATTCTCCATGAAAGACCATGGAGAAGAATCCTATATTCTGGAAATAAAGATCTATAGAGATAGATCCAATAGGTTGCTAGGTCTTTCTCAGAGTACATATATAGATAAAGTATTGAAGAGGCTCAATATGGATCTCTCTAAGAAAGGGTTTATACCCATGGTGCATGGGAAACACCTTTCTAAGTCTATGTGTCCACAGACACTGGAGGATAGAGAGAGCATGAATAGAATACCATATGCATCTGCAATTGGTTCTATCATGTATGCTATGTTATATACATGTCCAGATGTAGCATTTGCTTTTAGTGTCACAAGCAGATTCCAATCTAATTTTGGAGAGGAACACTGGGCAGTTGTCAAGAATATTCTTAAGTACTTAAGAATGACTAAGGATATATTCTTGGTATATGGAGAGGGCAGTTTGGAAGTAAATGGGTATACAGATGCCAGCTTCCAATCTGACAAAGATGATTGTAAATCACAATCTGGTTATGTGTTCATAATGGGAGGAGCAGTTAGTTTGAAAAGTTCCAAACAAGAAACAACTGCCGATTCCACGATGGAAGCTGAGTACATTGTTGCTTCAGAAGCAGTCTGGATCAAAAAGTTCATAACCGAACTAGGAGTGGTGCCTAGCATTGTTGATCCGATTCCTTTATATTGTGACAACAATGGAGCCATTGCGCAAGCAAAGGAACCACGGTCTCATCAGCGATCCAAGCATGTTCTCAGACGCTACCATCTCATAAGGGAAATAGTAGCTAGAAATGATGTGGAAATAGAAAGGGTTCCCACAGATGACAATGTGGCGGATCCCCTCACTAAAGCACTTTCCCGGATTAAGCATGATCACCATATAAATAGCATGGGTCTGAGACATATGAGTGATTGGCTCTAGTGCAAGTGGGAGATTGTTAGAGAGTATGCCCTAGAGCCCATGTAATAGGGACGTTTTTCATATGTATGAAATTTATTCTTAATAAAAGGCATCATTCATTTATTAATGTTGTGTTTGAATACATGAGTTTGTAAATCTTAAATTAATAAATGAAGTCCTAGATATTATAAACACAGTGCAAAGGCAATCATGAAGGTGTTCATGATGTGAGATGTCTATTGCATGCAAATATGTTAATATCTAAATATCCCTAGTCATAGAATTAACAAGATAGGACATTGTTAATTCGGACAGACTAGCACATGTTATGCTTCTTGAATGGTTCAAGCAATGGTTCTCATAATTGTGATTATGGATGATAATCAAAGCTAACATGTGGATGCTTGTTAGAGGAACAAGTTCATTGGAGACCTGCAAAGAGAATCCTCATATGGATATTAAATCTATGTCAGTGAGGAATCTCTTCATAGCAATTGTGCAAGTATCCTTGGACTTGAGATCACCAAAGTTATCTTAAGTAGCAAGTGGTATACTTTGACTCCATAACTGATTACTTCCAACTGGGAGTGAACATAGTTAGGAGATTGGGTATATCATGACCTACTTGAAGATAGTTGAGTGATTGACAAAGGATTCACCATCCCAGATTTAACAAGGGAAGTTATCTCACATGATTCTATAATTTCCTTGTTCAGTGAATCTCTGGCCAGAGTAATATGCCGAGATGGATGGAGATCCATGAAGGGCATTTTAGGAACAATGTTTAAATTTATAGAACATACATAATTAGATTTATATGAGTTGACAGAAATCCATACTCAGAATCTAATTGAGATAAGAGTGGTGAAATGAGTAATTGCACGGTAACTGTTTCTATGGAAGGGTACAGTCAAACCACATGACTTTCCTGACATTTGGGTAGTCATGATGCCTAGCTAGAGGCCAATCATGACTTGTATAATGATGTATCAAAATATCAATAGAGATTGATAAAATGATTTAAAGGAATTTAAATCATGTGAGTTTTAAATAGAACTCACAATTACATATTATACAGCCAATATGGACAGGAACCCAATAGGTCACACACATATAGAGAAAAGGGTAAAATAACAAGGATAATAATATATGATATTATTATGAAGGTAGAGAAATGAATAAGATAATAATTAATTAAAGAGTTTAATTAATTATGATAAAATAAAATTGTCAGCGGAACTTTTGAGAAATGTTCTGTAAATTGGACCTAAATGAAATAATGTATTTCATGATTAATTATTATTGTCTTATAAGTGTTATAAGACTACTATAAGTGTTATAGGACTGATATAATAATTAATAGGACCATTGAAGAAATTATAAAGGGCCAAAGGAATGAAGAAGTTAGAGGAAGCCCTCCGGAAGAGGGCTACACGCCAACTCCATACAGAAGGGCTTAGAGGGCTTTTTCTTGGACCAAATTAATTTATATATGTTACATAAGTGTTATGGAACTCACATATTTAATTTGGTTGGATTTGGAATCCATTTGGGTATTTAAATCCAATTAGATGCACAAAGGGCCTAGTTTGTGGATTTTGTGCATGGTATTTTATGAAAAGATTTAATTTGGATTTAATTAAGCCCAAATGATTATAATTAATTCCAGAAGCCCAATTAATAATTATCCAGAAATTTTAAAGAGCCCAATCTCATTAAGGAGTTGGAATTTTAACCTAACTATAAAAGGCCAACTAATGAGAATTAGGGTTAAGTGATTAAAACAAAAGGAAAGTCTTTTCTCTTATTCTCTCTCCCTTTTTTGTGCCACTTCCATTGCTAGCCTCTTGGATTTCGGCCACTCCTTGTATTACACCAATTTGTTGGTTCAATTTACCCCTCTCTAGTGTGGATTACTCATTGGAGGTGTTCGATTTTGGACACTGTGGTTTGAGACAACCCGGTGCGAAGTAAAATCAACTGTTCAACAAAAATCAAAGGTGATTTTTTTTATTCTCATATAGTTATATTGTGTATTCATGGTAAGATCAGATCTAATGGTTAAAAAATTTTAAAATTACGCTCATGTATGTGATGCATGTAACCGTTAAATTCCAACAGGTGTAACATGCAAAAGTTAGAGAGAAATTAGTGTGACATGTAAAATTTTGAGGGACCAACAAAGAAAGTTTTCCTTTCTATTATAAAAACTGAAAGTAGTATAAAAGAGAGAGAAATAAAATAAGAAAGGAAAGGGGGATAGATTCTTAGGGGCAGATTTAGAATTTCCTTTCTTCTTCACTTTTATTTCTTCAATCTCTCAAAGAATTCATCCTTTCAATCTTCTTACTCTATTAAAAGCAACTCTTGTATATTGATTGTTCAAGAATAAATTGGTGTACATCATTAAGTTAATAGCCTTAAAATTTGGTTTTCATCATCATCATCATCTTTTTCTTCTCATTTAGTTGAGGGTTGATTGAGTAAAATGCTGAAAATTTGTGTTAAATGAATTGTTGTTAAAGGAGAAGAAGGAGGTGGAAAGAATAAAGAAAAAGGGCTTACAAAGGATTAAAGGTTAGAAGGGAATTCGGCTAAGGTATGGGAATTATTTTGATCTTGCATGTGTTTATTGTGATAAAGTTGATATTAAGAATAGCAGGTCATGCATGTGTAGATCATCAATTAATCTTGCATATAAGGGAATTAGAATATTAGGCATTAATGTGAAAGTGTTGTCTAGAAATTCGAATTGACCTCCAGTGACTATTTTGATCATAAGTTGAGTTTTTGCACTCCGAATTTGATCATTCTAGTTAGGTTAGAACTTGAACATCTGTGCATACAAATATTATAAAAATAATAATAACAACGAAAGTTTGCCTCTAAAGTCCTCAAAAATGCCCAAAATAGTAGCCCTTTTTTCATTTGGCGAGTCATTGGAGCAGTCCTTAGTGATTTGCCAATAACTTGAGTTAGATAAATGATATTAATATGATTTTAAATGTTATGGAAACTAGAGACATAAGACAATAAGTTTTGTTAAGATCACTTGGCCTAAAAAAGATGTTTTATATTTTTAATATTGGTAACAAAATGAAATTTGAAATCTACCACTATGCTTAATGTTTTTCATGGCGCCCTTATTTCACATAAAATTTACCAAATAACTAAAAAATGATAGTAAAGCTTATTTAGATCTTCTTGAATGTTTTAAAGCATCTTTATTATATAAATGAACATAAGAGAGAGATAAATACATGGAGTATGTGATGATATCCTATTGTAAAGTAATATATGTTTTTATGGATTAAATGATGAAGCATGTTTATAGGAATGACAAGATCAGTTATGTCAACAATATTTATTTATTTAAGAGAAAGCATGAGTATGATTAATATCATATAAGCATGTTTATTGCTTACTTGGGATAACATAAGTATATGGGAATGTATAGACATGAATAAAGAATGATCATGCATAAATGAGATCAAATCTTGACATATGAGTGACATGTATGAGAATAGCCTTTATGAACTTATTTCACAAGCTTAGTGATAAAGTGTACAAGCATAATAAACATGCATACGTATATATGTATAATAGGTAAGTATATATATATATAATACATGAAGTTTATGCATAGTAAAGTGAACAAATGTGCATTTTGAATTAATAGTATTCCTAAAAGAGAATACATAAACCATTATGAACTAATGGCAGTAATTTTAGCATAATTTGAGTTAGAAAACCTAAATTGAGATTATTCTAATTTCTAAAGTTACATAAGATATATTCCTACAAAATTGTAGAAAGAACCTAGCATTGAAATTGCCTTTAAGACATCCAAATAATTAATGGAATTTTTGTAAGCTATTAATTTCGGTTATAGAATAGGCTGAAGTAAAAATTATGTATGTTTGCATATATTGGTCAGAATGATATAAGGTTGATTTCTATAAAAAATAAAGACTTCAAAATCTACATTTCATATGGAGGATGCTAATCATAAATCTGTCTCTAAGAATGTTAAATTTTAAGCTTGAAACAGAACCTGCTTACAATATTGTCCTTAAGAACAATATTCAGAAAAATATGGATATCTTGAGTTTTAGAGATGTTATAGATATGATTTTTGATGTTCTGGAAATTAGAAACATAGGGAAACAAGTTGGTAGAGGGAATTGTTTGCTTAAAAAGATATTTTCTAGGTCAAAAATGTTATACAAGTTGAATATGGAATTCTATCTCTAGGCAAAATGTATGTCACGATTACCTAGTATTACCTAATGACCATAACCCCTTTCCTCTTCACCTAGAGTTCATGTAAAGGTCACAAATTGATAATAAAGGTTATCTAAACCATCTTTTATATAAATAAAGCAATACTTAGTATAGAAACACCATGTAACAAGGGATATAAATTGAGTTAAGATTACATATATCTTATTTACATGTTGTTATGTTTAATGAATGACTACATGGAAGCTCATTCAATTATAAATAGCATGTAATATGATTGAGAATAACAATATGTATAATCGTATAAGTTCAAACTTATGTACATGGTTTATTATATGAAATTATACTTACATGTAGATACTTATATGCTGTGCTTATATGCTACTATGAAAAAAGTATATAAAGACAATGACATATGTTCATTCACAGCTAATTGTATTATGCTGATTATACTCATATTCATGTGTATACTATCAGAGATTCCTTATCATCTTATATGAACATAAATTTACATATATGTGCAAATTGAATATTTACAGTTATTTGTATAACTAAAAGTGATTGTATATATATAGTCATATATGTATGTATACATATAGGTTAAGTTGTTGTGAATAGGATCATACACATCATTGATTAAAGAAACTCAATAGAGCATGATGTCATGTATCATCATATTACCTATGTGAAATAGCTACATGATTTGAAGGGATTACAAGTACAAAATAGTAATACTTAATTGTGCTCAAGATTACATGTTATAGAAAATTAATGCATCTACATGTATATGATATCTTGCTCATATATACATAGGAATATATATATATATATATACATGATGGAAAAGAGAAGGGTAAAGAATAACAATACTCAATGGTACACATGATCATATGTTTGCAAAAAAGTTACCCATGAGCATGTACATGATTATCTTATTCATAGTTACACAATAGTCTACATCTGCATAGGCGAATATGATTAAACAGAGTAAAAGTAAAGTAAAGAAAGATAAAGTAAAGAGATTATATTTACCTGCTACTAGAGTTCAACTGTGGATACATAAGCACCTATAGGGATGTTACAGCTACTAGCATTGACCTTTTTAGGTCTAAAGTATAGTTGATCCTATTGGATCATGCACAACCCAATTTGGATTGTTAGCTGATCCCGTTTGGGTCCATTTGACTGGTCCACCATACAGTCGACCCCGTTTGGGTCTATGATTTTTTATATCCTTGAATATCCATCATTTTAATACCCTCAGGTATCTATCATTCCCGTTATCCACCTTTAGAACTTAGGTAGGCTAAACTATAAGTACAGTACTGACATCAAATGTATAAAGTACAAAGCAAGCATTATATAAGAGTTAAGGATATTGCTTGATTACATGTCTAACATGATTTGCTTGCATTGTTTCATAAGTTTAAATAAATAGAGGTTACCAAGTAACACATGATATATATATGTATGCTATTTATAGTTGGTTGCAAATGTTCGAAATTGTTTCAATAACATACTATTATTTTATCAAATGTGGTTTGCTGATGGAATCTTGGGGGAATTTGAATTTTAATTGTGCAAGTTTTTTTTATTTTTCTTTTCTTCACAGTATTCGCACAACAATACTTTCTTTATCTTTAACTGGTCTATTTTTTTGGTTTTTTTTATGTCTGTTAGTTTTACCTTTGCTTATCCTCTTTGTTTCTGCTCTTTGTCTAGCATTTTATGCATAATTGGGATGTAGGTGTTGTATTTCTCGGGTTTAGTTTAATAGCCCATTGGATATATTATATGTGTTTAAAATGTTTTTCTTCTTATCCATATTGGTATATCATTAGGACTACTGTTGCTATTAGTTTCATTAAAAAGTCTAAAATTGGTAGAAAGCTAATTCCATTAAGCACATTCAAATAACTGAAAGTAAGTTAAACTATTTGGTGAGAGGTATGTACCTAGTGTTCATTGTCATTTAATTTAATTTCTCTTGATGTGACCATATCACTTTAGTTTTTATCGATTAACTTATTCAAAAGCAACATGCAGAAAGTCTAATTCATAAAAAACTCTAGCTCCACCATGTATAAAAGCTCAAACTACCAATATGACTTTATTCAATGTAGTTATAACCAACTCCATTAATCAAACAGTATATTGCTTGAATCATATAAGGAAAAACAAGAACTACAATAACAATATCATTATCTTCTAAAGCCATACCTATGTGTTTGTCCCAGTGTACATGAAATAATGTAGTATAAGCAGTGCAATAACATAATTTAATAGGAATCATGTTAGAGAACTATAACTGTATCAAACCCCAAATTTATCATAAGGTAGGACAGCCTATAAAAAATAAAGAACAATAGTCATGAATGAGTTACAAGAATTCAGACGAGATGAGGTTTTCCTTAAACAATCTCATACACTGTAAAAATATGTACCATATTGAAAGGAAAAGATAAGCAATGCAAAATTCTTGTTTAACTAGAACTCATAGTCTGATAGGATATATATATATGAAAATTTAAAATGCATAAATTCAAAATTCTTCTATAAATGATGTAGTTGTCTGTTTATGGGTAGAAATCTAACTGCTTTAGTGAAAGTTTTGAAACAACGTAATGGTACTATTATTTGGTGCTGTCAAGGGAACTTTCCTTGTCAACATATGCTACCTTGTTTATAAGTTGTCTTTTTTTGCATTCTTTTTATGTTTTTACTTTTAATTTTTTATAAGCTAAAATTTTTTGCAAAATCAATAAAATAAAGTTACAGATTACAGCAATAGTAACAAAGAAGAAGGCACCGCTTTTTTAGGTTTAGTATTGTAGATCTATTTTTTCTCCTTAGCTTGTCAAATCCCTTTCTGCATTCTAAAGGTAACAAGTTTGAGATTTTTTTTAATTTAGTATTATTTACTTTCATGGCAAGTACATCTTTTGTATATTTAATATTACTTTCAGACACTACTATTTTAAAACCATTACAATATGGCTTGTTGCATTTATATAAATTGTTTGATAATTATTTGGCAATATCTTTAGATGATTTTTATAACCAAATATTTAATGTATGCTACATTATGTGCATACATGTATACATTGATAACCCTTTTATGTATATTTAATCCAAAAATCTTATTATGAAATTACCTTATTCGAATAACAGTTATGCAACCATGAGTAATGTTGATAGATCTTAGATGTATAGGTGATTAATGCCAGATGGTTTTAGTAACCTTTAGTTTGCTAAAGGGGTTCAATCATTCAATGAATATGCAAGTTTGCAACCTGCATATATGGATGGTTCAAAATTAGATGTCCATGTAAAAAGTACAAACATATTCGTTTCCTCCCTACTGATGAAGTGCATCTACATTTGTTAAAAAAATGGTTGCAAATTATTTTGAATGGAGATGACACGGGGAGCCAATAATTTGTAGCACCTCTAGATGACATCTAGTACATACATAGGAAATATAGATGGGTTTACAGGGGGAGCTAAAATTAGACCAAATAATATGGATGCAAATGAAAATCCTTACACATAAATGGTTTATGATACAGCTGGTTATTCCTTTCAATAAAATATGGAGAACATTGAAAAGGAACCAAACCCAAAAGCAAAAAGGTTTTTTGACTTACTAGAGTCAACTGACCAAGAATTGTGGCCAAACTGTGAAAAAATGACTCAATTGTCTACAATTGCCCGAATATTGAACATAAAATCTAAAGGTCAAATTTTTGAAAGCAGTTTTGATAAAATTCTTACATGGTACAATGATTCATTGCCTTTTGATCATAAAATGGTCATGAATTTTTTTGAAATGAAGAAGCTTATTTGAGGTTTTGGTTTGCCTGTTAAATGAATAGATTGTTGTAGGTTGGGATGTATGCTGTTTTGAGGATAAGATGTGGATTTACAATAGTGATTTTCCAGCATATTCTATGTTGTCAAGATGGAGTACAATAAGGAAATTGGCTTATCCTTACTGTGGTAATGATTTTGATCATCCTAATAAGGGCAAAACATCTTTGTTTGACAACCATAGGAAATTTCTTCCTCTAGATCACCCATTGAGGCATAATAAACAAAAGTTCATTAAGAACATGATGGTATAAAAAACTCCTCCCCCCTACTAAGTCTGTTTAAGATATATTACGAGAGATCGATAAGTTAGGGCTTTTTAAAGCTAAATAGGTTAATAAGAGCACAAGTAATAACTTTTGTTAGAGAAAATTGAGTATGTTTTGAGATTTACCATATTGGAAAACTAATTTAATATGCCGTAATCTAGATGTGATGCATATTGAAAAAAAATATTTTTGACAATCTTTTCAACACAGTTATGAATATTGAAAGGAGAACAAAGGACAATGCAAAATTAAAAGCTAAATTGAAAATTTTTTGTAGAAGAAGTGAGCTATATAAATATCTAAATATAGGTAAATATCCAAAAGCATATTACACTTTAGACAAAAAAACAAAAGCAAATTTTGTGTGAGTGGTTGAAAAGCCTAAAGTTTCCAAATGGTTATGTTTTAAACTTGGCAAGGTGTGTTGATATGAGGAAGTACAAATTATTTAGAATGAAAGTCATGATTGTCATGTATTTATACAGAGGCTAATTCCAATTGCATTTCGAGAGCTCCTTCTGAATAATGTTTGGGAAGCTATAACAGAATTAAGTTTGTTTTTCAAAAGTTTAACATCATCTAAAATACAGTTATCTGAGATGGAAAGACTAGAAAGGGACATTTTGGTAATATTATGCAAATTAGAGGGTATTTTTCCTCCTAGCTTCTTTGATTGTATGGACCATATGCCTATACATTTAATACATGAGGCTAAACTAGCTAGTCCAGTTCAATACTGATGGATGTATCCATTTAAGAGGTAATTAAATATCCTTTTTAGCTAAAACTTATATAGATTTATACCAAATTAGTAAATATAATTATCCTAATTGTAATGTAGGAATATGCATCACTTGAAGAAAAATGTTAAAAATAAGGCCACAGTTGAAGTCTCTATATGCAATGCATATTTAGTAGAGGAAGCAAGTACATTTTGTTCATATTATTTTGAGTCACATGTGATCACTCGACAAAGAAAAGTTCCTAGTAATGATGATGGGGGTGAGCAGATTGATGATGATAACTTATCTATTTTCACATATCCTAGTTGAACCTATGGACGCTCAACAAGAATAATGTTAATAGATAAAGAAATAGAGGCTGCCCATGGTTACATTTTATTGAATTGCCAAGAAATTTCAACCTTTTGTGCGGTAAGTTTAAGTTATATTTGAAATTGGGTATGTTCTTATCCTTAGGGATTAGAGTTTATAGCTAAGATAATTTACAATGTTTTTAGCCAGTACAAGGAATTATTAAGTGAGCTCATGCTAGAAAAACCATAAGATGACATCAATAAAGAGATAGAAAACAAACTTCCCACGCTGGTTTGCAAATTATGTAAGTTTTTAACATCCAATATGAGAATTATTTAAATAAATTACTGTTAAACTTACAAAATATTATATTTATTAATTTCATTTCATTCTTTTAATTATGTAGGCTTATGAAAATAGAATAAAAAACAATCTCGTATGTGATCTTACGAAATAACCTTTATGAACTATTAAATCATATCTAGTCTATTTCGTTAATGGATATAAATTTCATACAGAAAATTATGGGTATAGCATGGCAACAGTAAATAGTGGGTTTGCATACAAGGGAAACTGATGGATTATTTTGGCAAAATTATTGAGATACTTGAAATTGAATACCCCGCATTGCCAATAAAATGATGTGTACTTTTAAAGTGTGAATGGTTTGATCCTACATTTAACATTAGGACAAAAGTCCATAGCCGATATAATCTCATTAAAATCAACCAGCGGAGAAGATTTAAACAATTTGAACCATTCATGTTGCCAATGCAAGCGAGCTAGGTGTATTATGTCCCTTATCCTAGCTTATGACAAGTTAGATTGGTTGGTAGTCTGCAAGGTAAAACCAAGAGGTGTTTTTGAACCACATGTAAAAGGACAAAGCAAGACAAATGAAAGTGAAACATTTCAGGAAGAAGAACCGAATGTACATGAAATAAATGCATCATTTGAGAATATACCTTTAAATGATCCAAATAATGAATTTGTGGAAATTTTATCAAGAAAGGATGATGAATCCATAAATGGGCGAAATTCTGAAGATGAGCCCGACTTTAGTTTTGAATGTTCACAACAGAGGACCATTTTGATGTGCAATTAAGTGATGATAGCGATTAATTTGAGTATGTTTTATTTTGGAACCTTTAAGTAATCCAAATCTATGTATTATTGCTACCATTATAATATTGTTATATATGCTTTAATCATATTGTTCTATTACAAGAAGAATAATCCATTTCTTTATTTTTTAGGTACAAAATATGCCACCTAAAAAAAAGAAAGGAATGTGACCGCCAAGGTTTAGATTATTTTCGAATGAAGAAGGCAATGCACAAGTTACCCCTCAGTAGCCATATCAAGCATCACCTTTACCAACATTAAACACCGATGACTCTCCTTATTTACTAAGTGATTTTGGCATCCAACAATCCAAATATATCAGCACAACCTATATGTACACAACCTGTAAATACATCTACTCCTATACCAAACTCTGACTCTATACCGACAAATGTACCGAAGGTAGATGCTGAATATGAAGAAGAAGACCCCCCACTTGGTTCAAAGGGAGTTGATGGAAGATTTACATTAAGATTATCAATGATATATGAGTATTGATCTAATTTCATATTAGAAGATAACATAAGTTTATGTCTATTGCTATGGATATCTAATTTGAAACTGATCTAAATTTGTTCATATTAACAGTTTTATTCCATCTGGTATTTTCTCAAAAAAGATCAAGTCCAAATTAAAAGAGAGGATAGATATAGGGAGTTATGTGTGGAAGAATCTCTCTTTGCAGATAAGGGATTTTTATTATTAGGAATTTGAGGTATAAAAAATAAATTACATTATTGGTTTCTAAAAATCTAATTTCATACATTAATGAGATACCTATTATATTTTATAGTACTTATATTATGTATTTTTTTATCAGAAAGAATTTTGTTGGCATCTAAAATATAATTATATCATTTATCAAGTTTGGAAAAAGCATACAGGTCAACGATATAAAGAATTTGTTGCTAAATTACACAAGAGAGGTGAATGACCTTCTTTTATTTCTCAAGCAATATGGGATCTTTTGCAGCAATACTGGGCATCACCCGAAGTAGTTACCATTTCAGAAAGAAATTCTTCAAATAGACGGGGAGGCTCAAATGGAGATAGTTTAGCCGTGCACACTAGAGGAACTTTGAGTCATCACGAGCATGTAGATAAACTGGTAAGTATTTCAATTAAACTTTAATTGATGGTTGCGTTGATGAGATAAATTTATTACTTTACAAGAGTTAAATATCACAAAAATATGTTTGTAGCACCCTTATTCTATAATCTATACATATCACTTTATTCATCTCATTACACATGTTCTACTGTGCAACATAAACATATATCAACTATATAGAGAACTGATATTCATACTTAATCCATAAGAGTGCTAAACTATTAAAACTTCACAATATACATTAGAGTCTCTTTACAAAAATATAACCGCTATTAACATCTTACAAAACAGTTGTACTTTTACAAGATTTCCAACACAACATAAAACCTTTGAAATACAAAAAGGAACAAAAAGAAAACTATATACTTTATAATCTTCAAAGACTTGTGTTGGCCAGCCAGCTACAGATATCTATCCTGAGAGAAAGTCTTAACCTTGCAACCTACACGGATGAAACACCCGTGCTAAGCTATAAAGCTTAGTGGGGAACTAAATCATGATAGACGACCACTCACAGTGATCGTCAACAAGCATCCAACATGCTTCAAATGTAACAATGATTTATTTCAAGAAATGAAAGAAATTAAACATTTAAATTCACTTATAGAAATCATACAATGTAATACATATAAGAATAAAGGACACATATATAGAGAGAGCATTTAGCAATTAACATGCAATTTGTTTTTGTACTAGCAGTATAGATACATATGTATATTGAACATTCTTTTAGACTTGGGTTTTGTATGCAACAAAAGGAATTTCATATGTAGAATAGTATAAAGTCAACTAAGAATTTGCATGCCTTATTAAACTTTTCTTAACCTTGATAATAAAGCCTGCACTATTTTAAAAGAGGTGGATAACGGGTTATACGGTGGTACCCGAAGGTACTAGGTCACCCGAAGGCACCAAAGAGATAATAGGTCACCCGAAGGCACCAAGGAGATACCCGGAGGTATTAAACGATGATCCCTTGTAGGGATAAAACTGTATGATAAATCGGTGGACCCAAACGAGGTCGAACAAATAACATGGACCCAAACAAGGTCGAACAAATAACATAGACCCAAACGAGGTCGAACAAATAACATGGACCCAAACAGGGTCAATCAAATAACATGGACCCAAACGGGGTCAATCAAATAACATGGACCCAAACGGGGTCAATCAAATAACATGGACCCAAACGGGGTCAATCAAATAACATGGACCGGTCAAGCGGACCCAAACGGGGTCAATCAAATAACATGGACCGGTCAAGCGGACCCAAACGGGGTCGGCTATAACCCACACGAGGGTTGTTTAAATTAACTTTAACTTTTAAACCCAAACAGGGTCACTATACTTTTAAATTCAAGTGGACCTAAAGAGGTCAAAATGTTCAAAAGCAGCTGCAAGTTACCCTTATAGGCATGCCTATCTATCCACTTCCTAGACTCAAAGCAGGCAGAACAATCTCTTTAATTTATCTTTTCTTTATTCATTCATATTCTTATATGCACATGTATACTCTAGTATAACTGTAATCAATGTATTCATATACACAATCATGTGTAACTTTTCTGCATGTCAAGACTATACTTATATATTACCATTATATGCTTTAATAAGATTTATATAATTGAGTCTATAGCACTGTAGATTTGTATTTTCGCATGCCAACATGTGATAACACATATGCTTAATTATGTCATTTCAATTAAGCAAAGACATAGTTATACATTTCACTTTAAAAATATTATTTGAATCATTACTCTAAAATAGTTTTCAAGCTTTGAACCCAACCATGTAAGATCATACATATGCATATATGTTTATATGCACACATATATTCTACTAATCACATTACTTCTTCATGCAAGCAAAGTTAACATTTCAAACTATATGTACTATAGTAATTTTGAAGAAATCCATAGGAATCACGTAGAAACATCTAGACTTATATATATATATATATATATATATATATATATATATATATATCAACCAATTAAAGGCCAGTCATACAACTAGATTTAGTAGCCTTAGGTTCATCGGTATGTATACAACTAGGTACCATCATCTTTACACATAAATACATATAACATGACATGTTTTAATTTTCTTAGTTCATAAACCCCACACCAAATGAACATTCATGGATAGCATTTTTAATATTAACTATCATTCATGTATTTATATTCACATTTGAACTCTATTGCAGGCAACACTATATTCATGTTCATTTCATACTTCAAAGCTGTACTTATAGTATACCATTTGTACATGTATATAATCTCACCTATTAAGTGACATTTAATGATTTTCTATCTCATAGGACAATTACATGCTCATGCACTCATAAATATAATCATAGATTGTACATACCTGTAGTACATTCGCATCTAATAAGCTTGTTCTGATAAGCATGATTATCGATATATATACCTCAATCACTCATCAATCATATGCTATTAATATGTTTCCATATGGCACATACATTTAACTTTCATCATGAACTTATGCTTAAACATATGATCTTTAGACAACACATCATATCACAATCATATTATCATACACATATATGATTAACAATAATTTCATAATTATTCATGGTGCTATAAATTAACTATTAATGTACAATTTCCATGATGCATAGCTATACATTCATAGACAATTTTCAATGTAAATGATACAAATCATGCAAATCCATATATATATCCTTTGATATAAATCTATATACACATGAGTTTATAGCTCTCGAATACTTGCATTCAAGGCCTATTTTGTTCAGTCATATGTGCAACACATAGGGGTAGCATAATATACTGATAAAGGGGAATAAAAAGCATAGTTATGGGCCAAAATCATGATGTCGCGCTCGCGGCAAGTGTCGCGCTCGCGACAGTATGCTTGGCCATACGAGTTTTTCACCCTGTCTCCAAAATCCTACAAACTGCTTAATAACTTAATCTTGTACTTCATTTTTGACATAGTAAACGGCCTTTTTAGAAAACGTTTCCTTCTACAAAGTTGTAGATATACTTTTCTATTTTCTATAACATAAAAAATGTTTGCAATATCATTTTTATAACTCGAGATATATTGAAATTACTAAAGACTGTTCATCATAGTAGTCAACACAGAATTTCCGATTTTCAAGTGAAAATTAGGGAATGTTCTATGCATTATTTGACTTTGATTTCTTCATATAAATTGTAGGTTTTGAAGTCTATTTTAATTAGGAATTGACCTCATGTCATTATGATCATTGTACAATAAATTATGAAGTTTTTACCCCAGGCTATTCAAAATCGGAATCAAAGATGCATCTAATATTCAATCAATGTAGGGATATATTAGGGGCCAAATTAATGCCATTTTTCAACTACACTTTTATACCTATATCTCATATGGAACAATCAAGATTATTATAGCTTCAAATTAAGGTCCCTAACTCATTTTTATAGATAAAATTACAGTCAATAATTCTAGCAATCTTCATGTAACAGCTATTGTAACAAATTCTAAATTCATATCTCATCCCATTTATTCCATCTAACACACATATGCACCTCGATGATATAATCAACATTCACATGCATGCAAGGTAAGTACCATCCCATACCTTAGCCGACCCCTATCAAACCCAAGCTTTCAATCCCTTGCAATGTCTTTCCCTTTATCCTTTCTATCTCCTCCTTCTTTAACTACAACAACACAAATCATCCCCAATCCACCATTTCCAGCACTTGTTCATCATTTATCTCAACCAAGATGAGAAAAAGAAGAATAAGAAGAAGAAGAAAAAGAAGAAGAAGAAGATAAAATTCGATAGAAACCACTTACCTTAGAGTTATGCACTTAATTGCCTTAATTAACCATCAAGAATTGTCACTTAAATTACTTGAAGATTCAAAGACCTTCAAAGGAAATGAATGGAATTAATTTCTGGTTTTTCTCCTCTCACAAATGTCGACCACACCACTCTCCACCATCTCACTTTTCCCTTTCCACCCACTAAGATTATTCTATATATAATACTATGGTAAATGTCCTCTTTAATCCCTCAAGAATTTGCATGTCACATTAATAACATCCAATTCTTTGCATGTTATATTTTGTCTCCACCATTTAATCTATTCCATAAATTAACCCCACCATTTATTCCTTTCCTTAAATTGACCTCTCAATTATTTATTTATTCACATTTGCCACTAAAGATGCCGTAATTACAAATTTACCCCAGATTAATACTTTTTACTTCAATTACGCCCTTGAATATTATTAAACTAAAAATAATAATTTAATTATGACATTATAAAATTTATACCATATAATTTACACATTTATCACATAATTATTGATAACTTAATAATATTTTTGCCTCAATTAATAGCTTAGCTCTTAATAATTCATCAAATAATGCTCAATTAGACTTTAATAACATGTAATTGCCCTTGAATTCTAATAAGGCCTATTTTGGGTCCTTACAATGTTGATGTTATGTTTGATTATGATTGTGATGTGATGTGATGTGATTTTTAGAAGTGTTATGGTTGTGAACAAAGTATTGGAGGTGGAGGAACATAATTGGGAGTGTAATTTCGATCAATTGTAGGTTTGGATAGCAAGATTTATAAGTTGTTATGCTGTCAACATTTTTGCCAAATAAATAGTAACTTAGCGACACCTAATGACGATATTATTGTGAAATGTTAATCCGATGAAAGGGCATTAGCTAGATGGGAGTAAATTTAAATTAAATAACTCAAGGAAAATCTGCTGAATTTTTTTCTGTAAATTGGTTTCATATAAACTACAAAAGTATGATTATTATGGATAATGATAGTTTAATATATGTTTGATTCCATGGATTGTTGCGTTGTTGAGATAAATATTTTACTATACAGGAGGTAAATATCATAAAAATAGAGGAAATTCTGCTGAATTTTTTTATGAAATTGAGTTTAATTGGTTATACAGGCAACGTCTATGGGTAGGAAGCCTACATATCCTAAATTATTTATGCACACCCACACAAAAAGGCATGATAGTCAGACATTCATTAATACCCATCGCAGATAACTCAATCTATGTAAAATTTATACATCAATATTAATTACTTTATGAAAACATGGCTAATTAATTGTAACTATTATAATGATAGGTGCAAATACAAGAGACTCTCATTCAACGGTGGTAGAGCTTTGAAAGTGTTGATGAGAGTTAGATATTTCTTGAAGCAGCTGGTGGTAAGAATAATCGTGGAAGGATATTTTGTTTAGGTTCAATTGCAAACACTTCCCATTTGAATACCTATGCATCACCTATAGTTACTTGTAGCAAGCGGTGTGAATCTTCTCAAAAAGTCATTCAACTTGAGACCGCACTCACCATGTTGATGGATACTGTAACCTAGTTAAAGAATCGGGTTGAAGATTTGGAAATTAGGGGTGCTCAACAGCCGGATCGTCCTCCTTCACCTTCACCACCAACTTAACTTACTTAACTTAGATTTGTAATTTGTAGTTATTGATACATGATTTTATGTTGTTTTTGTCATGGTTTGAATAGATTATTACTTTACAGGAATATAATATATTTTCAAGATTTTAATTTTCGTGTATTACAATTTTTATATTATTTATCAATATGAATATTTTCTTAACTTTCTTTATGAGTTTGGATTATATTTATTTATACATAAAAATTTTGATTGAAACTAAAATATTATGCCAAGTTATCATATTTTTTATGTAAATTTGGTTGTTAAAATTTTCCAACCGAATATCAAATCGGTTACTATAAATAGCAACAAAATAATTATTCCGTTGCTATTTTTAGCAACAGAATTCCCCAATTCGTAGCTATTTTTAGCAATAGAAAATGATTCGGTTGCTAAAAATAGCAATGGAAATTATATTCCATTGCTAATTTTGATCAATGCACCGAAATTACCTTGGTTAGATTTAGCAATGGAAAATAATTTGGTTGCTAACAATAGCAATGAAAATTATATTCTGTTGCTAATTTTAACCATTCACCGAAATTACCTTGGTTAGATTTAGCAACAAAATTTGTATTCCATTGCTAAATTTAACAATGCAAATAGTATACAATTGCTAAATTTAGCAATGGAAATAAATTTAGTTGCTAAAAAATAGTTGTTGGGTTTCAAAATATTAAATTAAAAATTCGTAGCGAAAAGAAAACCCACCATGAATCTAAGTGATCCAATTGATTCAATAGAAAGAGAAGTGTAATGATTACCAACCTTCCAAAGCGCAGATAAATTGAATTGTAGGTGCGACTTCACGTGAAACGACACCCTCTACCGATATCCACATGCGAATGCAATGAAGAGAATCGTCTGGGGTGCCAGCTCCCTTCCTTAGCATCTAGGGTTTTGTTTTCTGTCTTTTTGAGATTACAAAAAAAAACAATTTTCTTTTCTTTCTCTTTTAAGTGACGGCTACAGCTCTCTCTTTATGTTTAATTCGGGTTTTATATATACATCACTACATATATATATATATATATATATATATATATATATATAGTTGACCTAACCCTAATTAAGGGAGAGAAAACTTCGGGCTCACTTTTCTTTTTAAAATAAGAAATACCTTATTTTTTATTTAAAATAAGAATAATATTAATATTAATCTTAAATATTATTATTATTGTTATTATTGTTTATTTTGAATTTTAATTTATCACAAAATAAAATTCAAAATGCTCGAATTAACCGTTAGTCCATTCATCACATTCTATGTGTGCGACCCAATATATTCATATTATATTGGCAGTGGGTCTTAATCCCATCATGGGCCCACAAGTCATAAGTGGCCTCTAGCAAGACATAAATAAAAGAGTTAGCGAGAGCAACGTCTTATTGAAAGTTAATAGGAAATTCATTATCAAAGCATAGTTAGAGAGATCACATGTGGAGATAATTGCTATAGGTTGGTAGATAATCTTAAAATATGTAATTAAAATCAATTAGTTCATTAACGAGAGTTGAGAATTAGCACTTTAATTGCATGTCTTAGGCAATCTAATTCATTTCGAGAGAGTGGATTAGAAATATATTCCAACTTGGCTTACTAATAAGATTACAACTTATAATTAAAATAATGGTATCAAGTGCATGATTATTTAATTTCATTATATTTATTGTCTTCTTTGATTATATTTAACTAGGATTGAATTAATTTATGCATTAGATTAGCTAGAATTAATTTCCACTGATGAACATCGTAAACAAGATTAAAATTGAGTAGTAATAGTGGGTAATTTCAATCAACATTTCCTCGTGGGATCGATATCTGAAGTAGTATAACTGGTACACCGTATACTTGTGGTATTTAAGCTTCTAGAAAATTATAACAAGTTTTCGGCACCGTTGCCAGGGAACTGTTTGATTTAATTATTGCATTATGAATCTTGATTTAGGATTTTGGATTACGATATTTAATTATTTTTTGTTTGTTTGTTTTATTGTGTAATTTCAGGATTTGACAGTTCATGTCGAGTACAAGGAGTTCGCAAGAAGAACTTGAACCATTGAATCTAGAGATAGAGAGATTTCTTTTAAGTAACCGCAAGTCTAATAAAAAAAATAATCGAAATAAAATAATTACTATGGCTGAAGAAGAGAATCCACCATGATTAATGGACTTTGCCATGCCAGCATTGAGTGGAGCACAATAAGGTGTGGTAAAACCAATGGTAAACGCAAACCAATTTGAGATAAAACCATCACTGTTACAAATGATTCAAAATAGTTTACAGTTCTATGGTTTGGCAAATGAGGATCCCAATGCTCATTTGGCAAACTTCTTAAAAATCTGTGATACCTTCAAAATTAATGGGGTTTTGGCGAATGCGATTAAGCTTAGGCTTTTTCCTTTTACATTAAAGGACAAAGCAAAAGCTTGGTTGAATTCCCTTACTAGGGGTTTAATAACAACTTGGCACCAATTAGCCCAAGCCTTTTTATCAAAATATTTTCCCCTAGCAAAAACTGCAAAAATTATAAAGGATATCACCACTTTTGTTCAATATGACACTGAATCTTTGTGTGAGGCATGGGAGAGATTCAAAGAATTGCAGCAAAGTTGCCCACACCATAATCTACCAAGGGAGTTGATGATGCAAACATTCTATAATGGTGTGAATCCAACTACTCAAGGCACCATTGATGCTGCAGTTGGGGGATCTCTTATACGAAAAACAACGGAGGCTGCATTTGAGTTATTGGAGGAAATGTCCATGAATAATTGTATGTGGCCAACCGAGAGAGTAAGAGACCCTAATTCTAATTCCAATGCTAATACTAGGGGGGTCCATTTAATAAATTCTGTTGTGGCCTTGCAAGCCCAAGTAGCTGTATTAACAAAAAAGATTAATAGTCTAGGAGTGGGAGGAACTCCACAAACTGAGTGTACTATTTATGGTCAATTAGGTCATGGTAATAAGGGTTGTAGTTTGGGAATAGGTAGTACAAATGAGCAAGTGAGATTTTTACAAGGGCAAGGATGAGGAAACCCTTTCTCAAACACCTATAACCCTAGTTGGAGAAACCATCCGAATTTTTCTTGGGGTAGTAATAACAATCAAAATAGAGGGGTAGGATTTCAACAACCTCAAGATAGGTTTGGAGCCCTGGAAGTGAAGGTAGATAGATTTTTTGAGGAGCTTAACTTAAAGTTTACTTCACAAGAAGATAATCAAAAGAGGTTAGAAACTAAATTCGATCAAATAACAAAGAATCAAGCCTCTTCAATTCATAATTTGGAAGTATAACTAGGGTAAATTGCCAAGGCTTTACCTTTCCGCTTACAAGGAGACTTACCAAGCAATACGGAGGAAAATCCTCGCAACCGTTTGAAAGAAGTCTAGGATAGATTTCAGATTTTTATATTTATATTCATATTTAAAGTCAACTTAGTAGTTATTTGCATGTGTATTTCTATTTCCATTTTTATTTTATTTTATTTTTATTGTTTCATTTATTTTGATTTATTTTCCTATTTATTTTAGAATACTTACACATTTTTATTTTTATTTATTTTTATTTTGCAGGTATTTATGTTTACTTTATTTATGTTTTCTATTATTATTTTCTATTTCTATATAAAAAAAGCATTTTAAGTCGTGAAGTATCATCCTTGTTGCGAGAGCGACAGTTGTCGCGAGCGTGACATGGATGTGAGGGACGGATCACAGGACTCTATCACGAGCGCGATATAATTGCCCTCGCGACTGTTTCATCATGATATAGGCATTAGGGTTCTGTCGCGAGCACGACACCATCGCGATCGCGACTGATGAATAGGAGGATTAGGCATTTAGGCACTATTGTGAGCGCGAATTTCTTCACGAGCTCGCTAGGTTCAAACACAGTGTCTTTTCACGAGTGCGACTATGTGGTGAGGTCGCGACGGGACACGAGATTCAAATTTTTGAGACTTTTAACTGCCTTTTCATGTTCCCCTATAAATAGCTAAAACCCTAGTTTCAACCCTTCAACTTCCTCATTCAACTGTTCTCCGATTTTCACCTTTAGGAGCTCTCTCAAATATTTCTTTTCCTCTTTCTCTCTTTTTTTTACTTGATTTTGTGGGAATTTTTGCTGAGATTCTATTGTTTCTTCTTTCTTCCTCACCTGTTTTTGTGATTTTAGCTTGGGTTACGCAAGATTTTCATTATAGTTCGCACCAAGTCCATAGGCCGCAAGGATAAGCAACCCGTCGTTGAGCCAAGTTCTCCATCAATGCCATCGGTTGAGTATTTTCAAGCCAAGTTTGCGTGTCCCTTCCCTATATACTCTGCAGAAGAAGGCAAAAAGTTTAAATTTTTTGACACAAAAACATATGTGGGCATGTTGCATCTAGATAATGAGTTGATTAAGGATCTAGGTCTCACTACCCAATTTGATAAGTTTGTCAAATACATGAAATGGGAAAAATTTTCTTGTATGAATTTGCTTATTAGGAAAGATTAGGCTGTGGAATTTTTTGTCACCTTGGCATATGTAGATAATAAAAAGTCTCAATTTAAATTTAGACACTGGGGTGCTGAATTTATTTTTGGTTTTGAAGACATGCATGCTTAGTTTGGTTTTCCTTTGAATGAAAAACATTTTAATTCCAACTTGTTTGATCACCGGCCTATTTGGACTACGATAATTGGCTTAAAAGAATTCAATAACAAAAATGCATTAAACATACTTATTAAGGATAATGCTATATTCTTATTTCATAAATATCTATGTCATGCATTATTTGGTAGAGTTGAAAGCACAAAGGTTCAAACTAAAGATTTGTTTGTGCTTGATTTGTTGTTGTCACGTAAAACACCATGTTCTATTGATTTTATCTTTGATGGGTTATATCTGCGTCCATTGCTAAAACTAAAATAATAGGGATGGTAACAGGCATCATTCTAGGATGTTTAGGTGACTTGGACAATTTTGTTTTGGATGAAAATGAGTGTGTCACTTTAATGGATATCTGTTATTTACGTAATTCCCATGTTTTAGATAGAGGCGCTTGGCCTCTACAGTTTCTTCCATGTTCTGCACAGGAAACGGGTACTAGTCATGCCAAGGGAAAAAGGGAAAGCACCTGAAACGTCAACTACTGCAGCATCTGGTGATTTTAATGGTGTTGATAATGAAGATGACACTACCCCTGCTAGTGATTCAAGTGTGGGATGCGATGATAGTGGTGAGCTAAGTGTTGGTGCTGAGCAAAGAGAGGTTGCTGGATTGCAGCAAGTCATGTCTCATTTAGATGATATTGAAGCTGCGAATCAAAGCATGGCTGCCCGGATGGACTCTCTTGAGGCAAATATGAGACAAATGAACAAAAGTCATAAAAGCCTTAGCCGCAAGCTCCTTTCATTCTTCCGCCATCAGAACTGAGTAATTTTTCCCTCTCCTCTTTTTAATTTTTCTTATTTTTTGTGTTTGTTTGTGTTGTGTTTTTGTTTGTGTGGTATATTTGTTTTTGTGGTGTCTTCCTTACACAATGAGGACATTATATCCTTTAAGTGTGGGGAAGCTAGTTGCTAGTTCGTCTATAGGATTAGTTTTAAATTTTTATGTTTTGTTAAGTTGTGTTATGGAGTTATTCTTTGTGAGGTTATTGCCTAGTAACATATGTAAGTAATCTTTGCATAGTTAATTATAAGTCTATTGGATACATCTACTAACTTAGAATTAAGGATCTTTTGTTTTAATATGATTATGCTTCTATGGATAGGAATGTTTAGGTAAAGTACTTTGGTATATATATCTTTTGGGCCAAGTTTCTTTCAATATGTGCTTTGAAATAGTGAGTTTTACTTGATGTAGAGTTTTGTCATAACCATGATGAGCTTTTGAGCCTTAACACATTAAAATTTTTGTTGAGAGAATTCCTCTTGTATTCATTACTCTAGAACTTATTTTAGATAATTTTTGAGATCACATTTATTATATAATATGCATGAGAAATGATAAGGGCATTAGAAGTAACCTATTTTAGCTTGCTTAAACAACTACCCTTTTTGAATTTAGGTAGCCATTTTTGAGCCTAAACCATTTTATTCATAAGCTTATTTTTAGCCCTAAGCCAATTGCTAACGAATTAAACTTTCTTTTTGAACCCTTATATGGAAGATGTAGTAATGCTTTGATGAGTAAGATAAAGTATTGATATTTTTGTAAGCATGAATAATTTTTTATCTCTTGAGTTAAGGTCCACTAGTTTTTATTGTAAAAAAATAAAAAAAAAGAAAAATAAAACTACTATACTAGTTTGCTTCAAAAAAGGAATGAAAACAAAAGTATTTGTTATGTTTTCCACATAAATGAGATATTTAATCCAAAATTGTTCCTACCCTAACCTAAGCCAAGCTATAACCCTTTTAATACCCTTTTTGATTTTGTGCATATTTTATGCTAGTGATGGAGATTTTTATTTAATACAAGCTTATGGTATGTAGTGGTACAAGAGGAAATATGAGTTAAACACTATCCACTAAATACTTGAGTGGCTTAAGGCACAAATTATGGGAGAACAGCTCTACAATTTTGTATTACTTGCTAAGTTAGAGTACATGTTATAAGAGATAAGGTTTTTAAGAGCTTTATATAATTATACTTTACATTTTCTTGTTTATCTTATTAAGGGCATGTGAGTATTAAACCTTATAGATCCAAGATTTTGTTTTGGTATGTGTTGACATTGACTCAATAATGAATATGTTAAAGACACCTTGCATGTGTTAATTTGTGAGAATCTCAAGAAGGATAAACTCCATATTCCATGTTTTATGTTTTATTTAAATGTTTGACCTCTGATGGTTTCTTGCAACTTGAATTTTTGCTTAAGGATAAGCAAAAGTTTAAGTGTGGGGAATTGATATGAGTTTGAAAAGCTCATAAATATTGTGTTTTAATATGTAGTTTTGTTTAATATTGTGTTTATTATTTTGGTATTTTATCTATATTTTGTTGCTTTTATGTGTTTTGTGTGTTTGTGGATGTTTTGTTTGTATTGTAGGAGAAGGGAGATGATTTGAGGATTAAAAGAGTTAATTGGAAGAAGGAGAGGAATGAGAGATACAAGGGTCTTGTTGCGAGCGTGACAAATCAAGAGAGCTCACGACAGCAAGTGAGGAAGAGAGCTAGGCCAGCCAGAAGCATGCATTGTCGCGAGGGCGACAATGAAGGAAAGCTCTCGATAGCCAGCGGATCCAGCTAAAGCATGGGCATGCCTTTTCACGAGCGCGACACAAGACGAATGAGGAGTTAAACTTTTGAAGAGATGCAATTTTTCACCACCAAGTACAACTTTTGTGAAAAGTTATATTTGAAGAGCCATATCTTTTAGAGAGGCATATATATGCCAAGTGAACAGATTTTAAGAGGATGAATTTTTAGAATTTGATATTGTAATCTTAAGAACTATAATTTTCTTTAGTACTTTTGTTTAATTTTCATGACTTGAAGAAGGAGATAAAGCAAGGGAGAAGACATCTTTTGTGAAGGGAAAAGGGTTGAGAGATCCCCTTCTTCTTGTTCTTACTTTTTAGTTTCTTCCTTGTAATCTTTTAAATGAATATTATGTTGGCATTTGATTATATATGAACAATTTTATATTTCCATTTACTTAGTTAATCTTTGAATGTAGAATTTGCTATTAAAATTTTATTAGTATCATTATAGGGTAAGGAAAAGACCTTAGATGGCAATTCTTTTGCTGAAAATCACATAATGGTCATAAATAAGGGAGTTAGCGAGAGCAACGTCTTATTGAAAGTTAATAGGAATTTCATTATCAAAGCATAGTTAGAGAGATCACATATGGAGATAATTGCTATAGGTTGGTAGATAATCTTTAAATATGTAATTAAAATCAACTAGTTCATTAACGAGAGTTGAGAATAGCACTTTAATTGCATGTCTTAGGCAATCTAATTCATGTCGAGAGAGTGCATTAGAAATATATTCCAACTTGGCTTACTAATAAGATTAAAACTTATAATTAAAATAATTGTATCAAGTGCATGATTATTTAATTTCATTATATTTATTGTCTTCTTTGATTATATTTAACTAGGATTTAATTAATTTATGCATTAGAGTAGTTAAAATTAATTTCCACTAATGAACATCATAAACAAGATTAAAATTGAGTAGTAATAGTGGGTAATTTCAATCAACATTTCCTCATGGGATCGATATCTGAAGTACTATAACTTGTACATCGTATACTTGTGGTATTTAAGCTTCTAGAAAAATTATAACACCTTTTGCCCAAAATATTGAGCCAATCTTTTCTAATAAATATGATTAAGGTAGTAGGCTCACATTCTATTCCTATCTAATAGTTTAAGCTAGAGTAACCTTTGTCTAGCCCATTCCATCTCTAGTAGCTCGGCTTCTAAAACTACTCTTAATGATTGGTGCTTAATTTCCACTAGCAACACCACCTCTATTCCGTAAACAAGTGAAAACAAAGTTGCTTATGCTAAAGTTCTAGTAGTGGTTCTGTACCTCTATAATGTGAAAGATAACTTTTAAGCCCTGTTTTGTAGGTTCTAACCATTTTAGGCAGAATTCTTTTCACATTTTTGTTGGCCACCTTAGCCATTCCATTTGCTTGAGGGTGATAAGGTGAGGATTTATGGTACCAAATCCTATACTTTCTAAGTAGCCATTCGGTTTCTTTATGGAATTAGGACCTATTGTCTAATACTGTATGATGTGAAAGCTCGTATCTACATATCAAGTTCTTCTTAATGAACTTTGGCATAACTCTTGCACCTAAGTTCCTAAATGGCTTTGCTTCTATCCATTTTGAGGAATAATTAATGGCCACCATAATAAACCTGTGTCTATTTGATGTCGGTGAGGGAATCATCCTGATGATGTCTATGCCCTTAGTAGAAAATGGCTAAGGAAAAGTGAGATTACACAACTCTGACACTGGTATATGTCTTAAAACAACATATTATTGGCACAATATGCACTATTTCACATATCTAGAATAGCCTGTGTCTATGTTGAGCCAAAAAAATCCCTAGCACATAATTTTCTTTTCCAAAGCCAGCTTATTCATGTGAGCACCACAAATCCTACAATGCACTTCTTTCATGACTCTTTTGGCGCCTCTCTCATCCAATCATCTTAACTATAAACCATCTAATGGCCACTTATAGAGCACCCTTCCTATAGTGATAAACTGAGTGAACAACTTATAAATTATCTTTTGGTCCTTTTCTATAGCCTCTTCTGAAGACATAGACTTTTCAAGATAGCTCTTAATATCAAAATAGCAAGGCTGCCCATCATTTTCCTTGATATCTATCACCAGTTTGGCTTCAAAGCACAGTTTATTAAAACTAAAGATAAACATAGGATTTATGCTTATGCCTTCAGGGTTATCCCATATGGACACCAGAGTTGCTAAAGCATCTACCAACTAATTCTCATCTTAGGGCACATGCCCAAAGGTACAACCTCAAATTGATTGTTTAAGGTTTTGAGACACTTCATGTAAAGTAATGGTTGCTCCTTTTTCATTGTCCATTCACCCTTACTTGTTACACTTGCCTACAAGGCTATTAAGGCTTTTAGATCAAAGATACATGCTTTGTACTCAACTTCATTATTTATGGCTTTATACTTTAGTTTTTTGGCTAGAGGAAACTTTTATCCCTTTAGGGTTATCAGGATTACTCCAACTTTAGTACGTTTATTATGTGTAGCCCCATTAAAGTACATTTTGCATCTCTGTACTGTTATAGCTATAATATGCTCATTGGGGAACTTATAAGTTATCTCTTCTCCCTCTAACGATTGATTTGCTAGGAACTCCACCACAACTCTTCCTTTAATGGTCTTCCTAGTGACATATTCAATATCAAATTCCTATAAAAGGATTAGCCAGCTACCCATCTTCCCCAATAGTGAAGGTGGTTTCTGCAGGTACCTAAGAGAATTTTGTTTGGCCACTGCTTGCACTCGGTATGAATGAAGGTAATGCCTAAATTTTTGGAGGCCTAGGTAACTTACAAATAAATCTTCTCTACCTCTGCATATTTGGCTTTATATGGTAAAAATTTCTTATTGAGGTAGTACACCATATATTCAATCCCAAATTCTTCTTTTTGCACTATCATTGCTCCTATATAGTTGTCTTTTATGGCTAGATACAAGAAAAGAGGTTTACAAACTTGCAATGGCCTTAATACTAGTGGTTGCAGAAGATATTCTCTAATTTTATCAAAGGCTACTTGGCAATTATCATTCCAAACCACCAGCTGATCTTTCTGAAGCAACTTGAAAATTAGCTAAAATATCAAAGTTTGAGTTAGCTATGGATCGACTGATGTACTGAAGTCTACCCAAAAACCCTTTAACATCCTTTTCTTTATACAACATAGGCATCTCTCATATAGCCTTTACCATATTAGGATCTACCTCTATTCTTCTTTTGCTTACCACATGTCCTCGAAGTTTTCTTTAGGTTACTCCAAACATGCTTTTTTTGGGGTTCAAATAAAGGTTGCACTTATTAATCCTTTGGAAGAATCTTTCCAATGCTTTGAACTAATCTTCCTGGGTTTCCAATTTAATCATCATATCATCCACATATGCCTTTATTCCTTATGGATCAAATCATCTAGGATCTTTATAGCCATCCTTGGGTAATGGCGCCCATATTCTTTAATCCAAATGGCATGACCTAACAAGCATACATGCCCTATTTGTTAATAAAGGTTGTTTTAATTCTATCCACAGTTTTGTTCGTGATCTAATTATACCCAACATACCTATCGACAAAGTTGTACATTGTGCATGCAGATGCATTATCCACTGAGATATCTATGTAAGCCAACAAAAAGTCATCCTTAGGGCAGGCTTTATTCAAATCCCTATAGTCCACGCAAACCTTCACTCCCCCATCCTTTTGGACCACAGGAACTACATTCACTAGCCATGTAGGGTATTAGACCTCTATTAGGAATTTAGCCTCTATATGCTTCTTCACCTCTTCTTTAACATTTTTTACCCATTCTAGCCTAAGCCTCCTGAGTATATACTTGACAAGCTTATACCTAAGGTAAGTGGGGATGGCATGTTCGGCTACCTCCTGATCAATTCTTGACATGTCCTCATAAGTCTAGGTGAATACTCTCTCATATTTTTTTAATATTCTCTCAAATTTTTCTCTCTTTAGGGGTAACATCAGCTGCTATCAAGATTTCTATTGGATTTTCAAGAGTTTTAAAATTAAATAGGGTAGTATTTTTTAAAATTAGAGTAGTATTTGTTCAATTAATGTCAAATATAAATGCTTTCTAATTATGATCATGTGAAATGAAATCATAAAAAACATCACATAAATAAGCAAAGTATTATTAATATAAGGAGAACTACATACATCATTGTTAAAAAGTTTAGGTACAAAAACTACATCTATAAAAGGATGCTCATCTATATTTGGCTAGTTGGATGCCATAAACGATCCTAATGCATTCTCTATTTACAGTGGAGACTCTATGATAACTTCTATAACATTCTTATTGAACTTGGGCACTGAAAGTTCAAAATTAACCTTTCCCTTCTATTTGACTCTAGAGGCCAACAGTTGTAGAGTTATGATCTTTTAGGAACATTATCATCCTACTCAGATAGCTTGATCATTATCTTTTCATTCTAAAATCCTCTAGCAAGCTTGATGGTTCAGCTGACACAGTAAAAAACATTATTAAATATGTCATCTGGGGACAAACTTCCCTTTAACCAGAACAAGTTCAATTTCACCACAATACTGAGGTTCTATAGATGTGGGTACAAAGCTATCAAGGATATGAGGGGCCCCTTTCATCTTCATCATGATCTTCTTCCTATTGCTAAACTTGTTATAGCCTAGCCCTTTCTTATTTTTTTACCTTGTTATGGTAATTGCTTCAGAAGAACCTTTCAAATCCCTACTGAGCCTAGCTCCTAACAAAAAGGTTCGTCTTTTTTAATATATTCACCACTTGAGGAGTTAACTCTTGCTCACCCTTATCATCAACATTGATAGCAGCCATATAAAACCCATTAAATGGTTGATTAGCTATACCTAGACAAAAAACTTGATTTTCTCTAGCAACTTTTATAGTAAACACTTTCCTCTCATATGGAATATTGATCATTTGATGAAGAGTGGATAGAACTCTCCCTAATTTGTGGAACTAAAGTCTTCCCAATAGGACAAAAAAGATTACTAGTATTGGTAACATTGTAAACTCTGCATCTGTACCAATTTGCCCTATCTTTACCATAGCTTTGAAAGTACCTACTGCTTATCTTTGGGATTTTTCATAAGATATAACCACCAAATCAGACTTACTGAGCATAGACTTATTCAACCCAAAAGCTGAGAGTGCTATAAGTTGGTATACATTGATAGAAGACCTGTTGTCCACCATTACAAAAGCTATGTGTTTGCCATTGACTTATGCCTTTATGTATAAAAAACGATTATGCTCTCTGATAACTCCAATTCAGCATATGTTTTTATTCCTTGTTCAGTCTAGTTCCAGTGTCTTTTTATGTCTTTTACTGTGTTTTTGCTTTAGTTTTATAATTTCTATCTAAATTAAGTTAATCCTAGTTTTTATGAGTTTTGGATAGCTTTTGATGCAATTTTATGCTTAATTGCAATTTTTGTAGGTGCCTCAAGATCAGCAAGTTATACCTATTGACTGTGACCTATGTTGTAATGCCCTTTAATATACCCTAAAAGAATTATCACTAATTAATTATTAATGTCCATGTTTAATTAAGTATAAATGCATGTAGAATGACCTAATTGAAAAGTAAAAGAGTAAGATGTGGGGTATTACTAGAAATAAAGGAAAGTTGAGGGACTAAATGGCAAGTTTGGCATAAACATGACATTTGGCCCAATTAAATGAGAAAGAGAGGGATATATTTTTTGATGAAGGAGGGCCGGCCATCAAGGGTCTTCAATCTTCATCTCCAACCTCTCTCTCTTACCCTAAACTCTCTCTCTCAAATTCTCTCTCTAGAATCTTTGGGTTTTTGAAAAAAAGAAGAAAGGTTTACTTAAGTTTAGTGGTAATACAATTTGTTTCTTCTTTGATATGTGTTATTCTTTGTCTAGACTGAGAAATATTCATGAAAGTGTCTTATGTATTATAGAAGAAGGATCAAGCAAAAGAAAAGGGAAAAAGACTCTCCAAGGTTGAAGAAGGCTTGGAGCTTAGTAAGGTATGGGAACATAGGGTTTTGTATGTATATATATATTGACTTGTAATGAGAGAGAGATTTTGAATGCCTCTCTCTTATGTTTTATGGATGATTTGTAGCTTAGAAGGGTTTAGAGTTGATAATATGCAAGTCCTGGTTGAAAATATGAAAATCTGTTTTAAAGATTATGTGACCAGTATGTATACTTTTGCTCATATCTTGAGCTATAGTTGTTCAAATGATGAAATTTCAGTTGATATAGAAAATAGACTTGCATGCCTTGATTTTGTTAGAAGAGACTGAAATTTGATTTTCGCTGCATGATAGTGAAAATCGATATTGAAAGCTGATTGTGGATGTGATTTTTACCTTCATGAACAATCTGTGGTTTTTCTTGAATAACTGGAGTTTTACAGGTCCTATTGAAATTATTTTTAATGTTTTGAAAACTAGAAACATAGTCCTACAATATTGTTGAAGGCTATTTTGCCAAAAATTGTTGTTTTTCAGGTCAAAATGGGTTTAGAAGTCGAGATTGGAAATCGGTCTCGAGGCGATTTAGGGCTCACAGTTACCATGAATTTCATAGTAACCGTGAGGTGCCTAAATTTTCAGTCCAGTCCAAAAGTATTTTTTGGATCATGATTACCAAGGTTTCATAGTAACCGTGACCCAATCTCATAACATTTCTTCACGGTTACTATCCTAGGCTTAGTAACCGTGAGGGAATGAACTTTTGGTCCAGAAACAAAACCCATGCTATCTCATGGTTACTAAGGAATTAATAGTAACCGTGACCCGAGTTCATCACCCTACTTCACGGTTACTACAAAATTATTGGTAACCGTGAGGTAGTTCATTGTTTTGTTAAAAATCAAAGAGCATTATAGCTCACGATTACTAGGAATATGATAGTAACCGTGACCCTTTGTACAAGTCTGGGCTCACGGTTACCAGAAATTGTTAGTAATCGTGACCCTCCCCTGTATTTTGAAAACTATATTTTCTTTAATTTCTTTTGAGGTACAGACTTGTCTAAGCGCTTCCTAAGCTCATAAATCATCCTAAATTATATTCATATAGAAAAATGAATATCCATAAATGCAAGGCTTGCTTGTTAATTGAAAGGTGAGTTTCTATTACTCAAAATAGAAAAATACATGAATTTATTTCAAAGAAATTACAATATATGATTCTTAATTATGCTATGAAGATGAGAATGCATAATATTATAATGATTGGCATTTGTTAATGCTATATTGAATTATAGTGATGAAATTTCATGATATATGAAATATGATATGTTATGCCTGCACTTAGAGACTCGGTTGTGGATAGATAGGCATGCCTATAGGGTTCCTATCGCAGCTGCTTCTGTTTGACTCTCATGAGTCTTCAGTTTGACTTTATGAGTGTTCTTTTTGTCTCTACATGAGACTTCTATTTAGATACCTTCGGGTATCCTCCTGATTTGATACCTTCAGGTATCCTCCTGATTTGATACCTTCGGGTATCCATTACACCCGTTATCCACACCCATAGAAAATTTACGCAGGCCATTTATACAAATAATGATATGCATATACAATATAAAATCTGTTACTGTTCTGATTAAATGATACTGTTATATCTTTATAAATCCTAAAAAGGCATTGTATTTTATTGTTATTGAATGCTTGGTGATAACTATTGTGAGTGGTTATCAACATGTTATTAGTTGTTCCCTACTAAGCTTTATAGCTTAGCACGGGTGTTTATCCATTTAGGTTCGTAGGGTAGAACTTTTGTTTAGGGACAAAGCCAACAATCTCCCAAGCCAACACCCGATTAGAAGTAGCATTTAGATGTATAAGATTGATTTTGTATCTCTTTTGGTTACATCTAATGTATTTGTATATATAAAGGCATGTAATTATGAAGTTATGTAAAGAATGATCAACAACATGTGAAAGTATAATCCTATTATCATACATGATATGCATAGAATAAATGTATGTATGCTTATATATACATCATTAACAGATAAGTCACAGGATTAATGGGATTAATGAATGTAATTAGTAACAAAAATCAGGATTATCTAGTATAGTCATTACATTTTTGGTATCAGAGCGCCTTGGTTTTGGCGGTTCTGGCCGATAGGAATTTCAAGAGTTATAGATATAGAATTTTGTTGATGTTGGCTGATTGTGGCTGTCCCTATGTCTCTTTGATATAGCTAGAGATGGAAAGTTATTGTGAAGTGGTAGATGAGTCAGCTAAGAGCAATCTACTGGGTCAATCGAATTGGTGATAACTATTGTGAGTGGTTATCAACATGTTATTAGTTGTTCCCCACTAAGCTTTATAGCTTAGTATGGGTGTTTATCCGTGTAGGTTCGCAGGGTGGAACTTTTGTTCAGGGACAAAGCCAACAATCTCCCAAGCCAACGCCCAATTAGAAGTAGCATTTAGATGTATAAGATTGATTTTGTATCTCTTTTGGTTACATCTAATGTATTTGTATATATAAAGGCATGTAATTACGAAGTTATGTAAAGAATGATCAACAGCATGTGAAAGTATAATCCTATTATCATACATGATATGCATAGAATAAATGTATGTATGCTTATATATAGATCATTAACAGATAAGTCACAGGATTAATGGGATTAATGAATGTAATTAGTAACAACAATCAGGATTATCTAGTATAGTCATTACATTTTTGGTATCAGAGCGCCTTGGTTTAGGTGGTTCTGGCCGATAGGAATTTCAAGAGTTATAGATATAGAATTTTGTTGATGTTGGCTGATTGTGGTTGTCCCTATGTCTCTTTGATATAGCTAGAGATGGAAAGTCATTGTGAAGTGGTAGATGAGTCGGCTAAGAGCAATATACCGGGTTAATCGAATCCTTCTTAGTCGAAATCTTCTGCATCCACTGGAGGTTGTGCAGCTGCTATTGAGTCTGGGGAAGCCTTATTGAAGATTTACCTTGATATGGCATAGATTTTACAAAGGATGATTGCACCAAAGGCTCCGATTTCTGAGATCAGAAAGCATGGTGCAAAAGAGTTTCTAGGCTCTACTTGGGAAGAGTCTGAGAAAGCTGAGTTATGACTTGAAAGGTTGGAGCGGGTTTTTACAGAAGTTTAATGCCCCACCAATCAAAAGGTGACTTGTGATGTGCCCTTGCTTTAGGGAGCAGCCTATGACTGGTGGAAATTAGTTCAGACACAACCTCAGCTACCCGATTCCCTCTCTTGGGAATTCTTTGTAGTCGAGTTTAAAAGGAGGTATGTGACTGAAGCTTATAAAGATGAAAGATTGAAGCAGTTTCTAAATCTTAAGCAGAGAGGTATGTCAGTGGCTGAATATGAGGCAGAATTCAGTCACTTCAGAAAGTATGCACCAAAACCAATGCTGACTGGGACTTTCAAGTGTCACTAGTTCAAAGATGGATTAAATGATCAGATTCGGGATCACTTGATAGGGCCTATTTCTTTGCACCCTGTGGATTATCATTAGCTGGTTCAAGCAGCTATCCATGTTGAGAAAGAAGAGAATGTGAAAAAAGAAAGAGAGCAGAGAAGAAGAAGTTTTTCTCGGGGTGGTTCCTCATCCGGGAAAAGATCGAGATTGACTCAAGGAGATCAACCAATGTTATATGGCAATTGCCCTGCATCTAGAGGTAGACAGCAGGGGGCTTTTTCTTCAGCCAGATTTGGTAGAGGTACTGCATCAGGACAAGGTAGAGGCCAAGCTCTAGAATGTACCTATTGTTTTAGGCAACATTGGGGCACTTGTAGAATGCTCATAGGTGGTTGCTTTAGATGTGGCAGCACAAAGCATTTTATAGCCAATTTTCCTATACCACAGGATCAAGCCTTGAGTCAAAAGAGTAACCGAGGAGCTTCTAATGCACCCTCTTTAGGTAGAGGTCGTGGTAGAGGCAGAGGTGGATCGGGCCAGTTTAGAGCCCAGTCCAGGAATGTTTCTGAGACTGTGGATCGACCTTTTGCTCCGATGCCTCCTATTTGAGCTTATGCTATGAAAGTTTGAGAATATGTTGATGCTCCTAAGGTCATAGCTGGTACATTCTCCCTCTTTAATACTGATGTGTATGTGCTTATAGACCCAGGATCTACACATTCATGTATTTGTAATGGGGAGCTAGGTAGAAATGCATCTATTGTTGATCATATGAATTATGATATATGTGTAATCAGTCCTTTGGGCCATAGTATTCATGTAAATGAAGTTTATAGAAATTGCTCTATTAGAATTCAAGAGAGAGAGTTCCCAGCTGACCTAATTGTTTTACCTTTCTATGAATTTGATGTAATCCCGGGTATGGATTGGTTATCTAGATATCATGCCATAGTGGACTGTAAAGCTAAAACAGTATTAGTTAAGAACGATGGGGAAGTAGAGACATTGATTCAGGGTATTAAGTCAAAACCCTTAACCAATGTTATCTCTGCTATGAAAGCGAAAAGATTCCTTAGAAAAGGATGTGAAGTATATCTAGCTTTGGTTCTTGATTCTAAATGGGAGACAGTCAATCTTCAATATGTTTCTGTGATTAATGAGTTTTTTGATGTTTTCTTGAGGAACTCTCGGGTTTGCCATCAGTGAGGGAAGTCGAGTTATCTATTGAGACTTTGCCTGGAATTGCTCCTATATCTAGAGCACCTTACAGAAAGGCACCAACATAACTAAAAGAGTTAAAGGTTCAATTAAAAGAATTATTAGATAAAGGCTTCATTAAGCCCAGTTTGTCACCTTGGGGTGCGCCGGTGTTATTTGTTAAGAAGAAGGATGGCACTTTGAGAATGTCCATCGACTATAGATAGCTTAACAAAGTGACAATGAAGAACAAGTATCCTTTACCTCGGATTGAGGATCTTTTTGATCAGTTATAGGGTGCAGGAGTGTTTTCTAAAATTGACCTAAGGTCGGAATACTATCAACTTCAGGTCAAAGACATGGATGTGCAGAAGACTACCTTTAGAACTTGATATGGTCATTACGAATTCTTAGTAATGCCTTTCGGGTTGACTAATGTACCTGCAGCCTTCATGGATTTGATGAATAGCGTGTTCAAACCCTATTTAGATCAGTTTGTCATGGTGTTTATAGATGACATCCTGGTTTATTTTCATGATGAATCGGAACATGCAAAACATTTGAGAATAGTGTTGCAGACTTTGAGAGAACAGCAGCTTTATGCCAAGTTAAGCAAATGTGAGTTCTGGCTTAAAGAAGTTTCTTTCCTTGGGCGCATGGTGTCTTCAGAAGGCATCAGGGTGGACCCTAGAAAGATTGAGGCTATAGTAAATTGGAGATCGCCTAGAAATGTGCCAGAAGTCCAAAGTTTCTTAGGCTTAGCCGGCTATTATAGGCGGTTTGTGAAAGGTTTTTCAATCATTGCCTCTCCGCTCACTAAGTTACTTCGGAAAGAAGCTAGATTCGAATGGACAGACCATTGCTAAGCTAGTTTTGATTAGTTAAAGAGAATGTTAATGGAAGCTCCAGTTCTTACCCGGCCAATAGCGGCTAAGGAATATGCCATGTATAGTGATACATTGAAAAGTAGATTGGGATGCGTGCTGATGCAAGAGGGTAAAGTAGTGGCTTATGCATCCAGATAGTTGAAACCTTATGAACAGAATTATCCGACTCATGATTTGGAAATGGCCGTAGTTGTATTTCCTTTAAAGATATGGCGGCATTACCTTTATGGTGAGAAGTGCAGAATCTATATAGATCACAAGAGTCTTAAATACTTGCTTACTCAGTGAGATCTTAATTTAAGACAGCGCAGATGGCTCGAATTATTTAAAGACTACGATTGTATAATCCACTACCACCCAGGAAAGGCTAATGTGGTAGCTGATGCTTTGAGCCGGAAGATGATAGCAACCTTGTTATTACAAGGTTATAGATGGAAATTTGCATCTGATGGGGCTTTGTTAGCTCAATTGCGAGCTCACCCTAATCTCAGGCAGACAGTTCTAGATGCACAGTCAAATGATGTAAAGCTACAACAGTTGGCTCAATCAGTTCATGCAGGAGGTCCGATAGAATATTCTATTGGGATTGATGGTGGTCTATTCTATTGGAATCAATTGTGTGTGCCAGATGTTAAAGAACTGAAGGAGACTTTATTACAAGAAGCCCATAGTACAATATTCACCATGCATCCTGGTAGCAACAAAATGTACAGAGATTCAAAACTGTTCTATTGGTGGCCAGGAATGAAGAAAGATGTGACTGAGTATGTTTCGAAATGTGTAACATGTCAGCAAGTGAAAGTAGAGCATTAACTTCCTTTGGGATTGCTGAATCCTCTTTCCATTCCTCAGTGGAAGTGGGACAATGTCACTATGGATTTTGTTACAGGTCTACCCACTACTCAAAGAAGACATGATGTAGTGTGGGTTATAGTAGACAGATTGACAAAGGTGGCTCATTTTATACCGGTTCGAACCAATTACTCAATGGACAAGTTAGCTGAATTGTATATAGACCAGATTGTTAGATTACATGGGGTACCAATCTCAATCATTTCAGATCAGGATCTGAGGTTCACTTCCAGATTTTGGAAAAGTCTACAACAAGCCTTAGGCACAAAGCTCCTTCTTAGTACTGCTTTTCATCCTCAAACTGATGGACAGTCAGAGAGAATCATACAGGTGTTGGAGTACATGTTAAGAGGTTGTGTTTTAGATTTTCCCGGGAGTTGGGATAAATATGTGACTTTGATGGAGTTTGCATAGAACAATGGCTATCAAACTAGCATTGGTATGCCACCATATGAAGCTCTCTATGGTCGGAAATGTATAACTCCTTCCTGCTGGATGGTGTTAGCTAAAATAAAGTTGACAAGTCTTGACATTGTTAAAGATACCAAAGAAAAGATCCAACTTGTCAAGCAACGATTGAAAGAAGCTAGTGATAGACAGAAGTCATATGCAGATCTGAAAAGAAAGGACATTGAATATCAGCTGGTGATAAAGTGTTCCTAAAGATGTCCCCATGGAGAAAAGTACTACGATTCGGAAAGAAAGGGAAGCTCAGTCCCCAGTTTATTGGTCCTTACAGAATCTTGGAACGAATTGGACCGGTAGCCTATCGACTAGATCTTCTCAGTGAATTATCCAAGTTGCATAATGTTTTTCATGTTTCGATGCTCCGGCGATATCAATCTGATGAGTCACACATTATACCAGTGCAAGATATTAATGTCAAAACTGATTATACGTATGATGAAGAGCCTAAATAGATTCTAGCCAGGGCAGTTAAACAGTTAAGGAACAAAGATGTCCCCCTAGTCAAAGTGTTATGGCAACACCATGGAGTATAAGAAGCGACTTGGGAACCTGAAGCAGCTATGCGGGCTCAATACCCTCAGCTCTTCAGTTCAGGTATGAATTTTGAGGACGAAATTCTTTTAGGGGGAGAGAGTTGTAATGCCCCTCAATATACCCTAGAAGAATTATCACTAATTAATTATTAATGTCCATGTTTAATTAAGTATAAATGCATGTATAAGGACCTAATTGAAAAGTAAAAGAGTAAGATGTGGGGTATTACTAGAAATAAAGGAAAGTTGAGGGATTAAATGGCAAGTTTGGCTTAAACATGACGTTTGGACAAATTAAATGAGAAAGAGAGAGAGATATTTTTTGATGAAGGAGGGCCGGCCATCAAGGGTCTTTAATCTTCTTCTTCAACCTCTCTCTCTTACCCTAAACTATCTCTCTCTCAAATTCTTTCTCTAGAATCTTTGGGTTTTTGACAAAAAGAAGAAAGGTTTGCTTGAGTTTAGTGGTAAGAAAATTTGTTTCTTCTTTGATATGTGTTGTTCTTTGTCTAGACTAAGAAATATTCATGAAAGTGTCTTATGCATTATAGAAGAAGGATCAAGCAAAAGAAAAGGGAAAGAGACTCTCCAAGGTTGAAGAAGGCTTGGAGCTTAGTAAGGTATGGGAACTTAGGGTTTTGTATGTATATATATATTGAATTGTCATGAGAGAGAGATATTGAGTGCCTCTCTCATGTATTTTATGGATGATTTGTAGCTTAAAAGGGTTTAGAGTTGATAATATGCAAGTCTTTGTTGAAAATGTGAAAATCTGTTTTAAAGATTATGTAACCAGTTTGTATACTTTTGCTCATATCTTGAGCTATAGTTGTTCAAATGATGAAATTTCAGTTGATATGGAAACTAGACTTGCGTTCCTTGATTTTGTTAGAAGAGACCGAAATCTGATTTTCACTGCATGATAGTGAAAATCGATATTGAAAGCTGCTTGTGGATGTGATTTTTGCCTTCATGAATAGTCTGTGGTTTTTCTTGAATAACTAGAGTTTTACAGGTTCTATTGAAATTATTTTTGATGTTTTGAAAACTAGAAACATAGGCCTACAACTTTGTTGAAGGACATTTTACCAAAAATTGTTGTTTTTCAGGTCAAAATGGGTTTAGAAGTTGAGATTGGAAATCGGTCTCGAGGCGGTTTAGGGCTCACGGTTACCATGAATTTCATAGTAACCGTGAGGTGCCTAAATTTTCAGTCCAGACCAAAAGTATTTTCTAGATCACGGTTACCAAGGTTTCATAGTAACCATGACCCAGTCTCGAAGCATTTCTTCACGGTTACTACCCTAGGATTAGTAACCATAAGGAAATGAACTTTTGGTCCAGAAACAAAACCCATGCTATCTCACGTTTTCTAAGGAATTAATAGTAACCGTGACCCGAGTTCATCACCCTACTTCACGGTTACTATGAAATTGTTGGTAACTGTGAGGTAGTTCATTGTTTTGTCCAGAATCAAAGAGTATTATAGCTCACGGTTACTAGGAATATGATAGTAACCGTTACCCTTAGTACAAATCTGGGCTCACGATTACCAGAAATTGTTAGTAACCGTGACCCTCCCCTGTATTTTGAAAACTGTATTTTCTTTAATTTCTTTTGAGGTACAGACTTGTCTAAGCCCTTCATAAGCTTATAAATCATCCTAAATTATAGTCATATAGCAAAATGAATATCCATAAATGTAAGGCTTGCTTGTTAATTGAAAGGTGAGTTTCTATTACTCAAAATAGAAACATACATGAATTTATTTCAAAGAAATTATAGTATATGATTCTTGATTATGCTATGAAGATGAGAATGCATAATATTATAATGATTGGCATTTGTTAATGCTATATTGAATTATAGTGATGAAATTTCATGATATATGAAATATGATATGTTATGCCTGCACTTAGAGACTTGGTTGTGGATAGATAGGCATGCCTATAGGGTTCCCGTCGTAGCTACTTTTGTTTGACTCTCATGAGTCTTCTGTTTGACTCTTATGAGTCTTCTGTTTATCTCTACATGAAACTTCTGTTTAGATACCTTCGGGTATCCTACTGATTTGATACCTTCGGGTATCCATTGCATCCGTTATCCACACCCTCAGAAAATTTATGCAGGCCATTTATACAAATAATGATATGCATATACAATATAAAATCCGTTACTATTTTGATTTAATGATACTGTTATATCTTTATTAATCCTATAAAGGCATTGTATTTTATTGTTATTGAATGCTTGGTGATAACTATTGTGAGTGGTTATCAACATGATGAAGTTATGTAAAGAATGATCAATAGCATGTGAAAGTGTATTCCCATGATCATACATGATATGCATAGAATAAATGTATGTAAGCTTATATATACATCATTAACAGATAAGTCACATGATTAATGGGATTAATGAATGTAATTAGTAACAAAAATCAGGATTATCTAATATAGTCTTTACATATGCATTTTGTCAAAATGCATTGTTTCAAATAGTGTCATGATCAAGAGTGCCATTGTTCTTAAAGAGGTGTTTACCATGACCTAGGAAGCCCCTTAATATAGAACCAAGAAAAGAAAAACCTCACGATTAACATTATTTTGTTGTTGACCGTGAGGTAGTCAAGTTTTTAGTCTAGAATGTAAAGGAGAGATATGTCATGGTTAACATATTTTTGTATTGATCGTGACCCCTGTTTAGAAGCTTGTTAAGGATTACCTTACGGTCAATAAATTTATGGTGTTGATTGTGACCAATAGCAATTGTTCAAGGAGATCTTAAATAGGTCACGGTCAATAAAAATTTCCTGTTGACTATGACCATTTTTGGCCTATATATAGCCAATTTTTCTGCAAAATCGAGGGGCTCTTCTTCCTTTTTAAATCTAGGTTTTTCTTATGCATTGTTTCATTCTTTTCTTCATTCTTATACATAGATACATATATTTTACTTAAAGAAAGGTAGATTTATAGCAAAATACTTAGATTAAACACCATTCTTAGGTCAGATTTCCATTCTTATACATTCTGAGAGCTCATTTACATTGAAGATTTATAGGAGAAGGTTGAAGAAGCTTGGGATTTAGCTGGGTTTTCTTTCTCCATGAAATTTTGTGGGTTTATTCCTTCCTTCTCTCTTATTAACTTGTAATGGATAGTGAGTAGTCCTTAGTTGTTTAAGGGGATCTTTGAATTCCCTATCTAAATGAGAGTTTTGAACATATCTTGAATGTTTATGTAGATGAATGGTTTATTTCACCATTGCTTTAATTGTTATTTCATTAGTTTTATTATCTTGAATTAATTTCTAGCTTTTGATGGATGGGTTCTCATATATCATTGTTTGGTGTTATGTTAGGATGGTTGAATGCTATGAATGTTTATTTCTCTATTCTTTTATCATAAATGTTGTGTAATTAAATTGCTCTAGAATGGGACTCTTAATATGTAGGATTTTGTTATTTTAGGATTAGAGTGTTGAGTGTAATAAATGAGTTTTGGATTGTTTGGCTCCGAAATAGGAAAGCAACCTGGACTTAGGATTTTAGACACGTGCTTAGGATAATTGTAGGGCCTGCTCCAAAATGGGATGCCTTAAAATTAGAGTAGCTTACTCTGAAATGGGACACTTAGGTTAAGAAGGTTATCCTAAATTCATTTATATATATCTTTAGGTTGATTGAATTAACATTGGATATGGGAAGGATGAGTGAACCCATGCAATGCTTTATCTTATTGAAGTATATACTTGACCCCTTTATACTTGTTTATTCCATAGAAAAATTACTGCAAAGTCTAATTTCATTGTTATTCTTTCTGCATACCATTTATTTAATAGCTTATACACACAAAAAAAAATTGGGAATTCTTTAGCATTGATTTTCACTACTTACATCCTCAATCCCTTAGGTACGATATTCATGGGTCTTAATCATACCCCACTTTATTACTTAATGATTCAGTGCACTTGCTAAACATGTGTCAAGCTTATGGCATCATTACCGAGGATTAGCATATTTGTGAGTTTTGACTATTATTTGTATGTTTTTTCTTTTTCTTAATTCTTTTTTGTAATTACTTTAGGTGTCTCATAATGTATGTATAAACCAAGACAAGAACAAATGTACCCTATGACTTTGAAATTGAGAGGACTCTACACCAAAGAAAGAGAGCTAATAGAGAAAATGACATGAATCCAAATCATCCTATTGGTGAAGTTCCTCTCAATAGTGAAGAAGTGCCAAGGTCACAAGAAGAAATTCCCGATAGATGAAGAGAAGAGATACCTTGGCAAAGGACAATAAGAGATTATGTAGTTTCTAGATGGAATGAAGATCAGAGGAAAATTGTAATTGTGTTGCCTAAATGAGTAGAATTTGAGCTTAAACCAACAACTATCACTATGGTGCAAAGAAACTAGTTCTCACGACCAGACTTAAAAGATCCTTCTCAACATCTTAACATATTTTTAAAAGTTAGTGACATAATGCAAATCCCAGGTGTTTCAACAGATTCAATTCGGTTGAAGTTATTTCCATTCACATTGATTAGTAAGGCAAGAGATTGGCTTTAGATGTTACCAAGGCAGTTTATTTGGACATAGGAGTAGTTACAAGAGAAATTTCTGATAAGACCCTTCCCTTAAACAAAAATAACTTGTATTTGCAACAACATAATAAGCTTTTATCAAATGAATAAAGAGCCTTTTCATGAGGCTTGGGAAAGGTTTCAGGAGGTTATTGAGGAGTTCTCTAAATCATGAAGTGGCATTATATTAGTTAATGACCATATTTTATAAAGGAGTGAACCCACCTACACAGTCTTTCTCAGATGCAGTGAAACACCCTAATCTAATGCCTTTATCATGTATCATGTTATACCTTTCAATCACATAATAGTAGGTTATTAACCCAAAGTTGTATACATTTATCATATCAAATAGTCTATTTATATAGGTATCCTATGCATCAATTAAGCACTTCCCACAACTTCAGTCTCTTAATTACATATGCATAATGGCTTATTCTATAACATACTCATCATTTTCATGTTAGTTATAACTATCTTAACTTCATATCTTATCATGCATAACATTTATCAATTGATCTAGCATATTTATGACTAAGCATTTTAGCTACTTTATGCATGCATGCTTAAGCATTCTTTTACTAAACTTATTACATCACTTACTTCATATTACATATATATGTTTAATAGCCCTCTTTATACATATTAAACGTGAAAAAGAACTTGCAACAAAATAACCAAAAAGAATCCTACATCAACTTCTATGACTTAGGTGTTAGCCTATCCTGATGTAGAAATTGTTCCTGAGAAAAAGCTTTTACAATAGTACCTACACGGATTTAAATAACCCGTGCTAAGCTATAAAGCTTAGTGGGGATGTTAATTTTGAAAGATAACCACTCACAACGATTGTCAAAAACATATAACATACAAAAGTTGATAATAACAAGAATAACATATTTAAAATAAATAAATGATATAATAGAATATCATCATTAATAATCAATTCTCATATTTATATTAACATGCTTGAAACTAAAGCATAACATAGAAGGATCAGTATCAAAAGTATCCAACTATCACATATGCAATGGGAAAAATCAGTTAAACATATTATCTCATGTATCATACTTTATTTATCTAAAAATTAACTGTAACATAATAACACAACAGTTTAGCCTACTTAAGTTCTAAAGGTGGATAACGGGAATGGTGGATACCCGAGGGTATCAAAACTGTGGATATCCGAAGATATCAAAACTATGGACCTAATCAAGACCAACTATATGGTGGACCGATCAAGGATCCAAACAAGGTCAATTAACAACCCTAATGAGCTATGTAAGATCCAACAGGATCAGCTATACTGTGGAGCTAAAAAGGTCAACTATGGCAGCTGCAATATCTGTATAGGCGCTTATCTATCCACTATTGAACTCTAATTGCAGGCAATACTTTGTTACATTCTATTTTCATATACCATTTTTACACTTGATTAAAAGTCAATTTGCATACATATAACTATGGTACAGATATATTACTACTATTATAAAACTATGTATGCAAAGTTCATGTATATTGATGCACATAGTTTCTGATCATGTTAACATTAATCATCATATTTAACTTGATCATAACATGTCAATCAGTTAATATTCGATACCTGTATAAGTGCTCAACCTAAGTCATGCCTTGTTCTTTGAATTTTCCAATATATCACAACTAGGTGTATGATCATGAAAAAAAAATCCAAAATCTCTAGTTTATACAAGTACATGTAACAATTTTGCCATTTAACAAGTCAATGTTTTGGCAATTGAACATATATTATCTTATAAATACTTTAACATGTTATCCATAAGACTTTACATGTGACATGGTCATACTATTATATTACTTATTTCATGACATATGTACATGTCAGAATATAGACTTGCTCACCATAAAAGTACATACAAACATTAATCTTACATATAACAATCGTGCACAAATTTCATCACAAATATATGTAAGATATATTCATCATAAGTCTTTATCCATGTACACATGTGAATGTATATGTATACATATAATCTTGTATTAATAGTCATATTACATGCTTTATCCAATTCATTTTGTAATCACATAAACACATATTTAGCTTAATTAATTGAAAACCATAAGATAAAGTATATTAAAAATTTGCATGGGGAAACATTCTGGACTCAAGTTGTGAGCCACAAATGAATTTGAAAATGTCATTTTTAAGCTACATTATCTTCTAAAATCAAATTCCCCTATGTGTCTAGTTTACAGAGCATCAAAATTCACCTTAATATCTTACCTATAGCTCAAGATATTTGAGAAATACTATAGGTTGTTCATATAACAAAAACAAAGTTTGCTATCACTTCTAAAAATTCATAGCATAAAATTAAGAGGGATTTAGACCAATAATTCTGCTTCAAAAACATGCTCCTAGGTATCTAGTTTACCCATGCTAATAAGAGGTCTATACCTTTACAGTACAAACAGATTCAACGAATTTCATGCTAATATTTGACATACATGGAAATAAAATTAGGCATTAATTCCTTCATATGAAATGTATAATTACAAGTCTATTTCGTATAGGAATTAATCTCATGTCATTCTAATCATTGTACATATAGATATCTCAATTTTTCCCCAACCTGGTCCAGAATTTGAAATTAGAAGTTCTCTTAAATTCAATAAATCATAAAAAATATCTAGAGGCAGAATTAAAGGTAGGTTCCTCCTTCAATTTTGTAGACAAATGTCTTATATAACTACAAAAGTTTTATTTGTTACAATTAAAGGTCTCTATTACACATTACATTAAATTTTCAATCACTAGGTCAGAATATTCATCTCATCCCTTCATGCACATTTCTTACATTGTACTCTCTTTTAATTACTACAAATTCAATTTAATCACAACAAGTTCCAGCAACCATATTCACATGTAACAACCAAATTCACATGGATTAAGGTAGCCCTAATCCCATACCTTGGCCTAATTTCCTTTAGCCAATTAATCCTTTGCAAGACCTTTTCCTTTGTCCCTTCTACCTTCTCCTTCTTTATCTATAATATAAATCATTCTCTAACCCATCATTTCCAGCAGCCTTTCACAACCGAAATCCAATTAGAGAATGAAGAAGAAGATGATGATGATGAAGATAAAAAAAATTAAAACCATACCTCAATAATTTACATCAATATTTTCTTGAACAACCCATATGCATGAAATTTTCTTCAAGAATGTTAGAGAGTATGCCCTCTAGCCCATGTAATAGGGATGTATTTCATATGTATGAGTTTATATTCTTAATAAAAGGCATCATTCATTTATTAATACTATGTTTAAATACATGAATTTGTAAATCTTAAATTAATAAATGAAGTCCTAGATATTATGAACATAGTGCAAAGGCAATCATGAAAGTGTTCATGATATGAGATGTTTATTGCATGCAAATATGCTAATATCTAAATATGCCTAGTCATAGAATTAACAAGATATGGCATTGTTAATTCGGACATACTAGCACATATTATGCTTCTTGAATGGTTCAAGCAGTGGTTCTCATAATTGTAATTATGGAAGATAATCAAAGCTACCATGTAGATACTTGTTAGAAGAATAAGTTCATTGGAGACCTGCATAGAGAATCCTCACATGGATATTAAATCTATGTCAGTGAGGAATCTCTTCATAGCGGTTGTGCAAGTATCCTCAAACTTGAGATCACCAAAGTTATCTAAAGTAGCAAGTGGTATATTTTGACTCCACAACTGATTACTTCCAAATGGGAGTGAACATAGTTAGGAGATTGGGTATATCATGACCTATTTGAATATAGTTGAGTGATTGACAAATGATTCACCATCCCAGATTTAATAAGCGAAGTTATCTCGCATGATTCTATAATTGCCTTGTTTAGAGAATTTCTGGCCAGAGTACTATGCCAAGATGGATAGAGATCCATGGAGGGAATTTTGGGAACAATGATTAAATTAATAGAACATACATAATTAGATTTATATGAGTTGAAAAAAATCCATACTCAGAATCTAATTGATATAAGAGTGGTGAAAGGAGTAATTGCACAGTAACTGTTTCTATGGAAGGGTATAGTCAAACCAATTGACTTTCCTAACATTTAGGTAGTCATGATGCCTAGTTAGAGGCCAATCATGACTTGTATAAAAATGTATCAAGAATATCAATGGGGATTGTTAAAATGATTTAAAGGAGTTTAAATAATGTGATTTTTGAATAGAACTCACAATTACATATTATACTACTAAAATGGACAGGAACCCAATAGGTCACACACATATAGAGATAAAGGATAAAATGGTAAAATGACAAGGATAATAATATTTGATATTATTATGGGGATAGAGAAGTGAATAAGATAATAATTAATTAAAGAGTTTAATTAATTATGATCAAGTAAAATTATTAACAGAACTTTTCTGATATGTTCTATAAAATTGGACCTAATTGTAATAATGTATTTCATAATTAATTATTATTGAACTATAAGTGTTATAGGGATGATATAATAATTAATAGGTCCAGTGGAGGAATTATAAAGGCCCAAAAAAGTGAAGTTGGCATAGAAGCCCTCCTGAAGAAGGGCCACACGCCAACTCCAAAACAGAAGGCCTTAGAGGCCTATTTCTTGGACCAAAATAAATTAAATATGTTACCTAAGTGTTATGGAGCCTACATATTTAATTTGGTTGGATTTGGAATTCATTTGGATAATTAAATCCAAGTATATGTACAGAGGGCCTAGTGTGGATTACTCATTGGAGGTGTTCGATTTTGGACACTGTGGTTTGCGACAACCCGGTGCAAAGGAAAATCAACTGTACAACAAAAATCAAAGGTGATTTTTCTTATTCTTATTAATATATATATTATAAATTCATGGCAAGATCAAATATATTGGTTAAAAATTTTAAATTCTGCTTATGTATGAGATGCATGTAAACGATAATTCCCAACATGGTATTAGAGCCAGGTTTTGACATGAATATACAATTCTATATTTTTCTACGGAATAAGTTTTATTTTTTTTTGAGTTATTTATTTCATAAACTTTAAAATATTAGATTTGATTGTGTTAGAGAGTATGCCCTAAAGCCCATGTAAAAGGGATGAATTTCATATGTTTGAATTTATATTCTTAATAAAAAACATTAATCATTTATTAATGCTATGTTTAAATATATGAGTTTGTAAATCTTAAATTAATAAATGAAGTCCTAGATATTATAAACACAGTGCAAAGACAATAATGAAAGTGTTCATGATATGGATGTCTATTGCACGCAAATGTGTTAATATCTAAATATCCCTAGTCATAGAATTAACAAGATAGGACATTGTTAATTCGGATAGACTAGCACATGTTATGCTTCTTGAAAGGTTCAAGCAGTGGTTCTCATAACTGTGATTATGGAAGATAATCAAAGCTAACATGTGGATGCTTGTTAGAAGAATAGGTTCATTGGAGACCTACAAAGAGAATCCTCACATGGATATTAAATCTATGTCAGTGAGGAATCTCTTCATAGCGGTTGTGCAAGTATCCTTAGACTTGAGATCACCAAAGTTATCTTAAGTAGCAAGTGGTATATTTTGACTCCATAACTGATTACTTCCAACTGGGAGTGAATATAGTTAGGAGATTGGGTATATCATGACCTACTTAAAGATAGTTGAGTGGATGACAAAGGATTCACCATCCTAGATTTAATAAGGCAAGTTATCTCGCATGATTCTATAATTGCCTTGTTCAGAGAATCTCTGGCCAGAGTACTATGCCAAGATGGATAGAGATCCATGGAGGGAATTTTGGGAACAATGATTAAATTAATAGAACATACATAATTAGATTTATATGAGTTGAAAAAAATCCATACTCAGAATCTAATTGATATAAGAGTGGTGAAAGGAGTAATTGCACGGTAACTGTTTCTATGGAAGGGTATTGTGAGGACCCAAATTTGGCCCTAGTAGAATTCAAGGACATAATCCCGATTATAAATGTTTAATCAAGCTTAATTAGATGAATTATTATGAGTTTATATATTAAAGGATAAACTAGTTATTTATTTCTGTGTGTAATTGAAATAATATTTTGTTTCAAGGATCAATTGGGATATAAGTGTTATTAAGTTAACATTAATTATGTGATGAATGTGTGAATTATATGTTATGAATTTTATAATGGTATAATTAAAAAGGAAAAAATAGTTTGAGGGCTTAATTAAAATAGGATATAAACCTAAAGGTTAATGTTAAAAATAATAAATGAGTGGGGTTAATTTTATAAGAGATAGCATATAATGGGGTAAAATTGAAAGTAAGAAGATAATTAAGGGTCAAATGTGTATAAATAAATAATTGAGAGGTCAATTTATCAAAGGGATTTAATGGAGAGGTTGATTTAAAGGATAAATTAAAAGGAGGGGTCAAACTATAGCATGCAAAAAGGTGTGTGATAGTTGTGTGACATGCAAATTCTAAAAGGACCAAGAAAGAAATTTACCTTGCCACTATATATATACTATATTTCAAATGAAAGAGAAGAGATGGGAGAGAGGGACGGCATTTAGAGAGTGAGATTACATAAATTCTTCTTTGCTCTCTCTCTCATGTGTTCATGGTTAATCTCTTAAAGAAGCCAAAGAATAAATTCTTGCATGTGATGATTAATCAAGAGAAATTGTGCATCAAATTAATGTAATAACTTCAATTGAGTGAAATCTTCTTCTTCTCCTTCTTCTTTTCATTTTGAAGAGGTAAAGGCAGAGCAAGGTGCCAAAATTTTATTTGAATGATGATGATGTTTGTGAAGAAGAAGAGGAGGGTAGATAGAGTAAAGGAAAGGAAATTGCAAGGGGTTGAAGACAAGGAATTTTTAGCCAAGGTATGGGAACTTAGGGCTGTTCATAATTGCATTTGAAATTTGCTAGAACATGTTGTGGTTGACAGAAATTTAGGGTTGTGTTTTTCTGGGTTTTATCGTGGGTTTTATCGAAATGAGGTTGAAGAACAGAATGCATTATTGTCAAGTCGTGAATACCTTCACGAGTTGTGAATTATTGTCTGACTCGTGAAGCTCTTCACGAGTCGTGCATCTTTTTCCTCTGCCTCACTCGTGAATGTTGGTCTCTTCATGAATACCTTCACAAGTCGTGAATTTTAGTCCAACTCATAATCCCCTTCATGAGTCGTGATATGTAACCTTCTTCTCCTTCAATCGTGAGCCCCTTCATGAGTTGTGAAATGTAACCTTCTTCTCCACTCGTGAACCCCCTTCCCGAGTCGTGAAGTTTAGTCTTTTGCTTCATTCGTGAGTCTCTTCACGAGTCAAACATTTCTTCACGACTGATTGACCTATCTGGATTGTTTTGCTCATAAGCTTAGCTATAGAATAGAAAATTGAGTTATTCCTTTTGTGTTGGAAACTAGACTTCCATACCTATATTTGATATGGAGAAACCTAAACTTAAATATGTCTCTAAGTACATGGAATTTAGGGTTGAATCCGGACTAGTCCCCTGGATTGCTCATAGAAACAGAATTTACAATAATGGGCATAACTTTTTGTAGAGATGTTGTAATGCTACAAAATAAAATTATGGTAAAACTAGAGACATGAAATTATAACTTTGATGAAGAAATTTTGATCTAAATCCCTCTCAAGTTTACGTTATGAATTTTTCTAAGTGACAGCCCACCCTATTTTGGTTCTATGAACAGCCAATAGTATTTTTCCAATAACTCGAGCTATAGGTCAGATATTAAGATGAATTTTACTGCTCTGGAAGAAACATAGGGGGATAAGATTGTAGAAGATCATTTTGCCTAAAAATGACATCTTCAATTTCAAATGTGGCTCACAAATAGATTTCAGAATGCTGCTCTGTGCAGATTTTCTTTAACGTACTTTATTTTATGGTTTTCAATTAGTCAAGCTAAATATGTATTTATGTGATTACAAAATGAATTGGATAGGGCATGTAACATGACTATTAAATGCAAGATTATATGTATACATATGCATTCATACGTGTGCATAGGTAACGACTAGTGATGAATATATCTAACATATATTTGTGATTAAATTTGAACATGATTGTTATATGCAAGGTTAATGTATGCATGTACTCTTATGATGATATATGCTCAGTTATAATTAAGCAATGTCTAGCATAGAAATACATGTAACTAAGGATGTAAATCAAGCTATGATTACATATGTATAGCTTAACTACATGTTGTTATGATAAATTCATAGTTATATGGAAGCACATTGAATTAAGTATGGCATGTAATATGATTGTTGATAAAGGTTTACATATATTTATATTTATACCTAAGTAAGGATTGTTGGTAATGATATATAAATATTCATATGTGATCAAACTTATGTATATGGTTGTTGTTATGCAAATATGCTTTCATGTACATATTTTTTTTTTATAATGTAGTAAATGTTTATTTGATGCATGCATCTATACTATGAAGTTAAGAAATGCTTAAATATGATAAATGAAGGTTTTTAATGTACGACTATCACATGATTACATGAATGTAATATATATATATATGTATAGGTATATATATGTAAACGTACAAATGATTATACACAATTTTTTTTTATCTCTTGAAGTTACTATGATACTTATAGTCTGAAATGTCAACTTTACTTATAGAAGAAAGTAATGTGATTTGTAGATTATATGTGAACATAAAAACATATGTATATATATAATATGATCTTACATGATTGGGTTTGAATTTTGAAAGATGTTTTAGAGTAATGATTCAAAGAATATGAGTCAAGTGAAATGCATGAATATGTCTTTACTTAATTGAAATGACATGATTAAGCATATGTGTTGTCACATGTTAACATGCTGAAATACAGATCTACAGTGCTATAGACTCCATTATAGAAATTTTATTAAAGCATATAATGGCAATGTTATATGAGACTATGTATACAAGTGTATGCATTAAAGAAGGAGTATCTTGTCATGTGATTATTATATGAGAAAATTGTATAAATTGTTTATGAATTGTGCATATATGTATAGGTACTAGAGAAGATATATATTTTTTTACATGATTATGTACGGGTACAAATGGCATTATGTAATTATAGTCTTGACATACGAAATAGTTACATGATTAAATAGGATTACAAGAATAGAATAGTAATAACCAATAGTGAAATGTTCACAGGTTTATAGAAAGTTACACATGAGCACTTTTATGAGTACATTGTTCATAGTTGTACAAGAGTATACATGTGCATATAAGAATATGAATGAATAAAGAATAGATAAAGTAAATAGATTTTATTACCTGCGTTAAGTCTAGGAAATGGATAGATAGGCATGCCTATAAGGGTACCTTGCAACTACAATAGTTTCAACCCCGTTTGGGTTGTAGTTAACCCTGTTTGGGTGACTAAATAGACATGGTCCCATTTGGATCATATTCAACCCCGTTTGGGTTGTAGTCAACCTTGTTTGGGTGACTAAACAAACTTGTACCTTCGGGTGCTATCGTATAACCCATTATCCACCTCTTTAGAATAGTGCAGGCTTTATACCAAAGTCAAGAAAAGTTTGATGTTTAACTTAAAGTTTTATGAAGCATGACAATTCATAAATTGATTTCATAATCTAAGTTATATGTGAAATTCTTTTTCATCACATATGGAAATTATGATATTAAAAGATGCTGCAATATACACTTATGCATGATTATCGCATATAGAAATAGTATGTACAGAGTTATATAAATGAAGTAGTGCATCACTAATATCTAGTTATGGACTATATTAGAGATAGTATGTTTTCTATAGTAATATGTTGCTTGTTTGAGGTAGATAAATGACTTGCAAGATCCATCATGTATGAAAGCTATGAAAATGTTTTGCTGAAATAAGTGTTTCTATAGCAATGGAATATAAGAGTTATGTATAGGTATTCATGTTGGTGATTGCTTTTCAAATTAATACATTGGGTTATATGTTTTCCCTATATCTACTCATTCTTGCTCTTTATTGTGAATTGATGTATAATGTCTTGTGTATACACATAAAATATTTACAGATTTACAAGTGATAAAGTTCACATGATAATTGTATTTGAGATGGAAGTGAGCTAGAAATTTTGGTACAATAATAAGTATTACAAATATATTTCTAGATCGATAAATGAGAAACTTTCATAGTACTAATGCTCTATCTTACATTCGATTATGCATACGTTCTTGTTGATCTTAAGTTTATATGTGTGTATATATATATATATATATATATTCTTAGTATATACTAAAGTGTGCAGTAAGTGGAAGGAATGACTAAGTATAAATAGTGGTATATCATTCAATGAATGAATTGCAAGTCTAAAGGATAAACATGCTTATATGATTAAATTTTGTGTATATAAAGCATCAATGCCGAATTTACTATCATTAAGTCATTTGGTTATCTTGTGTGGCCTCTTGTCTGTATTTTGTGTTTTTTTTAAATTTGGATATAAGTTATACTTATAGTTCATAATGTATGCTTGTTGACGACCACTGTGAGTGGTCGTTTGTCACATTTTGTGTTCCCCACTAAGCTTTATAGCTTAGCATGGATTTTTGTTTATACGTGTAGGTTGTGAGAACATGACTTTCTTCCAGGACTGATATCTACAGCAGGTTGGCCAACATAAGTCTTAGAAGATTGATAATAGAGTTTTCTTTTTGTCCTTATATTTTGTAGTAATGGAAACTTTAATTATGTTGGAAATTTTGTAATTACTATAGATGCTTTGTATATGTAGTATTTGATGTTAATGAGATGCACCTATAAGTAAAGCTCCTAATAGTTAACTTTTAGGTATCTGTTTAGTAGAATAACAGATGAAATGTTATGATAAGCATGCTTAATTAAAACTAAACAAAGTCTTATAGCTAAGTATAGGGTAAGGGTGCTACAGGTATAGTCAAATCACTTGACTTTCCTGACATTTGGGTAGTCATGATGCCTAGCTAGAGACCAATCATGAATTGTATAATAATGTATCAAGAATATCAATAGGGATTGATAAAATGATTTAAAGAAGTTTAAATCATGTGAGTTTTGAATAGAACCCACAATTACATATTATACTGCCAATAAGGACAGGAACCCAATAGGTCACACTCATATAGAGAAAAGGATAAAATAGTAAAATGACAAGGATAATAATATTTGATATTATTATGGGAATAGAGAAGTGAATAAGAGAATAATTAATTAAAGAGTTTAATTAATTATGATCAAGTAAAATTGTTCGCGAAAATTTTGAGAAATATTCTGTAAAATTGGACCTACAGAGGCCCAGAGAAGTGAAGTTGGCGTAGAAACCCTTCAGAAGAAGGGCCACACACCAACTCCAAAAAGAAGGCCTTAGAGGCCTATTTTTTTGACCAAAATAAATTAAATATTTTACATAAGTATTATGGATCCTACATATTTAATTTGGTTGGATTTGGAATTCATTTGGGTAATTAAATCCAAGTATATGTACATAGGGCCTAGTTTGTGGGTTTTGTGCATAGTCTTTTGTGAAATGGCTTAAATTGGATTTAATTGAGCCCAAATAATTATAAATAATTCCAAAATCCCAATCAATAATTCTTCATAAATTTTAAAGAGCTCAATTCTATTATGAAGTTGGATTTTTAACCTAACTATAAAAATCCAATTGATGTGGAATTAGGGTTAAGTGAACATTTAAGAGAAATATTTCTAGGAGAGATGAGATGCCTTTAGCCAATATGCTTGAGGTGGATTTGTTTGACATATGGGGGATAGATTTTATGGGGCCTTTTTTAGTATCCTATGGGTTTGAATATATCTTAGTGGCCTTAGATTATGTGAGCAAATGGATAAAAGCTATAGCAACCAGGACTTGCGATACAAAGGTAGTACTCAAATTTTTAAGAAGAAATATATTTACCTGATACGGAGCTCTTAGAGCCATAATCAGTGATGGTGGAAAACACTTTGTTAATCACTAATTTAAGGCTTTGCTAAAGAAATTTGGAGTTAGGCACAAAGTTACTACCACCTACCATGCCTAAGCTAATGGTCAAGTTGAGGTTTGCAACCGAGAACTTGAAGCAATTTTAGAGAAAATGGTCAATACTTCTAGGAAATATTGGTACCTTAAGTTAGATGAAGCTCTGTGGGCATATCAGATAACGTTTCAAACCTCGATAGGAATGTCTCCCTTTAGGTTCGTATTTGGCAAGTCCTATCACTTGCCAATAGAACAAGAACATAAGGCTTATTTGGGCTATATAATTCTTGAATTTTAACCTTGTAAGTGTAGTAAAATATAGGTTATTATAGTTAAATCAATTGGAAGAACTCGGATTTTTGGCATATAACCATGGCACAAAGTAAAAAAAAATACAAAAAAATGGCATGATTAGAAAATAGTATGGAAGGAGTTTGTACCTAGGATAAAGGTGCTTCTTTATGATAGCATGTTGAGATTATTTCCTAGGAAGTTAAAATCAAGGTGGAAAGGGACTTTTGAAGTTGTGGGAGCTGATAAATTTTGCATAATGACATTGAGGTACCCGAGGGATGAAAAAGAATTCAAGGTGAATGGACATCACATGAAGTCGTATTTTGATCAATGTTTAATGGTGCTTCAGTGATTGTCACACAGGTTTTTACCATAGGTTTATCAATGATTTTTCAAAAATCGCTAAACCCTTGTCTAACTTGTTAATAAAGGATGCTCTATTTGAATTTACTAGTGAATGTTTGCATGTTTTTGAATTATTAAAGTAAAATTTGGCTCTAGTGATCATATCACCAGACTGGGATTTACCTTTTGAACTAATGTGTGATGCTAGTGATTTTATAGTTAGAGCTGTTCTTGAACAAAGAAGGGAGAAGGTGCTTTGTACAATTTATTATGCAAGTCATACCTTGATAGGACCTCAAATTAACTACACCACAACTGAGAAAGAGTTTCTTACAATTGTTTTTGCATTTGAGAAGTTTAGACAGTATTTGCTAGGTACAAAAATTATGGTGTGGTCTGATCATGTGGCATTGAGACATCTTTTTTCCAAGAAGGAGTCAAAACCAAGACTTATAAGATGGGTACTTCTCCTTTAAGAATTTGACCTGGAAATTAAAGACAAGAAGGGGCAAAAAAGTTTATGGCGGATCACCTATCAAGGCTTGAACATGATCATATTGAGAAGGGGGAGATTTTAGATTTATTCCCTGATGAGCATATTTGTGCATTATTTATGTGTGATGTGGTAGATCCTTGGTTTGCTAGTTTAGCAAATTACCTTACAGGTGGTTATATACCTAAGGGTTACACCTAGCAACAGAGGAAAAAGTTGAAAGCCGATGCAAGGCATTACATTTGGGATGATCCTTATCTCTTTAAGTTGTGTGTAGATCAAGTTTTTCAGAGGTGCATTCCATATGAAGAGCAAAGAGAGATCATCGAAGCATGTCATAATAGAGAAGTAGGTGGACATCATGGGTCGAATAGGATGGTATCAAAAATTCTCTCTTTTTGGTTTTATTGGCCTACTATGTTTAATGATGTAAAATTATTTATGAAAACTTGTGATAGATGCCAAATAGTAGGAAATATTTCTAGGAGAGATGAGATGCCTTTAGCCAATATGCTTGAGGTGGATTTGTTTGACTTGTGGGGGATAGATTTTATGGGGCCTTTTTTTAGTATCTTATGGGTTTGAATATATCTTAGTGGCCTTAGATTATGTGAGCAAATGGATAAAAGCTATAGCCACTAGGACTTGAGATACAAAAGTAGTACTCAAATTTTTAAGAAGAAATATATTTATCTGATACGGAGCTCCTAGAGCCATAATCAGTGATGGAGGAAAACACTTTGTTAATCACTAATTAAAGGCTTTACTAAATAAATTTGGAGTTAGGCACAAAGTTACTACCACCTACCATGCCTAAGCTAATGGTCAAGTTGAGGTTTGCAACCGAGAACTTGAAGCAATTTTAGAGAAAATGGTCAATACTTCTAGGAAAGATTGGTACCTTAAGTTAGATGAAGCTCTGTGGGCATATCAGATAATGTTCAAACCCCGATAGGAATCTCTCCCTTTAGGTTCGTATTTGGCAAGTCCTATCACTTGCCGATAGAACAAGAACATAAGGCTTATTTGGGCTACATAATTCTTGAATTTTGACCTTGTAAGTGTAGTAAAATATAGGTTATTGTAGTTAAATCAATTGGAAGAACTCGGATTTTTGGCATATAACCATGGCACAAAGTAAAAAAAAATACAAAGAAATGGCATGATTAGAAAATAGTATGGAAGGAGTTTGTACCTAGGATAAAGGTGCTTCTTTATGATAGCATGTTGAGATTATTTCCTAGGAAGTTAAAATCAAGGTGGAAAGGGACTTTTGAAGTTGTGGGAGCTGATAAATTTTGCATAATGACATTGAGGTACCCGAGGGATGAAAAAGAATTCAAGGTGAATGGACATCACATGAAGTCGTATTTTGATCAATGTTTAATGGTGCTTCAGTGATTGTCACACAGGTTTTTACCATAGGTTTATCAATGATTTTTCAAAAATCGCTAAACCCTTGTCTAACTTGTTAATAAAGGATGCTCTATTTGAATTTACTAGTGAATGTTTGCATGTTTTTGAATTATTAAAGTAAAATTTGGCTCTAGTGATCATATCACCAGACTGGGATTTACCTTCTGAACTAATGTGTGATGCTAGTGATTTTATAGTTAGAGCTGTTCTTGAACAAAGAAGGGAGAAGGTGATTTGTACAATTTATTATGCAAGTCATACCTTGATAGGACCTCAAATCAACTACACCACAACTGAGAAAGAGCTTCTTACAATTGTTTTTGCATTTGAGAAGTTTAGACAGTATTTGCTAGGTACAAAAATTATGGTGTGGTCTAATCATGTGGCATTGAGACATCTTTTTTCCAAGAAGGAGTCAAAACCAAGACTTATAAGATGGGTACTTCTCCTTCAAGAATTTGACCTGGAAATTAAAGACAATAAGGGGGCAAAAAAGTTTGTGGCGGATCACCTATCAAGGCTTGAACATGATCATATTGAGAAGGGGGAGATTTTAGATTTATTCCCTGATGAGCATATTTGTGCATTATTTATGTGTGATGTGGTTGATCCTTGGTTTGCTAGTTTAGCAAATTACCTTACAGGTGGTTATATACCTAAGGGTTACACCTAGCAACAGAGGAAAAAGTTGAAAGCCGATGCAAGGCATTACATTTAGGATGATCCTTATCTCTTTAAGTTGTGTGTAGATCAAGTTTTTCAGAGGTGCATTCCATATGAAGAGCAAAGAGAGATCATCGAAGCATGTCATAATAGAGAAGTAGGTGGACATCATGGGTCGAATAGGATGGTATCAAAAATTCTCTCTTTTTGGTTTTATTGGCCTACTATGTTTAATGATGTAAAATTATTTATGAAAACTTGTGATAGATGCCAAATAGTAGGAAATATTTTTAGGAGAGATGAGATGCCTTTAGCCAATATGCTTGAGGTGGATTTGTTTGACTTGTGGGGGATAGATTTTATGGGGCCTTTTTTAGTATCCTATGGGTTTGAATATATCTTAGTGGCCTTAGATTATGTGAGCAAATGGATAAAAGCTATAGCAACCAGGACTTGCGATACAAAGGTAGTACTCAAATTTTTAAGAAGAAATATATTTACCTGATACGGAGCTCTTAGAGCCATAATCAGTGATGGTGGAAAACACTTTGTTAATCACTAATTTAAGGCTTTGCTAAAGAAATTTGGAGTTAGGCACAAAGTTACTACCACCTACCATGCCTAAGCTAATGGTCAAGTTGAGGTTTGCAACCGAGAACTTGAAGCAATTTTAGAGAAAATGGTCAATACTTCTAGGAAAGATTGGTACCTTAAGTTAGATGAAGCTCTGTGGGCATATCAGATAATGTTCAAACCCCGATAGGAATCTCTCCCTTTAGGTTCGTATTTGGCAAGTCCTATCACTTGCCGATAGAACAAGAACATAAGGCTTATTTGGGCTACATAATTCTTGAATTTTAACCTTGTAAGTGTAGTAAAATATAGGTTATTGTAGTTAAATCAATTGGAAAAACTCGGATTTTTGGCATATAACCATGGCACAAAGTAAAAAAAAATACAAAGAAATATCATGATTAGAAAATAGTATGGAAGGAGTTTGTACCTAGGATAAAGGTGCTTCTTTATGATAGCATGTTGAGATTATTTCCTAGGAAGTTAAAATCAAGGTGGAAAGGGACTTTTGAAGTTGTGGGAGCTGATAAATTTGGCATAATGACATTGAAGTACCCGAGGGATGAAAAAGAATTCAAGGTGAATGGACATCACATGAAGTCGTATTTTAATCAATGTTTAATGGTGCTTCAGTTATTGTCACCCTTATGGACCCTTGACAGTATCTGAAAGTCTAGCTGCGAACTTGGTAAATGCAGAACTAATTCTTAACCTTTGCTTTTAATAATATTTCATTCTAGTTAGTTTTTAAAGTTTTTGTTTTTAAAAGTGTGGTTCAAGGGAATGTACATTTAAATCATCCCATTTGTATGTTAGCCTATTGAAATAGGGTAAAAGATTGTGTTTAATGGCAAGGAAGAGATTAGAAAAAAATCAATTTTGGGTGAAGAATTTAGGGGATCATAGTCAGCAGGTTTTCTCTGTTGACCATGACATAGGTCAGTTATAGGTTTTAGATCTCAGAGCATAATAAGTCACGGTTAACAATGTTTATCTATTTACCATGACCATACCCTTCAATTATTATTTAATTAGTTTCATCATCTTGAATTAATTTATAGCGTTTAATATATAGATTGTCATATATCATTATTTGGTGTTATGTTAGGATGATTGAATGCTATGAATATTTATTTCTCTATTATTTTATCATGAATGCTATGTAATTAGATTCTTCCAAAATGGGACTCTTAATATGCAAGATTTTGTGATTTTAGGATTAGAGTGTAGAGTGTAATAAATGAGTTTTGGGTTGTTTGGCTTCAGAATGGGAAAGTAACTTGGACTTAGGATTTCAAACCCGTGCTTAGGCTAATTGTAAGGCCTGCTCCAAAAATGGGATGCCTTGAAATTAGAGTAGCTTGCTCCGGAATGGGACACTTAGGTTAAGAGAGTTATCCCGAATTCATTTATATATATCTTTAGGTTGATTGAATTCACATTTGATATGGGGAGGATGAGTGAACCCGTGCAATGCTTTTATATTATTAAATTATATGCTTAACCCCTTTATACTTATTTATTCCATAGAAAAATTATTGCAAAGTCTAATTTCATTGTTATTCTTTTTGCATACCATTTAGTTAATAGCTTATACACATAAAAAAATTTGGGGATTCTTTAGCATACAATTGATTTTCACTACTTGCATCCTCAACCCCTTAGATAAGATATTCATGGGTCCTAATCATACCCCACTTTATTACTTGATGATTTAGTGCACTTGTTGAACACGCATCACTCTCTACCTTTAATAGGCAAGTCCCTATTAGTGTACATAATGTTCTCTTCGACATTTCCTTTGACCAGATCTAATAACTCTAAATACAAAATGGTAGCAACCATAGTAGATAAACACAAGGCCTCCACCACTTTTTGCCTATGGAAGGGCGACTATCTAAGCAAATCCTAGATGGAAATCTAAGTAGGAGTTTTCTTTAACTATTTAAGAATTTGATCCTCCTCTTGCTTCTTTTTATAGGCAATGGTAGAGAATCCTATTGCCTTTCTACTTTGAGCACTACTCTCCCACTTCTAGTAATCAAATTTACCTTTTATTTCTCTTTTTCATTTTTAGAGTCCCACAGATCTGTAGGGCCATTTTTAGCATCTTCCTTGTCCTCATTAGCTGCCTCCCAATAATCAATTACACAAATTGTTGGCTTCTTCTTTCCCTCTCTGAATGGTATTTCTAGACTTGTTAAAGCATTTACACCCCATCCCACTTTATATGTCTTTGATTAAGCAAGATGAATAATGTGAGGCCCTAACTTTGACCCTAGTAGAATTATGTAATTAATAGGGGTTATGGTTAAAGTAATGTTTAATTAAATTAAATGATGAATTAAGGTTAAAGTCTAAAGAGGGGTAAATTGGTAATTTTATTGTATATGTTTTGTATGCAATTAATTAAAGGACTAACATAGGATATGGGTGTAATTGTAATTGAAGAAAGTAAAGTTGGGTGTTAAATTTATAAAAAAAAAAAGAGAAAATTTTGGAACATATTTTAATAAAGGAAGTAGAGTAAGGACTTATGTGGATTTTGTCCTCCACTTAAACTCTTTAAAAATTTCATGTGACAAAAGGATTGTAAAAGGTGAGTCAGTGGAGAGTAGTTTGTCTATTAAAAAAGGAAAATACAGATTTTAATTCTCTATTCTTGTCTCTCTAAGATTAAAGCTTCTCTCTCTAGTTTCTTTAAGTTTTGCATTAGGGTTATTTGCAATAGAGTTTAAAGTAAGATGCTAAGGTAAGGGGTTCTTTTTCATCTTCATCTTCTTCTTCTTTAAATTGGTGGAAGGGATTGCATAAGGAGCAATAATTGGGTATTTATGCTTAGTGTTATTTGTAAAAGGATATGCAAGTAAAAACAAAGGAAAGGAGGTTTTGAAGGAGTGAAGGAAGAATTGGGATTTCAACAGAGGTATGGGAACTATGTTTAAATCTAAAATTGCATGCACTATTTTAATACAGGATTTAGATAATCTTACTAAGATTGTAGTGATAATAGAATGTCTGACCTTGCATGCAAATTTCTTCAGTTGTGTTGAATTATGGTAGAGTTAATACTATAAAATTTGAGTTAAAATTACAAGTGATTGATGTATAAACATAAGAATACAGAAGTTCATCCAATAATGAAATTGAAGTTTAATTTAGTTTCTACTGAATTGAGGGAAAAATCTATAAAAAGGCAAATAGAGTTCTTCCTTCTTCTATTGGAGCTTATTGCTCTGTTTTAATAAACTCTTGAATTAAACTCTATAATAAGATGGATTTGAGATGTGTTGGTGTTTTACAAGAAAGCTTAGTAATGGTTTATCAAGACACATTGTTGGAATTTAATTGTCATTGAGTTAGAGTTATTTATAGATTTAATTATGTGTTGAACCATTAATTGCATGTCTAGATTTCTTTTAGATAGTGTTAAGGCTCTCGATTGAGTAAAGAAACCCCTCACCCAAGTTATAAAGCCCTGACCCGGCTACATTATCCCCTCACTTTCGTAAAATCATCTTATTTAATGCATATACAATAAAGAAACCCCTCACTCAAGGTATGTAAGCCCTCACCCGAGGCATACATTCCCTCACCCAAGGCAAATTACATTCTCCTAAGGTTAGATTAATGGTTTTGGCCAATGAAAGTCTTTTAATTGTAGTAAAGATAAATTTTTAATAAAATTAGGTTAAATTATTTTTATAGCCTCTAGAGTTTAATGCAAAACATAGTTTTTCTTGATTAATTAGTGTTATATTGTCTTAGCATGTAATTATATGTTTTTAGCTAAAATTAACAATATCTAATATTGGATATGGCACCTTATATAATTATTTGAAAGAATGATCAAAACCATGCTATTAAACCACAGGAGTGAAGCTTGAACTATCTTTGGTTTTGGCTTTATGAGGTTAGAAGTCACTTTCCTAATATCCTATTAGGTGGCAACTCTATGATACCTATCTTGTGGTGCTCAGAAAATGCCCTCATAGATTAATCATCAATAATAAATAGGAATAAAATCCTATCTATTGTAAAGTGATTGGCTTTCACAAGTTAAACGAGCCTTGATTCAGTCACAAGCTCTAAAAGTGGGTTTTTGAGGTTATACCAAATGTTTATGGGGTTTAAGTGCATCACAATGGTGTCTTCACTGGGGATAACAAGATTTTACTCTAAAAGTGACTTGGTTGATTTAATATAAATAATTATTTATGGTTAATTATTTCAATCTTCTTCTAACTCAATTTGTATTATAACATGTTACGGCTTTAGAATTAGGCTAGGTGTCCCCATTTGGCCAACGGTGCATTCTCGAAGCACAACCCTATGTTCACTCAATATAGGTAGTGTTAGGGAATAATCACAAGCCCAAGCCTCGTACCTTTTGGTATACTAAATGGTGACCCCATCAATCATCATGCTCGTGATGAGCTAGACCAATTGGTAGGGACCATGCTTGGTAGCCCTAAAGTTGTACTACCAAACCAAAGCCTCATGTAATGGCCATAGATACTTTCCCTAGGTATCATGTGCCATAATATTGTGCTTGATATATGGATACCTATATATTTAGTCATATTCTGATAAATTAAGGTAGGTACTAATCAAAGGTTGTCATACCCAGGTAGGCCTATCTTTGTTTGTTTAAAATACCCAAATATATAGTGATCAAATATGTATTTGCATGAGCTTTAAATATAAAGAGGTTATGCTGCCGATTTTCCACCGTGTATTATTCATATTCATTGGGTTCCTTGTTAACCTATGAGCTAATCCCATCTAGGAAAGAGACCATATGACCACCTGTGCGGGGGAGATAAGGTTGGAAGGTTTCCTTTTGACTTGCACATGTCTTTTGAAAATGATACACAATATGCTAATGTATTACATGCATAATCATGCATCATGCTAATGAACTCTCCTTTTTCAGCCATTACAAAGTCATCTAAGTGGTTTAGGAGTTTAACTTGTCATGAGAAGATGAGTGTTCATTGGACAAGCTTTGAGCCCGAGTTTTTCTGGGAATTCACTCTGAAGCTATAATAGCATTGCTTCAAATGTACTTATAGGAAGTGAATCTTTTGGCTGAACTGGAAGACCTAAGCCTTATTAAAGGGTTTTTTTAGATTAATGAAGTCACCATAAAGTCTATAGGGTGGTTCAAAAGTCTAGACGAACATCTGGTTAAGAGATCCTTATCAGAGTCATTGAAATAACCATCAGAAACTGATTTGGGTTTAGCAAAAATCTTTGAGCTAACTTTAAAAAATGCAAAAATGGCAAATCCAACACAGACCGAGGCTATTGATAGTCAAGAACTGGATAGGAGACTTAATGGGTTTGAAATAAGAATAAGGGTCATGATAACTGACATGATGAGTTCCCTGGCACAACCTACTGGCTAGCAAACTTTGGCAGTAGCTGCCACATATGGATAACCTATAGTTATCGAAGACACTTTAGCTATTACCGCTACAGGACCTTCCTTAATGGTTGAATCAAGGGGTATTGGGCTGAGAGCTATACTTATTAAATAGCAAAAGGATAAGAGAGTTTCTCCCAAGGAAGATTTCATTCCTAAAGAGGAGGAAGAGCTAGCAATGACATAAATCCTAAGGAGTAAGCCACCTAGAAAGGATATATTCTTAAGGAAAATGGAAGAAAAGATAGAGATGATGGCCTAAGTTTTGTCAGCTGGAAAAGGGGTTAATCCAAAGGATAAGGACCTAAAAAGTAAAGATGTGCTCCCTCAATAGTTCAAAATGCCTAATCTTCCTAATTTTGATGGCACTTATAATCTATCCACCTATATCAAGTAGTATGCCTTGGTCATGAAGGTTACCACTCTGACCAAAAGATAAAAGGTTGAGTATTTTAGCCTCAGTCTTATAGGCCCTGCCATTGAATGTATCATGGCCTAGACAGACGTACCTTGGAAGATTAGGACAAATTGACAGAGGAGTTTCTATGATAGTATGATTGTAGCATGTAGATAAAAGATACTCTGAAAGATTTTGAGTTGCTACAACAAAAGTAGGATAAATCCTTCCACGAGTATTTGACGTGGTAGAGGAATAAAGTAATGGAGATGAAAAGGAAACCTAACACTACTAATCAAATTAGGCTTTTTATTAGAAATGATAGCCCTTATCTGAAAGATGGTTTGAAGATAAAGGGACTAAAAGATTGGGAATCGTTAAAGGATATAACCATCAAAGTTGAGGGTAAGTACCTGGCAAAGAAAGCAAGCTCTGCTGGTAGTCCAAGTTTCTATTCTGGTCACCAAGGGTATAGAAGCACAGCTGGTAAAGTTGGTGGCACAGTGACTACTAGAAAAACAATTAAGGTATCTGTTACTGAGACCACTCAAAGGCATTATTTAAAGTTTGGCAGGTCTTTATCATGGGTGTTTAATCGGTTGATAAAGGAAGGGAAATTGCAACCATTATAAGCTAAGCCTGCTAGGAGTTAGGGTTAAACCAATCATCGAGCTAATCAATATTGTGCCTATCATTAACATACAGGACATCTAACAGATCACTGTAGGACTCTAAGGTACAGGATCCAAGATCTTATTAATAGTAAACAAATTACTAACCTAGAAAAAAAGAGAAAAGAATAAACAGAATTATAATGCAGTCCCACCTCTAGCATCGATGATTTGTTCAAGCTTACGAGAATGGTAATTTTTATATGATTTATTTTGCAATGAGTATTTAGCCATTACTTGCCCCGTGCAATCAAAGGCAAGAGATGAGAGAGATAAATTGCCAATATGTGTGATTGATTGTTGGGAATCACCCTGTGAAAATGAAGATGGTGTTGACCTCATAGATCTATTGGATTCTAAAAATGAAGAAGAAAAACAAAAGGTAAAGTTTATCACCAAGAGTGGTAAAGTGTTACCTAAAGTAGAAAGGTAGCCAAATTATCAACCTTTTCCTATAGAAAAGGAGTAAGAGGAGGAATAAATTTTCAATCTGTTAAAGAAGACTCCTGCTTAAATTTTTGTTCGGGATTTGCTTAAGCAATCACCCTCTCATAGACAAAAAGTGGTAGAGGCCTTGTGTGATTCTACTGTGGCTACCACCATTTCTCTTTTAGAGCTACTAGACTTGGTTAGAGGAAGTGCAGGGGAGAATATTATGTATACTAATTGAGACCTACCCATTGAAGGTAGGGAACACAACCACCCTTTATACATTAAGGCATAGGTTAATGGGAAACATACTCTATGTGTGATAGTGGATGATGGATCCTCTATCAATGTATGTCCACTTATAGCACTTCTAGCTTTTGGATTGAATGAGTCAATGTTAAGTAAGTCTAATATAGTGGTTATAACCAATGATAATTCTTAATGATAAGCAACATGTGCTTTTAAGGCTGATGTGAAGACTGGATTAATTGATACCAAGGAAGAATTTGTAGTATTGCTAACACCATCTCTATGCTATTTGGAAGACCTTGGTTTCACAAATTAAGAGGAGTTTCATTTACTCTTCACCAAATGATTAAGATTCCCTATAAAGGTAAAGTGGTTACCATAAAGGCTACTAGGGAGAACCAGGTCTTTATCTTAGGTATAGAAAATAAGCCATTTAACAGCTTTCATGTAACTACTATTAACACTGATGATGAAGGTAAGCAGGAGTTTACCCCTCAAGTGGTGAATATGATGAAAAAAATGAAATTTTTGCTAGGAGTCAGACTAGGTAAAGATTTTCAGGGTCCTTCTAAAGCTATTACTACACCAGGACAGATAAGCCAAAAGGGATTGGGCTATGGAACCTCTGATGTAAAAAGGATGAGTTTGTCAAAGGCAAAAGGCATTCCACACATTTTGGACAACTTTGTGTGTGCATCCACTGTACCTCAATATTGTAGAGAGATTGAGCCTGTGCTGGTTAGAGGAAAAGTTGTTCCTAGGTTTGATATATTCAATGATATTTTCAATTGGGTTAGTGGAACCATCATACCCATCAGGGGATTTTGGGATGAAGAAATTATGATCAAGTTGTCTAACTAGGATGATGATCTAAAGAGATAGTGACACCAGAACTGCTGGCTTTTAGCATCAAAGGGAAAAAAAGTTGAATTTAAAATTCTTATGCCTAAGTTGAGGGATGATATTGTAAACGCTGTCATAAAAGCAGATAAAGAGGCTCTATTGGATGCAGAAAATGGAGCAGGCTCATTTGAAGTGTCAAACTCACTGAATGTAGATGAGGATGCATTTGTAGATGTACTTTTTGTACTAGAATTTTTTAATGATGATGGATATAGCTCCTCTTATATTAATAATATGAAAAACTTTGCTTACTTGTATGATGTTTCATATGATCATGATCATAAAGCATCTATATTTGACATTAATTCAATAAATACTACTCCATTCAATCTTGGTACTCTTGAAAATCCTAGAGAAATCTCGATAGCATCTAATGTTACCCCTTAAGAGAGAAAACTAACTAAATTAGTTGAAAGCTTTTGTAGACAAATTTAAGCACTTTTTTTTACCATTTAGCCATTAGTTTTTTTATGTGAACAGGCTTGAATAAGATTAATAATTATGTATATTAGTTAGATAAAGGCATGTTTATTACAAATGTTGTAAATAAGAATGGTAATTGCAAATAGTTTTAATGTTTGTGTATATATTTGTGATGCATGCATACTTTTGAAGACAAAATGATTTGCTAAGTCAATGTACAAAGTAAGGAGGTTGATAAAAATGAAATATTATTTTGTTTTATGCTTGATTTAGCACGTGAACATGCATGTGCATCTAAATTGTGACTCAATGTGATTCATTAGATATGAGATGCTTGTGGATTGTTGAGAGCATTGTATGCACCATTTTTTGTATAGGGAGGCCTATCATGCTTAGTCATTATACTACCCATTTTTTATCAAAATGGACAATTTTGTATGCTTGCTTGTAATTTTTGCTTAATGCATTAACATGGATCGTTCAAGATTAAATTAAGTCTTGATGGGATTTTAAAATTTACCTTTAATTTTAATTTTGAGGATGAAATGTGCATGTGCACTTTCCCATGTGAATGGTTTAGTGACGGTTAATCGAACATATTACTAAAATTGAATGAACCAAATCTTGTATGCTTATGTTGATTGTCGCTATCAATACCTTTTAATTGTTTAACTTTAGTAATTTTAATAAAACTTGCATTTTCTAGTCTTGATGATTTACTATGATATATTTCTAGTATTTTTTATATCTAAGCCAGCAATCGTGTTGTTGTTAGCATAAGCCGAGTGGCTAGATTTCTATACACCTATTTTCACTACATATCCTAAGGTGATTCGACTATTTCTTGCCACTTTTTAGTATAGAGGGTACCAATATCCCGATACCAAGGAAGGGGTCATTACATACTAGGTTTTCGGCATTTTATTTAGTCTATCACAAGCATAAGTATTTAGCATTTTAGGCTTGCCTATAAGAGGTGATGTTGCTATTACTAAAAGGACTTCTAAGCCGAATCAGTGGGCCTCTATTGTTAGTCCAAGCATCTGTTATGATCCTTTGATGACGAAGGCCACTATGTTGACCCGTAGGTTTTGAGATATTTACAGCTGGTTTTATCGTGTTCTTATATATGACACTTGGGTAGTCTAGGTTCCTTTAATATTATTGATATTTGGAGTTTATAGGCTATGACTATTAGTCATGCTTTAACATTAGCCATGATATTTTACAGAATATCAATAGTGTACCCTAGGCACCAAGCGGATCGGTTGTCATAAGAGGGGTAGTCACTCGATTATTGATGGCATTCGGGGCCTCTAAGTTAGAGATGGGACCACAAGTTGAGGATAGTATAGTAGTGAGCATTGACAATGCCTTGGTCATGCATATGATCAGATGAGAACCTAGTGGATATAGACTACTCTTAGTAGAGGAAGCAGAAGGGGATTTAGGAATCAACAGATAGTAGCTTGCAACACAGCTTAAAGATAAGCAGTTAGAGGAGAGTAAATCTAATGGCCACTTTCCTTGTCACCAAGCACATTCAGCTGAGGCCCAAAATTCTTGCATAAGGTCTAGCCCGAGTAATCTTGTGAGGCCTATAGAACCACATCCCACACCACCTTAGGGCTCTAGTTGGTTACAAGTACTAGCTCTATATGACACTTATAGATTTCGCCCACAAGGTGACCTTGGTGCATCTTCTTCTTGAGGACCAGTGCCACCTGCTCTAGCTTCTTCAGTCCCCTAATATAGATTTAGAGATTAAGATAACTCACCTAGAGATCACTATTGGAGCTTTAGGATGAGACATGCATGAGGTACAGGGATGATCACTACATCTAGTTGCCTTGTTGATCGCAATTAGCAGATTTTAGGCACATCAGTGGCCACTGTAGGATAGAAGGCATAAAGAGTTGAGATTGAGGTGGTTGGTCTCAAAAATAGTATGAGAGAGGGCTACGAGCACCAAATTGCACAACTTGCATGGACAGAGATGATGGTACACTGACAGGAGCTATCAAGCAGGTACATGAAAACATGCATTATTAGCAAGGTTCATAGGCCAGATTTTGACTCCCCTAGCTCAAGCCATAGGCTTTGAGTTTGAGGTGCCTCAGCCATCATTGCCACCTGCAAATCCATCTTAGGTAGGACCTTTATAGCCTTCACAGCTTCAACTAGGTCCTTCAGTCAGACCACCAAGTCCCTCAGGATCGAGGCATCGCATATGATCTTCGAGGGAGATGCTTTATTTTTTATTATTTATTTTTCGAACAATTGTTTATCTTTATTTGTATTTACATTTATGGATTTGGAATTTTACTTTCATTTTTTTTAAATGATGTATGGATGGCATTTCTCTTTTCTCATAGCATTTATTTATGCATGCATGTGTTAATTTATTTACAATTATTAACATGGTTCCTAATATGGTGACAAGTAAAAAGGAAAACATAATTAGAGGCTTAATTGAGAATTAAAAAAATTGTGCTTTAGTGGCTTGCATGTATTTCTCTCTCTTAGATGGGCGAAATGGGCACATCTGAGGGCTCTAGATTGACTTAGAAATGAGTCACAATCTTGACTTATAAGTCAAGATCGTGACTTGCTTCTAAACCATAGCCTGAAGGGGTGACTTACTCCCCTTTCTGTTGGACTATGATTTCTATCACTAGGTTTGACTCAAGGTCGTGACTCACAAGTAAGTAAAGGCCCCAGCTCGTAAATCACCATTTTTTCCATTAAAGTGAATTTTTTGACTTTTTTAAAGTCCCACATTTGAGTTAAGGCTGTGACTCACCAATCAAGGTTGTGATCGATTTTTTTCGATCTAAAATTACAGATTTTCCCTACAAAATAGAGGATTGTTTTCATGATAAAAATCTCCTACTTTTTAAACCCTAATCCAAGGCATTTAAAGGTAAGAATTTCCTTTAAATGCATAATAACAAATTTTTGGGAAAAATAACAAAAAATTCTAGAGAGAGAAAAAATGAAAAATACTGTTTGTGTTTTTTTCATCTAGTTTTGAGAAATGAAGGAAGCAAGAAAAAGAGATAGAGGTACTCTCACTTGTTGTTAAAGTAGCTCTCCTGAAGCTAATGTAAAGGGCAAACTTATAGCTTTTTCATAGATCTAGGACTTTTATTCTTGTAAAATTTTATTCTGAGTTTCTTTATATATTCTCTATGCTATATTTTTTTATATTCTCTCTCTGTGTAATTTGTTCTCCTTGATATTTTGTGAATAATGTCATAGAAGTGTGTTTGAGTGTAATATTAAATTTTATGCATGAATGTTCTATTTATATGTAAATCTAAGTGAATTTCATGCTTGTTAGCCTTTACTTTCTCTCTCTAAGGCATGTTTCTCTCACATGGTGTTTTTATACAAATAGTATTCTTTTGTGGTTTTTATTAGTTGTTTTGAGCATTTAAGTTAATTTTAGAGAGTTCAAGAGCATTTACATGTATTTTTTTTCCTTAAGAGGCAATTTAAAAGCTTTAAAAATGGTTATGGCATCATTCTAGTAGCCACTGGGCATTCAAGAGGTGACTCACGGCCTTAAGCCCTAGGTTGTGACTCACCTTGGAATGGTCTGTGACTCACTTAATGGGGGGTGACTCACCACACTCGAGGCTGCAACTTGCTTCTTTGGGGCCGTGACTCGCCTTTTCCCTTCTAATTGAGTATGTGACTCACTCTTTGGCCTTTATAATGGTTTTTTTGTGCTTTTTTCTTATTTATTCTACATTTTTTTCTTTTGTTCATTCTTTTAATCTAATTTTTTGCTATTTTATTTCTTTAAGCTTTGAGTTTCTTACTTTGCTCATCTCAATACGTTTTTTTTTTCTTTTGAGTAAAATGCATTATAAATCCTATATGGTCGAGTTTGGGAATTTAAGAATGGGTTTTTCAGTTTGACATCATTTTTTAGTCTTATTTATTTATTTATTCATTTTGTCCTTGGTTTTTATTATTTTTGTGCAATAATTTGTAATAGCTAATAAAAAAGGCATTTTTGGCTTGATAAAATAGGAAAATTCATATTAAATGCTTTCTACATAAATAATTGGGTTTTTCCCAAAAAAAAAAGGATTGATGTCTACCTCTTTAATCCCAAAAGTCATAAAGATTTGTAAAATAGGCATGGGGGAACCAATGTTCCCAAATTAATTAATAACCCGATTTGTGTATGTCTTCTTCCTCGCATTATTATTCTATAATGTTATTTTATTGAAAATAAATTAAATGATTTTATACTAGTTTGAGTGGAATTTTTCCATAGTAAAAAGGACCAATGCTTTAGTTCTTGCCCATGAAATAACATGTAAATTAAGATTTTTATTTCTTTGATACAAAAGATTTTCTATTTAAAATTAATTAATGCAATTCCTGTTTTTTAAAATCCAAGTAGGCCTAATGCCATGTTTCTCACGAAATATACCTGCAGCCCTATCTTTTGTAAATATGCATGCAAGGACCAACATCCTCATTAAAATGATATTAATCAATTCCATGATTTATGTATGATTTATTTAAATATTCTATATGATTTATTGATTTCTATATCCTTGGAATACACCATACCTGCCTTGTGGTGCTCAACAAATATCCTTGTAGGTTAATCGTCAGTAATAAATGGTACTAAAATCCTATCTATTGCAAAAAACTTGCCTTTACAAGTTAAATGAGCCTTGATTCGGTCTCAAGCCCTAAAAGTTAATTTTTGAGGTTATATCGGATGTCTATAGGATTTTATGCATATCACAGGAGCATGCTACTTAATGGACGTATCTATACCATTACATAGACTTTAGTCCAGTAATCAGCTTTAGGGCTACCCAAATGTAATCCCTGCTAATGGGTCAATATCATCATAAGGATAATGACCTATTGGGTCACCATTTAATATACCATTTGGTATGAGGCTTGGATTTGTGATTATCCTTAATCACTTCCCCACATTGAGTGAACATAAAGTTATGCTTCGATAACTCACAGAGATAAGAAAAGGGATGCCTAACCTATTATATTGCTCTAGTATAGATGTAATACAATTTTGAAAAGCAATAAAAACTTCTCAATCTTAAACTCATTTATATTAAATTAATCAAAGGCACTTTAGAAGAAAAATCTCACATTCCCTAGTGGAGTCACAATAGTGACATGTATCGAACCCCTAATGGTATCCAATTTGCTCCTTAGAGTCCAATTTTAGGACCCAATACTAGATAAAGGTCTATTTAATTGTGAAGATGAGTTGTTTCATAAGGGAAAGGGATTCAACCTAATTTTCCAAGCGTCTATCTAAAAAAGGCATGAGATAGTGTCTTGGGGTACCCTTATTCCATTATTGGCGATCAACTTACGAAGGCATCTGTTGGGCAACACAAGCTAGGTATCATAGAGTTGCCATCCAATAAAATATTGAAAAATAAGTTCTAACCTTATGAGGCCAAAACCAGAGTTAAGCTCGAGACCTCACTCTTATTTACACTACTAGAAAATATTAAAATAGCAACGAAAATATTAATTAGCAACGAAAATCTAATTTCATTGCTAAAATTCGTTAAAATTTTTCTATTTAGCAACGGAAATAAAAATTATTATTTTTCGTTGCTAAATATGGAGGGAAGTTTTAGTACCAAAATATAGCAATGACATTTTGCAACGGAATGCTTGTTTCGTTGCTAAATAAGGCACTAGCAAATGGCGCAAAAATTTTTAGTAGCGAAAATAGTAACGAAAATCAAATTTGATTGCTATTTTAGGAACCTTTAAATTTTTTAGTAGCGAAAATAGCAACAAAAACCTATTCCATTACTAAAATAGCAACGAAAAATAAATTCTGTTGCTATTTTAGCAACGGAATGTTTTTCGTTGCTAATTCAGAACTTAAAATTTTTATGGTTTCTAAAATAGCAACCGAATTTGATTTTCATTGCTAAAATAGCAAAAAAAAATAAAATTTGGTTGCTATTTTAGGAACCTTTAAAATTTTCATTACCGAAAATAGCAATAGAAACATTTTTTGTTGCTAATTCGGAATTGAAAATTTTTAAGCTCCCCTAAATAGTAACCGAATATTTTTTCCATTGCTAAAATACTTTTTAATTAGAAGCATATAAAAATATTAGTTTAACTCCAACACTTATTTATCAAAACAAAAAACAAATCCAATACTCAAAAAGATTAATTTGTTAATTATTAATTTTAATAATAAATTTTAATTAAAATTTGTAAATATTATTATTTCTTTTGTAAAACTTTAAAAGTTACATTTATGTAACTTGTTGATAAGAAATTAATTAGCTAAATTTGATAAGAAATTAATGAGCTAAATTTCATAAGAATTGGGCCTTAATTAACATGTTGATAAGAAATTAATTAGCTAAATTTGATTTTAAAATATAGTTTAATTTACTTCAGATATTTATTTCCACATTAATATATGGAGGTAATAGCGAAATAGTGAAGAAAAATATAAGCATTTTCAACTCAAATTTTTATTTTAATTATATAATTTTTTAATAGTTGTTTGCTACTTAAACTTTTAATTTAATAATTTTTGTTAATAATATAAAAATAAGAATATTTTTTTAATTTATTTTGTTGGATCAGGCTGGTCTCAGGCTTAAGCATACAAAACCTAGCCCATGTCGGCTAGGCCCATGGCAAGATTTAACCGTAATTTATGGTCTATTTGAAATAAAAAAAGATAAAATAAAATTACGGAATTCATATCAAATGAATTTATTTGTAAATTTTATACATTTTGATTAAATTTGACAAAAACATAATGAAATATATGAAATTTAATTTATGAAATTCAATTGAATTATAGTTGAATTTTTTAAAATTTATTTATTTTAAGTGAATTCTTAATTGATTTTAGACTTTTAGTAATATTCCCCCCTCGGGGCAGGGATAGGGATAAAAAAATCCCAGATATATATTTCGGGATGGGGGCAGGGATTGGGATATCTACCCTATGGGGATCCCCGATCCGAGGAATTATTACTATATTATCCTTAATTGTCTCATTATTTACATAATTATCATTGTTTATAAATACCCCATGTAAAAGCCCTAACTCCTCTCCTGCCATTTTCTCTTCTCCCTCACAGCGACACACACAATCACTCCTCTCTCTCTTTGCTATTCACTCCTTAGATCTTCCCTTGCATACCATCTTCCTTTTCTTTTATTATAAGGTGGGAACTGTAGTTCTTTTTTGATGGAATACAGAGATTGATCTTTTATTTTATTTTATTATTTATTTTTGTGTAGATTGATCCAAGGCATCGTTATGGGCATAACTTGCATTTGTATTATGAATAGTGGCATCCAACAAATTCTGGTCAACCATTTTTTTCTGGTAAGGGAGCTCTGCAACTGCAACTCAAAATTTTTTTTTCTTTGTTGTTTTCTTAATATAGTTTTTCTTTTATTTATTTGCCTATTTTGCACATGGATTTTGTGTTGGAAGTAAATTAATTACTGGTGTCACCACTTGCTTCGAGTTTATGATCATTCGCTGCCGATTAATAAAGGTCAGTATTTTGTATAATTCTTATTTTTTTTTTTCAAATGCATAGCAAATATATTGAAGAAGAATAGAAATAAGGGGTACTTGTTTCTGGATTGCACAAGTACTTATTGGAGGGACATTTGGATCTAAGAAAGAAAGGTCATGATTCTGGGTTTGGGTTAAAGGGAGAATTTGGAAAAGAGATGTGTTTGGTGATTTAGGGAAGTGAGGGTCAACATTAGAAAGAGAGACAGAGATAGATACAAGAGAAGAAAGTGAAAAGAGACGATGGGGTTTTTAACAGTTAATTCTAATTTGTAGGCCATAGGCAAGAAAAGGGGTTTAAGCCTTAGCCAACCCGAATTTGATTTTGTAATGAAAAGTAACTAATTTTTTTAACAGCGAAATCTCTTACTATTAAATTTATATTAAAGTTGACTGTTAGTTTAATAATTGGATTTGTCAATTCAATTTTTTTTATATATAATTGGATGAAAAATTGAGATTAACAGGATTTAAGTTACAAAAATCAAAGTATTGCCATATGCAAAATTCAATCGTGAATGAAATTAAATATAGTTATTACCTAAAATTCAAGCCCCCTAACTGTGTGTGTGTGTGTATAACCTTAAAGTAAAATATTTGTGGTAGAATTAGCTGTTAATTATGTGTTAATTACTTACATCTATTAAAATGATTATTTTTTTTAATTGTTGGAGATCATGGGTTTAATTTATTTTTTTATTTTTTTCTTCATATTTATCAATTTATTTTTTAATTGCTTCCTATTTTTTATATTGATATAGTTGTACTATTTTTGGCAAGTGCTATTGCATTTATATTTGAATCATTTGATAGTTTGGTTCACAACAACTTTCCTAGTCAACGTTTGTGTCAAGTTAGGAATTAGTTCAGTCATAAATAAAATTTATAGGTGAGAAGTGGGCATTTGTTTTAACTTGTATCCACAATTTGATTACTTAGTTCAGCATTGTACATGTGAGTGTCGATGGGTTGTTTAACATGATGATGTCAATTTCTTATTTGGTCTAATTGCAACATTTCAAAGGACTAAGTTTTCCTACAATTTCATCAGTGGGTACAAATCCTGCAATCATCCATTATTGTCAACAGGCTGAAACATGTGCTGAACTTGATCGAGACTGAATTTATTTGTTTGATTCTAGAGCTCAAGTTTGTTTCTTTCTAATTGTGTGGCTTGTAACTATTGGTCTGGATTCCCAATTAATTGCCTACAAATAAGCTTTTATTTGTTACTGATGCCTTTGTTATTAATTCTGTTGTTGGCATGAATAAAGTATCTAGATGGAACAATTGACATAACTTGCACTGTACATTTTAGAAACCAACAACATATGAAAAATCATGCTATACAGCGGTAGGCGCCTTAAGTTACTTTTCAAGGAAATATTATCTATTCGAAAATTGAGTTTGGTACAGCTTTGATATTTCTAGCAATAAATTCGGTTGTGTCTCTTCTTTCATTTCTAATTGTCTATGAATCATGCAAAAGGGAAGCTTAAATTACCATTTGTTTGGGAGTAACAACTATGCATTTCTTTAAATTAATTTCATTAGATTCTTGGATTATACTCAAATTCTTTGATTAAAGTGACCTTGTTTTGCTATTACTTGACATAATTGTGCAGAAAAGTGTCTTATTTGATGACAATTGAATATAGAAACTATTAAGAAAATAAAAGCTACATCATGCATATAAATAGTTATCTTTAAATTAACTATGCACCCAGTATACTATTATTGGAATGTCTTGTGCTAGAAAAGGCATCCATCCCTTTTTAAATTCAATATATATATATGCATATATATATATATATATATATATATATTGTAACACTATGTTAGATATGGGTGAGTGGCCCTTCCTTTAATATTGGTTTCATTTTCCTTAAGATTCATAAATGTAGTATTATATTATATTTCGACGTCCTCTACCTCTTATTTTATAATTATACTTATTACTTATATATACATTCCTTTTAATTTTTTTATGGTACATTAATATAATAAACATAATTTTTTTTGTCAAATTTTGTAGTAAGTGGTCCACCTTACATCCACCTGGTTTTGGCTTATTTTTCGGCTTGTCCACATGAGAGACGACATTGTTTGCTTTAATCACCTATATACAAATTTAAAATAATTATACTTCTTGACACTTCTTTTTCTTTAGAATTTGCTCATATAATTTAGACTTTTCTACAGTGGTCATGCTGTCAAGGGAACTTTCTTATCAATAAGAAGGTATAAATTCTGTCATTATTCGATTATAAATGGACATGTTTGTAGAAATCAAATTCTGTTTGATTACTATTGTTTACTAACTTGTAATATCTGAATTTTTCTTCATTTTAATATGGTTGTAGATCATAAGTTTGGAAGACTTCAAGCTAGGGATATATTCCATAAATATATTAGCTTTTAGATATTACATAAATATATATATTTTTTATTATTAGTTTTCATTTGGTCTTATTTAAATTTTTTTACAGGTTTGTGGACAAAATCAACAGTTCAATTCGGCAGGTTCCAAACTCGAAATAGTTAATTAGAGTTCTTGATATATATATGGTTTTCAAAGCTTCAAGTTCAATAGGTAGGCCTTTAAACCCCAGATGTTAGAGTTCTTAATATATTATAATGTAACTATTGATTTTAATGTTCCAAGGCAAATTGCTTGACATTTCTTTGATTAGCTGTTGTCTGGGGCTTTATTACCTGTTGGAAGCTAATAACTCTTTTTGAAATATTCTTGTATTGGTTATACCCTTTGGTATTACCTTTAAGTAGCTAGGGATTATAGATTCTTTGCCTGGATCTACCACTTTTAGTGCATTTCCCTTGTACTTCTCTCTTTGCTGGAAGCTAATTAGGCTGGAAGCTCTTAGAATTATGGTGCTGCTTCCTTTTTATGTATTGCAATTCTTTCATTGTGTGTGGCTTTTCTCTAGGGTGATGTGAATTTGCTCTTTTAGTTACTGCTACTCAATTTTTCTAGTGGTTTTCAGTGGCTCTTCTTCCATTGTTCTTTCTTGCATGCTTTTAGTTTGGTTCTCAATGTTTATTTCTTGTCTAGCTTTACTTTTTTGTAACAGGTTGCTGTTTAGTTCCTAAGGTTTTGTTGGGTTGTCTTGTATTGGTTTGGAGGTCTTTTGTTTTTCTTTTGCTAAGGTCCTATTTCCTATCGGTTTGGGCTTTGACAGTTTTTGTTGTTTTGGAAAAAAATGAGAATCTAATATTGGTTTATTTCTTTGGGTGGGAAGATGGTTAGCTCATGAATTGATAATGTGTTTAAGAGAAATTGTTAAAGGTAATTTATCTCTTCTCCTACTTTTTCTGCAGTCAGTTATTCCTTAACCAGAGTAATTATAAATTTTGTAATAGAAATTATACTTTATTGTAACAATAAATGTACAATTGTGTTATGTAACCTATTTGTATATATCATTTATGTAACTTATGTACACTTGTAAATAATCTATACTCATTTGTCAGTATTTTGCACATCAATTTATTACACATACACACATGCACAAAACATTTCTAATAACAGTAACATGTAGCATAAACAATAGCACCTTACTACCTTTCCTACAGGCTTCTTAGGGTGAAACAATATCCAAAATCCGGTTTCTATTTATCCCTCTATTTACTACCTTATATATAGAATCAACCTGTTAAAACAAACAAAATTTATGTGTTGTAACCAAGGTACAACAAATAAATAAATGCTAATCAAAACTAACATGTAATAAAAAAATTGAGCAATAAAAATATACAAAAGATGCTCACAATGGCTTACTTAACTACTATTTCAAAAATGATGGTATAAAATTGGGACTTAAAATTCCAAACATGCCTTTTATCCTTATTATATTTAAATTTTGTGTGATCCTAGAAAATCTAGACTCCTAAATGGCAGAATAATAAGTGATGATGACCCATTTATTGGATATTTTATTTATTTTGCTGTTAAGTCATGGATTCTACAATTCCAATTAATGGCACACTAGATCATAACAAAGATCTAACCATATCATCAGCTAGGGGTTTCCCTCTTATTTAATTCACTCTACATGATTTTTTTATTTTATCGATCGTCTCTCTCTAATGAGCAATAAGCTAATCCTAGAAAATGTCTAACTTGATGCACGTAATTCTAGTTTATTGTATAATGCAAGTTGTGAGTTTGATACGCTTATTTTAGGTGTGCATTTTTCCCTTGCATTATATATTTTTTATTGCATTAACCACTTCAATTTGCATTTTATTTTTGTTGTTGTTGTATCAAGGTATATAGGATGAAACGATTCGACCTGCGGGTTACTGGTTTCCAAAGGATAACTCATTTAGCATAGTTAAGTGCCACGTCCCTTGATACAACTTAATTTTATGCCATGCTTTTATATTTTAATATTTTTATTTGAGCAATTTTTTACCTTGTTGGCATGCTCATGATGTTTATTAAACACCTACTCTATTTAAGTGCTAAGATAATTGAACTTCTTCTATGAATGATGTAGTTGTTTATTTTACTTTTAATTTTTTAATAAGCTAAAATTGATTGCAAAATGAATAAAACAAAATTACAGATTACAGCAGTAGCAACAAAGAAGAGGACACTGCTTTTTTGGGTTTAGTATTGTGGATTTATTTTTCTCCTTGGCTTGTAAAATCCCTTTCTACATTCTAAAGGTCATAAGTTTTAGATTTTTTTTAATTTAGTATTATTTACTTTCATGGCAAGTACACCTTTTGTATATTCAATATTACTTTCAGAGACTACTATTTTAAAATCATTACATTATAGCTTATTGCATTTTTATGAATTGTTTGATAATTAGTTGGCAATATCTATTAGATGATTTTAATATCAAAATATTTCATGTATGTTGAGTTACGCGCATAGATGTATATATTGATAACCCTTTTATATATATTTAACCCATAAATCTAATTATAAAATTTTCTTATTTGAATAATAGTTATGAAAGCATGAGCAATGTTGATAGATCTTGGATGTATAGGCGATTAATGCCAGATGGTTTCATTGACATTCAGTTTGCTGAGGGGGTTCAATCATTCATTGAATATGCAAGTTTGCAGCTTGCATATATGGATGGTCCAAAAATCAAATGTCCATGTAAAAAGTGCAAATATATTTGTTTCCTCCCTACTGACGAAGTGCATCTACATTTGTTAAAAAAAGGGTTTGTTCCAAATTATTTTGAATAAACATGACACGGGTAGCCAATAATAAGTAACACCTCTAGGGGACATCTAGTACATACATCAACAAATATAGATGGGTTTGCAGGAGGAGCTAGAATTAGACCAAATGTTATGGATGCAAATGAAAATCCTTACACATAAATGGTTTATGATACAGCTGGTTATTCCTTTCAACATAATATGGAAAACATTGAAGAGGAATCAAACCCAAATGCAAAAAGGTTTTTTGACTTACTAGAGTCAACAAACCAAGAATTATGGCCAAACTATGAAAATATGACTTAATTGTCTGCAATTGCCCGAATATTGAACATAAAATCTATAGGTCATATTTCTGAAAGCAGTTTGGATAAAATTCTTACATGGTACAATGATTCATTACCTCCTGATCATAAAATGGTCACAATTTTTTATGAAATGAAGAAGCTTATTAGGAGTCTTTGTTTTTCTGTTGAAAGAATAGATTGTTACAGGTTGGGATGTATGTTGTTTTAGGGAGAAGATGTGGATTTACAAGAGTGTAAATTCTATAGTCAACCTATGTTCAAACTAAGAAAGCATGCTAGAAAGCAAAAATTAGTTCCTTGGAAACGGATGTATTATTTTTAGCTAACTTTAATGCTTCAAAGATCGTATGCCTCTGATGTTATTACATTTTACATGAGATGGCATAATGCACATGAATAGATTGATGGAAGTATAAGCCATCAATTGGATGCTCTCGCATGGAAACATTTCAACAACACTATCCTTAGTTTGCAGCAGAAAATCGAAATGTCAAGTTGGGATTATCCACAGATGGGTTCCAACCTTTTGGTCAATCCGGTCAACAATATTCATCATGGCCAATTATAATTACTCCTTATAATTTACCTCCATGGATGTGTATGGAAAAAGCATATATGTTCTTGACAGTGATTGTGCTAGGACCTACAAATACAAATCATAAAATTGTTGTATTTCTGCAACCATTGATATCTGAATTGAATCATCTTTGAGAATTTGGTGTTGAAACATATGATGTGTCTCTTAAATAAAATTTTCATATGAAAGCAGCATTGATGTGGACTATTATTGATTTCCTAGCGTATTCTATGTTGTCAGGATGAAGCACAACAGGAAAATTGGCTTGTCCTTACTGTGGCAATGATTCTGATGCATTTCATCTTTCTAATGGGGGCAAAACATCTTGTTTTGACAACCATAGGAAATTTCTTCCTCCAAATCACCCATTTAGGTGCAATAAACAAAAGTTCATTAAGAACAAGATGGTACAAAAATCTCCTTCCCCTACTAAGTCTGGTGAAGATATATTATGGGAGATTGATGAATTAGGGCTTTTGAAAGTTATAGAACTTGAAGCTGAAGAGGTTAATAAGAGTATAAGTAATAACTTTGGTTGGAGAAAACAAAATATATTTTGGGATTTATCATATTGGAAAACTAATTTGATACATCATAATCTAGATGTAATGCATATTAAAAAATATATTTTTGACAATCTTTTTACCACAATCCTGAACATTGAAAGGAGAACAAAAGACAATGCAAAATCAAGAGCTAATTTGAAAATTTTTTGTTAAAGAAGTGAGTTAGATAAATATCCAAATATAGGTAAATATCCAAAAAGCATGTTACACTTTGAACAAAAAACAAAAGCAAATTTTGTGTGAGTGGTTGAAAAGCCTAAAGTTTCCAAATGTTTATGTTTCGAACTTGGTAAGGTGTGTTGATATAAGGAAGTATAAATTATTTGGAATGAAAAGTCATGATTGTGATGTATTTATGCAAAGGCTAATTCCAATTGCAGTTTGGGAGCTCTTATCGAATAATGTTTGGGAAGCTATAACAAAATTAAGTTTATCTTTCAAAAGCTTAACATCATTTGAAATACAGTTATCTAACATGGAAAGATTAGAAACGAACATTCCAGTAATATTGTGCAAATTAGAGGGTATTTTTCCTCCCAGCTTATTTGATTGTATGGAGCATGTACCTATACATTCAATACACGAGGCTGAATTTGCTGGTCTAGTTCAATACCGATGGATGTATCCATTTGAGAGGTAAATAATATCCATTTTAGCTAAAACTTATATAGATTTATACCAAATTAGTAAATATAATTATCATAATTGTAATGTAGGAATTTGCATCACTTAAACAAAAAGGTTAAAAATAAGGCTAGAGTTAAAGGCTCTTTATGAAATTCATATTTAGTTGAGAAAGTAAGTACATTTTGTTCACATTATTTTGAGCCGCATATGATCACTCGAGAAAGAAAAGTTCCTCGTAATGACGATGGGGGTGAGTGGATTGATGATGATAACTTATCTATTTTCACATATCCTAGTCGAACACATGGATGCTCAACAAGAAGAATGTTAATAGACAAAGAAATGGAGGCTGCTCATGGTTACATTTTATTGAATTGCCAAGAAATTCAATCTTTTGTGCGGTAAGTTTAAGTTATATTTGAAATTGGGTATGTTCTTATTCTCAGGAATTAGAGTTTATAGCTAAGATAATTTACAATGTTTTTAGCCAATACAAGGAATTGTTAAGTGAGCTCATACCAGAAAAACCACAAGATGACATCAATAAAGAGGTAGAAAAAAACTTCCCACGCTGGTTTGCAAATTAAGTAAATTTTTAACTTGCAATTTGATGATTATTTAAATAAATTACTGTTAAACATACAAAATATTATATTTATTGATTTAATTTCATTTTTTTAATTATATAGGCTTATGAAAATAGAATAGAAAACAATCTCATATGTGATCTTGCGAAAGGACCTTTGCAAATTGTTAAATCATATCTAGTCTATTTCATTAATGGATATAATTTTCATACAGAAAATTATGGGCATAGCATGGCAACAATAAATAGTGGAGTTTGCATATAAGGGGAACTAATGGATTATTTTGGTAAAATTATTGAGATATTTCAAAATTAAGTACCCCACATTACCGATAAAACGGTGTGTACTTCTTAAGTGTGAATGGTTTGATCCTACAGTTAACATTGGAACAAAAGTACATAATTGATATAATCTCATTGAAATCAACCAGCAGAGAAGATTTAAATAATTTGAACCATTCGTGTTGGCAATGCAAGCAAGCCAGATGTATTATGTCTTTTATCCCAGCTTAAGATGAGATAAGTTAGATTGGTTGGCAGTCTATAAAGTAAAACCAAGAGGTGTTTTTAAACCTCATGCAAAAGGAGAAAGAAAAACAAATGAAAGTGAAGCATTTTAGGAAGAAGAACTGGATGTACATGAAATAAATGCATCTTTTGAGAATGAACCTTTAAATGATCCATATAATGAATTTGTGGAAATTTTTTTAGGAAAGGATGATGAATCCATAGATGGGTAGAATTCTGAAGATAAGCTTGACTTTAATTCTAAATGTTCAGAAACAGAGGATGATTTTAATGTGCAATTAAGTGATGATAGCGATTAATTTGAGTACGTTTTATTTTGGAACCTTTAAGTAATCCAAATCTGTGTATTATTGCTACCACTATACTATTGCTATATATGCTTTAATCATATTGTTCTATTACAATAAGAATAATCCATTTCTTTATTTTTTTAAGTATAAAATATGCCACCTAAAAAAAAAAGGGAATGTTACAACCTAGGGTCAGATTATTTTCAGATAAAGAAGGCAATGCATAAGTGACCCCTCAGTAGCCATATTAGGTATCACCTTCACCAACATCAAACACTGATGGCTCTCCTCATTTACCAAGTGATTCAACATCCAACAATCTAAATATATCACCACAACCTATAAACATATCTACTTCCATACCAGACTCTAACTCTATACTGATAAATGTACCGAGGGTAGATGCTGAGGATGAAGGAGAAGGCCCCCTATTTGGTTCGAAGGGAGTTGATTGAAGAATTTACATTAAGATTATTAATGATATGTGAGTATTGATCTAATTTTGTATTAGAAGATAACATAAGTTTATGTCTATTTCTATGGATATCTAATTTGAAACTGATCTAAATTTGTTCACATTAACAGTTTTATTCCATCTGGTATTTGCTCAAGAAAGATCAGGTCCAAGTTTAAAAATAGGTTAGAAATGGAGGGTTATGTTTGGAAGAATCTCTTTCTGCAAACAATGGATTTTTATTATGAGGAGTTTGAGTTACAAAAAATAAATTACATTATTGGTATCAAAAAATCTAATTTCATAAATTAATGAGATAGATATTACATTTTACAGTACTTATATCATGTATTGTTTTATCAGAAAGAATTTTTTTGGCATCCAAAATATAATGGTATCATTTATCAAGTTTGGGGAAAATGTGCCCATCAACGATATAAATAATTTGTTGCTAAATTACACAAGAGATGTGAACAAACTTCTTTTATTTCTCAAGCAATATGGGATCATTGGCAGCAATGCTAGGCATCACCCGAAGTAGTTGCCATTTCAAAGAGAAATTCTTCAAACAAACGGGGAGGCTCAGATGGAGGTAGTTTAGCCCTGCACACTGGAGGAACTTTGAGTCATCACAAGCATACAGATAAACTGATAAGTATTTTGATTACACTTTAATTGATGGCTGCGTTAATAAGATAAATTTATAGCTTTACAAGAGTTAAATATCACAAAAATATGTTGATGTTATGTTTGATTGTGATTGTGATGTGATTTTTAGAAGTGTTGTGGTTTTGAACGAAGTATTGGAGGTAGAGGAACATAATTGGGAGTGTAATTTTGATCAATTGTAGTTTGGATAGCAAGATTTATAAGCTGTCATGCTGTCGAAATTTTTGCCAACTTAGCAACACCTAATAATGATATTATTGTGAAATGTTAATCTGATAAAAGGGCATTAGTTAGATGGGAGGAAATTTAAAAGAAATAATTCGAGAAAAATCTGTTGAATTGTTTGTGTAACTTTTTTTCATATAAACTAAAAAAATGATTATTATGGATAATGATAGTTTAATATATGTCTCATTCCATGGATTTCTGCATTGTTGAGATAAATTTTTTACTATACAGAAGGTACATATCATAAAAAGTAGAGGAAATTCTACTGAATTTTTTATGAAATTAAGTTTAATTGGTTATGCAGGCAATGTCTATGGGTAAGAAGCCTACTTATCCTTAATTATTTATGCACACCCACACAAAAAGGCATGATGGTCAGGCATTCGTTAATGCCCACTAAAGACAACTCAATGTATGTAAAATTTATACATCAATATTAATTATTTTATGAAAACTTGGCTAATTAATTGTAACTATTGTAATGATAGGAGCAAATACAAGAGACTCACATTCAATGTCAGTAGAGCTTTGAAAGTGTTTATGAGAGTCAAATATTTCTTGAAGCTGTAACACCCTAATCCACTAATCATGCATAAAACATCAATCATCATCATAGACCTAGAAAAGATCAGGCATGAATAATAATAATAATAATAATAATAATAATAATAATAATAATAATAATAATAATAAAGGTTATAATTACATGCCAAAAATAAATTAAATCAAATTTATAATAAGAAGGCCTAGCATAATGCCAATAATACATAATGGAATCATCAAAGGCAACGGCAATCTGCCAAATCTTCTCTTCAAAGGTTGACTAGCTACTAGCTATCGATCTACTGGAGCTTAACAAATCCTACACGAATAACAAACTCGTGCTAAGCTATAAAGCTTAGTGGGGAAACCATACTCTAAGTATAAACTCTAATAATTATCATATAATCATTACAACTTTTAAAAATTAAAGAAAATATATAAGTCTACAATATTAACTATTAATACTATTCTTACAATAATCTAAACCTCATGATAATTGATAGCACAACTTCCATCGTATGTATTTAATCACATTGATCATGTATGATATGCCTTCAATGTTTAATCAAAGCATGATGTTGTAGGAACAAACAATAGACCCAAAAAGGCTGAATGATGGTTCCATAAGGAACAAGACCTAAATGGGGTCAACTATGGCAGCTGCTAAATCCCTCTAGGCATGCCTATCTAATCCATAACTAAACTAAGACCCGCAAGCTTTATCACTTTAAGAACATCTTAAATTCATCACATTCTTCCTTATTTAATATAACATTTACTTAAATCGTTTCCCATAAATGAACACATATTATTCATTTACATAGTAATACTGGCTTAAAGTCTTGATATTCAAGAGTACATATCACCTGTTATATACTTGCATAGCTATCAAATAACTTATATCTTGCACTTGAATGCTTTAGCATAATAGTAACTGAGTATCATGCAACACTAGCTCAAAATCAATGTTTGAAAACTTAATACAATACACATCATTGAAAATAAGATCATGAAGTAACAATCATGATTTAAATTTCCAGGTTGACTCTGGTAATTCCCGCATGATAGTTCATAGGAATGAGACCATACCTATAGTCGTATAAACCATGAGCACATAACTCCACATGAAAAACATAATCACTAAAGAAGAACGTACTTGAGTGCTCCTCAATACCATTTCTCTTTGTTTCATTATACTCAATTTAATCATCATACATTCAATTTATCCAATACCTTATATACATGCATTCGATGTCTCAGAAGTTGTGGAAGTATTCAAATGTGAGATTAACGTCTACCTATATCATTTATAATGTCTTGGAAAGACTTCAAAACTCAATTGTTTCATTACAAATCATATAGCTTATTAGCCCCCATTCTAATAAATATAATCATCATGTACATTACTTATGGTCCATTCAATTCTCTCCAATTATATTATACTCTACGGATTCATGATTCATGAAGAATTTATAGCTTAGAGTGTGAAGTAGAACCATTAAAAGAAACCATACAAGTGGTCGTGCCAAAGAAAGAAGAGAAGGCATACACGGCCATGCAAGGAGAACAAAGGCCAAACATGCGGCCAAGCAGAAGGAGAAATAAGCCATTCACGTGGCCAAGCAAGGAAAAAGGTAATGCAGTGCGCTGCCACTCAGGGAGAGACCCAAGCCATCATGTGGCCATGCATGAAAAACATAAGGAAAATACACGGCCATGCAGAGAGAAGCACAGACCATCACATGGCCACGCAAGAAAAACACAAGGAAGAAGCACGGCCACGCAAGGGAAAATAAGGAGGATGCATGGCCACTTACTGAAAAATCAAAGACATCATGTGGTTATGCAAGGGACCATGGGTACATGTGGCCACGTATGAAGGGAAGAAGTAGGACACAAGGCCACTCAAGGTATTTTGGTAGCTAGGATTAAAATCCAAATTTTCAGCTCAAAGATTTTTGAATCCCATAACTCACCTTAATTATTTAGATTTAGATCATTCTATGTTCATCTAAATGACTAAAATTTTAAACTTCATTTCAAGTAAAGGGACACATGCAAGAACATAGGAAAAATCATCAAGTCACCATTTTCTAAATAATTCTCGTACCTCATATACCAACTTTATCTCCTTCTGAAATTCCACTAATCTAACTCTTTCTTCCCTCTCCTATTATTGATTTATCTGCTTCTCTCTTTTCTCCTTATACATAGGGACAATAACAGGATCTTGTAATCCCTCATAACCAGAAATCATAAATGAAGAAAAAAAAAGGAAGAAGAGATCTTTAAGGGAAGACATTACCTTTAATCTTCACTCACAAACCCTAGCACCATTCTCCAACCCATAACCAGCACAAAGAGAAAGAAAGAGATAGAGAGAGAGAGAGAGAGAGAGAGAGCTATCTCCCTCAAAAAATGCTGATCACCCATTCTCAAATCCCTTTGTTTTCCTTCTCCAAGAAGCTATTTGAGGGAGTTAGTGGAGTAAATATCTCATTATATGAATTTCCAAAATTACCCTTATTCAACTTAACCCCATCAACTTATATTTCTTAACATTTAACACTCAAACTTCTAATTTACTTCAATTATATCCCTCTTTTATCTTAATTTTAACCATACTCAATTTACATACATGCTGAAATTACAAAAATACCCCTAATGGGACTTAACCTTAACAATGCAAAATAATTCAATATTTTCCTTAATTAACCATAATCTTTGTCACTTTACTATAATCCGGTTAGGGCCATGATTGGGTCCTTACAGAAGCAGTTGGTGGTAAGAATAATCGTGGAAGGATTTTTGGTTTAGGTTCAATTGCAAACACTTCCCATTTGAATACCTCTGCATCATTTATAGCTACTTGTAGTAAGCGGTGTGAATCTTCTCAAAAAGTCATTCAGCTTGATACTACACTCACTATGTTGATGGATATTGTAACCCAGTTAAAGAATCTGGTTGAAGATTTAGAAATCAGGGGTGCTCGGCAGCTGGATTGTCCTCTTTCACCTTCACCACCTACTTAACTTACTTAACTTAGATTTGTAATTTTTAGTTATTGATACATGACCTTATCTTATTTTTGTCATGATTTTAATGGATTATTACTTTACAATAATATAATATATTTTTCGGATTTTAATTGTCGTGTATTACAAATTTTATATTACATTATCAATAAGAATATTTTTTTTAACTTTTATTATGAGTTTGGATTATATTTATTTATACATAAAAAATTTGATTTAAACTAAAATATTATGCCAAGGTATCATAATTTTTTATTTAAAAAATAGCAACGGAATGAGTTATTCCATTGCTATTTAATTCGGTTGCTAAAATTTTCCAATTGAATATCAAATCGGTTACTATAAATAGCAACATAATGTTTTATTCTATTGCTATTTTTAGCAATGGAATTCCCCATTCTGTTGCTATTTTTAGCAATGGAAAATGATTCTGTTGTTAAAAATAGCAAAGGAAATTATATTTTGTTGCTAATTTTGACCAATTCACCGAAATAACCTTTGTAAGATTTAACAACGAAATTAATTTGGTTGCTAAAAATAGCAATGAAAATTATATTTCGTTGCTAATTTTGACCAATTTACCGAAATTACCTTGGTTAGATTTAGCAATGGAATTTATTTTCCATTGCTAAATTTAGCAACAGAAATAGTATACCATTGCTAAAAAATAGCAACCATCAAAATTGCAACCGAATTTTTCGTTACTAATTTTTATTAGCAACGAAAATTCTACAAATTTGGTTGCTAATTTTCATTACTATTTTATAATTTTTTTGTAGTGTTATACCTTGGTTAATGTTGTATAAATGGGTTTTAAGATTAATTAATTTATCTCTCTTCTCACACAAGTTATAATGCTAGAAAATTAAAAGTGCACCCAAATATGTTGGAAAGCTATAAAGTAATAAAGCATAATTATAAATAAATGAATAAATCATACATAAAATGGAAAATTCATTGTGATATCATTTTAGGTGGGAACATTTGTTCTCGTATTCAATTATTAAAAAGGGTAATTTCGTATGTGTTGTTAGTGTAAGCCCTAGCCCCAATGCATTATAATAAAATGAGGCATTTGTTTTATCTATTGAATTCCTGTGCATATCAATAGATAGAACTATCCAAGAATGTTGTTTCGGTTTAAGTTATCATGTGTGAGGCACATGGTTGTAAGAACTTGAAACAAATGAAACTTCATTTTAAATATCCCTAGTCAATCATTGTTATGGGAATAACAATGAATTAAGACTAGTATGCTATTTCTGATAAGTTGAATTTTGTGTTACGGATCATAAGGACAAGAGTGTCAATCAGAGATCATAGATACATGTTTAGAACATGGTATCTGGATTCGATCCACTCATGAGCACACTACATGGTACAAGTCATAACTGTTTCTCATATGCAAGTTTTGTATCGGAGTTCTTAAACCTAAAATCTCTATGAAACTCTTTATGAATTACTGTGTGCTTTGACATACACCTAACGTGCTCGTAACAGAGTGACAAGTACGGGTATGATTGGGTATGCATTGATTCATGTTAGAGAGTATAAGAGAAGTGAAGGGATTACCCCTCTTTATAAGAGAGAAAATATCATCGGCCACTTGATCAGTGAACTGAGAAGTGTATGGCCATACCAAGATGAAATAATGAGTAATCATTATTTATTTGAGAATTCAGTGTCACTAGAATATCAAGAAAGGAATTAATATATATAAGGATGACTAGTTCCATGCCTTATATTAATTTTGATATTTATGGGTAAAGGACTATGCAAAATTACATTAGGTCACTAAATGCCATATGCATTTTTATTTAATTTGGAATGCTATAATATCTTGCTAGAGAATATATATAGCCTTTGAATTAATTCATTGCCAACATTAAATGGACCTATAGGATCGCACACAAAGCATTGGGCTTAAAATATTTAAATAAAGTAGTGGGCATTAATTTGGGCTTTTAATTAAAGTCAAATTAATGTATGTAATGGGCATGATAAATGCTATTGGACCTTGGCCTATGAGAGAGAGAAATTCAGCCCACATGGTTTAATTTTAATTAATTAATTATCTTGTATTAATTAAGTTAATTGAGTATTGAAGCCTAAAAGAATTTAAATTAAATTAAATCATTTAAATATAAAGTGGAGTGGCCAAAATTCCAAGATAAAAACCAAGGAATTTTGGCACATGCACATTACTTATATTAAGTGGTTTTATTTAATTAAATGTCTTGTATTTTATTTCAAATTTGAATTTTAAATTCAAAGGAGTTTAAATCAATATATATTACTTATTTTTAGGAATTGATTGAAGTTGAATTAATTATCTTGAGATAGTAAAATTCAGATCAAACACTTGCCAAAAGATAATGATATATATTAGAAAAGAAATAAAACCCTAGAGAGATAAACATTTTGGCATGAAAACCCTAGCTTCTCTAGGTTTGGCGTGAACTCCTCTCTCTCTCTCACAAAATTCTTTTGGCCAATTTTCACAAGGATAAAGGATTGTTCCTCATTCTCTTGTGTTCTTGGGTAGTAATAGCAACCTAAGAGAAATACAAAATCAAATTTTGTAGGTTCAAACCATAGCCATTACACAATACCTTAAAAGAGAGCTAGCAATCTTGATTTTAAGCCGTCGGTGCAATTTTGTGTGTGAGAATAGAGGGAGTGGCGTAAAAGGCTGTTCCTTGGCATTGGTGATCAAGGTCTAAGGTGGATAAAGTCATCTTAGTTGCTGGTCATTACCAAATTCAAGTTTTAAAGGCATCTAAAGTTGTAAGTTTTAAAACCCTAAAATTGCATGTTTCGATTCTTGTCATGGAATTGTATGGCATGTATGATCAAATTTTTATTGTTTTCCACTGCGTGATCTTTATGTGCATACCATGTCATATTCCATCATGTGTATTACTGAAAAGAAAAAAAGGATGATTGGCCCATTTTATTAGGAAAAAAATCATGTCAATTTGTATAAAATTCTTTACATTATTAAGAAAAATGTTATTATTTTAGGTAAAATTTTTAGTATCAAAATAGAACATTGGTCCAACTTTATTAAGAAAATTCCATTTAATTAGTAGAAATCATTTTCATGTGGTTTTTTGTTTAAGCATGTGAAAACCCTTTATTATTACATTGTGAGACCCCTAACATTACCCTAACTAGAAATGCATGATTTAATTGGGTTATGATTAATCGAGATTAATCAAAATGTGAAATTCACATAAGGTTTGGGGACAAGTAATAAATTTGTTATATTATAGTAATTGCATGAAAATAATATTTAATATTATAGTTTAATAATATTCAAGGGTATAATTGAAGAATAAAGTGTTAATTTGGGAAAAATTGGTAAATATGATATCTTAAGGGTTAAATGTGAGTAAAAGGAACATTTGAGTGGTTGATTTAAGAGAAATATTTAATAGATGGGTAAATGTTAAGCATGCAAAAAGGTGAGAGTTAAATATGGGTCATGCAAAAAGTTAAGGTGTTTAATTAATAAATGATCACATTGTTATTGATGATACTATATTCTGTTACATATACTAGTTTTAAATATGTTATTTTTATTATTTTCAACTATCATATGTTATATGTTTCTGATGACCACTGTGAATGGTTGTCTTCCATATTTAGTATCCCTACTAAGCTTTATAGCTTAGCATGGGTTATTTTATCCGTGTAGGTTCAATAGCCAAGGATTTTGCACAAGAACGAACTCTGCATTAGGACAGACCAACACTAGTTTATAGGAATTGATGTAGGGATATATTGGTTAAATTTTGTATAAGTTCATTAACATGTTTAATATGTATTTAAGGCAATTTATTATATGTATGTCACATGAAGTAAATGATGTAATAAGCTCATCAAAAGAATGCTAGTATATGCATGCATATAGGAGCTAGAATATTTATACATATATATGTTAGTTGGATTGTTGAATGCTATGCATGATAATGGATGTAGGCTAAGACAATTGTATCTAGCATGTATATGATAAATGTGTTGCAAGATAAGTCATTATGTGTGATGAAATTGAAGTAAAGGAAGTTGTGTACAACACCTAGTTAATATACAGGTTATCTATTTAATTAGATAATTAACCTACTCTTATAGGACTAAATGGTATAATATGATATTCAATTAAAGACACTAGATTGGGCTGTTTCAAGTTGGTATCAGAGCCTCAGTTTAGTCTTTTCTGGGCAATTTGAGTATAGGATTCTGTGGCATGAGATACTATCGTGTTGGCCTAATACAGAAGTTATTGTTTTCTTATAGATTAAAGATGGAGAATTCATCTAGGGATGCTATAGAAGAATCGGCTAAAAGTAACTTGCCGGTTAGATAAAATCCATCTAACCCAATGACTTCATCTTCTTTTCAAAATGGAATTCCTGTTGTTGTTTCTGGAGAAGTCTTGTTGAAAATTTCTCAGGATATGGCCCAGATTCTACAATGAATGACTATGCCCAAAGCTTCAATATTTGAAATTAGGAAGCATGGGGCACAAGAATTTATGGGCACTAATTTAGAGCAATCTAAAGAAGCTGAGTTCTTGTTGGAAAGGTTGGAGAGGATATTCAATGAAATTAACTGTCCTGCAAATCATAAGGTATCTTGTGTTGTTCCCTCACTTCAAGGCATGGCTTATGATTGGTGGAAGCTGATATTAAGACAACCTCAGTTACCTGACCCACTTACTTGGGAATTCTTTCAGGAGGAGTTCAGGAAGAAATATGTTACTAAGGCATACAATGAGGAGAAATTGAAGCAGTTTTTGAATTTAAGAAAAAAAATTCTATCTGTGGCTAAATATGAAAAAGAATTTAGCCATTTGTGCAAGTATGTTCCTAAGGAGATGTTGATAGGAGTTTTTAAATGCAGACATTTTGAAGATGGGCTAAATGATTGAATTAAAGAAAAATTATTTGGATTTACATCTCTAAATATGGTGGATTTTAATCAACTGGCTATAACTGCTATGAAAGTTGAGAAGTATGAGATAGCTAAAAGAGAGAGGGAGCACAAGAGAAGTAGATATAGAGGAGGATCTTCCACTGGGAAGAGATTTAAAGGAGCTTAAGGAGGTCAACCTGCAGAGTCTATTTTTAGTTCTGCTAACAAAGGAATGAAACAAGAATCCATAGCCAAGTTTAAATCTAAGAAGGAAGCTTCAGAAAGATAGAGTGGGGGTCAAGCACCTGAATGCCCACATTGTTCTAGGCATCACTGGGTAATTATAGGAAATTGGCTGGAGAATGCTTTAGATGTGGTAGTACTGACCATTTTATGGCTAATTATCCTTTGAAATAGGACCAAGGTTTTAGGCAATAAAGTAGTAAGGGAGCTTCCAATGCACCCTCATCTGGTAAAGGTAGAGGCGGAGGATGAGGTGGATCAAATCATCATGGATCCCAATCCTAGAATGTGTCAGAAACAATTGATAGACCTTCTACTTAGATGGTTTCTAGTTGGGCTTATGCAATGAAGGCTCGGGAGGAATAGAATGCTCTAGAAGTTATAATTGGTACTTTTCTCTCTATAGTTGTGACATGCATGCACTTATTGATCCTGGCTCTACTCATTCATATATTTGTATTGGGAATTTGGGTAGAAATATGTCTAAAATACAATAGTTCAATTTTGATGTATATGTGACTAGTCCATTAGGACATAGTGTAATTGTTAATAAAATATGTAAATACTATCCTATAATAGTTCAGAGGAGAGAGTTTTCAGCAGATTTGATTATGTTGCCTTTACATGAGTTTGATGTGATTTTGGGAATGGATTGGTTATCCAAACAACGTACAATAGTGAATTGTGAAATGAAAATAGTAACTCTTAGGGATGATGAAGGAAAGGAAGTGGTAGTAGAAGGAAATTATTCTAAGTTACTGACTAATGTCATATCAATGATACAAGCTAGACGTTATCTTAAAAAAGGATGTGAAGCATTTTTAGCTTTAGTTTGACTTAAAAAGAGATACAATGAAGCTTGAGAAAATATATGTGGTGAATGAATTTCCAGAAGTATTTCCTAAGGAATTGCCTAGTCTTTCTCCAGAAAGGGATGTTGAGTTATCTATTGATCTATTACCTAGTACCATCCCCGATTTCTAGGCACCATATAGAATAGCTCCATCTGAATTAAAAGAGCTAAAGATTTAATTACAGAAATTGTTAGATAAAGGCTTCATCAGACCTAGTGTGTCACCTTGGGGTGCTCCGATTTTATGTTTTAAGAAGAAGGATAGATCTATGAGAATGTGTTTTGATTATAGATAGTTGAACAAAGTAATAGTGAAGAACAAATATCCTTTGCCTCGTATTGAGGATTTGTTTGATCAATTGACTGGTGCTAGTGTGTTTTCAAAGATATACTTGTGATCAGTTTATTATCAGCTCAGAGTTAAGGATGGGGATGTTCCTAAAACTGCATTTAGAACTCATTATGGGCATTATGAATTCTTAGTTATGCCATTTGGGTTGACAGATGCACCTGTTGCATTCATAGATCTTATGAATAGGGTATTCAAACCCTACTTAAATCGGTTTGTTGTAGTGTTTATTAATGACATATTAGTTTACTCTAGAAATGAAGCTGAGCGTGCTGAACATCTAAGGATTGTGTTGTAAACTTTGAAAGAAAATCAGTTGTATGCCAAGTTGAGTAAATGTAACTTTTGGCTTAAGGAAATTTCCTTCCTACCTAGGCCATGTTATATCTATTGAAGGTGTTAGGGTTGATTCGAATAAAATTGAAGCTATTGTTAATTGAAAGCCACCTAAGAATGTACATAAAATTAGAAGTTTTCTCGGGTTGGTGTGTTACTATCATCATTTTTTGAAAGGTTTTTTCGTCATCGCTTCACCACTCACTAAGTAATTAAGGAAGAATATTAAGTTTAAGTGGTCTGATCATTATCAAACAAGCTTTGATCAGTTAAAGAAAATGTTAACTAAAGCTCCAGTGTTAGGGAAAGAGTATGCAATGTACAGTGATGCCTCTAAAGTTGGTATGGGATGTGTATTAATGTAATATGGTAAAGTTGTAGCTTATGCATATAGACAGTTGAAACCTCATGAGCAGAACTAGTCGACTCATGACCTAGAATTGGCAGCTGTTGTTTTTGCTTTGAAGATTTGGAGGCGCTATTTATATGGTAAAAAATGCAAAATTTATATTGATAATAAAAGTCTCAAATATTTGCTTACTCAAAAAGAACTTAATTTTAGGCAGAAAAGGTGGTTGGAATTATTTAAAGATTATGATTGTATAGTTGACTACCATATAAGAAAAGCGAATGTGGTTGTGGATGCCTTGAGTCGTAAGACAATAGCAGCATTGATGTTAAAGCAATGTAGATGGAAATTTATAGTGGATGGTGCATTACTAGCACAGCTTAAAGCTAGGCCCATGGTTAGGTAAATAGTGTTAGATGCTCAGAAGGATGATGAAAAGCTGTAGCAGATGGTGAAAGCAGTTTGTGAAGGAGATCAATCAGATTTTTCATTGAAAGAAGATGGTGGTGTATACTACCATAATAGGTTATGTGTTCCTGATGATAAAGAAGTAAAAAGGGTACTATTGCATTAAGCCCATAATATTGCATTCACTATGCATCCAGGTGGGGACAAGATGTATCAAGAGTTGAAATAGTTTTACTGGTGGCTTGGCATAAAGAAGGATATTGTTAAATATGTTTCTAAATGTTTAACATGTCAGCGAGTGAAAGCCGAACATCAGTTTCCTTTTGTTCTGTTAAATCCCATTCCGATCCCATAATGAAAGTGGGAAGACATTACCATGGATTTTGTTACCGATTTGCCTCTTACTCAAAGAAAATATGATGCGGTCTGGCTAATAGTAGATAAGTTAACAAAAGTAGCACACTTTTTACCGGTTCGAATAAATTATTCTATAGTTAAGCTTGCAGAATTATATATGAATGAGATTATATAGTTACATGGTATACTAGTATCCATAATTTCTGATCGAGATCCAAGGTTTACATCGAGATTTTGGCAGAGTTTACAATAGGCCTTGGGAACACAGCTCAAGTACAATACAGCTTTTCATCCTCAAATGGATGGACAATCTGAACAAATTATTTAGGTTCTAGAAGATATGATGAGGGGATGTGCTTTAGAGTTTACTAGAAGTTAGGACAAATATGTGGCCTTAATGGAATTTTCCTACAATAACAGTTATCATAAGAGTATTTAGATGGCACCATATAAGGCTTTGTATGGAAGAAAATGTAGAACTTCAGTCTATTGGACTGAGCTAACTGAATGCAGAATAATTGGTTATAATATTGTTAGGGATATAGAAGAAAAAGTATATGTTATCAAGCAAAGACTAAAAGAAGCTAGTCATAGATAGAAATCCTATGCTTACTTGGAAAGAAAGGATATCGAGTATCAAGTGGGTGACAAGGTATTTCTGAAGGTATCTCCATGGAGAAAGGTACTTAGGTTTGGGAAAAACGAAAAGCTCAATCCAAGGTGCATTGGTCCATATGAAATCCTTCAAAGAGTCGAACTAATGGCTTAGAGATTAGCTCTTCCTATGGAATTAGCCAAACTCCATGACATTTTCCATGTGTCCTTGCTTAGAAGATATCGCTCAGATGAATCGCATAAACTGCCAGTTTAAGACATTCAAGTTCAGCCAAATTTCACGTATGATGAGGAACCAGAAGAAATTCTAGTTAGGGAAATTAGACAACTGAGTAATAAGCAAATCCCTCTAGTCAAAGTGCTTTGGCAATATCATGGTATACAAGAAGTAACTTGGGAACCAGAGGCATCCATGAGGGAGCAATATCCTTAATTGTTTGAAACATTTATGAATTTCGAGGATATAATTCCTTAAAGGGGAGAGATTTATGAGACCCCTAACATGACCCTAGCTAGGAATGTATGATTTAATAGGGTTATGATTAATTGAGATTAATAAAAAAGTGAAATTCACATAAGGTATGAGGACAAGTGATAAATTTGTTATGTTATAGTAATTGCATGAAAATAATATTTAATATTATAGTTTAATAATATTCAAGGGTATAATTAAAGCATAAAGTATTAATTTGGGGAAAATTGGTAAATATGATATCTTAAGGGTTAAATGTGAGTAAAAGGAAGATTTGAGTGGTTGATTTAAGAGAAATATTTAATAGATGGGTAAATGTTAAGCATGTAAAAAGGTGAGAGCTAAATGTGGGTCATGCAAAAAGTAAAGGGGTTTAAAAGGGAATTTTCCCTTGCTAATATAAAAAGCCAATTTTATAGGAGAAAGAAAGTGTGGGACGGATTCTATTTAAAGGAGTTACAGAAAATTTTCTTTCCATCATCTCTTTTGTCCATTGTTAAGCATATCTAAGAAATCTTTGAAGATAAATACATGCATGTTGAATTAATCAAGACAAGTTTGTTATATCATTAAGGTAAGCTTAGTAATTCATCTTTTCTTCTTCATCTTCTTCTCATTTTGGTTGATGGTGAATTGAGTTGAATGCTAGAAGTTTGATGTGGATGAATGAATTGTTGATTAAAGAGAAGAAGAAGGAGGAGGAAGGAGCAAAGAGAAAGGAAAAGTTCAAGACTGAAGCTAGGGGAATTATCGGCCAAGGTAAGGGATTGTGTGATGTGGTGTTTATGTGAATCTTCAGGTTTTTCCTTTGCATGCAAATTAGATTCTTATATTAGAATATAGAGACTTTAGAGTATGACAAAAGTGATAAAAAAACTGGAGTTCTAGAAGGATTACTCCCTCAATAGTTTGATGTTGTTGAATAATGGTTGCTCTAAGGGAAGATTGACCATGCTAAGACTCATAACCACTGTAGTATATACATGTTTCAATTTGTGTTTGATTTCAAATTGTGAAATCTAATTAAAGAGGTAATTGGAATATCATGAATTAATAATGTATGAAATGGAAAATATAAGGTGTTAAGCTTGTGTAAGTTATATTGGCATTAGAGGGAATTGTTACAAGAGTTGTGTTAATGAAAATATAGTGATATTGCAAAGATCTGCATCTATCACACTCACGAATATAGTCGTGCTCACGATAATGCACTATATGTGAACTGTACATTTTGCCTCTATCACGCCTGCAACTTTAGTCTCTCTCACAACAATACACTCTATGTGGACTATTATATTAGCCTCAGTCACGTTCACGACCCTTGTCATGCTCGTGAGTTGCCCATTTAACATGTACTCTTATTTTAATGCCTTGATTTTGTATGAAAGAATATGGTACACCCCCCTAATACCTCTATAGACTATGTACAGCATTAAGGCAAGCCAAGATTCCACATGAGCATAGTATTGATATGTGTATAGTTAAATTATGATGAAAAAATTTATTGAATTATATGGTAAAATGCATTTGAATGTTATGACATGTTATAGAGCTTCATATTTGAGGCCTGTATTATGATGAGCAACTAAACAGGTATGTTTCAATTACTTGATTAAAAGGGGCATGTTATGCACTCATGAGAGAGAACTATTGAAAGTAAGATAAAGGAACATGAAAGACTATATAAATTATGCATAGGAAATATGCCATAGTGATGAATCAATATTCATATGACTATAGACACATTTCATTTACATGATGTATGAATGAATGTGTTAAATGAAAGAGAACCAATTAAAGTATTGCCTTCATATAGAGTTTAATAGTGGATAGATAGGCGCCTATAGGGATATTGCAACTGCCACCGTTGACCCTTTTAGGTCCAAAATGCAGTCATTCCTATTAGATCATGCATAGCTGCGTTTGGGCTATTATAGACTCGTTTTGGGTTCATTTGATCGGTCTATCGTATAGTTGACCTATTTAGGTCTATAGTTTTGATATCTTCAGATATCCACCATTTGATACCCTCGAGTATCCATCGATCCTGTTATCCACCTTTAGAACTTAAGCAGGCTTAATAAAGTGTAAATGCATTGTAGTTAATTACAGTATAGATAAAGCATGATATATGAAATGTTAGTGTAAGCCCTAGCCCCAATACATTGTAACGAAACACTTGAAATTAATAAAATGAGGCATTTGTTTTATCCTTTGTATTCCTGTGCATATCAATTGATAAAACTATCCAAGAATGTCGTTTCGGTTTAAGTTATCATGTGTGAGGCACATGGATTGTAAGACCTTAAAACAAATGAGACATCATTCTAAATATCCCTAGTCAGTCATTGTTATGGGAATAACAAATGAATTAAGACTAGTATGCTCTCTCTGATCTTATGAGTTCTGTCTTACGGATCGTTAGGACAAGAGTGTCAATCAGAGATCATAGATACATGTTAAAGAACATGGTATCTGGATTCGATCCGCTCATGAGAATACTACATGGTACAAGTCATAAGTGTTTCTCATATGCAAGTTTTGTATCAGAGTTCTTAGACCTGAAATCTCTATGAAACTCTTTATGAATTACTGTGTACTTTGACATACACCTAACGTGCTCGTAACAGAGTGACAAGTACGGGTATGATTGGGTATGCACTGATTCATGTTAGAGAGCATGAGAGAAGTGAAGGGATTACCCCTCTCGATAAGAGAGAAAAATATCACCGGCCACTTGATCAGTGAACTGAGAAGTGTATGGCCATACCGAGATGAAATAATGAGTAATCATTATTTATCTGAGAGTTCAGTGTCACTGGAATATCAAGAAAGGAATTAATATATAAAAGGATGACTAGTTCCATGCCTTATATTAATTCTGATATTTATGGGTAAGGGACTATGCAAAATTGCATTAGGTCACTAAATGCCATATGCATTTTCATTTAATTTGGAATGCTATAATATCTTGCTAGAGAATATATATAGCCTTTGAATTAATTTATTAATTCATTGCCAACATTAAATGGACCTATAGGATCGCACACAAAGCATTGGGCTTAAAATGTTTAAATTAAGTATTGAGCATTAATTTGGGTTTTTAATTAAAGTCAAATTAATGTATGTAATGGGTTATAATATTGCTATTGGGCTTTGGTCCATGAGAGAGAAATTCAGCCCATAAGGTTTAATTTCAATTAATTAATTATGTTACATTAATTAAGTTAATTGAGTATTAAAGCCTAAAGGAATTTAAATTAAATCAAATCACTTAAATATATATAATGAAGTGGCCGAAATTCCAAGATGGAATTCAAGGAATTTCGGCACATGCAATTAAGTTATATTAAGTGATTTTATTTAATTAAATGTCTTATGTTTTATTTCAAATTTGAATTTAAATTCAAAGGAGTTTAATTCAAAATATATTACTTATCTTTAGGAAGTGATAGAGTTTGAATTAATCATCTTAGGATGGTTGAATTCAGATCAAAGACTTGCCAAAGGATAAGCATATATACTAAAAGAAATAAAACCCTAAACCTAATTTTTTTGTGGCATGAATAGTAACTCGTGAATAGTGACTCTCTCTCTCTTAATTCTTTTGTTCAATTTTTCACAAGGAGAAAGGATTGTTCCTCATTCTCTTGTGTTATTGAGCAGTAATAGCAATCTAAAGAAGTACAAAATCAAGTTTTGTAGCTTCAAACTATAACCCTTACACAATACCGAAAAAGAGATCTAGCAATCTCGTTTTTAAGCCGACGGTGCAATTGTGTGTGTGAGAATAGAGGGAGTGGCGCAAAAGGCTATTCCTTGGCATTGGGGATCAAGATCTAAGGCGGACAAAGCCATCTTAGTTGCTGGCCATCACCGGAATCAAAATCAAAAAGGCATCAAAAGTTGTAAGTTCGATAACCCTAAAATTGCATGTTTCGATTCTATCTTTTGATATGTATGGTATGTATGATAAAATTTTTATTTTTTCGCTGTGCTATCATGATTATCATACCATGTCATATTCCATCAGTGGTATCAGAGCCTAGACATGCTTATTTTAGTGCTTTAGATGCATGAAAAATTTAATTAAAAATCGTTATTTTGAAAACATGCAAATCTGAAATTTTCTGTTGAGTTTTTTGCATTGTTTTGGTGTAAAAACGATTTTAATTGATTAGATAGGTATTATAATTAATATGACATGTTAATATACTGTCCTAAGATGTTATTAGGGCTGGTAATGGTCGGATTTAATTATTTATACCTGATGGTACATGTTAATTATGAAACTAGGTGCTAGTTGGCATGTAAATTGCTAGTTTATCAACTAGTTTTCAAAATTAAATGTAAAATTGATTTTGGCATGTTTGTAAGTGATTTTTAAAGATTAAATATCAGGTCTGGACATATTTTAAATTTGGTTTTAATTCTGGTCCATGACAATTTAATTGATTAATTTTAAAATCACTTAAAACTATGACTAATTTGTGTTTGTTACATGTTTAATCAACATTGTTTGTTTTGTTTTGATTAAAATGGTAAAAACACATTTAGATTAAAATGGTACAGAATATTAAATCAATATTTATGGACTTATTTAGATTATTAAATGACTCATAAAATTGATTTAAATGTTTGTGCATTTCATGGCATTACATAAGCATTAAACAACTAGTTTTGTTGTTTGTTTGTTTTTTGCATGAATGCCGTGTGTTATTATATGTGTTCTTCATGATTTTATTTTTAATTCATGTTAGCACATATTATATGTATTTTTAATGTTTATGGGCTGTATGACATAAAATTAAAAATGGCAAAATTGGAAATTATACTAGAGTTGATTTATGGCACAAATCTAACTAGTTTGTGTTTTGGGCTTTTAAGAGAACTTATTCAATAAGAGGATTTAGTCCATTGGGCTTCGGCCCAGGTCCATCACGGGGTCATCTCTTAAAGGTTCAAGTACACAATTTCCATTAATGGGCTTGGCTAAATTAATTAAAATTGGACTTTGTTTGATCCATGAATGCTATGTATATTTATTTGCTTGTTTGGTGTGATGAATGGATATGCATGGTGCATTCATGGGCCCTGGGTTTCTGTAATTAAATATGGCCTGCGTGCCATTATATTTTATTGTAAAAGTTTCATTTATTTCTTAGAATAGAATTTATTTGAAGACTTTGTAAATCAAGACGAAGCCCACCGGAGTGGAGAAGCCCAACTCGAAGATTCTTATGTAATAGTATAGAATCTTAGTTGTAGGTTTTTGGGCCCATGTTTGTCACGCTTTACTTTATGCAATTATATATATATGCATGCTATGTATGGATGACAAAGCGTATGCCATGTAAGCCGTAATAAAATGAATCCCTAAAAAATAGTAAGTCACAAAGTTGCCTTCCTAATTCGAAACATGTCAAGGCATCGATTATCGGTCACGTAGACTAGGAGTCCTAGATGCGCCCGATTATCTTTGTGAGGCATGGGTTGTGAATGTAGGTTGGACTTAACATGGAATGGGATGCTCGGACGTAGGCAACTAATAAATGGGTTGTGCTATAACATCTTAAGATGTTAACCCATTTGATCCAAGAGTCATGTACGAGACATGATTGGAGTTTTCCTACCTAAGTAACTTAACTTGTTAGGTGTACAAGCTCAGCTTGACTAATAAGTTGTTGTGAAAAGTGGATCTTGGCCCACATTAAATCACTAACGCGAATTATTTAAAGGGATATTAATTCGGTTTGTGGGATCATAAATAAGACCTCATTTAATCTTGCTAAATTTTATTGTAGATTGAAAATGGCATCTTCAAACAACAATTTCTCATTACGATCGGTCCTTGAAAAGGACAAATTAAATGGCACCAATTTCATAGACTGGTCTCGAAACTTAAGAATAGTTCTTAAGCAAGAGAAAAAGTCGTATGTTTTGGATGCACCCTTGCCTGAAGAACCAGGAAGGAACGCCTCTGCGATTCAAAAGGAAACTTTTGAGACCAAGAAGAGCGACTCCAACGATGTGACCTGTCTGATGCTGGCCACTATGGTGCCTGACTTGCAAAAGCAATTTATGGACCAAGAGGCTTATGCGATCATGGTGCACCTCAAGGAGATGTTCCAAGAGCAAGCTCGTCACGAGAGGTTCGTGACAACAAAGGCATTAATTTCTTGCAAGATGGCTGAGGGTACACCTGTTAGTACCCATGTACTCAAGATGAAAGGGTATCTTGATACTCTTGAGAAGCTTGAGGTACTAGTGCCAAAGGAATTGGCCACTGACTTGATCTTAGGATCATTGCCTGCTGCTTATGATCCATTTGTGATGAATTATAACATGCATGCAATGAACAAGTCAGTCACTGAGCTTCATGGGATGCTTAAGAATGCTGAAGAGAACATTCGAAAGACCAATCCCGTACTTATGGTTCAAAAGGGAATTAAGAAGGGAACCGCTAAGGGAAAGGGAAAGGGAAAGGCAAAACCCAAGTCAAGTGGGAGTGCACCTCAGGCCCAATCCAAGCCCAAGGCGCCAAAACTCAAAGAGAGTGAGAGCACTTGCTTCCATTGCAACAAGATAGGGCATTGGAGGAAGAATTGCGCTCTCTTCAAGGAAAAACAAAAGAAGAATGGAGCCAAGGCATCCAGTTCTGGTATTTTTGTTGTTGAAATTAACCTTTCTATTTCTACCACTTGGGTATTGGATACCGGTTGTGGTTCTCACATTTGTTCAAATGTGTAGGGGCTAATAAATAGGCGGTTACTTGGGAAGAATGAAGTGGACCTCCGTGTGGGGAATGGAGCACGAGTTGCTGCCATGGAGATAGGCGACTATCACCTCACTTTACCTTCCGGACTTTGTATTTTTTTGAATAATTGTTATTATGTGCCTGCTATGAGCAGAAACATTATTTCAGTTTCATGTTTGGATAATGATGAATTTGATTTTGTTATTAAAAATGGCAATGCTCATATTCGTCGCCAAGGCATTTCTTATGGCAATGCCATGTTGCAAAATGGCCTTTATATCCTTGATTTACAAAACAAAGAGTCGATATACAACATTAATACAAAGAGGGTTAAATCAAATGAATTGAACCCTACTTACTTTTGGCATTGTCATTTAGGACATGCAAACGAAAAATGCATTTCAAGACTCCACAAAATTGGAGTGCTTGGGTCATTCGACTTAGAGTCTTATGACACATGCGAGCCATGTTTGCATGGAAAAATGACAAAGAGTCCTTTTAATAAAAAAGGTGAAAGGACTAATGGCTTATTGGAACTAATACATACCGATGTATGTGGACCTTTAAGTACACATGCTAGAGGTGGTTTTAGCTACTTCGTGACATTCACAGATGACTTCAGTAGATATGGCTATGTCTATCTAATGAAGTACAAGTCTGAAACTTTTGAGAAATTCAAAGAGTTTAAGTACGAAGTAGAAAACCAACTTGGCAAAAGTATAAAAGCCATTCGATCAGATCGAGGTGGCGAATACTTAAGCCAAGAGTTTGACAGTCATCTAAAGGAGTGTGGTATTATTTCACAGCTCACTCCTCCTGGAACACCGCAATGGAATGGTGTGTCCGAAAGGAGAAATCGAACTCTGTTGGACATGGTTCGATCTATGATGAGTCAAGCTAATCTTCATATCTCTTTTTGGGGTTATGCATTAGAAACTGCTGCGTTTCTATTGAACCGTACTCCAACTAAAGCAGTTGAGAAGACACCATACGAGGTATGGACTGGGAAAGAACCCAATATGTCTTTTCTCAAGATTTGGGGTTGTGAAGCACATGTTAAGAAATTAACATCTGACAAACTAGAGTCCAAATCGACTGTCTGCTTGTTTGTGGGCTATCCCAAAGAAACAAAGGGATACTACTTTTACTCACAAGCCGAGAACAAAGTATTTGTTGCTCGCAAGGCTGTTTTCTTGGAAAAGGAGTTCCTTCTCAAGAAAGACAGTGGGAGTAAAGTAGAACTTGGAGAAATTCAAGCGCCACAAACTCCTATAGAGGATGGTTTGGAAATGGGATCAAGTTCACAACCAATTGTGGAAAAAGAACCCATTACACAAGAACCTAGAAGGTCTGGTAGGGTACGTCAGGAGATTGAGAGATATGGATTTCTAATCACTGACAGTGACACTATTGAGTTAGTAGATCGTGAGGATCCTACTACCTACCGAGAAGCTATTGAGAGCCCAGATTCGGAAAATTGGCTTGAAGCCATGAAATCCGAGATGCAATCAATGTACGATAACCAGGTTTGGACCTTGGTTGATCCACCAGAAGGTGCTAAGGTAATTGAATGCAAGTGGTTATTCAAACTAAAAGCTGATAAGACCTACAAAGGTAAACTAGTAGCAAAAGGTTTTCGACAAACTCATGGTATAGACTATGACGAGACCTTTTCGCCTGTAGTCATGCTCAAGTCCATTAGGATCTTGCTTGCCATAGCTGCATATCATGATTATGAGATATGGCAAATGGATGTCAAAACTGCTTTCCTTAACGGAAATTTACTTGAGGATGTGTATATGACACAACCTGAAGGTTTTGTCAATCCCAAGCATCCTAAGAAGGTATGCAAGCTTCAAAAATCCATTTATGGATTAAAGCAAGCATCCCGAAGTTGGAATCTTCGTTTTGATGAGGCAGTCAAAGAATTTGACTTCATCAAGAACGAAGATGAGCCTTGTGTGTACAAGAAGGTTAGTGGAAGCATAGTAGTATTTCTGGTCCTATATGTGGACGACATCCTTCTCATTGGGAATGATATTCCAACATTGCAAAAGGTTAAGCAATGGTTGGGAAAATGTTTCTCAATGAAAGACTTAGGTGAAGCCGAAACAATACTTGGTATTCGAATCTATAGAGATAGATCGAATCGGCTTTTGGGACTAAGTCAAGAAAAGTACATAGACAAAGTACTAAACCATTTTAGTATGGGAGACTCAAAGAAAGGGTACATACCTTTGGCTTTGGGAGTTCCTTTGACTAAAGAACAGTGCCCTAAAACCAAGGAGGAAAGGGACAACATGAGTAGAATCCCATATGCATCTGCTATTGGATCTATCATGTATGCTATGTTATGTACTAGGTTAGATGTTGCTCATGCACTGAATATAACCAGCAGGTTTCAGCAAGACCCTGGTGAGAAGCACTGGTCTGCTGTAAAAGGGATCCTTAAGTACCTGCGAAGGACTAAGGATCACTTCTTGGTGTATGGTGGTCAAGAAGAGCTCGTCATACAAGGATATATCGATGCTGCTTTTCAGACCAGCACTCAGGATTCTAGATCGCAATCTGGATTTGTTTTTGTTTTAAACGGTGGTGCTGTCAGCTGGAGAAGCTCAAAGCAAGAGACCGTTGCCGACTCAACTACAGAATCTGAGTATATTACAGCAAGTGAGGCTGCAAAAGAGGCTGTTTGGATTAAAAATTTCATTAATGGATTAGGAGTGGTCCCAAGCATCCTAGATCCATTAGAAATTTTTTGTGACAATAACGGGGCCATCACACAGGCAAAGGAGCCCCGGTCACACCAGAAATCCAAACACATACTCAGAAGGTACCACCTGATCAGAGAAATCATTGATCGTGGGGACGTCAAGGTTAGCAAGATAGCAAGTGAAGACAATGTAGCAGATCCTTTGACGAAACAGTTACGTCCAAATCTGCACGAGGCTCATTTGAGAGCGTTCGGTCTTAGGGCTATGCCCAATTGGGACTAGTGCTAGTGGGAGATTGTTAGTGTAAGCCCTAGCCCCAATACATTGTAACGAAACACTTGAAATTAATAAAATGAGGCATTTGTTTTATCCTTTGTATTCCTGTGCATATCAATTGATAAAACTATCCAAGAATGTCGTTTCGGTTTAAGTTATCATGTGTGAGGCACATGGATTGTAAGACCTTAAAACAAATGAGACATCATTCTAAATATCCCTAGTCAGTCATTGTTATGGGAATAACAAATGAATTAAGACTAGTATGCTCTCTCTGATCTTATGAGTTCTGTCTTACGGATCATTAAGACAAGAGTGTCAATCAGAGATCATAGATACATGTTAAAGAACATGGTATCTGGATTCGATCCGCTCATGAGAATACTACATGGTACAAGTCATAAGTGTTTCTCATATGCAAGTTTTGTATCAGAGTTCTTAGACCTGAAATCTCTATGAAACTCTTTATGAATTACTGTGTACTTTGACATACACCTAACGTGCTCGTAACAGAGTGACAAGTACGGGTATGATTGGGTATGCACTGATTCATGTTAGAGAGCATGAGAGAAGTGAAGGGATTACCCCTCTCGATAAGAGAGAAAAATATCACCGGCCACTTGATCAGTGAACTGAGAAGTGTATGGCCATACCGAGATGAAATAATGAGTAATCATTATTTATCTGAGAGTTCAGTGTCACTGGAATATCAAGAAAGGAATTAATATATATAAGGATGACTAGTTCCATGCCTTATATTAATTCTGATATTTATGGGTAAGGGACTATGCAAAATTGCATTAGGTCACTAAATGCCATATGCATTTTCATTTAATTTGGAATGCTATAATATCTTGCTAGAGAATATATATAGCCTTTGAATTAATTTATTAATTCATTGCCAACATTAAATGGACCTATAGGATCGCACACAAAGCATTGGGCTTAAAATGTTTAAATTAAGTATTGAGCATTAATTTGGATTTTTAATTAAAGTCAAATTAATGTATGTAATGGGTTATAATATTGCTATTGGGCTTTGGTCCATGAGAGAGAAATTCAGCCCACAAGGTTTAATTTCAATTAATTAATTATGTTACATTAATTAAGTTAATTGAGTATTAAAGCCTAAAGGAATTTAAATTAAATCAAATCACTTAAATATATATAATGAAGTGGCCGAAATTCCAAGATGGAATTCAAGGAATTTCGGCACATGCAATTAAGTTATATTAAGTGATTTTATTTAATTAAATGTCTTATATTTTATTTCAAATTTGAATTTAAATTCAAAGGAGTTTAATTCAAAATATATTACTTATCTTTAGGAAGTGATAGAGTTTGAATTAATCATCTTAGGATGGTTGAATTCAGATCAAAGACTTGCCAAAGGATAAGCATATATATTAAAAGAGATAAAACCCTAAACCTAATTTTTTTGTGGCATGAATAGTAACTCGTGAATAGTAACTCGTGAATAGTGACTCTCTCTCTCTTAATTCTTTTGTTCAATTTTTCACAAGGAGAAAGGATTGTTCCTCATTCTCTTGTGTTATTGAGCAGTAATAGCAACCTAAAGAAGTACAAAATCAAGTTTTGTAGCTTCAAACTATAACCCTTACACAATACCGAAAAAGAGATCTAGCAATCTCGTTTTTAAGCCGACGGTGCAATTGTGTGTGTGAGAATAGAGGGAGTGGCGCAAAAGGCTATTCCTTGGCATTGGTGATCGAGATCTAAGGCGGACAAAGCCATCTTAGTTGCTGGCCATCACCGGAATCAAAATCGAAAAGGCATCAAAAGTTGTAAGTTCGATAACCCTAAAATTGCATGTTTCGATTCTATCTTTGGATATGTATGGTATGTATGATAAAATTTTTGTTTTTCCACTGTGCTATCATGATTATCATACCATGTCATATTCCATCATGAAATAATATGTTTAATTGTGATTTCTATTGCATATGCAATGTTGATATACATTATGTACTGATCCTTTTATGATATGTATAAACTCAAGTATGTTGAATTAATATACGATTACATTGTTATTGATGATACTATATTATGTTCCATATACTAGTTTTAATTATGTTATTTTTATTATTTTCAACTATCATATGTTATATGTTTTTTACAACCACTGTGAGTTGTTGTCTTCCATATTTAGTATCCCTACTAAGCTTTATAGCTTAGCACAAATTATTTTATCCGTGTAGGTTCAATAGCCCAGGTTTTTACACAGGAACTTAGTCTGCATCAGGATAGGCCAACACCAGTTTATAGGAATGGATGTAGGGATATGGTGGTTAAATTTTATATAAGTTCCTTAATATGTTTAATATGTATTTAAGACTATTTATTATATGTATGTCACATGAAGTAAATGATGTAATAAGCTCATCAAAAGAATGCTAGTATATGCATGCATATAGGAGCTTTAATGTTTATACATATATATATTAGTTGGATTGCTGAATGTTATACATGATAATAGCTGTAGGCTAAGACAATATATAGCATGTATATGATAAATGTGTTGCAAGATAAGTCATTATGTATGATGAAATTGAAGTAAAGGAAGTTGTGTATAACACCTAGTTAATATACAGGTTATTTATTCAATTGTATATTTAACCTACTCTTATAGGACTAAATGGTATAATATGATATTCAATTAAAGGCATTAGATTGGGGTGTTTTATACATGCCTTGCAAAAAAAAAAGGAAAATAAAAGAACAATACTACAGGTCCGAATAAATGAATAAAGGCTAAAGTAAATTCCTAAACTATTCTCTTCAATCTTGCTTCACCTAGCTCAAGGATGCACCGTATATCCCTCACATTTGCAGTCATAACATAAAATAACATCAGTTAGTAATAAGTTAAATTAAATAAAGTAATGAACAATTTATTAAATCAAATAAAATAGATAAATAATAAAAATAAACAAAATAAATAAAATGCATGATGCATCCGGAATTCACATAGCATGCGAAGGCAAGTGTATGATAAAACGATAAATAAACATGATAAATAATAAATATATAATAAATTAAATTAAAATAATAATAATAATAATAATAATAATAATAATAATAATAATAAATATATGATGTGACCATAATAATTAAATATAAAGAAAACAAATATATGTTTAAATATGAATATATTTACATAATATTATAAATAAATGAAAATAATTAATTAAATATAAATAGAATTATAAATAGAATTAATAGGGTACAACTAACAATAGCAAAAAAGCAATATATTAGCACAAAAAATAAAACAAATTAATATAATAGAGAAATTACGCAAAAAAATAATAAAATAAATGGATGCATTTAGTGTGAAAAAAGGAAAAATAAAGATGAAAGGTGAATTGCATGGAACAATCACAACAAAAAAACTGTCAATTAGTGACGGCCATATTTTCGTCGCTAATTTTGCGATGGATTAGCAACTATTTTATAATTCCGTCGTGAGAAGGATATTTTCTATTTTTTTTCCGACAAAATAGCGACGAAATTAATAAACTGTCGCTAATTATTGGCAGGAAGTGTACGCGCCCTGTTTTGCGAAGGAATTAGCGACAAATTTTTCCGTCGCTAAATTTTATAATTTTTTATTCAAGAAATTAGTTTTAGAAATTTTAGCGACTAAAATGTTGGCGGAAAAATTTAGTGCCTTTTTTGCGACGGTTTAGCAACGGAAATATTTCGGTCGCTAATTAATATTTTGTTACGGTAATACGATTAGCGACGGAAGTATTGAGTCGCTAATCCGTCGCAAATAAATTAAAAAATAAGTTTTTTAATTTCACTCCAGTGGTTTATGTATAATTTCAAGTAATTTTAATATAGACCATATAAAATGAATATTTTCTTTTGTAACATAAAATTATAAATTATTTTATAAGTTGATAATAATTTTTTATCAATTATACCAAAATCTAATGTTATTTATTTAGAAAAATTACATTTTTAATTATAATAATAAACTAATTGTTATGATTATTATATATTTGCGTGTTCAAGATTAATAAAAATAAATATTTATAAAATTTATTATTTCATTTAAAATAATAATAAAAAAAATTTGTAATTTATTTTTATTTTAAAAAATTTAAATCAAATATTAAATTATTAGGAATTAAATTGATTTGTTTATCAATTATCCCAATTTTGAAGTGTCCAAAGACTATTGAATATGAAATTCGGGCCTAGTCATCATTAAATATTTTGAAAGACCACAAGACATAGTTTCAATTAAAAATTTGTATTGTTCTCACAAAATTGTTAGTTAGAATTATTCATCGCTATTTGTATCAAATTTAAAAAGGTGACATAAAAATTTTAAACTCTTATCCAAATAGGAACCTGAGGCCTAATTGAATATTGTATTTAGTAATGAATAAAGGATCATGATTAAAGAGAGACCAAAATAAAGATTTCCGAACCTAATTTTCTCATTCTTTCGGAAATATTTAAAATTATTGTACATAAATATTGCTAATGTGCCTTAAATATAAGCATTTTATTAATTTCATACTTTTATCAAGTTAAAAACGGGTTGCACACCATTAGATAAGATGTTATCTTTCAATACGACCGCAAAAACCACTCGTATCGCCATAGTTAAAATATCTTTAAAATATAAATACTTTTCCTATTAATTTTCTTTTCTATGATTTTAATACTAGAAATCACAAAGCTTTATTTGAGAAGATCTATATTAGTTTTATTAGAAACTGTTAATATAGTTATTTTATATGTCATTTGATAATTTGAAGGTTGGTGTGTGTGTGTGTATATATACACACATAATAAAATACACACTTTAAATCATATCAAGATAATAACATCCAATTTATAATAAATTCAAACATTAAACATACTTAAGAGTAATATAAGTATATTTAAGATTCGAACTCCCGCTTCGATATCATTTTTATTATATATTTAGATAAAATAACCAAAATTAAAAAATTTATAGACAGATGGATTTAATTAATTGAAAGACTTCCCAAACATTAGGAGTACAATTATTATATTTAAAATGATATAATTTTGATGGTAGATTGGCCTAAATAATTTAGTTTTTTTTAATTAACTCTATTATAAATTAAAATTCATAAACTTAAAAGTAGATCTTACCAAATAGAAAATAAAATTACTAGTAAAAATATAATGTGTAATGTCCCAAAATTTTTTAGTCATTTGAAAATATTTTAATAGGTGAACAATATTTTGATATCAGCTCATGAGGATCAATTATTAAGGACCCGATGAGTAAATATATAATTTTAAATTTGATAAATTAATAATTTTTAATTAAAGTATGATCTAAGCACTAATAACAAGAAATTAAAATAAATTAATATATAATAATCATTTGAATAATAATAATAATAATGATTTAAAAAAAGAGAAAGTCCTAGAAATTTCGGGACCATAAACCTTGTGTGGCCATAAAGTGATAAAATGATATGATGACATGAGGTAGGAAAGAAAAAATAAAAAGAAGAGAACAAGAGGGAGGAGGGAGGAATGTCGGGAAATGGTGGAAATGAGCCACCGGTGCCGGCGTCAGCCAACCTCGCTCCACCATCGACTGCCGTTTGCCGCCGCTCGGGGTTGGCTTCATCATCATTGCGGTCGTTAGAGGCGTGGCTGTCTCCCCTCTACCGTTCTCCTCCTTATTCCTTTCAGTCTCTCCCTTCTGAGTTGTTTACGTGACTAAAGATTTATGCTCTAATATTTGGACTCTATGTAAATGGCCTGAAAACAACTGAAGGAAGGTGTGCCAATGGTAAACATAGCAGGTATTGCTAATATAAGTTTTATATATGAATCTTTACTGCACCGAAAGCAAGTTATTGTGTATATTATTGTTAAGGTCTTGTTTATTGTAATGATAAGTTGTTCAAGTTTCTTTTTTTAAAAATTTATCAGTTTATTGGTTTCTTTTGTGGTTAGAATTGAGCTAGGAGCTTTGGTTCTTGTGAACAAATGTGTGGTGGTTGAGGTTCAGGTGATACTTCATATATTAAATTTGTTTGCTTTCTAATTTCCAGTTTAGTTATCCTTTGAACTTTATCAATTGACAGGATGTTCGCTGATATCCTTCTTTTTTGGAGATGTTGGAAGTAGAAGGTCTTTCAAAAGTCCTTCCCGGGGCTAAAACTATTGATGAAGGTAGCAATATTTACTTTTACCAGGTGTTAGATTGATGTTATGTTGTTGATGCTCTTGTATGAAACGTGAAGAAGACAAATGATAAGGTGTTTAGTGGTAGTCTTCTGTTCAAATGCAGCGGAACCTGAAGCCCCAGTGAGTAGTCTTCTATTCAAATCCCTTCCCCCTCTCAGCGTGGGAAAAATGTTTCAGCAGGCTGCTACAAATGGTATTTTCGTTTTCTTTAAAAACCTTTCCGAAAGAATCTTATTTGATGAATAGAGATGAAATAATGCTAATTTGTTGAACCCTTTTGTACTGTAGTGCTATATTGAAAATAGAAATTTTTGCTTTACACGATAAATTAATTGTGAAGATATTTCACCTGAAAAAGGGATAACTTGTGCCAATATATTAGTCTTCCTATATTTCAAAGTTTCCTAAATGCTTTATTGCTAGGTTTTTGGGTTTGGATTTGACGTTACTGGGCCTCCCAATTATGGACTTTCAGAGGCAGTGTCTGTGGTTCCCATTACATTAATGAGAATGGTTGGCCTATAATTTACATGACCAATGGTTTAGAATTACTTGGGTAAACAAAGTAATAATTTATCTGTCTTTAGCTACAGACACACAATTATTCTCAAATGGTACATGTATGTAGATGATATAGATGTAGTTTCAGTTTTCAGGCAATTCCCTCTGCTTAATACTTCTAGGATGCATAAACTGCTTGGACATCCTAATACCATCATCATAAGCAAGCTTAAATAATACTCACATTGGCAGTCAACTTTCACATGTATACCTGCCTAAGACAGGGAATGAATTGCTTTAATTACTTATACTTTCAAACTCAATGTTATCAAATGATGAACTTTTGCATCATGAGTATATGCATGAGTTCTCTATTGAGAATTCTTTTGAAATGTTAGTCCATTTACCTCCAAACAAGGTATTGACTTGGTGTTTTGTTTTACTGTATCAAAAATTTCTGGTTAATCCAAGATTGTTGATCTTTCAGTTGCAATGGTATTGTTATGCACTAGGATGCTCAATTTTGTAGTTAATCAACCAAAGTTATTGGTATTTTATGTTTTATTAAATTACAGATTATGCATTCTTTAATTTTAGTTTTTCTTCCTTTATGACTGCTACATTTGACTTGGCAGAACAAAGTGGAGAAGTTTCACAGTCTAGTTCAGGGTCAATGTTCTCTAGGTAAGATTGCTCATTTTTTCATTACTTAGTATAGATGTGGTATGATAAAATTTGAGTTGCACGTTTTCTCATTCCATTTTGTGAATATTACTATAGATAAATCTATTAATACTCTTACTATGTTATGCCTATCCAAATAATATTTCACTCCATTACTATATTCTGCCTATCCAAAGAATCTTATCCTTTTTAAACCATAATTAGGCTATAGAAGATGCTATAAAAATGTGGCTTTTGGTGTATAGCAGATATGTTTATAGTTAGGTTTCATGGATATGTGGAAGACTGCAGTAGTTTTCAAGTGAATATCTGCTCAATTTTAATTGCTTCAAGGTGCACTTTAACAACCAGTGTCTTTGTGCTTTCGTCTATCTGTCTTCATGCTAGAATTAATGATGTTTTTTTAGCATGCTAAGAGATGCTAATTTATAAGATACTTGGTTAGATTGCAATCAAACTACTTGCATGGGTAAATCTATAAGATACCCAGTCTCAATAATAATGTTATTGAACTTTTGGTGGAGCTGCTAATTATTATTGATTTTTTTTCCACAGATGGTAGAATTGGCATTGGCATTGTTGTAACAATTATGGGAGTGGTTGCTAGTGACATTGCTGCAGCTTTTGTGCAAAGAAATTAGCTTCCTTTTTTTTGAATATAATGTTTTTGTATCCCTTGATATGCTGAAGTATTCAGTTGATGGGGAACTAGGACAAAATTTTAGTTGAATGCACAGTGCACATGTTATTTGTTTTAATGCATATGAAAAGATGCTTCAGAAATTATCCAAGTGCACTCTGTAATTTGCAACATTTTATAATTAATTCTAAGCTAATAGAAAAGTTGAATTACATACTGTTATAATATATATTTTCCAAACTTTGTGTATTTTGAAATATATTCTGATTTGGAATAAATATGTGTGAGATTATTGTCATGTACAGGATGAAAATAAATAAATAGCAATCAGGATTAAAATTTTAAAATACAGCAAAATTAAAAATTCAATTATGCAATAATTTAGCGACGGATTTGCGACAGAATCTGTCGCTAATGTGTAATAGATATTATTTAAGAAATAATTAGCGACTAACATTTCGTCGCTACCTTTTTATATTAAATTTATAATTAGCGACAGAGTTGGCGACGAAAAATGTAGTCGCTAAATATTAATATTATAATTCTGCGACTAATTAGGAATATAAATTAGCGACGAAAAAAAATTATTTTGTCGCTAAATTAGCGACTGAATTTGAATTTCGTCACTAATATATTAGCGACTGTTCGTCGTGGCGTCGCTAATTTAATTTAGCGACGAAATTTTTCGTCGCTAATTACCAGTTTTTTTATAGTGAATAAAAGTTTATCGAAGATAGAAGTGAATCACGTGTATGAAGAAAGAAAAAGGAGTGAGTTAATAGAGTTAGCAGTGAGTTAAAGGAGTGACTTGTTGGGGATTCTCCTGAAGCAATTGGAATGTGGTTTTAACATGCCAATCTCATTCCATAACTCAATTCAAGCCAAATAAATGAGTGTAAATGACCAAAAACTCCCTAAAATTAGCCGAGATATTGAGGAATATCTAAAATGGCATTTAGGGAATCGGTCTGATTCTATCTCTGGTCATTTCGTTTGAAGAAAGGAAGGAACCCAAAGAATATATCTTTCTTTTAGTTATTGAATCTTTCTTTAATTAATCAATGTGTGTTTTTATGCACAAAAAACATGATTTATATAAAAAAAGGAAAAAGATACTAAAATGCCCTCTATATTGTCTTAAATGGGCTAAAATGCACTTAAAGTTTTTTTCAACAAAAATGCCCATAATGTTATAAAATCGATACTAAAATGCCCCTCCATCAATCCCGAGTTAACGACGTTGACGTGACTTTAACATGTGAAAAAATATGCCACATCAGTTTCACATGTATTTTTAATCCAAATATAATTAGGAGCATTTTAGTATTGTGAGAAAAATTTTACGTGCTTTTTAGTACTTTGAGGAAGATATTAAAGACATTATAGTACTCTAATGAAAAACATTAAAGGTGTTTTTATACTCTAGAGAAGATATTGAAAATCAATATTTATTACATTAGATATTAATCAATATTTGTTACATTAATTAATAAATACTCTTTAAATAAATTTATGAATAAGAAAAAAATTATAAATAAATTATATATCTCAAGAATATTCATTAATTAATTTTTCTTAATTAATATAATATTGAAATTTGACTACAAAAATTCCCCTAATGTTAAGATTATAGAAACAATGTTCTTAATATTTTCTTTAAACTACAAAAATGCCCTTAATATTTTCTTAATAATGTTGATGTGTGCATTATAGTATCCTAATGAAAACATTAAGGGCATTTTTGTAGTCAAATTTCAATATTATATTTATTAAGAAAAATTAATTAATAATATTCTTAAACTATATAATTTGTTGACAATTTCTTTTCTTATTCATACATTTATGTAAAGAGTATTTATTAAATAATGTAACAAATATTGATTAATATTTAATGTAAAAAATATTGATTTTTAATGTTACAAATATTGATTTTTATTGTTTACTTTATAGTACAAAAATGCCCTTAATGTTTTCATTAAGGTACTATAATTCCTTTAACGTCTTCCTCAAAGTATTAAAATGGCCCTAAAATTTTTCTCACATTGCTAAAATACCCCTAATTATATTTGGAACAAAAATATACGTGGTGCTGACATAACATATTTTTCCATGGCAACGCCATTAACTCAGAGTTGATAGTTGCTTGATGGAGAGGCATTTTAGTATCGATTTTAGAATATTAACGGCATTTTTATTCCAAAAAAACTTTAGGGGTATTTTAACCCTTTTAAAATAACATGAAGGATATTTTAGTACCTTTTTCACAAAAAAAAAAGATTAAAACAAGAAATAAGAAAATTAAAATTGAATAGTAAAAATTTAATTGACTTATTTACTCAAGTTTTGCATGAATTTAATGGGTTGAGTCACGGCCTTGACTCGTGATTTAACAAAGTAACTCAATACTAATTCATTTTTTTAAATCATACATTCCTACCTTACTGACATAAGGATAGGGGAAAATCCCAAAAAGAGATTTTTAAACACTGAAAATCTCAAAAGAGAGCTCAAAAGACATTTAAAAACATAAAATTTAAAGGAGGGACTAGCACTTTTGTTCCTTGTCTATTTATAAGCAATAGTATCCTCATTAGGTAACCTTGATCAGAGTCTACCTCAGGACCTAGTGTCTACAAAAGGGTTAATGATTTTTACCAATTTTAAGATCAAAAAATTCAAATAGAATAGATATAACAAAATTTATATTTCAAAATAAAACTGATTAAACAAAAAATTGAATTACTTATGGTTCAATTTTCAACTCCAGTTTGGCTTTTCAATCTTTACAATGACCCTAGATCTGACACAAACTTATTCAAAAAAATAAGTGATCCAATCCAAAACTTACCAAAAAATGACTATCCAAAATAAAAAAGAAATGACCTAAAATGATATAAACTCAAACTTGACAGATCCAACTTGATTGCCAAGTTTATCGGCAAACTATTTCTAAAAAATTGTCTAAATGTGTAGTTTACCTTAGAGCATTCATTTGAACTGAACAACCCTTAGAAATTTAGTAATAGTTTTTTTCCATAACTTTGACTGAAGTGATTCAAAATGTAATGGAAAGATTAGACATAGACTTAGAACTTTTTATAAAGGCTATTAACTTAATTCCATCTTTTTGGTAGGCTAAAAATGGGCCAAAAGTCAGAGCACAAAAAATTATCCAAGGTTCAATTTTTCTTTTTGCTTCCTTTTTTTTCCTTGACCTATTAATTAGTTTAAGGTTATAGTATGGTTTATTTAGTTTTCCATGATAATGTTAGAGTAATATATATGTTCTTTATTATAAGATATGAAAATGAATTAAGTGTAAAAGAAATACTTCATACATGCTTATGCATTTTAATATGTATACTTGAATTTAAGAATGTGGAACTATAAGAGATTTACATTATAAATGGAATGTTTGCATTTTATTTTCAATCTATATATGTAGTTAATCTATGTGACATGAATAGAAATTAATATAAGGTATTAAAACATATATGTGGCTTTTGTCTCTTCTTTCATATGTTATATAGTCCATTTTCATGGGCTAATTTACTTTACCATGGTTTTCTTTAGTCCACCATAGGACATTTTTGGAACTAACATTTATAGGGGATATACTTTTTCTAAAAGTTTCCCGATTAATGGCGATCATCATTCTTTCCCTTAAGACAACTTCTTTGAATAGATAGCATATCGTCAAGGCTTTTGCCAAATTAACTTATATGGTGAGATCTCCTTGAGTGGTGAAACTTACTTCCTTCCTAATGTGCAAATTGTGATAATAATACCCATCGACTTAGCTTCCATCATCTAGTGCTATAAATTATTTTGTTGAATCCATCAAGTCTATAAAATCAACTACTCAATCGGTCATCAAAGAGTTGTACAACTAGATGTTCCAGACATTATTTATCATAGTGATGATTGTGACTTCACTATTTAGATCTTTGATGTCTCATGCCACCTTTTGGAACCTCTTAATGAAGTCCATGAAGCTATCATCTTTATGTATATATCTTACAGATTGGTAACTATTTTCTTTGCTTTCATTTGAATTGTGAACTTAATCTCAAATATCTTAAATAATTATTTGAATGTAATGATTGATCCCTTAGCTGAATCATGGGACTAGTTTAGAACATCATTCATGAGAATGGATGGAAAAATCTCACATGTAATGGAATGGCATCATTGAAAGCTTGCACGTTTATGAAAGATGCTTTCTCATATTAGATTGACCTTTATATTTCTCCATCTTTATTTTTCTGAGATGCTGAAAGAAAGGGAGATCCAAAATTTCTTTACCGAATGGGAAATTTGTATTGCCATCATAACCAAGCTCTTTGGGATTCACTAATTTGTATTTCTTTATTGCTTTGAAAAATAAATCTTCAAAAGCATTATCCAAGAGTACTTTCAAATCTTTGCTTCATGCTTTATCTTTCATAGGTCTCTTAAAGTTTCATGTCTTAGACTTATCACTTCTGAAAGATGACAATCACCAAGATCTAGAGATAGATGGGTTTTGTATTCCTTTTTATGTTATTTGATGTTGCATTTTCCTTCTCCCCTTCTTGTCTTTCAGACCTGAGGTCTAACATCATGTTTTCTTAAGACCCAAGATCAACTATCTAATGGCTTCCATTATGACATGGTCACTAAAAGTAGGTGGTTCTTTATTCTAGTCTCGATCAAAATTGTGGTTTCTTAATAAGCTTGGCATCAATTAAAGTTAAGGGTTTGGGTGTTTCTACCATTGGTATCTCTCAACAAAAGCACCAAAATGAAGAGTTAGGAAATGGTATATATAACACCTTATACCTTAATTACATTGTTAATTAATTTAAGTATTTATTTTTTTATTAAGTTTATCTAAATATTATGTTCTCACAAATAGAAAAGTTGGGTAATTTTTTATTATTTAAATGTACTTAAAAATAAATTATTGAAAACCAAATGCCATGATCTTTTAGGTTTCTTAGTGCATATTGAAATTTCGATAGCATCTCCTCTGTAAATATGACCTTTCCATAAAAACATTCAACCTATTAAAAAGATTTCAACACTTCTATAAATCCCACTATATCAATCAAAACCTTATGGCCACTACTATGCCTCCCATAAATCAACATCACAACAATCAAATAACACATAACTTTATAAATATATCTATATTATCATGATTAGATGATTAGATTCCAACTACCTAAAGAAATCATATACTGCCAAAAGAACATGATATGGATTTTGTACAATGCAATCAAAATAATAATAGATCATAAACAAATAACAAGTGCATGTGAGATACAAAAGAATGTGTCATATGTATGCATATCATTCCTACATAGACATAGTGTACAAATCCATGTCACTAAAAGAATCTCACCTAGTGATCTTCAACTACAAAAATGGCAACTCACTAAGCATTGTCTCCCGTGTTCTCTCTAATATTTTTTCTATCTTAACTTAAGTAGTTTAGACAAACTACCCTCGGTAAATTGAGTGAGTATGGAAATCTTACAATTTCTACCCTTGGGTAAATTAAAATAAATCTTACAATTTCCACCTTTAGGTAAATTAAATATTTCTTTACATATTAACAATAAAACATGAATAATTGAAACAAGTGGAATTTATAAATTAAGTATTTAAAACACATAAAGTATTCAAATATTTAAAAATTTAAATAAAAGGTATACTTCATAAAATGAAATAATCTATTATCATGCGCATTTTAAATGTATCATATTCATATAATAACCTTGGCACATTTAATTAAGATTAGGCCCAATGCAAGAAATGTAACAATGAAATGAACTGTCAGCGATAAAATTCCAAAAATCATGTGGTGGTATAACCACAGTTAACATGATGATAAAAACTACCATGGGGCCCTTATAACTATAATTGTCAAGAGTTGTACTCTTGTGAACTATAAAGAGTCAAAATTCCAAAGTTTGTACATATCATGTAAAGGCAAATTAAAACATTTTCACATATACTTTATACCTATAAATAGGCATATACAATACACAAACACACACACATTCATATATATATGTAAAAATTTGATATATACTCTTAAATCCATTCATGCATTTTTTTTTAAATTATTATCAATTTAAACTTTTTACTTTTGCAACTATAAAACTTATAGGACATGTTATCTATTTTCTTTGATTCCAATTATGAGAATCTAACAAATTTTATGTGTACATATATTTATCAATAAATATATTTGGCAAGACATAAAATCAAAGCTTATAGACTAACCTCGATCGCTAAATACCCGAGATTTTCACTTTAAGCTTTCCAATCAATTTGTTAGTTTCTCTTTGATTCCTAACCACATGGATACCAACAAATTCTCAAATATTGTACAACATAATATTTAGAAATTTAGGTTTATTCCTTAATAACCATCTTTATGTCCAAAATCCTATTTCGTTTTACTTGATATTTTTCTCAACTTTAATTAAATACATCCATCTCATATAATATCTTTCATAAACACCTAAAATAATTTATTTCTATAGCCCAGTATAATTTTTGAAACTTTCATAAACCTATTATGTGCACAATGGCCTTTAAATTTCTTAATAGATCAAACCATCATTCTTTTCATTTCCTTTTTATCTTTTCCTTTTATTATTATATATTTTTATATTTTTATTATTTATTTAATAAAAATTTAGTTTTATTTTTATTTATTTTATTCATACACATATATACACCATATATTATAAGTTCTCTCTAATGAAAATTGTGACTTTATTTTTAATTATTTGTTAAATTAAACTAATGTTTACCCAATTAAGACTAGATAAACACATGTAATATAAGTTTTAAAATTTTGAGGAGTTACAAAGAGGTTAGGGTATTGAATTCTCATATTCTTTTCATGCTCCCAAGTTGCTTCTTATCCGAAGTGATTTTGCCAAAGGACCTTAACCAAAAGAATTCATTCATTTCTCAACTCTTTTACTTCTTTAGCTAGGATTCGGATTGGTTTTTCATATAAGTTAGATTGAAATGAAGCTTGATATCTTCTAATAGTACCATATGAGTGGACTCCAATTTATAGCTCCTCAGCATCGATACATGAAAGACATCATGTATCTTGGTTAAGCTTGGTGGCAAAGCAAATTTATATGCAACTAGTTATATCCTCTTCAAAATCTAACATGGGCCATAATCAACTTGCCTTTCTATCTGAATCTCATGATTTTCTTCCAAGGAGAAACCATTAAGAACACTTTACCACCCATATTATATTCAATGTCTCTCCTTTGCAAGTCCACATATGACTTTTGTCAATCTCTTGCAACTTTGAATCTATCTTTAATGATTTCGATCTTTTCTTTTGTTTGTTATACCATTTTAACCCAAGTAATTTCCTATATCCCACATTATCTCAAAAAATAGGAGTTCCACATCTTCTACTATACAAAGCCTTATATAGAGCCATGCTAATACCGGATTGGAAACTATTATTATAGGCAAACTCTATAAAAGCCAAGTATTGATCCCATGATCCTTCAAATTCAATTACACATGCTCTCATCATATCTTACAAAATATGAATAAGTTTTTTTGATTGTCCATTTTTTTGAGGATGAAAAGCTATATTGAGATTCAATCTCATACCTAAAGCTTTTTAAAGACTACTCAAAAATCTGAAAGTAAATATCGGGTCATTATAAAAAATGACGGATACTGATACTTCATGCAGCCTCACAATCTCTTAGATAAATAGTTCAGCAAATCTAGCCAAAGGGTAGTCCATTCTGATTAGAAGAAAGCAGGCAAACTTTAGACACTAGATCCTAAGGCAGCTTCTATTAGGATTACCTAATGACGATAGTGTTGCTTATGAATAGATAAGGAACAGAAGCACTATAGCTCTCTCCAAGTTTAATCTTTTCAAAATGCCTTTTGCAAGCTCTCCTATGAGGTTTTCAATGTTTAAAAATTTCTTTTCAAGGCTTTATCCCTTTTTCCCTCTATCGATGAGGCAAAAAAGCATACATTAGGAAAAAAAAGACTTTGATGAGTCACAGATTTGACTCATAAGTCAGGCTGTCAGCACCTCACTAGGAATGAGTCAAGGCTGTGATTCATTGAGTTAGGCCATGACTCACTCTGAATGACATCAAAACATTTTGTCTAGATTTTGGCTCCACTTCAGTCATTTAACTCACGAGTCAAAGCTGTGACTAGATTTTTTTTCAATTTTTCTTATCATTTTAAAGCAAAACATGGGAGAAAAATCAATTTTACTTTTTCAACCCTTATATGAGCATTTAATGCTCATGATGGATTATTTAAAACCTAATCTTTTCAACTTTAAAAAAGAAAACACACTCTTTAAAAAATTTACATAGAAAAACAAATAGAAAAGGGAGAATTTTCATTCTCTGTTTTTGGAAACAAAGACTAAAGTGCTAGAGCCCTTTGATCTTGAGACAACTAAAATTGTAGGTAATATCAAGAAGCTCAAATCTTTAAGATCTAGTGTAAATAATCAATATTTAACTTGTAAATATCCATTTTCTCTTTGATTTTTCTTTTTATTTTTATGTTGATTACTATTGATTAAACCATCCAACTAACCTTTCTCTTGTCTTATTTTTCGGCAAATCTTTTAATTGTTATAATTAATTTTGAGTAAATATGTGTTAAATTTAGATGATGAATTTTACTATTCATCATCTTCAACCTCCCTTATTTTTTGGTTTCTTTAATTTGATTTTTTGATTCTTGATTTATATGCCTTAAATCATAGTTTCTTTGTTTAAGAGTGAGTTTTAAGTAGTTTTAGGCATAAATCATGCATCGTCTTTTCATTTTTACATCTTGGGTGTGATTTCACTATTTATTTTTTATTGTGGTTTTCCAATTCTCATATTTTGATTTTATTGATTTTTGTTTTTCTCTATTAAATTAAGTTTTTCTTGCATAAAAATGGTTTTGATGAGGTTTTAGGCATCTTAGTGCATTAAAATGGATTTGGGCATTAAATTGGATGAAAAATCTACATTTTGTGTATTTAGGGATTCATTCCAGTAGTTTGGATCACTTATCAGAGCTGAGTCACAACCTAAGGGTGTGACTTAGTCACGGCCTTAGGGCTCTGACTCATTACTAACACACCCAAATTAAGGTTTTGACTCGCCTTTCCTTCCCTATTTGCCCTGTGAGTTGCCCTCTACATTTTTTGCATGTGATTCTTTATTTTGGCCATCTTTTCCCTTTATTTCATGCACATATTTTTTTCCTAAGTGTGCAAATAATGTATTCATGGCTTATTTCTCTTTTATTTTTCTTTTATATATAATTTACATGTAATATTTATTTATTTTGCATCAAATATATTATATGTGCTATATATATTTTTGTATTATTATTATTTGCTATTCTTTATTGACACTTTTTATACTTATATATATATATATATATATATATATATATATATATATATATATATATATATATATATATATATATATATATATATATATATATATATATATTATAGGCATAAATTTATATTTATGCATTTATTTATTTTCTTTCAATTTATTATTATTATTATTATTATTATTATATATTTTTTATTCTTTTATTATTTATATTTATTTGTAATTTATTTATACGTTTTAGCATGCGTGTATTTATGCATGCTATATGAATTGAAGATGTATAATGCATTTTTGTCTATTTTATTTTATTTACATTATTTTAGGGGATTATTTATTCATTATTTATTATTTAATTTAATAATTAACAATAATTATCTTTTGTTATATTTGCAATGCCCGTTGACAATTATACCTTCCAGGTCAAGATGGAGTAAATTGAAGAATACAACGTGGGAGATTTACTACTTTATTTTATTATTTATTTATTTATTATTTGAGCATGTATCCCATTATTTTATTTTCCTATAAAGTAATGTAATAATAAAATCTTTTTAACCATCAAATAGAAAAAGTCACACGAAATATTTATACTAATTAATTAGAATTTTCATTAATGAAATAGGACCAAATTTTCTATTTTTATCCCAAAAATCACATCTAAAATAATAACCTTTTTCCTTAATAACATAAAGGATTTTATCAAAAGATATGAGTTTTCCTAATAAATGGGATTGATTATCCTTATTTTTTCTCACATGTACACATAATAAATTGTACAGTTTTTAATATTTGCATCCAAGAAACAATGTTCCCATCAAAAGTAGAAACTAAAATCAATTGCCCGATTTATATATGTTTTTTTGTTAGTGAATTTAATTTTATGGCGTGCTTTTATTGATTTGATATACAATGTTTTACAGCTTTTTGACATGATTGAGTGCACTTTTCTTTTATTTATGACAACACGTGTGAGAGGAGGGTAAAATGATTAATCAAAATAACCCATTTATATAACATTGACCAATGATATAAATAAGAGTAAGGTCCTGAACTATATCTGATTTTGGACTCATAAGGTTAGAACTAATTTTTTCAATTTTTTATTAGGTGGGGACTCCTTTATGGCTGCCTTATGGAGCCCAATAGACACCCTCATAGGTTGATTTCTAGTAATGGAATAAGGATACGTTAACACTCTGTCCCATGCCTTTTTGAGGTTCGAGGCTTGGTAAATTAGGTTGAATCCCTATTTATTGTGAAGCAGCTAACATTCACAAGTCAATGAACTTTTCATCTAATCTCGAATCCTAGAAGTGGGTGCATGAGACTCAAATCAAATAGCAAAGGTTTGGTGCGTGTCACACAAACTTTATCAATCTATCAACAATAATCCAAACTGTATCATGATTATTTTATATACTAGGCAATCCAATCACAAAGTCTATGGGTATCCTTTCCCATTTCAACTCAAGAATGGATAAAGGTTACAAGGTACCTGAAAGACATTGATGTTCTACTTTCACTTGTTGTCACAACAATCATTTGGACACAAACTCAACTATATCTCTTTTCATTCCTTTCCACCAATAATGCTATTTAAGATCCTTATACATTTTTATGCCACCAAGGTGTATAAAATAAAAGGAATTATGTGCTTCTGTCAAGATTTTACCCTTTAGCTCATCATTTGCTTGCACACATAATCTATCTTGGAATCTTAAGACTCCATGCCTATCAACTGTGAATTCATCGCTTGTTCCATTTTTCACCTCATACACTAGATTTATAAATGTTTCATCTATCTTATGTGCTTCCATGACTTCCTTAATCAAATTTGGTCTAACCTCTGACTGAGCTAGGAGCATACCCCTGTGATCAACTGAAAATCTAGCATTAAATGCTCTCAATTTAAGTAAAAAAAATTAAAAGAGTCATTACCAAACTGGCAAGAGATTTTTTACCCAAGGCATCAACCCTAACTTTAGCTTTGCCTCAATGGTAGTTAATCACACACTCATAGTCCTTATTTAACTCGAGTTATCTCCTCTATCTTAAATTTAACTACCTTTGTGTCCCCAAATACTTTAAAATTTTGTGATCTATTAAGATTTCACACTTCTCACTACACTGCTATGGTATAAATTTTATTACCCTAGTCTCTAGGACTTAGATAGAGTGAGTAAGGTGACAAACACTAAAGATCTCAAAGTGGCTTTATATTAACCGAGTAGATACTAAGATGGATAGGCAAATGCAATATATTATAGTTGATTCACTAATTTCCTAAGATTAACACACTACATAAAACTAAACTTTAATTCTAAATAAACAAATACAATTCAATTATGTTATTAGAACTACAAGAATGAATTGGTCAAGTAATAGATTCACCAATTCAACATAAATGCATGCAAATAATCAGAGAATATGACCTACTTTCCCTAAGTGCAATTCTCATTGTCATGTAAGGGTATTCCCATTTAGAGTCCACAAGCACTCTCATGACATTGTAGAGATAGATGAAAACCATGAAGATCTATGGCTATTATTTTATCCCTCAAAGTGAAACCCTTTTCTCCAAGTGATTCCTATCCTTTAAATAAATTTAATTACTTTTCCACCAATATGCCCCAATTCTCATTGTGAACAAGTTAATTAAAAAGTTACATACGGTGATTGTAACACTCATACATCGAAAATATCATAATGTAATATAACAATAAATCTAGTATAATACATGTAAAAAATACAGTCCTACTCATACATGCCACATACAAAAATTTGTCTTCTTTGTTGCACAACTCCATCTAAGTCCACCGCCTATCCCTTCGAGCCTCAATCTATATCATTTAAATACTTGTGTGTAGTAAATAGCTATACGCTAAGCATAAAATGCCTATTGGTGGAAACCCAACTAACAAATTTCACATTCACACATAAGCATAAAATGCCTATTGGTGGATACCTAACTAACAAATTTCACATTCATACATAAGCATAAAATGCTTGAAAGACAAGGATAATAATATTTGATATTATTATGGGAATAGATAAGTGAATAAGAGAATAATTAATTAAATAGTTTAATTAATTATGATCAAGTAAAATTGATCGCAGAACTTTTTAGAAATGTTCTGTAAAATGGACCTAATTGAAATATTGTATTTCATAATTCCTTATCATTGGACTATAAGTTTTAGAGGGCTGATATAATAATTAATAGATCCATTAGAGAAATTAAAAGAGGCCCAAAGAAATGATTCTGGCGCATAAACCCTATAGAGGAAGGGTTTCACGCCACCTTCTGGTAGAAGGCCTTAGAGGCCTAATTCTTGAACCAAAATAAATGAAATATATTTCATAAGTGTTATGGAGCCTACATATTTAATTTGGATGGATTTGGAATTCATTTGGGTGATTAAATCCAAGTGTATGCATAAAGGGCCTAGTTTGTGGGTTTTGTGCATAGTCTTTTGTGAAAGGACTTAAATTGGATTTAATTGAGCCCAAATAAATTATTAATAATTCCAAAAACCCATTTAATATTTCTCCAGCAATTTTAAAGAGCCCAATCCCATTATGAAGTGCGATTTTTAACCTAACTATAAAAATCCAAGTGATAGGGATTTTAGGGTTAAGTGCACAATTAAGAGAAAAGAAATTCTCTCACTCTCTCAACCCTAGCTGCCAATCCCTTGCTAGCATCAAGGGATTTCGGCCAGCCCTTGTGTTCCTCCATTGTTGGTTCATTCAATCCTTCTCTAGTGTGGATTATTAATGGGAGATGTTCAATTTTGGACATTGTGGTTTGCGATAACCCGGTGAAAAGGAAAATCAACTGTTCAACAAAAATCAAAGGTAATTTTTCTTATTCTCATTATTATGTATATTGTAAATTCATGGCAAGATCAGATCTATTGGTTAAAAAAATTTAAATTTCGCTTATGTATGAGATGCACGTAACCGATAATTCCCAGCAAAATTACCATTTAGTTCCCATTGACTTTATTTTCTTACATTTCCATCCTTTTTACCCTTAACTATTTAATATTATGTTTTATCTTAAAATTTCTCCTTTAACTCTTCAAATTACTATTTAGTCCTTATTATTACTTATTTTTGTCTTTTTGTCAGTTATTTCTCAATTAGGGTGAAAATTACCATTTAGTCCCTAACCTTTATTTTAACACATAATTCACTAGTTACTACACAATCTTACCCTTTTTTTGCCTCTTTTTACTTTTTTATTTTATTTTTTACCTTAACTTTACATTTAATCCTTATAATTCTTTAAGTCACGATAAATTATAATTTAGTCCCTATTAACTTTATTTTCACCCTTTTTACCATTTGAGGACTTAAAAAGCTACGGTAGTGCTTGGAAAACTAACATGACTCACAGTCAAGAGAAAAAACATCAAAAAATTGAGGACAAAGTTTCTTCAAAGTCGACAATGAAGGATGCCCTAACCAATAGTGTGCTTCAAAAGAAGACAATACACTAGAACAAGCAACTGGCCTCGGTATCTTTCTATCAAGAATATAAAGGCCTTCTGAGACATAACCTTTACCAATTATCTATTTTGTTACAAGATCTTAAAAAATAAAATGATCAGGGATGAAAGAAATACAGTAATTAAGATCACGTGTGAGTTTACTTACAGAAACCAAATTAAAAGCAAGCTTCGGTATATGTAGAACTAAGCCCATAAAAATTGATGAAGTTAGGTTAACTGTGCCAAACCCATTTACATGAGAAAGTGATCCATCTGCCATTATAACTGGAGAAGAAGATGTATGAGACTAACAAGCAGAGAATACATTCCGATTACCTGTCATATGATCTGCAGCACCAAAATTAATGACCCACTGAGATGAGGAAGATAAAAGACACGTATTTGGATTCCCTACCCAGTAATAATAATGGTGGGTGAAGTTTTCAAAGAATTCTAATACTAGGTAGATTTTGTATACTCATCTATAGAAATCATAATATACTTTCTAGAGGTACTAGCAATAGCAATGTTTGCTAATTTAGGCTTTTGATCAACTTCTTATGTTCACACTTTGTTATGATTTTCATTCGGTCTCTAATTTACATTTTGACACTAATCTTTATCTCTATTTTTCAAATCTCTTCTTTTTATTGTAAATTTATAATTAGGCCCTTAATTTAGTATGTAATTTACTATTTATCTTTTATTTGTTACTTTACTCTTAAATTACCATTTATGGGTTATCGTACTGATAAATTTCCAATTGTTATCCTAAAGCTTAATGTTCATATATGATGAACTCATAATAATTTATTTCCATTTTAAGTCTTTACAACCTTTTTTTAATTTATGTTTTTCCTTTTTTTTTATCTTAGAATTTATTTTCATTCCTTGTCCTATTGAATTAGATTTGCATATTTATTTTCCCAACTTCTTACTCTTATCTCTTGTACTTTTTAGTTATTTGTAGAATTACCATTCAACTCATATAGTATTTTTCTTTCCTTCATTATTCCTCTCTTTGTCAGTATGTTTCTTTCCTTCATTATTCCTCTATTTAACAATCTATCTAGGTCACATTAATTTTCACAGTCTGTTCCATAATTAGGAGGTTGGGTATATCATGACCTACTTGAAGATAGTTGAGTGATTAACAAAGCATTTACCATTCCAGATTTATAAAGGGAAGTTATCTCGTATGATTCTATAATTGCCTTATTCAAATAATCCTGGCCAGAGTAATATGCCAAGATAGACAGGGATCCATGAAGGGCATTTTGGGAAAAATGGTTAAATTAATAGAACATACATAATTAAATATATATGAGTTGACAGAAATCCATACTAAGAATCTAATTGAGATAAGAGTGGTGAAAGGAGTAATTGCATGATAACTGTTTCTATGAAAGGGTATAGTCAAACCACTTGACTTTCCTAACATTTGGGTAGTCATGATGCCTATCTAGAGGTTGCTCATGATTTGTATAATAATGTATCATAAATATCAATAGGGATTGATAAAATGATTTAAAGAATTTTAAATCATGTGATTTTTTAATAGAACCCACAATTACGTATTATACTGCCAAAATGGACAGGAACCCAATAGGTCACACACATATAGAGAAAAGGATAAAATGGTAAAATGACAAGGATAATAATATTTGATATTATTATGGGAATAGAGAAGTGAATAAGAGAATAATTAATTAAATAGTTTAATTAATTATGATCAAGCAAAATTGATCGCAGAACTTTTTAGAAATGTTCTGTAAAATGGACCTAATTGAAATATTGTATTTCATAATTCCTTATCATTGGACTATAAGTGTTAGAGGGCTGATATAATAATTAATAGATCCATTAGAGAAATTAAAAGAGGCCCAAAGAAATGATTCTGGCGCATAAACCCTATAGAGGAAGGGTTTCACGCCACCTTCTGGTAGAAGGCCTTAGAGGCCTAATTCTTGGACCAAAATAAATGAAATATATTTCATAAGTGTTATGAAGCCTACATATTTAATTTGGATGGATTTGGAATTCATTTGGGTGATTAAATCCAAGTGTATTCATAAAGGGCCTAATTTGTGGGTTTTGTGCATAGTCTTTTGTGAAAGGACTTAAATTGGATTTAATTGAGCCCAAATAAATTATTAATAATTCCAAAAACCCATTTAATATTTCTCCAGCAATTTTAAAGAGCCCAATCCCATTATGAAGTGCGATTTTTAACCTAACTATAAAAATCCAAGTGATAGGGATTTTAGGGTTAAGTGCACAATTAAGAGAAAAGAAATTCTCTCACTCTCTCAACCCTAGCTGCCAATCCCTTGCTAGCATCAAGGGATTTCGGCCAGCCCTTGTGTTCCTCCATTGTTGGTTCATTCAATCCTTCTCTAGTGTGGATTATTAATGGGAGATGTTCAATTTTGGACATTGTGGTTTGCGATAACCCGGTGAAAAGGAAAATCAACTGTTCAACAAAAATCAAAGGTAATTTTTCTTATTCTCATTATTATGTATATTGTAAATTCAAGGCAAGATCAGATCTATTGGTTAAAAAAATTTAAATTTCGCTTATGTATGAGATGCACGTAACCGATAATTCCCAGCAAAATTACCATTTAGTTCCCATTGACTTTATTTTCTTACATTTCCATCCTTTTTACCCTTAACTATTTAATATTATGTTTTATCTTAGAATTTCTCCTTTAACTCTTCAAATTACTATTTAGTCCTTATTATTACTTATTTTTGTCTTTTTGTCAGTTATTTCTCAATTAGGGTGAAAATTACCATTTAGTCCCTAACCTTTATTTTAACACATAATTCACTAGTTACTGCACAATCTTACCCTTTTTTGCCTCTTTTTACTTTTTTATTTTATTTTTTACCTTAACTTTACATTTAATCCTTATAATTCTTTAAGTCACGATAAATTATAGTTTAGTCCCTATTAACTTTATTTTCCTTTATTTTCACCCTTTTTTACCATTTGAGGACTTAAAGAGCTACGGTAGTGCTTGGAAAACTAACATGACTCACAGTCAAGAGAAAAAACATCAAAAAATTGAGGACAAAGTTTGTTCAAAGTCGACAAAGAAGGATTCCCTAACCAATAGTGTGCTTCAAAAGAAGACAAAACACTAGAACAAGCAACTGGCCTCGGTATCTTTCTATCAAGAATATAAAGGCCTTCTGAGACATAACCTTTACCAATTATCTATTTTGTTACAAGATCTTAAAAAATAAAATGATCAGGGATGAAAGAAATACAGTAATTAAGATCACGTGTGAGTTTACTTACAGAAACCAAATTAAAAGCAAGCTTCGGTATATGTAGAACTAAGCCCATAAAAATTGATGTAGTTAGGTTAACTGTGCCAAACCCATTTACATGAGAAAGTGATCCATCTGCCATTGTAACTGGAGAAGAAGATGTATGAGACTAACAAGCAGAGAATACATTTCGATTACCTGTCATATGATCTGTAGCACCAAAATTAATGACCCACTGAGATGAGGGAGATAAAAGACATGTATTTGGATTCCTTACCCCAGCAATAATAATGGTGGGTGAAGTTTTCAAAGAATTCTAATACTAGGTAGATTTTGTATACTCATCTATAGAAATCATAATATACTTTCTAGAGGTACTAGCAATAGCAATGTTTGCTAATTTAGGCTTTTGATTATGCAATTTCCTGTAAAAATGTTTTGTATGACCAGTTTATAGCAATAATAACACATCATATTCTTGTTCCAACCCATTGAATAATACCAAGCCATAAAGAATAATACCTCACAAATATCCAAACAATACCGATAAAGCACCAGCAGCAAAAGGCAACAAATAAAAGGTTTCAAATAGTAAAACCAAAAATAGCCACTAAAAAATCAGTTGCCCCCCTCCCCACCCCCAACTTAAGCCAACCATACCTAAAAACAAATTCTAGTACCTTAAATAAGCCAGGAGACCCAAAACTTAAAGGAATGAAATCAAACAGCATAGAAAGAGGGAAACAAAATCCTCCAGAATAGAACTAGAAGCTACCGAGGGAAAGAAATACCTTCTAGCACCTCAAATGCCAAAATACCTAAATAGTTTCCTTAAAGAAAAGAAATACACAAGAACTGAAGAGGTAAGGGACAAAACCTCTATGAAGAAACCAAATTCCATCGAAAGGAAGACAACCTGAAGCAGACACCAGATGACCACTAGAGTGCTAGGATATGGTCGAAAATGGTGATTCGACACCAGAGAAGAATTTAGAGGGCCAGTAGACACCATATGCTCTCCCACACATTGATGTATAAAGATTGAGTTAGTCCCTTATGGCGGCACGTGTGAGTCACTCGCCAATCGTATAGTCATTGAATTTTATGGAAAGGCTGAAAATTCTCTTACACTCCTTCTGACATTAGAGGTGAGACAAACCGATCACCAAAGCTTGGTGACCCAAGGAGGGATAGATTTATTCATTGACGAAGAAACTTAGAAAACCTTAAAATTCCAAATGAGCCTAAGGTTCTAATACCATGTAAGAGAACACAAATGGAAAAATTAATTCTCTATTTCTATCATCCAAAATTATATTCATATATACAAATATATAAGAGTAAACTTAGAGTTATCTAAGGTAACCTATTTGAATAAGGAAAGCTGAATCTATTCCTAATATCATACTACTTATTTACATTCTATATTTACATTCTATAATATTTTTCATACATATTAAACATTATTCTAACCTTAAATCAATTTAATTCTTTATCTAACTTTAATTTCACTTACTTACATAATAGGTTCCTTAACTAATTTACCATTTCTAGTCATATTTTCATACATTTAAAATCGTATATCTCATCATTTATCGTCTAATTACATTAATCTACCATTACTTTAAATTAAAACTAATATTACATAATTTATCTTTAAAGGACATAATAGATTCCTAACCTATTTTCATGCTTTTAATCATTCTTTTATACAATTTTTAATGTTGATTCCATTATTTAACATTTAACTTCACTAATCTACCTTTAATTTAAATTTAAACGTCATTTACAATAAAAGCCCTAAAACACATAAATTAGTTTTATATGAAATTAGTTAGTTTAGGTATCCACTTACCTATTTTCTAAGCTCCTTCTGTGATTTCTCTTCCTTTTTCACCTTCTCCTTTTATTTCTCTTTGATTCTATTTTTTTCCATTGAAATTCACCTTGGCCGAAGTCTTCTTTATTTCTTTTCCTCAATTTTCTTCATCCATAATTGAAATTAAACCCAAAATATAAATTTTTACATCAAATTCTACCTAAAAATGCATTAAAATACTAAAATATCACTAAATTAACTTACTTAAATTTTTCTCTAAGCCTTTCTATTCACAATTTCATTCATTTTCTCCATTTAAAATGGACTCTAGAAATTGGTAAAGATGGAATTAGGGTCTTAGAATCATTTAGGGTAAAAATTTAGGTAGGATTATGTAAGAAAGGAATGAAGAAAATAGAGGAAGGTGAGGGATGTAGGGTTGCTAGAGAAGGGAAGAAAATAGGATTTTTGGCCCTTATATAAATTGGGATCATTCATAATAGGTCCAAGTGAATGGAATAATTTTCAAAGGTCTATCGAATATTTTTCAGGCTGGTCAAAATTTGGTCAAACCCTATTACGATCTAGATAAATTTTTCACTGTTCATTTTAAGGGCTTATTCAACCTCAATTTCACCTTAATTTTTACCACTGGACTCGATTTAATTTATACTTTATAACGGTGCAACATGATAAGTATGAATTATACTATATTATTAGTGTGTTTTTAATGCATTTATTATGGTAATTTAATGGTAATTTGGTTAATTTAGTGTTTAAATTTCTTAATTAGTACTTTTTGAGCTTAATTGGTTAATTTGGTGTTTTTAGATGTGTAATTGAACAAAAGAAGAAATCACAAAAACAAAATTATAATTTTAGCATTTGAAGGAATTTTATAAAGACAAACTTCATTGTGTAGTCTAGAGCCTAGCCACTTGGTGGAGTAAGATTCTCACTCTACCGAGTCACCTAAAGAGGAAAAGATAAGAAAGCCACTCGGTAGAGTGAGTTTTTTACTCCACAGAGAAGGAAAAAACAAAAGGCCAAAACTCATTCTACTGAGCCAGAGAATTAGAATCACAATCAAACTCTTCTGTTTTGCTGAAATAGGAAGTTTAAACACATCAAAACTTCTTCTTTTGGAGGCATAATCCACTATAAAAGCAAGGCAAAGCACCAGAATTGGGAGAGTTAGGGTAGGGGATTACAATTACGAATTCTGCTTAGTTTTTAACCTAGCTTTTTTTAGTTAATTTTGTATAGTAGTTTAGCTTAGTTTTTCATTTTTCTTGAGTTTGCAATACTTGTGAAGACTCAAGCTTTCTACTAGTGTTCCAAAAAGTCATCAAGGGCAAGTTTGAAGCTTCATGAGTATTATATCTCTTTATTTTAGTTTCTCTTTCATTTTAATCATGTTTGGTAAGTAGTTTTCCTTTCTTTTGCTAAAGGATTCTTGAACCCTCATACTTTTATTATTATGACTTAATTTGTGCTTTAATTTAATACAAGTTGATTATTTCTTGGTTTTTTGCAAATTCTTACCTTTTGTTATTTATAATTTAATTTTTGACTTATTTGAATTAATAGTTGATGATTGATTTATGCATGATTATTGGTTTGCATATTCTTAGGTTAATTTATTGGTATTAATGCATGATTATGTTTTGAGTTAAGGTATAGTTGTTTATTGGTAATAATAGATTAAGACTAAGAGAAGTTAAAATCAAGAATAGATGAAAGTTAAATTTACATACAAAAGAGTTTAATAGACATCTAGGAGGTTAAAATCAGATCTTTATGCTAAGCGTTGAATAATTCTGAATAGGAAAGGTTTAATACTTAAGAATGGTATTCTTATGTTAAGATATCTTTCCTTTTTCATTTGATTTTTTCATGATCACATGTGTTACTTTTGATTTGAGTCATTGCAATAGAAGTTAAGGTGGATAGTCCCTTTAGCAGAAGTGTTTCAATTATTGTTTTGTGTTTAGTTCATGTTAGTTTAATTTTAGTTTTTGTTTTGTTTTATTGTCCATTTAGTTTATTTCTTGCCTTTAATTCAAAAACTTGGAAAATAATCTCAAATACATCCAACTCAATTATATATATTATGCTTAACAATCCATATTCCCTTGGGTATGATATTCAGGGTCTTAATCTTATTTTCCTATATTACTAGTTGATCAATACACTTGCTAGACACTAGTCACAACATATACTTTCTAATGGTGCAATGCAAAGACTTCCCAAGGGGTCATCCATCCTAATACTACTCTCACCCAAGCACGATTAACTTCGAAGTTCTGATGGGATCCAGTGCATTGGTATTTGTATGATCGCACCCTATTGTCACTATTCACAGCCCAAAAAATACCATTCATAAAAATTAAAATTTTAGGCCATTACAGTTATCAAGCATACATAACATATTAAACACCTAATTGAACTTAAATAATTCATGTATTAAATAAGATGTAGTTATAAAAGATCAATTCATACTTGTAATCATAATTAACAAAACTTAGCCTAAATAAATTATGTTCAAAGCAAACAAAATACAAAGAAGAAGAAATGACACCAAGCAAATAACTAAAGAGAAATAGAAGAAAATGGTTGGAGACTCCTCAATGCTTCTTTACCAAAATACTCAGTTGATGATTGATCTCTTTTAATCTTTTATCTTCTTTGGAGTTTGCTTTTTCCTCATAATATTTTTAAATTGAACTATTGGTTGTTTGGTACTTTTTCTATACCTAAAATGAGGCTAATTACATATATTTATAGGCCTCAAAATGTCCTAATTGGTGCTTTTTTGAAAAGGTTTGTAAATATGAAAAGGTACTTGGAGGGTTATGTTGGTTGGCCATGGTGACGACACAACATACCTATGCCGAGTTAGGTGAGTTAGCATAAGGTGCCTCTATAACGAGTTGATATAGTCAAAGACAAGTCAGCATAGCTTTTGGCTTGTCTTGACTCAGCACAACAGGGCATGATTCAACATAAGAAGGCATTATAACGAGTTGACACACTCAAGAGTGAGTCGGCACAACCTTAAATCCTTCCTTTAGTTCTTTATCCTTTAATTCCTTAAGCCAAAACACCAATTTTTTATTCAAGACATGCAATTTGAACAAAAGAGCCTAGAAAAGCAAATAAAATAAAAAGGTAAAACATGACATAACAAACTTAACAAAACATATACATAAAATAAAGAAAATGAAACATAACTAACCTAAATAACTATGTTATATTGCATGGCATCAAATTCCCCCACACTTAAACCTTGCTTGCCCTCAAGTAAGGATGCTAAAGTCCAAGTGAAAGAACTAGTAAAATTACTTATCTTTTTAAAATAAATATGGCCTTCCCTAAGATCATCTTGAATATGAAAGAGCACTTAAGAAAAAATAGTCAACAACTAACTTGCAATGCTCAACAATGATAGAGTAGACAAGTTGCATACCATATACAATAAATTTATCATATTATCTCAAGTTATTAAAATCAAAATAAAGAACATAAAGTCAAAAATCTAACCAAGCTACTCAACTAAGATGAACAATCTTCAAGCTTAACAATCTTAAAACAAACATAGCCATTGGGATAAGGGTTAAGCTCACACATTAACTCACAATTCTCATGGCATTTTTAGACACTTTACAATTGTTTGAAGTTATTTTTCACTTTGGTAGGTGCATTTTATGCTCAACACCAAACTTTTCTTTCACTTAATCTGGTTTAGTGGGTGCATTTTATACTCCATCCCATAAGACATTTTCTTAAATCATTTACTTTTTCTTTTTTTCTACTATTTTCAAAATATTTATGTCCTCATCCATTATTGAAAAGTGAGTTATGCATATTATGGCTATAATTTTCCTAAGGCTACCTAAGTCCTTAAAAACTAAACTTGAATTGTGCCATCCTAGCCTTAAGCATAGTTAGAAATGTGACTAAATAGCATATAGACTTTGAAAATAACAACAAGAGATAGTAAGAAAAACTTAAAGCATATACTACATGAAACTTAGGATTTTACCAATTAAGCATAAAAAAGGAAGTTATTGACATGGCATAAAAATGTACTTCAATCATAAGCAAGATATATTTAGGAAAAACAAAGCATAATCATAATTGTAGAGAAGATAAAATAATGCAACACTATAGCATAGCACACATGCATGAAAATTTCTAACATTCAAACAAAAGACATAAACATAATAAATATCCCCTCCCCTACACTTAAAATTTGACATTGGCCCTAATATGAACCCAAAACATAAGAGGTAGGGAAAATAAAAACTCATCCCATTCATCCGAAGGAGATGGTAGAGGTGAATTAATGAAATAGCTCACTTAAGCAATAGAAGTATTGATTTTATGATCCATGCTTCGTTGACTTCGAGCAAGGTGGCAGTTCATATTCTTCATAAAATTTAATTGGCATTGCATCACCTGTTGGTTTTCTATGACTTTCTTCCAAATGCATGACTGCCTACTAAAAGAGCCATGAATGGTGCCACGAGAAGGGCCACTTGCACCCTCATGGTGTGGGGCTAGAATAATGGCCAATGCTTGATGGGACTTCTCATGAGGCACATTAAACTGCTCTTCCCCCCCCCCCCATTTGATTCTTCTTCTTCTTCTTCTTTTTACTCTCATCTTCCTTTTGTGGTGGTGGAGGCATCAATCCTCTCTAACAAGATAGAGATCGGGTAGGAATTAGCCTCATTGGGCCATCAACCACCTCTCCATAAATTAATGTTTTTGCCTTGTTAAGTAAGAACACTCAAGTACATGAGCAAAATCATTAAGATTAATATCTAAAGCCTTAACAACAATCGAAACAATGTGGCCATGAATTATAGGGCCATCCTTTATTGATGCACATAATAACAACTGATTGAAAATCCAATAGGTCCAACAAACTTGCTTTTTAGTATGAATTCTCCACATTATAAATAACTCTTGATAGGAAACTCTATTGAACTCGAATTTGTAAAAAATAACACATACAAGTACTTTGTGCAGCAACAAAAACTTCAAGTCCATTAAAACATGGCCTTGCCTTTCTTTGGTTGAAATAGGGTATTCAAATTAGTTAAGAAAGTCTAGAATTCATTCACTTTAAAATTCTTTGGTGGATCACACATGCCATCTTTCTTAAAACCAAATACTCTATGCATTAAAGAGTAAGTTAGTGTGCGTTTATTTCCTTGCATCCTAAACTCTAGCACCCTAGAATCATTAGCATTAACCTCTAAAGATGTATAAAACTCCATAAGCAAATTAACATAAGTACGTTCATCCATAGACACAAATTTACCAAAGCCTACAAAAATGTAAAAGTTGAGTAAAAGAATCTAACATACCAAGATCTCTAAAGAGAGTAGTGGAGATGTACTTACAAGACACAATTTCTCTAAACTTAATATTAATAAACCTTGCACCTTCCTCTTCATTGAGGATGGGAAATGGATTCTTATAGATTGAAGCTAAATCTCCCTCTTGAGTCTCCTCTTGGGACCTTGAAGATGAAGAACCTCTTCTTCTTGGCATGGTGAAAAAGGAAAAGAGGTGAAAAAGAAATGAAATAAAGGCTTAAAAGGTGAAGGCCACATGAAGAAGAAAAGGAGAAATAAGAGCATTTTAATAGAGTATAAGAGAAAGAGAGAAGAAAAATGCAGAAAAATAAAGAATCAAAGCAAAGAGTGAGAAAAGGGAAAGAGTTAATCAATATAAATAGAGGTTAGAAAGAGAAGAAAAATTCATAGAGAAGAGAAAAAGGCTGCAGAAATTTACTAGGGGGAATACCCATATATAAGGAAGGAAAATTTTGAAATAGTACGAGAGAAAGTAGGAAAGGACAAGATCTTTGGTATGAAAGGTCATGACTTTTAGGGTTTGAACACATATATTTTGAATTTTTTTCAAATTAAATTTCAAAAACAACAAAAAATAAATGCTAAATATGGAAAATCTAAAAAAAGGAATAAATGTGGAAACAAAGTGGGAAAATGGAAGGTCAAAGTAGGTGTTAGAGTCGGCACGACTATTAAAACACTGTAAAGTCCCTCTTTGGAATGAGTCCACATGCCTCTGATAAGTTGACACTCATACAACAAGTTGGCACCTTCCTTCTCTATGCCAAATCGGCATGCATGTAACGAGATGGCACCATTTGTATTCCCTAAACTTAAAACACACACAAACATTAGTAAAAAATTAAACAGTGTGTATAAAAGAAGAAAAACATAAAAATAACACAAACGAAACATAAAAAACACAAATATACTAGAAGTACTAAAAATGTGGTTAAAGAAAGACTTATTAAAATAAAGCTAGGTTATTAAAAGTGCTAAGTATCTTAAAATTTGTCATCATTAGGGGGTGGAAAGAGTGATTAATTTCACCTCATTAATAGATTCACCAATGAAATAAGGCTTCGGGCGATGACCATTTACCTTAAATATCTCTCCCTTATCATTTGCAATTTTGATGGCTCCATATGGATAAACTTTGACTACCTTAAAAGGACCCAACCATCAAGACTTCAATTTTCCTGAAAATAATCGTAATCTTGAATTATATAAGAGAACCGATTCTCCTTCTTAGAACTCTTTTTTAAGAAAATGCTTATCATGCCACATCTTAGTATGATATGTGAGGACCCAATCATGGGCCTAACCAGATTATAGTTAATTAATCAAGATTAAGGTTTAATAAGGCAAAATTAGATTATTTCGCATTAATAAAGTTAAGTCATATAAATGGTATCTTGGTAATTATGCACATGAGTATTGGATTGTAGCTAAAATATTAAAGAAGGATGCAATTGAATTAAATAAGAAGTTCAGGGATTTAAATGTTAAGAAAATAAGTTTTAAGGGTTAAAAATGTATAAAGGCATTATGGGATTTTCCTTGGGGAGATATTTCCCCCACTCACCTATTTAGGGTTTATGGAGATATGAGTATTAGCATTTTTGAGGGATCTCTCTCTTTCTGTGTGGTTATGGGATGAAGAAGAGGAAATCTAGGGTTTTGGTGTTTTAGCATGAAGGTAATGTCTCCCTCCCTTAGATCTCTTCTTCCATGTGTGATTTCTGATCTTAGGGTTTGTGAGATGATAAGTTATACTTATCTCTATGTATAAGGAAATGAAGGAGAGAGAGAGCTAGATCAATGGATGTTGAAAGAGTTAAACTTGAATAACAGGTATGGGATTTTTTTTGGAATGGTTACTGTATATGTTTTCCCTCTCTTGTTGCATGTGTTCTCTTTGTGAGATTAAGGGTTCAATCTAGCAAGTTTTGATGATTATAACATGATTAGTAACTTAAATGATCATTTAAGTAAGTGGGGAAGTGAGATCTGGGATTTAAATTCATGTTTTGTAAATCGGGGTTTCTAGGTTTGTTGTTATCTTCTCTTACACGGCACTCACCCTTTTCTCTTTGGGAGTGTACGGCCACTCACCCATTTTCTCCCTTGAAATACACGGCCACTTGGCCATTTTCTTCATGGCATGCATGACCACTTATAGTCTTTCTCCCTTGGCATGCACAACCACTCATGGTCTTTCTCCCTTGGCATGCATGGCCACTCATTGGTTTTCTCCCTTGAAGTGCACGGCAACTCACTCTTTTATTCTTGAGAATGCATGGCCACTTGTTATTCTTCTTCTTAATGCACGACCAAGCATATATTTGTTCTTGATAATGCACGGCCAATTATGGATCTCCCTTATGTTATGCACGGCCACTTGCCTTTATCTTTTTCCCCATGCACGGCCAAGTATGGCCTTTCTCCTTCATGTACACAGCCACTCACTCTTTCCATTTGAGAAGGCATGACTAATTATCGTTATCCTTGCTATACACGGCCAAGTATGACCTATTATTTTTCTTACTGCATGGCCAAATGCCTTATTCATTCTCTAGTACATGACCACATGTGCTTCCTGTACACATACTCCTAAATAATAAATCACCCATAATCATGAGTTTGGTGATATCTTAAAGTTATTAAAAGAGTCACATAAGCAGGATGAACAAAGTTAGTCATGAATGTGAGGATGTTGATTGCTTACTAAGTAATTGTTAATATGCAAGTTGAATGCTGATGGATTAATAGATTATGAAAGTCGATATTCCATGTTAAAGTTTATAGAGGTATAATTTAGAAAAGCAGGACTATAAGATGAAGCATTATCGAAAGTTAGATGACATGAAGGTTATGGTAAGAGAAAGTAAATTGAACTAAGTTGTAAGTAATCTAAGCCACTAATATGCTATTATAGAGTGGTCAATAAGCGAAAGAACCCCTATGTATGTATATAAAGAATTAAGAATTAGAATAATGCACCTAGTATATTATGGTATGGGGTACCCTTGAGAACTAATTTTAGAGGGGCTTGTATGAGGTAATGCTTATATGAGTTATGTCACTAGAATGGGGTTTGGTGCATGATAAACACATAATTACGAACATTAAGATGTAACCTAGCAACTTTAAACGTACATGTTAATTAATGTATCTTATATGTTAGTATAAGGTATGTAATATGTCTAAGTTAAAAAGAGAAGGAATGTCATAATGGATACTTAATTACAAAAACATAGAAGCTTGATTATACTTCAAGTTATAATAGGAATTGATGGTAAGTCTTGATGTAAAGGAACCTACTCGCCTATTATTCATACCCTATGTTGTAATATGAAAGTTACAAGTCTACAAGTAATGTGCTAACGATTAAGATGAAATAACCTTATACACTTTACCTGGGAAAATAATGTTATAAGATAGAAAGTACGAGTAAGATGAGCAAGGTAGAAGTGATAACGTTAAGGTGAATAACCTATTATCTATGATCTAATAGACTGTAAAAGTGAGCTAAAGGGGCTAAAGATGAATAAGTGTTGACCCTAAGCTAAGAGAAAGAACTTACTTGTTTTACTATATGAATTATATTACATAAGTGTTGTTTGACATGATGATATGTGTGTGTGTGTGCATATATATATATATATATATATATATATTGATGTGAACTATGATTGTGTATGGAAGCTACTTATGGAAAACCAAGAATAAGGTATGTCACTGAGAACAACTATGAGTTATGTAAGTCAGTGTTTTATATTTGATTCAACCATGCTGTGATGAATAGTTGATTCATTATGTGAACTAGAATAAGAAATGAAAACATGTAATGCCATGATGTGAGCTGCATATATATATATATATAGGTATATATGTGGACACTTGCTATACTAATTATGAAAGATTACATATTATTATTGTTGGCATAAACATATAACTATTATGGTATAAATGAATGAAAGTTAATGCAACTATGTGATCATATGATAGCATCTATGTGCACTGGAGCCTAGTGTTTGATATTGAAGTATGATAAGAATAATGTGAATTATTATATGAATGTTCTCATTAAGCAAAGATGCTATTATAAGTAAAGAAGTTAATTTTGAATCGAAATATGCTTAAAATCGGTTAAGCTTGCGGGTCTTAGTTCAGTTGTTGATTAGATAGGCATGCCTAAAGGGATACAATCACAGCTGCCATAGCTGACCTCGTTTGGGTCTTGTTCCTTAATGGAACCATTGTTTGACCCCGTTTGGGTCCATAGTTTGTTCCTTGTTGGAACCGTTGTTTGACCCCATTTAGGTCCATAGTTTGATATCTTCGGATATCCATAGTTTGATACCTTCAGGTATCCATTGCTCCCATTATCGACCCTTTGAACTAGTACTTAGGCAGGCTAATAAAGATGATAAAGTGGATATAAAATAAAGTAAAACATGCATTAATCGCTTCACTTACATAATGTAAGCATGATGAATGGCCTCTTACATTGCTCGTCATGATTCCTTTTGACTATAAGCTTTTTCAATGAAATGAATTATTGGAATGTATATCTATGAGATGTCAATTTCCATGTTATAATAAGAAACTGTTGGACTGTAACATATATAATGATTATCATATGTTGGCAATTTTATGAAATGTATGCATGTAGTATTGAGACCTTCTCGGGTAATCATAATAAGTAACACATTCCTCTATAATTTACATACACAGCTGATTAGTTAATACATGTAGATGTTTACCCATGAATATGCATATTAATAATTTTTGGCAAAGACAAGGTATCACATATGACGTATTATGATGTGATTTGACTTTAATTGCCATACTAAGACCGTTTAAAGGAATACATGGTTATAATCAGGCTAGTGAATTATAATTGCATTGTCTAATAAAAATTGCATGATGTGTGTTAAGTAATTATACCTAACGAAATCTTTTATAGATGTTACATGACCCATGCACTCCTTATGTTTTGGATGAATGCTAAATGCATATCTCATGTAAATAATGAAGCTTAAATGCCTATGATTGATTTACGTAATGTCAATAAGCATAATGTCTAGAGCCATAAGTGGGAACTTTTTGAATGGATTAAATTATGCTAGTAATTAAAGTATAGAGTTTTGATTTATAAAGCAAATTTGAAAACCATCTAGAACTAGGCAAGTTCACTTAATGCTTTAAAATATGATAAGGTTAGCAATTATGTTGAAGTTTGAAAACTCCTTTAGTTTATGCATTGTGTGATTAATATTATTAAAGGCTCGTGTGTTTCTCCTCTTGTCATGTTGGATGCAATGTGTTGATGATATTTTGGGTAAGGTTTGTCCATAGAATTGTTTCCCCACTAGGCTTTATAGCTTAGCAAGGGTTTGTTATCCGTGTAGGTTTCAAGATAAGCTCCAATTGATCGATAGCTATAGTGGATAAAAAACCATTAAAGAGCAGATCTAACAGATTATAGTTGCCTCGAAGATTTCATCTTGTATCATTGGCCAGTTATGTTAGGCCTTCTTACTTAAGAGTTTGATTTAATTTATTATGGCATGTAATTATGGCATGTTCTATAATTATTATTATTTCTACCTAATCTTTCCTAGGTTTATGATTGAGGTTTATCCATGGTTAGTGGATTAGGGTGCTATATGATCTTTGTACAATTTTACATTTTCATAAGCATTCATCCTCAATTCCCCCAACTCAATAAGATGAAGTAACCTCTTCCTTCTAGCTTTCGTGAAGTCAAAATTCAAAGCCTTTATTGCATAATAAGCCTTATTCTCAAATTCTATGGGCTAGTGACAAGACTTCCCATAGATCTATTGGTATGGTGTAAGGCTAATTTGAAAAGCCCCAAAATTTGCATCTGACATGTATGACATGTTCTAGAGCATGAACAATAACCCTGGGGTAGGTTTCAGAGTGACTACAATACTACAGTATAGAAAAACTTAAAAGGGTATATGGGTTAAACGTGCTCAGGTTAGGGAAATTCAAGGATGTGTGACCTAGCGGGCAATTTGGGACAACACCAGAATAAAACAAATAGGTATTAAACAAAGTCTACTGGTACAATTTAAGACAAAAATGAGTTCAAATGAGCCCTCAAATCAGACAACGAAGTTTTTATTTGGTACCATAAAAAGGTTGACCGAAAGTTTGACTAGACTCAAATATATGCTATAGAGCTCCAAAAAATATTCCAATCACATAGACCCATTAGAAATATCATAAAGAAGCTATTGGAACTGAAAAATAAATTTTTCGACATTTATGCATTTTTGGGTTTCGAACTGGCTAATTATGCCTCCAAAGCTGAAAGCATATCAAAACGATGTTAGAATGACTTGAAATATTAAATATAAGCTTTTGCATATGTTATTGCACACTTGGAAAAATTTCAAAGCATTCTAACAAGTGGAGCATCAGTTGTAGAAAAAACGGTGAAAAATCGAGGTTAAATTAATTAGTAGGCTTAAAGCCATATTTAATTCACCCAAGGGCATAATTGTCATTTAAAAATGAGCCATGATTATCTCCAAGCATTATCATATCATAAAAATATGTAGGGACCAATGAAATCATCTAAGTGGCTTAAAAAAATCCATTAGATTAAATAGTAAATGATCAAATCTTGGTCATCCATTTTATATACTTAAGGAAAAAATAGAAAAGCAGAGAAAATTCTCCCAAACTCTTCAAAAATCTGCAATTCTACCCCTTTTCTCTTTGAAAATCCAAACCACCCTTTAGTTTAGGATTTCACCATTTTTTTCTTCATTTCTTCTTCCTCCTACCAATTATTATGCCTAAATTTTACCCATATACAATAGAAGGCCTCCTCTCAAACATGGAAACTAGTATGAAGCTCAAGGAGGCTTGGAGATGGAGAATTTCTAGTGAGAGAATAATGACCTAATTAGGTAAGATTTTATGTTTTTATTAGATTTAATTGGGGAAACTATTATAGACTTGTAGAGTATCCTTATTAGGATTATTTGGTAGCAATTAGATGTTAGAATTCAGAATTTAAGCTCAATAATTCTTCCTTTCTAAATTAGGCCAAAAAGAGAAATTAAAGGAAAAGAGAGAAGCAAGGAGAAGAAAGGAAGGAGAAAGGGAGAATAAGGGATTTCAAGCTATTCTAAGGTTAGTGGATACAAACTAAACTTTATTTCATTTAATTTTTAAATTTTGGTATGAAAATTTATATTATGTAACTATAGGAATTTAACAAAAAGTGAGAAATAATTTAAGATAACAATGTAAAATGATATTCTGACATGAAATAAACATGAAATGAGGAATAAATCAAATTTAGAATGAGAATTCATGTTAGGGTCGAATTGTACATAATGAGGTAGTATAGGGTAATTTGATGTTGATTAGCAATTTAAGCATAAGATGTGTTATAATAAGTTAAAGGAGCATAATTAGAATGATTTGAGATTAAAATAATGTATAGACTCTATGCTTATCAAATAAAAATAATGATGTACACAAAAGAAATAAATTAGTAATGGTGGAATTTAAAAGCACATCAATACATAAAGGCCAATAATAAGAATTAAAGCATATTAGGCATGATAAAAGATGAAAAACCATGATGGAAGTATTAAAAGATGCCTTAGCCGAGTTATGTTGTATATTAAACATTATGCTAATTTGATGACATTTGGCATATTAGGTATAAAATGTGTATTATTAATTAGAATAAGTATTATACAAATGAATTGAGCACAAAATAATAGATGATACATAATGGAAATAACATAAAGTCTAGCATAAAAATGCTTTACATAAAGAATGGATGTATGCATGAAGAATGAGCAAGTATGATATGATACATAATGGAAATAATATAAAGCCTAGCATAAAAATACAACATCAAGTAAAATAATTAGTTGCCCTTAATGTACGGTGGGTGATCCAGGACCTTAGGATATAATGGCTAGCCATAGGGACATATATATTGCGATACCACCATGAGATCACTATAAGATCTGATTTATTACACATACTGATGAGCAGCTGAGACATAATATACGATGGGCTAGTTAGTTCGCATTAAGTTATGGTCTCTCCCCCTATACTGGAGTATTGGTATCGCATTAGGTTGTGGTCCCTCTAGTGTGTTAGCATACAGTTATATAGTATATTTATAGTCTTTATCCCGCATATCCAGTTTTGGAATTTTCACTGATCATCAGAAAGGGCAAAACGGTAATCATACAAGAAAATAGGAATTAAATAATAAATTAAGCAAGAAGAATGTCATAAAGTTGACAAAATAAGAAATAATGTGAGAAATATAATTAATAATTTAAAAAAGGAAAAATTGTAATTACGCGAGGAAGTAAGGACCAAAAAGTAAATTAGGCATAAAAGAAGTCATACATATGATTAAACATAAAGTAAAATGGAAAACATGAATAATAGATTCAATAAGGGGAAAAATATAATTACATGATAAACTAAGGGCAAAACCATAATTTAACATCAATAAGGTGAATAAAGAAGTTAGAATAATCAAATAAGTGAAAAGGGGAAAATTGTAAAAATGTAAACTTTAGGGACCAAAATAAATAAAGGTTAGGAACCAAATGGTAATTTACCATCACATGGAAAAAGTACAGGGGCTAAAATGTAAATATTAACCTTAGAAAAGAATAAAAGCATAAAGAAACCAAAAGAGATGACATTAGAGTAATTTAACACAATAAGGACCAAATTGTAATTTTACATTCAAGTAAGAATTATATGAAAATTAACAAGAAATTAAGGATCAAGGGATTAAATAGCAAAATTGGAATATAAGAGGACCAAATTGATTTAATTAGCAAAAAGAAATAAAATGGGGTAAAATGGTAATTTACCACATCAAGAAGAAATATTGAAGATAAAAGGGTAAATTGAGAAGTCAAAATAAAATAAAAGACACAAAAAGAATAAATAAGAGGAAAAGTGAACAATTTTAGTAAATTAAGAGTAAAATAGTAGTTTAGTCAAAAGCCGAGAAAACAAAGATGAAACAATAATTTTGGTAAAGGAAGCAAATGTAAGGTCTAGAGTAAAAGAAAATTTTTGTGGCAAAAAATATCATAAAGGAAAAAATAAAGAGTAAAATAGTAATCGTAAGCATAGAGACAGCAAAAAGGTTAGTCAAGATAGAAAAAGAATTTGAATTTTAATTCAATGGAACACAAAACTTAGACATACCATCAGAAAATTTACAAAATTTAAATGTTGGTTGATAAAGTGAGGATCTAAATGAAAATGCCATAAAAGATGGAACATTTAAGAGTAATTAAGGAATTAAGTACAACAAAATGTTATTCAGTCAACAAGCAGGAAAATCTATAATAATATTAAAATCAAATTACATAAATAGTAAGCTCAATTAGACTAAATTTATAAAATATAATGAGATTAGAATAATAGTCGAAAAAGGTGAATTAAGTAAAATAATTAATTAAGTGAAAGACAAACGCTAGTAAGTAATTAAATATAAATATAGGGGTATAAAGGAAATTTAATATAGAAAATATAAGTAACAAAGGTCAGTCAGCAAAAAGGTGAACATATAAGGACATAAAGTCAACAAAGATTAAATAGTAATTTGAAAAATAAGTACATACAAAAAGATAAATAAAAAGGAAAATAATAATAAAAATAACAAAAAAATTAATAATAAAAATAATAATAAATTTATTTAAATGAAATTTTGTGTAGTTATATCCACCACTAGCAACATGGTTGCTTAGTGCGTGGTTTATTGACTGTGTGTAGGGACACACATAGAAGGACATGGAGCAAATGGCATGTATATGTGTCACCTTTTGGTATATGTAGATTAGAAACCTTATGTATTAAGGTTTGGTACAACTGGCATGTAATATAGCACAATGTATTATGGATGTCTACTAATAATGAACAAATGTATATTTATAAATGTTTGCATGTATGGTGATTTTTTATTTGTGTTGCATCGATGACTGTGGGTTGTAATTAGAAGTGCTATGAATGTTTGGAGTATCGGAGGTAGAGGCTGCATTTTAGGAGTGTTATTTTGTCAATTTGAAAGTTTTGGCAGCACGATTTACAAACCATTATGTTGCCGAAATATTTAATTAATGAATAGTAACCATGTAATGTCATCAATAAGTATATACAATATATGGAAATTATGAATGAATTGAGAGTGTTACACAATTGGAGTTTTAAAGGTTTTCCTATATGCGCATAAAGCATCATCCAACTTTAATGCTCAATTTTTCTTTAATGAAGAAGCCATTTTCTCTAAAATCCACTTAAATTCTCTATTACTTACTTCAATTTGTCCACTAGTTTGAGAATGATATGGAATACCAACCTTATGTGTCACTCTATACTTCTTAAATAAGACCATCAATCACATTATTGCAAAAGTGTGAAACTCCATGTAACGCCCCAAAATTTACATCCGACACGCTTGGCATGTTCAAGAGCATGAATAGTAACCCTAGGATAATTCTCGAAATAATCAGAGTTGAATAGAATAGGGAAATTTAAAAGTGTACAAGAGTTAAACATGCTCAGGCCAAGGAAATCCAAGGATGAGTGACCTAACAGGCAGTTTGAGTTAACAACGAATTATGAAAAAAGGTATAAAACAGAGTTTGGCAGTACAATTTGAAATGAAATTGAGCTCAAATAAGCCCTCAAATCAGGCAGTGAAGTTTTTACTCTGTACCGTAAAAATGGTTGACTAAAAGTTTGACAAGGACTTTAAAAATAGCAAATAACTTCTAAAAATCACCAAAATTTCTAGATTTATCCTAAATTATAGGTAGGATCATTTTACAATAAAAAAAGGAATTTTATGGTAACACTGGAAATGGGCTAATCGGACTGGTTTGAGTGAATTGGATTGAAAATGGACTATGATTGAGCTGAATTTTTTTGTAGAGACTTAAATTGTTATTTTAAGAGTTATGGAATTGATTTTGAGTGAATTTGAGCTTGGAAAGAGAGAAATAATTTAGAGATCATTAAATGGGCTTAAAATCAAATTTAGGCTTAAATTAGGTCCAACCACCTTAGTTGTACCAGCCCAACCCGAATATTAGGGTATATAAGGCCAAAATATGAACATTTTCTAGAGAGAACTCTAGATTTCTACTTCTCTCTTCATCCCTCTCCAAAACTGAATGTTCATTCTCCCTCTTTTAACAATTTTCTTCATCTCTCTCCAAAATCAAGCCTCCTGGATTAATTTTAGCTTCTCTACAACATTATAGTAGTCTCTAACCTTTAATTTAAGTAGTAAAAGTGAGAGAAATCAAGGATTAAAGTTTATGTTCAAATTGGAGGTAAGTAAAATTAAGGTTTTTAATTCAAATTAAATGCATATATTAATGGATATAGGTGTGTAGAGTTTATTTATGATGTTAAAATAAATTATTGAAGCATGATTTTATGGAAATTGTATAGTTATATTGGGCTACCTTTGGAGAAGGATGGAAATGGTGGAATTTTATGGATTTAAGGTGATGGAAATGGAGAATTAAGTGAGGAGGATAAGATCTAAGATAAGTGGATACAAACTATACTCTATTTCATTTAATTACTTGAAATTTATTTAAAATCTACATTATGCAATAACACAAATTTGAGTAGAAATGTGAAATAAATTGAGAAAACATGTTAGAATGATGAATTAAGGTAATTTGAATATGAAATAATGGAGAAAACAATTTAAAAATGGGAAATCCAATGTTGGCCGAAATTAATGCTAAGACAAAATGTAAGTTAATTTGATAATTTATGGCATATATATATATACATAAATATATGAAAAATTGAGAGTACAATAGAATTAAGTAGAACTAAAAACAACAAGTAGACATGAAAATGTACAATTGAACATAATGATCCACATAAGAGATATAAAATGGTAATGGTAGAATTCAAATGTATATCAATACATAAAGTCCTAAAATAACTATTAAAGCATGTTAAGTGTGATAATATAAGAAAAAACATGATGGAAGTATGGAAAGATATCTTGGCCAAATTATGTAGCATAATGAACACCATGAAAGTTGAATAATATTTGGCATATTAGGCATAAAATGTGTATTATAAATTAGAATGAGTAGTATACAAATGAATTGAGCACAAAATAATATATGGATATAATGTTCATTAAGTAAACATAATGGTGTACATATGTATAATTAAGAAATAACAAAACACCATGGATGTATGATAACATATGATTACATAAAATAAATGTAGAAACATGTAAAGTATAAAATTGAAGAAGAAATCACATGGCATGTTGGATTCGTGAATGTGGTCGAATGGTATCCCTTATGAAAATGCCACATTTCTATCATGTTTGGATGTTATTTGTTATGTATATTATGGTACCATATATAATGTTGATGGATGTATTGAGGATGAGAATAAATGTATGTCATGATATATAACAGAAAATACATGAAGCTTGGCATGACAACATAACATAAAGTAAAATAAATAGATGCCCTTAGTGTATAGTGAGTAATCCAAAATCATAGGATATAATGGCCAGCCATAGGGACATAGATACCGCAATAAAATTATACAATAAGCTATTATCGAGGATTGACTACCTTTAGGTGGTCTCCTCTCCTGTACAATATACACATATAGTTATAAGGCCTCACATATAGTTATATGGTACACTCATATAGTCATACAGTCCTCATCCCACATATTCGATTTGAGAATTTCCACTAGTCTTCACTAGGGGCAAACTAGTAAATACGTAAGTAAACAATAATTAAATGATAAATCACACATAAAGAAAGTTATAAAGTTAATTAAATAAGAAATAATATAAAAATGTAATTAATAGTTCAGTACGGGAAAAATTGTAATTATTTGAGAAAATATGGATCAAAAAGTAAATAAGCATAAAAAAAGTCATAAATGTGAATAAATAAGATATAAAGTGAAAAACGGGATTAATATACTCAGAAAGGGCAAAAAAAGTAATTACACGATAAACTAGAGGCAAAATCGTAATTTAACCTTAATAAGGTGATTAAAGAAGTTAAAATGTAAAATAAGTGAAAAAGGGAAAATCATAAATAATGAAAATTTTAGGGACTAAAACATAATTTACAATTTTATGCAACAGTGTAAGGATCAAAATGCAAATTTTACATTTAAAATAGAATAAAAGTTAAAAAAAGCAAAAAGAGTCTATAAAAGTCAAAAAAGGTCAAACAAGAAGAATATAAACTTTAGGGATCAAAATGTAATTTTTCACCATATAATTAAATATGAGGACCAAATAGGAAATTATCCATCTAAGTTGAATTAAAAGTCAAAAAAGGTCAAAGAAGTCAAAATGAGAGTCAAACAAAGTCAACATGAAAAATAAAAAGTTTAGGGGTCTAATTGTAATTTTACATTCAAGTAGGAATTATATAAGATTAAATAAGAAAAGATTGAATATGAAAATAATTAAAGTAAAAGGGATAAATTCAAAATTAAATTAAGTCAAGTATAAAGAAATAAAAAGTTCAAGGCCTAAATTGTAATTTGATATTTAAATAATAATTATGTGAAAATTAATAAGAAAAATAAGTATCAACATAATCTAATAGAAAAATTAGAGTAATAAAAGAATAAATTAATTTAATTAGCTAGAAGTAAAATAAAAAAAGGTAAAATGGTAATTTACCTTTACATAAAGGGAAGTTGGAAATTAGATTGTAAATTAAAGATAAAAATGAAATAAAAGATTTAATAGAGTAAATAAGATTAAAATAGTCAATAAGTGATAAAATTCAGTCAGAAAGAGATCAAAAGGGAAGTTTAGACAACTTTAGTATATGAAGGGTAAAATCATAAATTAGTCAAAAAGTTGAGGAAATAAGGATAAAACTGTAATTTGGCAAAAAAAAAGTAAAGAAAAGGGCCAGAAAGAAAGGAAATGATATTTGATGGCGAATAATATCAAATAGGAGAAATAAAGGGTAAAATAGTAATTAGAGAAAAAAAGATAACAAAAAGATCAATTAAGTTAGAAAATGGGCCTAAATAGTAATTTAGGAATTAAAGAACTTAGATGTTATACTGAAACAATAAATAAGATTTAAATGATGCTAATTGAAATGAGGACCTAATTGAAAATGTCACAAAAAAAATGGAAAAATTTAAGAGTAATAAAGGAATCAAGTATAATAAAGTACCATCTAATTAGCAAGAAAGGAAAATGACAATGATATTGAAATAGAATTACATAACTAATATACTCAGTGGGAATTAAATTCATAATTATGATGATAACATCATAAAGTTCAAATAAAGTGAAACAAATAAAAATAATTAAATTTAGTGACAGTCAAGGACCACCAAGTAATTAAGTAAAAAGGCAGGGACATAATAGTAAATTTATGGTAAAACTATAAGTAACTAAGATCAGATAGTAAATGGGTTGAAATATAAGAACATAAAGTTAAGAAAGGCTAAATAGTGGTTAGGAAAAATTCGCATTTATAAATAGATAGATAGAATAATAACAACAATAAAAAATGAAAATAGAAATATAATAAATATATTTAAATAAAATTTTGTGTAGTTATACCCACCACTAGGCAATAAAGTTGCTTAGCGTGTGGTTATTTGACTGTGCACAAGGACAAGCAATGAGGAAGCAATGAAGAAGGAATGAAATGGCATGTACATGTGATACCCCTATTAAGACCCTAAGGGAATGTATATGCATTTCAAAGATAATATTATTGATATATGTTGAGTTAGTCAATGAATTATAGGTTGAGGACATAGAGGTAATTGTTTAAAAGGATGAAGGATAAAATGGTCATTTTGAATTAAGTTATGTGTGTGATTAATTTTGAGAAAATGTAAGGGAAAAGTGAAAGAGAGAGTTTAGGGGAAGAAACATGATAATGAAAGAAAGTAGGGAGTGGTCATCAAGAGGTATGGGAACTTTGTGCCACTCTTTATGGGTGTTAGCTTCATGTTAGGGTTTAGAAGTGTTAAATTTGGAGTATTAATGAAAGGATATAAGAATTGGGGGTGGATTTGGCATAAGAACTGACAATTAGGTGACAGACCCTCATTTGGCAAGAGCTGTCCTTGGGGTCATTGGACTTGTTAGGACTGTTTTACCTATATCTAGAGATTGAGAACTCCAAATTAAGTAATTCTAGTTGGGATAGAAAATAGACTCGTAAACCTAAGTTTCATAAGAAGACACAAATGTTTGATTCATCCTTTATAATAGGCAAAAGTTAACTTGGAACCAGACCTAGTATGCTGCCCTGCCATTAGGAGCATTCCATTTTGTTTAATGAATATCTTGAGATTTAGAAGTCCAAATGAAGTGATCTTTAATTTTTTAGAAACTAGAGACATATGGTAACAAATGTGTAGAATACCACTTTGGCCGAATCGAGCTAGATTTATGACGAAATTGCAAAACAAAATGAACTAGGGAAACTATCTCTGTCACGAGTCATCCCATTTTGGTCTCTATCATGAGTCACCCCAGGTGTCATGACTCGTCCCTCTTCCCTTCTCTTCTCTTCTTTTTCATTTTCTTTACTTGATGGAATTAAGGATTTTGATCAATTTAACAATGAATAATTAACTTATAATATGATATAAATACATAGAGGATTGGGAGTACCTTAATATAAAACTAATTATGAAACTATCAAAATATAACTAAATTGAAAACACATGAATAGGAATATAGATTATTATTTGTGTGACATAACATGAAAGTGATTACATGTTTATGCTTTAAGTTATTAAGCTAGAGTATAATGTTTTAGTGTTACATATGTGTATACATACATTCTCAGTTATTTGAATTGGTATCTAAGCTTTAATGTATGTATATATATATATGTAAGGACCCAATCATGACCCTAAGAGAATTATCGTTAATTAATGAGGATTACCATTAATTAAGGCAAAATAGGATTATTGTGTAATTATCAAGGTTAAGTCCCTGGAGGGGTATTTTGGTAATTTCAACATGTAAGTATATGAGTTAAGTTAAACTAAAATTAAAGAAAAGGATACAATTGAATTAACTTAAAAGTCTTGGGGTCAAAGTGTAAGGAATGGAAATTTAGAAGACTATTGTGTATAAGGGCATTTTGGGGAATTCCTTGGAAAGATATTTTCCCCATACTTGTATTTGGGACTCTTGGAGAGAGTGGGGATTGGCATTCTCTCTCTCTCTCTCTCTCTCTCTCTCTCAGTTACGGGACTGAGGAAGAAAAACCTAGGGTTTTGGATGTTTCAACCTCATGAAGGTAATGTTTTCCCTTAAGATCTCTTCTCCTTTCTTCTCTTTTTAGTTGTGATTTCTTTGGTGATGGGAGATTTCAAGTTCTTGTTGCCTTTATGTGTAAGGATATGAAGGAGAAGGAGAGCTAGATCAATGAATGTTGAAGGAGATGAAGCTTTATTTTGAGGTACGGGATTCATTGTTTTGGGATGGTTACTGTGCATGTTTTCCCTAACATGTTGTATATGCTTTGATAATGAGATTAATGGTTTAACTTAATAGGTGTTGATGATTATAACATGATTATAAACTTAAATGATCATGTAAACAAGAAGGGAAAGTGAGATTTGGGGTTTAAATCCATATTTTGCACAATCGGGACTCAAGTTTTCTCCTTTTCTTCCTTACCCGTGGCCACGCGTGCCTTTCTCCTTGAGAATGCATGGCCACACACTCACTCACTTCTTAGTGCAACCCCGTGGCCACGTGTGAGTTTGTTCTTCCTAACCTGTGGCCACGTGTAGTGGTTCTTCCTCAAAACACATGACCACGCTTGTGATTTCTTCTTCACCATGCATGGCCATGCATGTTTTCTTCCTTCCCCGCACGTGGCCACGTCTCTAGTTCTTCTTCAAACCACACGGCCACGTGAAGCTTTCTTTCTTCTCACCCGTGGCCACGTGAAGCTTTCTTTCTTCTCACCCATGGCCACGTGAAGATTTCCTTCATTCCACCTTTGGCCACGCATTCCTTGTTCATAAAACCCGTGGCCACATGTGTGTTTCCTCTTGGAAACACATGGCCACGTGTGTGTTTCCTCTTAGAAACACATGGCCACGTGTGTGACACTTCTAACAGACCTATCTACAATGTTTTGCTTATAAGTTGAGCTAGAGAACTCCAAATTGAGTGATTCATTTTGCGTCTGACAATAGACTTCCATAACTACATTTCATATGAAGAAACAAAATTCTAAATCTGTCTCTAAATAGGACATATTTCAGCATGAATGCATGAATAGTTTGCTGCCCAATCAATAGGAGCAGACCTCAGTATTTTCTAAATATCTGGAAATATAGGAACGATATGAAGATGATTTAGGATGTTTTAGAAACTAGAAACATAATGGAACAATTTTGTAGAAGACATAGTTGCTAAAAATGCCTTTTGATTGGTCAAAACTTGTTTACAAGTTGAACTCAGAAAACTGCCTATGATTGTTCACGACTTGTAACTCCGATCACGACTCGTGACATATGTTACTCGTGAACAAGTGCACAAGTCATGAAGTTTACTCCCTTTCACGAGTAGTGACATCCCTTATGACTCATACACTTCTCTATTTTACCCAAACATGATTTTTTTAAGCCCTTTAGTGTCACCAAAACTAGTCTAAAACCTTCTTATGTAACTTTAAAGAATTTTAAGCATAAAATAAGGATAAGTTGTGACACTAAACATGATTAAATGAAACATTATATGAGAATAAAGTTAGTAAATGAATAATAATGTTAGAATACATGAAAATGATTATTTGAATTTGATGGTATTATAAAGATTATATACATGTGATTTGGCTTTGCCCAAAAATATTTCACATTGATACTCCTCTACAATGACATGAGAATACTAGAACATAGCCTAGTGATAATAAGAGAGTAGGTACAAGGTTACTTGTCCAAGTTAAAAGAAATGGGACATCATAATTTGTGTTAAATTATGAAACTATAAAAGCTTGATTACACTCAATATCACAAGTAGAAGAAATAATCTCACATAACTTACCTAAGTATAAATGTTATAAGATGAAAAATACAAGTAAGATGATTGAAGTATGTATGTGATTATGTTAGAGTGTATAACGTGTTATCTAGAACTTGATAGACCATGAAAGTTAATCGAGGAATTAAATATGAACAAGTGATGACCTTAAGCTATAGATGAACTTATTTACTTTATTATATAGACCATAACCGCATGAGCTTTGTTTCAAGTGATTGTGTATATATGTGGGCTATGATGACGTGTGAAAGCTACTCACGACAGACGGTAACAAGGTACGCCATTGAGAATTATTAATGAGTTAGGTAAGTCAATGTTTGATAATTGATTCAACCATGCTATGATAAGTAGTTTGATTAATAATGTGAGCAAATATGAGAATCCCAAAAGTATGAATTGCTATGATTGTATATATATGGACATGCATATGATATTATAAAGCTTCTTTAGTTGCAAAAACTACACTTTCATAATTGCCTCATTTTCTTCACGCATAATTATAAGTATGGCAAGATAAATCGATGGAAGTAATGTTTTATATGTTTGCATTACAATGTAAACCACTACGGTGAGTATGAATGATGTTGATGCACTATGTGATGACATGACTTGCATCCATGTGTAATGAAACTTAAAGCTCAATATTGATGTATGATATGAATGATGATGCATTTTTTTTTATGAAAAGTGGCTTTAAGCCAAATGATGTGCTAAGTAAAGAAGGATATGTTAAATTAAAGATGTTCTTAAGTGGTTAAGCCTGCGGGTCATAGTTCAATTGTGGATTAGATAGGCATGCCTAGAGGGATACAGTCGCAGCTGCCATAGTTGACCCCGTTTGGGTCTTGTTCCTTAATGGAACCATTGTTCGGCCTCATTTGGGTCTATCGTTTGTTCCTTACTAGAACCATTGTTTGACCCCGTTTTGGGTCCATTATTTGATATCTTTGAATATCCATAGTTTGATACCTTCGGGTATCCATTGCTCCCATTATCCACCCTTTGAACTACTACTTAGGTAGGCTATCAAAGATGATAAAATGTACTAAGATAAAGTAAATCATGCATCAATTTCTTCATATACGTAAGGTCAACACGATGAATGGCCTATTAAATTGCTCATCATGATTTCTTTTGCTATAAACCATTTGAATGAAATGAAATTTATTGGAATGTATATCTATGAGAGTTAAATTGCCATGCTGTGATAAAATGCATATAATGTTATAATAAGAACTGTTTGGCTATAACATACACAATGAGTTTCATATGTTTTGGAAGCTATGAAACATATTATGAAACTATCTCTATGAAATGAAATGCTATATTCATTATGATATGATTTTGATATCTCACATCTCTTATGTGGAAATTAAGACATGATTACACATGGTATGAAGACTTTCTCTGTTAATTATGATGTGTAATACATATTCATTGAAATGGCATGCAAAACCATTAGTATGTATATGAACAATTACACAGGTATATGCATATGTATGATTCTGATATAAACCAAAGTGCAAATTTTGATATATATTATGATGTGGTATGATGTTTAAAGTAAAATTATGAGATAAAATTACAAGATAAGTTGTATGAACCTAAAATGACAATCGTATAACGATATATAAAGACATCATGTCTGACCATAACTCTATGACTATTTCATGGCATAAGCACCCCATGTGAATAGATTAATGCAGAATGCATAACTTATGTAACAATATGATTAATGCCTTAAGTCAAAGTTTTGTACTATCAACAAGTGGATGTCTGGATTATGACAAGTAGTAAGGATTGGGAAAGGAATGATTACAGCCAGCTCTAGACATAAGTAAATATAGTATTCTTAATAATTTTGAGGACTTCCCATAATGTTCATTATGAAGTGATCAATGCAATAGATTTATATGTTATTCTGTGTTATTGTGAAAGTTATAAGAATGAGATGAATTATGGAAAAAAGTTATTTATAGAGTTTGTTCCCCACTAAGCTTTATAGCTTAGCACGCGTTTGTTTATCCGTGTAGGTTTCAAGAGAAGCTCCAGAGGATCGAGCATGATGCAGTTACCTTGAGGAATTCAAGATACCTGAAGGCCATTTATGTTATGATATTGATAAGGTCGATTATTATTTTTGGCATGTAATAATGGTCTGTCTTATTATTATTATTATTGCCTAGTCTTTAATAGGTTTATGATGATGATTATTATTATGATGATGATTGATGATTATCCACGGTTAAGGAATTAGGGTGTTACAATATATAATTACACAAATAAGTTAATTCAAGAAATTACCAAGCTCATATATCAAATTGTATGTTTGTAAACTAATGTGATTAGAATATGCAAATATCAATAAAAGCATAAGCATGTATACTTGAAGACACAAATATATATATAAGAATACATAGGGATATATATATATATATATTGATACTCTAATTAGCTGAAGTATATGTTTATAGCTGTATATGGATATTTATACTTTCAGGAATATGCATTTGTGTTCCAACCTCATTATTGTAGACAGGTGTGGATATTAATGTATGTATATATATGTGTAAGTATATTGTGACGTATTGGACATGTGTGTGTGTGTCCAAGATGAATCATACAGATATATGTGCACTCATACATATAGACAATAGTCTCTATATGGATGTAACTCTTATGAATATGTCATATAGTCATGGTAATGATCATGCATGACTAAAGATGTTACAATTAGAGCATGTAAACTATACAAGCACTTGAGATTATACATTGATATTCTAAGCTATGCTGCTATGATTACAAAAGGATACTAATATATGTTCATATGTATATGAAGGTAACTTGATTATAATAACATACAGAAATGTGTGAACCTATGTATGATATTATGCTCAAAGATATGTTATAATTGAGTTAAAGACATAGAAGACAATAAGAGAGAAGTAAAGATAATTAAAGTAAAAAGTTATAGTGCCTACGTCTATGTCTAGGTTGTGGATAGATAGGCATGCTTATAAGAGTATATCGCTGCTGCTAATCGGTTTGACCCTATTGGGTCCATGATACAGATTTGACCTTATTGGATCCATGTTACAGAACTGGCCCATTTGGGTCTTTAGGTTGATACCTTTGGGTATCTTTTTGTACCTTTAGGTACCATTTATCACTCATATCCATACACCCTCAGAGAAAGGTGCAGGCTTAATACAAAACTTAAGAAAAACAATATAAAGAATAAATTAAGTAATGATATAATAACATATACCTTGAATTGATTTCCAACATCATTATATATACATATCTATATATGTAAACTCATGCATAGCATATAGAGAATGTGTAAAAGAATATAGTGATGTTTAAAGACATGAAATGTATGACACTATAGAAATACATGTATATGATAATCACCATGGATATGTATTGTTTTCATTGTTAAGACCAATGTATTTATGCACATAAATATATACACAATGAGCACACTTAACTTTAGTTAATGATTGTCATTGAATACAATATACACTTACAACTTAATAGTAAACTTTTGTATTGTTGTTATGGAAACTCTATATTATGGTTCCAGATTATTAACTAATACTACTCCTGTGTATGTAATTTATTGGTGACTACAGTAAGAAGTTATTTCTAAATATTTTTTCTTTGTTCCCTACTAAGCTAGTAAGCTTAGCACAGGTGTTTATCTGTGTAGGTGCTTGAAGCTAGAATTCTTCTTAGTGGCATAAGATCTGCTACAGTAAGGCTAAAACTAGGGATAGGAAGAGTCCAATTTTGAGTACAATTGTAATTTATTTTGGTCGTTGTAATTATTCTATCTAGTAGAATGTGGTCTAAGAATAGGATAAAAGCTAGTATAGAGTAATTTAAAGTTTTCTTTGTTAATCTCTTCAGATGTACTAGGAATGTTACTTAAGATGGTATATATGATGGCAAGTATCAGTAGAGATTAGAGTAGTCTTTACAGTACATGTCTCACGGATTGGGACACGAAGATTAGACAACTTATGTAATAGGTTTAGATATATGACTGAGAATGTATTGTGTTTGTTATGATTACAAACTAGTAATGAATTTATTCATATATGCGTATTTTTAAACATTGTATGAATGAAATTTTATCCCTATGTTGCAATGATGAGATGGATGATTTCAAAAGTGTTATGGATGTTAATGTAGTAATGGAGGTGGAGGCTGCCTTTTGGGAGTGTTATATGGTTAATTTGCAAGTCTGGATAGCACGGGTTACAAGCCGTCATGCTGTCAAAATTTGTACTGAGTAAACAGTAATCATGTGACACCATTAGTAATAATATTCAGTATATGGAGATTATGAATGAACGTAGGGTGTTACACTTCATCACTAATAATAGCTCTAGGAGTACAAAACCTTAGAAATATAACCTTTTTAAACATCTTCCTAATCGCTTTGGCATCATTAGTGAGAGTAGGCATTACTTCCACCCATTTTGAAACATAATCAACTATAAATAAGATGTATTTATGTCCTAAAAAACTAAGGAAAGGATATATGAAATCCATCCCCCATACATTAAAAATCTCTACCTCAAGAATTCCTTCTAATGGCATTTCATTCTTCCTTGAAATATTTCCTATTCTTTGACATCTGTCACATGTAAGCACAAAGTTCCTAACAACTTTGAATAATATAGGCCACTAAAAACTAGATTGAAGTACCTTAGAAGTTGTTTTTGTGACACCAAAATGACCACCCACATTTATAGAGTGACAATGCTTCAAAACATCTTTAACCTCAAATTAAGGAATACATATTCAAATCAATCCATCAGCATATCTCTTGTAAATTAAAGACTCCTCCTAATTGTAAAACTTACTATCATGCAAGAACTTTTTCTTTTGATTATAATCCAAGCCATAAGAAATGACACCACTTACAAGATAGTTGGCAATATCTGGGAGCTAAAGAACATCCTTTGATACTATAATTAAAAGGTGCTCACCATGAAAGGTCTCATTAATTGTTACAACATAATTATTCTTCTTCAAACCCTTTTGACCGAGTCTTGACAAATGATCTGCCATAAGATTCTTACTTCCTTTCTTGTCTCTAACGTCCCAGTCAAACTCTTGAAGCATCAAAAACCACCTTAAGAGTCTAAACTTTGCATCTTTCTTTCTTAAAAGATACTTGAGAGTAGTATGATCCAAATACATAATCACCTTTTCCCTTGTAAGATATGCTCCAAATTTATCAAATGCATACACAATAGCCAACAACTCTTTTTCCATAGTGGTGTAGTTAATTTGAGCTTCATCCAATAGCATACTAGCATAATAAATGAAATAAGGCTTACCTTCCTTCCTTTGCCCCAAAACAGCCCCTATCGCAAACTTACTTACATCACATATAATCTCAAAAGGTTGCTCCCAATTAGGTGGTTGTAAAATAGGTATTGAAATGAAAGCCTTCTCCAAAGTCTCAAAGGCATTAAGATAAACTTCATCAAACTCAAATTTAGCATCTTTAGTAAGCAAATTACATAATGTTTTAGCTATCTTAGAGAAATCCTTGACAAACCTCCTATAAAAACTTGTATAACCAAGAAAACTTCCAATATCCTTCACACATTTTAGAGGTGGCAAAATGGAAATCACCTTAATCTTTGCTCTATCTACCCCAATTCCCTTACTTGATATAGAATGCCTTAAAATAATGCCTTTTGTTCCATGAAGTGGCACTTCTCCCAATTAAACACTAATCTATACTCCATTTACCTATCAAGAACTTTAAAAAGATTTGTTAAATAATGTTCAAAGTTAGATTCATAAACACTAAAGTCATCCATGAAAACTTCAATGCATTCATCAATCAAATCACTAAAGATCAAAAACATGCATCTTTGAAATGTAGTAGGAGCATTGCATAAACCAAAAGGCATATGCCTAAAAGAAAAGGTACCATATGGACATGTAAATGTTGTTTTAGCTTGGTCTTCAAGGTGAATAGGTATTTGATAAAAACCACTTAGGCCATCTAGCCAACAAAAATAAGAAAGTTTGCTAGCCTCTCTAAGACTTAATCAAGAAAAGGCAATGGAAAATGATATTTCTTAGTTGCTTTGTTTAACTTATGATAATCAATGTATATACGCCATCCCATAATAGTCCCAGTGGTATCAAATCATTAAACTCATTCTTAACAACCGTCAAGCCTCCCTTCTTAGGAACAACTTGAATGGGTCTCACACACCTGCTATCACCAATAGAGTATATAATACCATTATCTAGCAACTTAATCACTTCTTTTCTCATGACTTCCTTAAGAGTGGGATTTAATTACCTTTGGCCCTCAATGGAAGGCTTGGCATCATCTTCTAATAAAATCCTATACATGCAAAACTTAAGGCTGATCCCTTTTAAGTCATTAATAGAATAACCAAAAGAATTCTTATGCGTAAGCAGTACATCATGTAAATCATCTATATGATCATTAGGGAAAGATGAATTAAAAATAAAAGGAAATTCAAAGTTAGAGTCAAGAAATACACATATTAGATTGGATGGTAAAGGCTTGAGCTCTAGTTTTGCCTCCTCTTTTGATGAAGTGGCCTTTGGTTCATCTTCCTTCCTCAAAGGCTCAAACATTAAAGGCTTATGAAAAGGATATGAGGTGGCCTCCAATTAATGTGCATTAGCTTTCTTATAAGCATATGGCTCAATTAGCTCTTGCCTTATGCAATCATGTATAACCTCATCAATACATTTATCAATAATGTTAAGAGAATTAACTCTACTTACACTTTTGATTAGTGAAGATCTTATCATCTTAAAAACATCAAATTCAATACTTTCATTATTTACCTCCAAAGTAATCTTACCTCTTTTCATATCAATTATGGAATTAGTTATAACCAAAAAGGATCTCCTAAACAAAATTGGGATCTCAAGGTCTTCTTCCATATCCAAAAGAACAAAATTAGCATAGATAATAAATTTACCTACCTTAGTTGGAACATTTTTAAGAATGCTAAGAGGATGAGTAATAGATTTATTAGCCATAGAGAGACACATGTTAACAGGCTTAAGTTCACCTAAATTAAGATGCTTATAAATGAAAAAAGGCATAAGGCTAACACTAGCACCAATATCACATAGAACTTTATCAAATTGAATACCACCAATGACACAAGGAATTGGTAAACGACTAGGGTCCTTAACCTTTGGTGGAGACTTAGAGTATATAGCTTTAGACTCTTTAACTAAAGAAACTAAGCCATAATCCTCTAACTTACTTTTATGGGTACTAATATACTTTAGAAACTTACCCCACGCTGGCCTATCTCTAATAACATCCATAAATGGTATGGTAATGGTTATCTTTTTAGGATAATTAAGGAATTTTGCAAATTGTTTATCTAGATTATGTCTTATGAACCTTTATGGAAAAGGCAACGTCTTAAAATCCACAATCCTTCTTTTTATCTTTAGTAACCTTTACAACATCATTTTCACCATTATTAACCATATTTTCATTAAATTTACTAGATTTATCCCGTATCTCATATCACTATCAACCACTTTCTTACCTTTAGTTATTTTATTTTTGACCTCCTTACCAGTCCTCAAGGTAATTGCTTAACAAGTCTCTTTATGCAAAAATTTAGGTTGGCTAGTAAGCTTTCCTAAAGGTTGAGAACTAGATAAAGAAGCTTGTTGAGCAATTTGAGTTTCAAGGATTCTATTATAAGTAGCAAGTTGCTCTAGCTTAAAATTGATTTGCTTGAATTACTCCTCATTGTGGTTATTAATGGTTATGGTTGATAAATTGCTCCATAAGAGTCTAAAGATTTGATTTGGGTTGTGGAAGGTTGAAGGGTTGCTTCACAGGAAATATTGGTGGGTTTTCTGGTCTAGGTATTGGTTGAGAAGATGTATTAGACCATGAAAATCTAAGGCAGATCCTCTATTGAAGGTTATAAGAGTTTGAATTTAATCCTACCTTTTACTTAAAACCTCTTTGAACATAGTTAGCATCCTCATTAGAACTCATATTACATTATGCATAGGATTGAGATCCTCCACATAATTCACAAATAACATTTGAACTTTTTAAGAATTGACTTGAGATTTACTTACTATTTTTTGCAGTCAAAAGATTAGTTATGTTTAGTTTCAAGACTCCCCTTACTTTTGCCATTATTGGATCATCACTCATGTATCTTTGAGATGCAAGTTCCTCAAGCAATGCAACTGCTTTATCAGCTATCATGTCCATCGACTTCCCACTTGAAGTTGCATTGACAAGGTTCCTATTCTCATACATCAATCCATTGTAAAATATTTGAGGAATCATCCAATTTGGCAAACAATGATGAGGGCGTTGCCTTTGAAATTCCTTAAATCTTTCTCAAGCCACATATATGGTCTCACTTGCATTTGCTTAAAGGTTGTGATTTCATTCCTAAACTTGGCAGTTTTGTGGGGTGAAAAGTATTTGTGGAGAAATGCTTGCTTCAATTGGTCCTATATTGTGATTGACTTACTAGGCAAATTAGCAAGCCAAAGTTGTGCTTTGTCTCTAACAAAAAATGGAAATAGCCATCACACCATTGCTATTAAAGGTTGTACACACATTGAGAAAAGCCAATGTGTGAGTTATGGATCCTCTCCTTGTAAATCTCCAAATTGATTATTTTGCACCATTTGAATAATGTTTTTTTATTTCAAAGTTATTATTGACAATTGATGACGCCATAATCCCTCCGAAATTACCTGATATGTACGTCTATCTTAATTAGCCATGATACCTAAACTTTGTTCATTCTCTTCTTGTTGTCTTTGTTCCATATACAAAGCACAAAAAGTTCTTTCAATTTTAGGATCAAAATGGAGAATTTTTTAGCACTACTATTTCATCGCATGAAAAAGAAAACAAACATAATAATAACTTACACTACTATAAATTTAACACTACTAAACAAATATAAAAGTGAGGCCTAAAACAACCTTTCTCTACCCTAAATTAATAAAAACTCTTTAACTGGATCCCTAAAAATGATGCCAAAAATTTGTTACGATGTAAATTTTATTACCCTCGTCTCTAGGACTTAAATAGAGTGAGTAGGGTGTCAAACACTAGAGATGTCAAAGTGGCTTTATATTAACAAAGTAGATACTAAGATGGATAGGCAAATACAAGCTATTAGAGTTGATTTACTAATTTTATGAGGGCCTAATCTTGACCATAGCAGGGAATATGATTAATTGTATGATTTTATATGTACAATTAAAATTTTATGGTTATAGCCATATTGGAATAAAGCTTGTTGAAGGGCAATATGGTAACTTCAAGGGAATTTATGAATAAAAAGGGTTTTTTGGATAATAAAAAGGATATAGGGTTATTTTGGGAAAAGGAAATGGAAAATAAAGGTTAAAAGAGTAAAGTGGTCATCTTCCCATGTGACTCTAGTGATAAGTGTCATTGTTAGTGTCAAAAGAAAACCATCTCTCTCTTTATCTTCCTCTTTCTCTCGTTTCTTTTTCTCTGGGTTGGAACTAGGGTTTTGGTAAGAGGAATTTCTCCCTCTTATCTATTTTATTTCCTGAAGGATATTGTGAAACAAGAAGGAAATTTATTATTTTGTGTGTGATTTGTTATAACAGAGTCAAGCAAGGGCAAGGGCAAGGAGATCGTGAAGGAGTAAGAAAATCACGGTGTTCAAGTACGGGATACTGTTGGTTTGTGAATCCTTAGAAACTAGGGTTAGGGTTAGGTTATATGCGACACGTTTATCAAGAGTTGAGTTGAGTCGTGAATGAGGACTTTCTTTAAGATGTGTTTTCAAAGATTGTTGGCTTATTAGATCATTTGTATTTTATGTTTTTCAATTCGGCCAAGAGGTATTCGTCATTGCCGAGTCGTGAGGATCTTCACGAGTCTTGTACCTTCTAGCTATCTATCACTCGTGAACTTCTTCACGACTCATGAATGCTCTCCCTTGACGTCCAAGTTGTGAGGATCTTCACGAGTCATGCACCGGTTGCCTCTGCATCACTCGTGAAATCCTTCACGACTCATGAAGGTTGTGCTATCGAGTCATGAGGATATTCACGAGTCATGCATCTATCACCTCGGTACCACTCGTGAAATCCTTAATGACTCGTGAAGTTCCCCCTTGGCTGCCAACTCGTGAACCTCTTCACGAGTCGTGACATTCTATATTCATGAGTCCCACATACCCTCATGAGCCAAAATACTTCTTGCATCCCATTTTTAGTCAAACCTTAATGAAGGAAAATACTATTTAGCTCATTTCATTACTCTTCACTTACTTGTTTGGCATATTTAATTAAATCATCTAACAAAACATTTCCACATGAAAGATTAATCAAGCCAACACTCTTTATAAAGAAAATTAACCCTTTTAAGACAACCAATAGGCATATTTAGTGGGTATGTTCACTAAAGGTAATATGTGATTTGTTTTATGCTATGCTCTTATTATCAATCCATAATAATTAAGGTAAAGTGATCATGGTAAGTTTATCAGGAAAGGTTAATTACATCTTACTTTAATATGTGATCATAATGATAGTAATGTTATGATTGCATGAAATTACTATGTGAATATGCATGCTTATGCAGGGTATGATGAAAATTGTCCTTTAACGAAATTGAATATGCGATATAACAACTATAAGTTGAGATGACAATTATTGGTACCCTCACATATGTATGGAATGTAAATTTGATTATGGATTGTAGCTTGAGAAATATTGTAATATAAGAAGGAATATGATAAATTAAATATTCTCCCAATTAAGTGGTTAGCCTATGAGTCTTAGTTCGGTTGTGGTTTAGATAGGCATGCCTAAAGGGATATAGATGCAGCTGTTATAGTTGACCCTGTTTGGGTCCATTGTTTGTTCTTTTAATAGAACCATAGTTTGACCCTTTGGGTCCATTGTTTGATATCCTCATGATATCCATTGCTTGATATCTTCGGGAATGCATTGCTCCCGTTATCCACCCCTTTTGAACTAGTACTTAGGCAGGCTATTAAGTTTAAGAGAAATGTTAAAATAAGAAATGCTGGTATCAATTTCTTCATTTGTATAATGTAAGCATGTGAATGATTGATTACCATGTTTTATCGTCATTTCTTTTGGCTATATTGTCAGTTTAAGACGAACTCATGACACAAGTATGTTAATGCTCTTATTAAAACTTTATGTGTAGATATTTATATTCAATTAAAGCTATAGGTCAATATTATTATTTTCTATGTTATCTCCCCGCTAAGCTTTATAGCTTAGTATGGTTGTTTTACATTCATGTAGGTTTTGCTGGTGGTCGTTCAGGGACTTAATTTCTGCATCGGTTGGCCAACAAGAGTCGGTTCAGACTATTAGATGTAGGATATTTTATGGATAGTTCCTTTTTGTCTAGTCTTGTATTTTGTCATGCTTCAGTGGGGGAAATGTAATATGGGGGACTATAAACCTTAACTTAAATTACCATGCTTGCTTGCCCCTCCAAGTTATGGTGGCTAATGTATGATTGCCACATTATGATTGTTTTGCATGACCTTCCAATTTAATTATTGAAATATTTATGCACCATATATGTACATGATGATATGTTGATGAATGATTGGTGTGAGTTATGGTTACTGAAGGTATGATCTATGTTTTGGATGGAAGTCGATATTAGGGTATGAAAAATTTTCTAAGATTAATCACACTACATAAAAATAAACATTAATTCTAAATAAACAAATAAAATTCAATTACGTTATTAAAACCATAAGAATGAATTGGTCAAGTAATAAATTCATCAATTCAAATTCATATGAGCCTAAGTGCAATTCTCATTTTCAAACAAAGGTGTTCCCATTTAAAGTGCAAAAGAACTCTCATGACATTGTGGAGATATATGAAAACCATGAAGATCTATGCCTATTCTTCTACCCCTCAAAGTGAAACCCGGTGTCTTTAAGTGATTCCTATAAGTTAGCATGGCTTCTGGCTTGTCTCGGCTTTGCACAATAGGGCATGAGTCAGCAAGGAAGGCACTGTAATGAGTTGGCACACTCAAGAATGAGTCGGCACAACCTCAAGTCCTTTCTTTTGTTCTTTATCTTTCAATTCTTCAAGCCAAAACTCCCATTTGCACTTTAAGACACATAATTTGAATAAAAGAGCCTACAAAAACAAAGAAAGCAAAATGGTAAAACACAACACAACAAACTTAACAAAACATATACATAAAACAAAGAAAATGAAACATAAGTAACTTAAATAATTATGCTATATTGCATGGCATCACTTACAAATTATGCTGCCATAACTTAACTACAAAAGCTATCACTACCAACTAAAGATCATGTGTAAGGTAATTCATCTTATATGGTTTTAACTACCTAGAAGCATAGGCAATTACTTTACCACGTTGCATTAGTACACACCCTAAACCTTGCAAGAAAGCATCACTATACATAACATAGCCTTTGCCTTCCACTAGTAGGGCAAGATTAGGTGTTTCCATCAACAAAGCCTTCAACTAATCAAAACTTTTCTAATATTTGTCTGTCCATTCAAACTTGGTGTCTTCTCTAAGCAATTTGGTGAAAGGAAAAGTAATTATAGAGAACCCTTTCACAAACCTCTTATAGTTTCAAGCGAAGCCTAAAAAGCTTCTCACTTTTGTTACATTACATGGAGAATTCCAATTCATTATTGCTTCCACTTTGCTAGGATCTACCTATTAGTGTAAGCCCTAGCCCCAATGCATTGTAATAAAACACTTTAATTAATAAAATGAGGCATTTGTTTTATCTATTATATTCCTGTGCATATCAATTGATAGAACTATCCAAGAATGTTGTTTCAGTTTAAGTTATCATGTATGAAGCACATGGTTGTAAGACCTTGAAACAAATGAGACTTCATTCTAAATATCCCTAGTCAGTCATTTGTTATGGGAATAACAATGAATTAAGACTAGTATGCTCTCTCTGATATTATGAGTTATGTCTTACTGATCATTAGTACAAGAGTGTCAATCAGAGATCATAGATACATGTTAAAGAACATGGTATCTGGATTCAATCCGTTCATGAGAACACTACATGGTACAAGTCATAAGTGTTTCTCATATGCAAGTTTTGTATCGGAGTTCTTAGACCTAAAATCTCTATGAAACTCTTTATGAATTACTGTGTACTTTGACATACACCTAACGTGCTCGTAACAGAGTGACAAGTACGGGTATGCTTTGGTATGCATTGATTCATGTTAGAGAGCATGAGAGAAGTGAAGGGATTACCCCTCTCAATAAGAGAGAAAAATATCATCGACCACTTGATCAGTGAACTGAGAAGTGTATGGCCATACCGAGATGAAATAATGAATAATCATTATTTATCTGAGAGTTCAATGTCACGAGAATATCAAGAAAGGAATTAATATATATATAAGGATGACTAGTTCCATGCCTTATATTAATTCTAATATTTATGGGTAAGGGACTATACAAAATTGCATTAGGTCACTAGATGCCATATACATTTTCATTTAATTTGGAATGCTATAATATCTTGCTAGAGAATATATATAGCCTTTGAATTAATTCATTGCCAATATTAAATGGACCTATAGGATCGCACATAAAGCATTGGGCTTAAAATATTTAAATAAAGTATTGGGCATTAATTTGGGCTTTTAATTAAAGTCAAATTAATGTATGTAATGGGCATTATAAATGCTATTGGACCTTGGCCCATGAGAGAGAGAAATTCAGCCCACATGGTTTAATTTCAATTAATTAATTATCTTGTATTAATTAAGTTAATTGAGTATTAAATCTTAATGATATTTAAATCAAATTATAACACTTAATTAAATCAAATTATAACACTTAATTAAGGGATGTCTTAGCCGAAATTTCAAGATAAATATTGAAGGAATTTCGGCATATTTGAATTTCTTTATTAAGTGATATTATTTGATTAAATGTCTTATATATTTATCTTGGATTAAATCAAAAGAATTTGAATCAATATATATCACTTATTTTAAAGAAGTGATAAAGGCTAAAATTAATTATCTTTAAGTGGTGGATTTTAGATTTATCACTTAAAAATAAAATGATATATATTGATAGAAGAAAAAAAATGTGAAACCCTAGCTTTTTTTTTGGTTTTGGCATGAACTTCTCTCTCTCTCTCACAAAAATTCTTTTGGCCAATTTTCACAAGCAGAAAGGATTGTTCCTCATTCTCTTGTGTTCTTGGGTAGTAATAGAAACTTAAGAGAAGTACAAAATCAAATTTTGTAGCTTCAAACCATTGCCATTACACAATACTTTAAAAGAGAGCTCGCAATCTCGATTTTAAGCCGTCGGTGCAATTGTGTGTGTGAACATAGAGAGGAGTGGCGTAAAGGCTTTTTCTTGGCATTGGTGGTGAAGGTCTAAGACTAAGATATCCTCCTTGGTTGCTGGTCATCATCAAAATCAAGTTTTAAAGGCATCTAAAGTTGTAAGTTTTAAAACCCTAAAATTGAATGTTTTGATTCTTGTCATGGAATTGTATGGCATGTATGATCAAATTTTTTTTGTTTTTCGCTGCGTGATCTTTATGTGCATACCATGTCATATTCCATCACTACCATTACACCTTCTGTAGATATGATATATCCTAGAAAAGTAAGTTTTCTAACCAAAACTCACATTTTGAAAATCTAGCATAGAGTTGCTTCTCTCTTAAGGTCTCCAAGACAATCCTCAAATGTCAATTATGCCCCTCTTCAAAGCATTTTTTGGTACATCTTCACTTTTCCCCTTAAACCAGTAACACCCAGATCTTAAGTGTATCTTGGAGAATTTGGCTGCTCTATTCAATTGATCAAACAAGTCATTAACCCTAGACAAAGGATACCTATTGGTGATGGTGACTTTGTTTAATTATTGGTAATCAATACATAACCTAAGTGTACCATCTTTCTTCTTTACAAAGAGTATTGGTGCACCCTAAGGTGATACACTAAGATGTATGAAACCCTTATTAAGTAACTCTTACAACTAGCTTTTCAACTCCTCAAGTTTAGTGGGCATCATTATATATAGAGCAATTGAAATAGGCATCATGCTAAGTAGCACCTCAATAGCAAACCCTACTTCTTTTCAGGTTGTATCCTAGGTAACTCATTTGGGAACACATTGGGGAAGTCTCACACTGTTGGAATACCTTTAAGATCATGATGTGGAACCCTAAGGCTAAAGAAATCGAAACCCCTTAAACATATAATATGGTATGAACATGAATAAGAATAAATCCCTAACCCCAATAAACCTTCAATCAATTTATCAAAGGAAATGCATATAATTAAGTTGATTTAAAAATACAATAACAGAATTCACCATAAGTAAATACCTTGATAAAAATAAAGTTCTTGATGCAAAAGAAAAAGATAAGCAAATCTCCCACTTATAGAATTCAGCCAAGCTAAGAGTAAATACTCCAATTTCATAAATCTCAAAAATCTACCTTACAATGTTTATAATGAGGTATTTATAGTCTCTTAAAAGAAAAAAAAACCCTAAAATAAGTAAAAAAGCCTTTAAACATAAGTCTCCCACTAAATAACTAAAGCCCAAAATAAATAACTCTAAAATACAGGTCATAAGCCTAAAAGAAATAAATTAAATAATCCCAAGCTAATCAAAGCCCAACTCACTTAAATAAGCCTATTAAACTAGATTAAGGTCCAACAAAACAAGCCCAATATAATAAAATAAGTCCCTTGGCTACCCAAAGCTATTCTACTAGCTTAAAATAATTAATCAAGCCCATTTGAATCTTTTCTTATCCATTCTAGCTTATTGGGTTAGACATGATGCCATTGGCCCACATTCTCTCTTGACATTCCATGCTATTTACAATTCTGCCTATATTAAGCTTGTAATGTTCATTGATCTTTCCATGATAATCTATATAAGCATTAGGTCAAGACTTCTAACTCATGTATACTTCATATTAACAATTAAGCTTGACAATCTTATTTTATCATCCATCTAATTGTGGTTACACATATCACAGAAGAAGGAATGAGTCAATCCAATGAACAAGTTTTGTGTTTTGTGTTGTAAGTGTGTGTAGGGAGTAAAGGGATCAGAGCTAAAGAAAATAGGAAGAAATCAAGCCAATGAAGAAGTTTTGTCATGAGTGCAGAAGGAGTCACAAGAAAAACACAACAAAGCTTTAAAGGAGGAAGTCAATGCAAGGATAAAAAGTCAAAATATATGGTGCGTGCTCTATCACGAGCGTGACATTCTCACGGGTGAAACAGCAAGGGCAACTTTGGTGGTTATTTCTAAAAAGGCATTTGAAAACTCATGTCATTTTATCAAGGGTTGTCTACTTCTAGGGGGACATTTTGAAAGGACACAATGATTGGAATCCAAGATGTAAATTAACACAAGAAATAGTTAAAAAGAAAAAAGTTGAAAACAGGATCAATTATTCTTCTTTTACATTTTTACTTAGTGTTTTATAAAAGAAGACAATCAAGAAGAATATTATCTACTTAGAGAGTGGAAAAGGGTTGAGAGATTTCTTTTAATATCTCTTATCTATTGCTTTTTCTTGTAATTATAAAATTATATTTTCTTTGTGAACTTGAACAATGTTATCTATATTTTTTATGTTCTTATAAATATACATAATCTTAGGATTAGTTTCACCTATGGTCACTAAACTTATGGCCAAATTACACAAAAGTAATCAAAAAATTTTCATAAAAATCATTAAACTTTGTAAATTTCTACAAAAAAATCACTTTGATCAATTTTCGGCGAGGGATAGACCGGAAAGTCCACGTCAGCATGACATTTGTCATGTTTACCACATCAGCATGACACGTAGACAAAGGTTAATTTCACTAATGGTCACTCAACTTATGCTAAAATTATGCAAAAATAATAAAAGAATTTTTTCTTTCAAAAAAGTCACTAAACTTTAAATTTTTATACACAAAAATAACTGTGACCGATTTTCGATGAAGACACTTGCAAAAAAATCTAACTACGACATGTTAGAAATCTATACACGTGGACACACTATTAAATCCACATCATATACTAACATGTCACTTTTTGACATGTGTACACTACAGCATCCAATAATATTTTGACACGTGTCAAAATTAACATGTCAGCAATAATGTGAATCTGACAGTGTGTCCACGTGTGCATATATTGCAGAAATGGCATGCCAATTGGATTTTCCTGTAAGTGTCATCATTAAAAATCGGTCATAATTATTTTTGTGTATAAAAGTTTGAAATTCAGTAACTTTTTTGAAAAAAAAAGTTCTTTTGTTATTTTTGCGTAATTTAGCATAAGCTGAGTGACCATAAATGAAATTAACACATGCCACGTTAGAATGCCACATGTGCATGATATGCTAACTTGACATGCTAGCTGGACTTTTCGGCATGTTCTTTGTCGAAAACTAGTCAAAGTAATTTTATTTTATAAATTTGCAAAGTTCAATGATTTTTATGAAAAAAAATCATTACTTTTCCGCAATTGGCTACAAGTTCAGTGACCATGGGTGAATCTAACCCCATAATCTTAATTGTAGAATTCTTTGTTAGTATTTTATGTAGGATTATGAGAAGTGAGAATATGATTAAGAGATGTATTCTTTCTTATAACTAATAAAGATTTATTATTGAAATATTGCGTGAGAGATCAGAATATTGAGATAATTACTATAGGTTGGCTTTTAATCTTAAAATAAGTGTGTGTATTAACTACTAATTAATGAGAGTTAAGAAGTTAGAAATATATATGCATGTTTTAAGAACAACTATTTTAGTTCGAGAGAATGAATTAGGACATTAATCCAACTTGGTTTGCAATAATAGATTTAAAATTTAAGGTAGAAGAATAAGTTCAAGTTCAATTTATAACTTAAAGTATTAATCTTTAATTATCTTCTTTGATTAACAATTAAGTAGGTTAAATTAGTATATTTAGTTTTATTATAAACTTTAGTTAATTCAATAACACAATTTATGAACGTTGAAAACAAGATTTAGGATTAAGTAATGTGCATGATCATTCATCCTTTTCCTTATGGGAACGATATCTTAAATACTATAATCGGTGAACCGTATGCTTATGGATTTAGCACTAATAAGTTTTTAGTGTCGTTGCCGGGGGTCATGATTTGTGTTTATTGCCTTTATTATGCTTGATTTGAAATTTTGCATTACAATACTTAATTAGAGTGTGTTTGTTTATTTTGTTTTATAGATTTGATAGTTCGAGTTTATTTCAATTTATATTTATTTGTGCTATTTAAATTTATGTTCTTACTTAGTTTTATTATTACTAATAAAGTTTATGTTTGTTCCACAAGATTTGTTTATGTTTTTTATAGTTATCATTATTGCATTTTGTTGAAACTTTAAAATATTTTTCATATTTTACTCTCTGTTGCGAGCACGATTAGAGTCGCGAGTGTGACCCTTTCCTTATCAATTTTTTTGGATTTTGAAATTTTAAGGGTTTTTAAATGGTACAACTATTTAAATATCTTTTAAGTTTGAATTTTTATTTGTCTTTTCATTTTCTTTCTTAAATTTCCAAATTTTTTTTTCCCTCATAAATGATTTCTTTTTATTTTTTTCTTTCTTTTTACAATATTTAGTTTTCCTCTTTCCTTTTTGCTATTTGTTTTCTTTGTGGGTTCTTAGTATTTTATTGTAGTGTTGACCATGGTTCACCTGAAGAATATGGAGGCCTAAATTCAAGATTTGAGTAAAAGCCACAACAGTATGACTCATATGCCTCTCTAAGTGAACATTCTTAAGGGCAATCTCCTTTACTCCATTTTATTTTTGTATTTATTTATTTTGTTATTTTTGTGATTTGTTTTTGGTGTTGTGTTTTTAGATTGTATGCTTCTTACATAATGAGGACATTGTGTCCTTTAAATATGGGGAAGCTAGGGTGTTGTTTTTAGGTTGTATGTAGTTTGTGTGTTTATAAAGCATATATATTTTGTGATATTTGGGAACATTTTTTTTCGTTTAAAATTTCTTGCATTTTGCGATTATTGGTGTAGTTAATGAAATTCTCTAGCAATATTGTCGGATTACTTGCTTTAGTATATTGTGTGCACCTATGAAGGTTCATGTTTAGGCAAAGTGCTTTAATATAGGTTCTTTTTAAGTTATTTTTCTTTATACATGTATCTTTGATTGAGTCAATGAAGCATTGCTTGGAGTGACTTTGAACTTTATCATTGTGAGATTTTGAGCCTAGTTGATGACATAATTTCTTGTGGGAGTACCCTTTTATACCATATACTCTAGAACTTGTTGTGAGTAAGTTTTGAAATTACATTTAGTATAAGTTATGCATGAAAAACGATAAAGGCAATAGAATAACCAATTTTGACTTGCTTAAATAGACCAACCTTTTTACTTTAGGTAGCCAATTTTTACCTAGCCGCCTGTCACCTCTGGACTGCCTTAATGAGTCTTTCTACATAACCTATGCATTGCACATATATTTTTGCATTTGTTGTATTTTTATTTTTTAGGAAATATAAGAAACACACTAACGCTACAAAGGTTTACTAGAAATTTTAAAATTCAATGAGCATTTAATATAGAGAGTATTTTTAATAAAATAATAATAATAATAAATAAGTATAAATAAATAATATGAAAATAAATAATTTGAGTATAATGGGTAATTTAAAGTACAATAATTAAACAAATAATAAAAAAATTAAAAGTCAAAGAAAATGAAAAGAAAATAAAAATTAAAAGAAATAAAAAATCAAAAAATATAAGGAAAGAGAGTGACAGACAGGACATAAGTAACGCCTGTCACTCACTCGGGACAGATGCTCTACCCATCTGTCGCTTGAAATTTTGAAAAATAAAACTTTTCTTTTTCCTTTCTTCTTATTACTTCACAAACCACCATTAACATCGACTTTTGAGGTTTTTCTCTCAGTTTTTTCTTCTTTTCTCCTTCATTTTTTTTCCATTTCACGAGTCATTTGTGCCAAAATTCCCCGAGGGTTGATGCATATAGTTAGGGAGTGTTTATTTCAAGTTTCTTTACATTTTTTACGTGTCCATTTTTGTGACAAATGAGGTAGGCTTCTAGTTCCTCTCTTTTTTTTGTTTATTTATTTCAATTAAATGCATAGGTTGATTAATATTAGTGAATTATCCTTATCGAACTGCCTGTTAAGAATTCTATTCTTTTAGAATGCAAATGCATAAAAATAGATAATAAGTATATCTTATTTTGGTTAGTTTTGAGTTAATGTATAATGAATTTTTACTCTGTCATTGTGTTGGTCTAATATTGTATGTATTGTAGATCACTTTTCTGTAATTTATATATGGGATGCATTCAAATTTATGGTATTTAGTGTCCTTCAGTTTAAATTAATTAGTTAAGTTACATTATTCTTAATATTATACACCGTTAATTAAACTGTAGAATGAGTAGGTTTGCTTAAATGAACTGCTTAGTGGCTACTAAGGTCAGTGTTTGTTTGCTTTTAAATGTTTTTTTATGTAGGGGGAAGGCACATTTCTAGCCAAAATGCTAGCCAAATTTTGTAGAAAATCTTGTAAATAGTGATAAATTTGATGTCTCAATTGTCGTGTATGTTTGCTAGAACGCCTGTTGATAGGTTTAGGGCTTTGTAATTGTTTTGTGGCACTTAATGCGCATTTCCATGTAGGTTGGCTGACACCAATTTAAGCCTGCATGCTGCCAAAATTTTGCTAAGAACTATAAGGGTTTAATTTTTATTATTACTTGCGACACAAGTTATTTTGAAAAACTAACATTTAATTTTTTTCACAAAATGCCACATCACGAAACACAGGCTACATCGGCTCCACCCACTCAAGGATAGATGACCGCCTGGAAAGCCGAGAGATACTAAGCCCTATCCCAAATTCAATGCAATGCCAGCAGGTTCATGTCGCGACAATTTTTGTAAAGCATCAACATGGCAGATGAGGTCGGCAGGTTATTAGCCGCCGTAGGATGGATAATTTCCAGTGCCCTATCTTTTCCCACCTATCCAGATGTTACATGCAAGTTTATAGTGACTCTCCAATACAGAGGCTTTTAGAGAACGAATATGGAGAAGGGAGTGTTTAGATTCAGAGTGCAGGGCATTCAGTATAGCATCACTCAATGCTGCTTCACAAAGGCCATGGGACTTCCTATCAAACTTAATGTCAGGATCCTAGAAAGTGCAGCTATGAGGGAGCACTTGGCAGCAATTACACTTTTCGAGGCCATATGCCATCTAGACACGCCCAATAGCATCATGTTGGCCACACAAGCATTCAGATACATTCACAGGGTCTTGTCCACCTCATATATTAACCATACCGATAATCCTGAGTTAATGAATGCAGTCAACATAGTTTATCTTTGGCCATACGTACTAGCAGAAGGATTGACATCACTCATGAGATTATTTCTACACTACTCGGGGTAGACACGCAACCGACCTCATAGATCTGCATCAAGGGACTTGTGACCCACCTACTGTTGGACTTAGGGGCAGACAAGGGAACCTTTTGTAAAGACTATACTAGATAATTCTAATTACTGTTAATAATTACATTCCATTAAGCATGTGAGTCATCTATTAATGAGGCATATAGATATATACATACATACATACATACATACATACATATATATACTTTACAAATCATATAAGATTAAGTTGTTACATTGCAATACTAATGGGTTTTTAATTACAAAAATTGAGAATCACAACTATAATATAAGATACATCACAAAAAGATACCAAAATGCATCTCATACATCAAAATGATTCTTTCTAGTCTGATGTTGGCTTCGGAGATTGATGGCTTTGTCCCTGAAGAAAAGGTCTAACCTACGAACCTACACGAATAAACACCCATGCTAAGCTATAAAGCTTAGTGGGGAATGGAAATAACAAATTGATAACCACTCACGGTGGTTATCACCAAGCATACAATAATAATACTAAATAAAAAGAAATGCATTTATTTCATTAAGAAATAATACTAAGTACCTTATTGGAAAATAAAAATAATTGTATCATATAATCATAGTAATAAACTACGTATACATGTCATTCATTTTATAAACTGCCTGCTCAAATTCCTGTAGGTGTGGATAACGGATGTTGTGGATACCATAAGGTATCAAACATGTAAATACCTGAAGGTATTAAATCTGTTGACCCTATCGGGTCAGAACTATGATCTCATTTAGAGACATACTGTGGACTCATACGAGTCAAACTATAGTAGCTACGACTGTAACCCTATAGGCATGCCTATCTATGCACCACCAAGTTTTATGTGCAGGAAAAATAAATCTTATCACATATATCATTAATTCTCATTAATGCATTTCGATACAAGATAAACTAACTCAAGTTTATCATCATATTAGCTTTGTAACTAACAGTTACCAAGTAATAGCCACAATAAACATTTATGCATCCATATACAAGCTATCATATACATATATTAAACATTACCATGCTTTTCCTCTATATTCCTTTTGAATTCATATGGTTAAGGGGTATATTACCCTATACTTTTATATTCAAATTGATTTACTAACTTAGAAAGGGCTTAGGTAGGTTTAGGCACCATATGGCATCATAAAATTCCAAGTATCAAAATATAAGGAGGGCTCACAGTTACTACCAAAATTATGGTAACCGTGAGCCAAGTTATTCGATAAGGGTCATGATTACTACCCAATTCCTAGTAACCGTTACATAGGTTGCTCTTTGGTTCTGGACTGAATGCTACCTACCTCATGGTTACTAGCCCTTGGATGGTAACCATGAAGTAAGGCTACAGGAATAGGTCACGGTTACTATGAATTTCTTAGTAACCAGAAGCTAGGATGGGTTTTGGTTTTGGACTAAAAATTAGGGTGGCTCACGGTTACTACCAAAAAGCTAGTAACCTTGATGCTCTAATCTGCCCAATAACAGGTTTCTAGATCTGTTTTCTGAGATAATTTTTACCTATAAAACCACATTTCCTGCCAAAATGCCCTTTACAAAGTTGTAGGCCTATGTTTCTAGTTTCCAAACAACCAAAAATCATCTCAATAGGACCTGTAAATCTTAAGATATGCAAAGAAAACCACAGGCTATGCACAAAAACGGGGTAACAGCCATAACCCGATTTCAACACAAATTTTCACTATCATGTAGTGAAAATCAGTTCTCAGTTTCTTCTAAAAAAAATCAAGATATGTGAGTCTAGTTTCTATACCAACTAGAATTTCCTCATTTGAATAACTATAACTCAAGATATGGCAAAAAGATACATACTGGTCCTTTGATCCTTAAAACAGATCTTTATATCTTTCAACAAAACTTGCATCTTTCATCTCTAAATAACTTTCAAGCTTAAGATCCACATATAAAACATATAATAGTTGTAATAAAGACATCTCTCATGTCCAAAAAGCTCAAAAACACACACACAAACATGCAAGTTCCCATACCTTTTAAAAGCTCCAAATCTCTTCAACCTTGCATAGCTTCCTTTCCCGTCTTTTTACTTGCTTCTCCTTCTAAGAAATAAGAACACTATTATGAACATCCATCACCTTAATCAATTAACAACATATAACAAAGATGAACCAAGGATACCTTAAAAGCAAAACTAACTAAATCTTCTTCTTTTTGCCAAAAAAAACCCAAGAGATCCTAGAGAGATAGTTTTAGAGAGAGACTTTAGGGTTTGAGAGAGGATGAAGATGAAGAAGAAAACCCTTGCTTTAGTCGGTCACCTCTCCTAAAATATCTCTCTCTCCCTCTTTTCTACTGGTCCAAATGTCATATACATGTAAAAGTTGCTATTTAGTCCTTTACTTTTCTTTATTTCTACTTATACCCCAAAACTAACTCTTTCACTTTTCAATTAGGTCACTCTCTAAGCATGTATACTTAATTTAACATAGACCCTAATTATTCATTAGTGAAAATTCTCCTAGGGTATAATGAGGGGCATTACACCTTTGGTCAGGTACTCCAAGTGGATGTTTTTGTAAACTTACAGGTCAACTTTGGCATGAGGATGGTTAAGATGATCTAGGGGCAGGAGGGATAGTATAGACTTTTGACGGTCCCAAAGACCAAAGAGCAATACAGATTGGATCCTATTATCCCAAAGCCACTGACAGAGGGTGAGCACCAAGACTAGCCACCTCAGGCACCTCCAGCACAAGCAAATTAACCTGATTACCCTCCTCAATAAGATGAGCCACAATAGCCCGAAAGGGCAAACATAGATGTGGATTATGAGATAGATATACAGGTGGATTTAGATGACCTGCTTAGTGGATCACCCCCACGGTCTCCCATTCGACAACAACCATCATCACCTAACATATCTAGGAGATTTTCATTATATGGCCACACAAAAGCCTCCATTTCTAGTGCACCACCACCATTTTATCCTACACAGACCCCTGAGAGCCCCACATATACAAATTTAATCCAAAAGGTAGACAAATTAAAGGCCGTTATACAGACCCTCATCCAACGACATCAACAGGATGTGGATAGGATCCTAAGGGCACTAGCAGCCGCTAGAGCTAGATTTGATATTATGTTGTAGGTCATAGATGCCTCAATCACTAAAGTGAGTCATTAGACTACCAGGATAAAAGAGGTTAGTTAGAGGGCCTTGGATGCAATAGGAAAGGCCAAAGAGGCAATAGACACTCGTATTGTAAGACGAGAGATGGCTTGAGGGCTTGTCCGAGGCAGCAGACTTCAAACATCAGGGACCTAGGCATAGGGATTAGCAGGACAAATTCTATGTCCATGGGCTAGGTATATATCGGGATTCCAGTTCAGGGCATCATCTCTACCTCTAGAGCCTTCTGTGCTAGCAATGCAACTACAACACCAACTTGATCCATCATCATCATCTAGACCTTTATCTTCATAACCAACATCATCATCGAGACCTTCAACTTCTTGACCATCATCATCAAGATGATCATCCTCACGCTCGTTGTCATCACGGTCATCCACACCTTTCCCACTATCATTAGTGATAGCATACTGTAGGGCACCCGATCCATCACAATGGTTATATATTGTATTTAAGGAGTTGTAAAACTTTTTGGCATTTTTGATGTATATAAGAATGATGACATGCATTTATTTATGTTTTATTTATGGTTTATTTATGCTTCATTATCTACATTACTTACTCAAGATTAAGATGCATGTCAAAAATGACAAAAAAACTATAATAACAAAATAGCTAAATGACAATAACAAAATTCCAACAATGTAAATGAATAAAAAAAACAAATGGCAAAATAATAAATCGACCAAAATTGACCAAAGATGAGAAAATAAAATCATAAGTATTTCAAATTCAATAAGCAAGGCACTAACGCCATGCCTTTTCCCACAGGTACCAAAGCCCTTCCAAGAGGCACATATAATTCACACAAATTCGACAAAGGCTATAGCAGATATATTGTTTGCTTATAGAATGGAGAAACTTGTTAATGATACCTACACCAAATTGGATTAGAAGGAAAAAGTATTTGTGAATAGGGAATGGATAGGAGTCTATAATGGTTCCTTTTCCTTAGTCATAGCTCCAAGGTATCTGTGAAGCCAAAAGAAGTCACATGAATATGTTGAAATCAGAAGAGATGTATAGAAAAGAGAAGTACATATATTTTTTAATTCTAGAAGGATTTAAGAGAGATGGTTAGAAACCACTCCTACCTCCTTTGGACAAGGGAATTATTGAAGATAAAGTGAGAGACTTCACTAATGATTGATCCACATGGCTAAAGACAAAGTGAGAGACTTTACTAGTGATTGATCTACATGGCTGAAGATAAGGTAAAATACTTCATCAACAATTGATCCATATGGCTGAAGCCAATATCATAGTATAAAACTAAAGCACACTAAAAGAAGGATAGTTTAGAAGGTTGTTTTAACTTCAAATGATGAGGGAAAGAATTATGATGCAGTATCTTCAAGATAGATCTACAAATAAAAAGTAAACTATGAACTATGCTATCAATGACTCCTTACAAATTCATATTTGCCAGAATTTTTCCAACAAGAATATTGATTCAAAAGGGGTAGACATGCCGATAGATGGCATCAAGCAACATAATAAGGTTAGTTATGCCAACAAATGGCGACAATAACTATAACGTAAGGTTAGACATGCTAACAGATGGCAACAACCAATTCACTTATTTAATTCTGCATGCCAACAAACTGAAGCTAATCAAATACAAATAACTCATCTCGATTCTGCATGCCTACAAGCTAGCACCAATCAAACAGTCAATTTAGGGTTAACACATCAACAAGCTAATGGTAACTACCCAACCAAGGGTTAACACATTGACAAGTTGATGGTAACTATCCAATCAAAGATTCACTACCTCAAATTGTACATGTCTTAAAACAATCAATCAGAGACTCACTGCCTCAAATGGTATATGTTTTGAAACAATCAACAAAAGATTTGATGCCTCAGGTCTATGTCTTTTTGCCTTTTACTCTGAATTTTGGCTCACTCTGGCACTAATGCAACAATTCCCCAAAATTAAGAACAACTGTACACACCGGACCTAATGTAGCCTGGAATAAGGTTATCCAATGATGAGAAATCAATACATTTTTTATGGAGAGCATAAATTTCGAAGTTTTAACCTTGATCTCCACACTTTTATAAAAATTTTTTGTTTTTCAAGATGGTTTGTTCAAGAAGAACTTTAAAAAATCGTGATTTTGACCTCAAGTCATGATAAATGAATGTCTATCATAAAGGGACAGCCATCCATGGCTGCCCTCCTTCAGTCTAAGTTAGATCAAGGGTATTTTTATAAATTCTGAGAAATTGCATTAGGGACGGCCATCTGTCAGGGAAAGATGCCATCTATGAGGTTATTTCCATATTTACCACGTTTTCCTATTTTGAAAACTTTGGGATTTGGATCAAATTTTAGGATACCTAATTAGCTCTGAATTATAGGGATTTTAATCCTCCTTTTCTAGGTAATTAGTGTTGGAGTTTATCTCTAACTCTTTTCCGAAAATAAAAGGTAAAAATTAGGGGTTTTTTGGAAGGGGGATCCTCACATTTTAAAAAGAAAAAGTAGGCTTTTAAGAGGGAGAAAAACAATTCTCTGCTCTTGAAACCAAGACTCTATACAATCGCTGATACTAAAAATATATTCTTTATTTTCAAACGTGGGAATCGAGGATTGGAGTTGAGATCATCATTCTCCAGAGTTACATAATTAAAGATCTTGAGGGTAATATTCTAGGCTCCAAATTTTTGTCCCTCTAAAACACATCATGATCATGTAGATATACTTGTTATTTTATGATGTTGTAACTCATGGTTTTATGCTATTTGATCTGCTTATTTATAGTTTCTAATTCCATGATGCTTTAAAGTTACCTTTTTAGGTATATAGAATGGCATGTTAGATTCTATTTTATGTATGTTCTTCCATTGATGCTTGATAAAGTTATTTAATTTATTTCCTATATTTGTATAATTAATATGTTTTAGAGTATTTAAGCTACACTTTGTCATCATTTTTGTAGTTTTGGCATTACTTAGGGTTTTAAACTTATCTGTTTAGAGTTTAAAATTTATTTTGCTTATTTTGAACTGTTTTCTATCTTCCATATCTATTTTACAATGCCTTCTTCTCATACCATCTCTCTCCTTTGTTTTGGGCATCTATCCTTGTCTTGAGGGCATCTGTGGCACCATTTTCCTTTTTTTAACATATTTTAATGTCATTTTGTTAGGATAGGTTATTTTGTATATTCTCTTATTTATTTATCCCAGCATGTCTTCTGTGATTATTTTTTATTAATTAATTTGTTCAATGTTTGATTTATTTTAATATGCTAATCAATTTGTTTTCTTTGTGTATTTATGTGAGCTATTATTTACATGCATTTATGGAGGTTTTTTGAGAGAATTATTCGGCCTTGGAGGTTCACCACTTGGACGGTTCTTTTCCACCTTTTTCCCCCTTCTTATTGAATTTAATTTATATTTTATTTTATTTTGATTTATTATGCTTTATCTATGGGTTCATTTCATTTATTTATTTCTAGTACTTTATTCATTTTTTGATGTATTTCATTTTTTTGGAAATGTAATAGTTTAGTAAAAAAAGGGAATTTTGGCACAATAATCCATAAAAAGTCATTAAATGTTTTATACTTAATAAAATTATATCTTCATTAACAAAATGGACCCATATCCAATTTTTATCCAAAAATCATACAATAAAACAAGAGTCTTATTTTCATCAAAATTAGGATCATTCATCTCGTGTTTTCTTAAAAATTGATAAAGACTCTTCATCTTTCATTTTGTAAATGTGCACAAGGGTTCCAATGTTCCCAATTCAAATAAATGTCCCAATTTATGTATGATATTTTATCGCTTTATTTAATTGAGTGGTGCATTTACTTAATTTCTTTGCAATGCATCATGCGAGAAGGGAGGTACTGGATTAATAAATAAAAGCTAATTATAAAACAACACCCAACCAAGATGCCAAGTAAAAGTGATGTCCTGAATACCCATCTCTATTTGGGCATCAAAAGGTGTAGATTCATTTTCCAACGTTTTGTTGGATGGCGACTCCATGACACCTACCTCTTTGAGCCTATATTGGATGCTTCTATAAGTTGACCATCAATAATAATTTAGGCCTAACCCCTTTGGATTGTGAAATTTCCAATTTATAACTTGTAGTGAACCTTATCCGATCTTAGACCCTAAAAGCTGGCCTCCAAAAACCCAATCGAAATCGAGTGGGTTCCGAAGCACGTCACACTGAGCACAACAAAAAAGAAGGCGACCATAGTTAGGTGCTCCTAGCACTTTTAGTAAGAAGCCTAAAGGTCCAACAACCCAATATTAAGCTCCAGCTCAGTCATAGCTTAGAGTCAAAAATCTACAGTGAAAGCTGGTGTTCTAGTAGTTTTGGTAACCATACACCTAGGGGTTTAGGTAGAGAGAACATCCCCACTTGTGAGCATTATGTGAAAAGACATTCACATGAGTACTAGAGACTTATAAGAGCATGTTATAAATGTGGGTCTAAGACCATATTCAGAAAGATTGCCTACGAGCACAACCAAAGGCCATACTAGTGCCCCAACTAGATAGATCAAACACACCAGTACCACGAGGTAGAGGTAGGCGTTTTCCCAGTAGAGCTTCAGCAACCAAAGGTGCAGCTTAGATCCATAAGGTATTAAAGGAATACCTCTAACTCACACTTATACAGTCAGAATCGGGGAGGAGCATGATGCACTTGACGTCATTATGCGTAAATTTTTACTTCTTGGTGATTTTATTTATGCTTTAATTGACCCAAGATCCACACACACATACATTAGCACAATAGTAGCACTGGGAAATGGGTTAGATATTTCATAATTAGATCAAGACATCTTAGTGAGTAACCCATCAAGGCATAGTATGGTAGTGAATAAAATTTATAGAAATTACACTATTTAAATACAACATTATATTTTCCCCGCACATTTAATAAAATTTCCATTCCATGAGTTTGATATAATCTTGGGTATAGATTAGTACATGAGCATCAAATCACTATAGATTGTCAAGTTAAGCGGGTGACTTTGAAAACCTCTGAGGGTCAAGATATTATAGTTGTGGGTGAGAGATCAGATTTCATTTCTAATTGTATATCAGTCATTATTGTAAAATGATTGATTAGAAAGGGTTGTAAGGCTTACTTAGCCAGTGTGCTAGAACCTAAAAAGGAAGAACCTCATATTGGTGACATTTCCACAGTACGTGACTTTCTAGATGTTTTCCTAGATGAGTTGCCAGGATTACCACCGAATAGGGAGGTTAAATTTACCATAGATGTTATGCAAGGTGTAACACCTATTTTTATTGCTCCTTATAGGATGGCACCAATAGAACTCAAAAAAACATAAAATATAGTTGCAAGAGTTGCTTAACAAGTGTCTTATTCGCCTTAGTGTGTCACCATAGGGAGCACCTATGATGTTTGTTAAAAAGAATGATGGATCACTTTAACTATACATTAACTACAAATAGTTGAATAAGGTCACCATCAAGAATAAATATCAATTACCCATAATTTATGACCTATTTGATAAGTTGAAAGGATCAAGTGTATTCTTAAAATTGATCTAAGATCAAGGTATCATCATCCTAAAGTAAAGGGAATAGACATACAGAAAACTACTTTTTGCACCAAGTAAAGACATTATGAATTCCTAGTCATGCCTTTTGGACTCACAAATGCACTCATAGCCTTTATAGATTTGATGAATCATAACTTCCACCCTTACTTAGATCAGTTTGTGGTTGTGTTTATTAATGACATCCTGGTTTACTCTAAAACACTAGAAAAACATGACAAGCATCTTCAGATTATACTACAAACTTTGAGGGAAAAAAAAGTTGCATGCCAATTTAAGTAAATGTGAATTTTGGCTCAATGAAGTCTCATTCTTTAGCCATATAGTTATTGCAGAAAGCATTAAGGTTGATCCCAAAAAGGTAGAAACAATTCTAGAATGGCAACCACTCAAAAATATCACAAAAGTCAAAAGCTTTCTTGGCTTAGTAGGCTATTACAGGGGATTTGTAAAAGGCCTTTCCTTGATAGCAGCTCTACTTACCAAACTACTCTAGAAAAATGTAAGATTTGAGTGGACTGATAAATATCCAGAAAGCTTTAAGAAGCTTAAGAAGATGTTAACAGCACCAATTAAGCATAACTAAAACCAGGGAAAGACTTTATAATCTACAGCAATACATCCTGAAATGATTTAGGTTGTGTTCTAATGCAGGAAAGAAAAGTAAATGCCTATACCTTACTATAGTTGAAAACTCATGAAAGAACTACCCGACCCATAATTTGGAGTTATCAGCTATAATGTTCACACTCAAAATATTAAGGCATGACCTATATGATGAAAAGAGCTACATTTACATAGATTGTAAAAGCCTAAAATACTTGGCTACTCAAAAAGTGCTTAACTTGAGAAAAAGACGATGGTTAGAACTTATCAAAGACTATGACTGCCTTATTGATTATCAACCAGGCAAGGCAAATGTAGTAACTAATGCACTTAGTATAAAACTTATAATAGGTAATAAATTGATTCCAGTAGCAAATTTTTTACCTTGTATTATTATAGATAGAAGGAGTAGTAATGCATGCAATTTAAATTGCCTTAAAGGCTATGAATGTTAGGTTAGTTATGGCTTAAAAAGAAGCAATTGTAACTAAAATGCAAGCTAAGCCTGATCTTTTATAGCAAGTGAAAGCTGCCCAGAAGTAAGATGAACAGCTAGCTTTAATTATTAAACAAACTCATGAAGAAAAAGATGACAATTACTCCTTAGGTAGTGATGACTATTTTTACTACAAAGGGAGAATTTGTGTACCAAATGATGTAGAATTAAAGAAGAACATCATGTTAAAAGCCCACAACAGTAGATATGCTATGCATCCGAATAGCACAAAGATGTATCAAGACCTGAAAGCTCATTATTAGTGGCCTGGTATGAAGCAGGACATAGCAAATTTGTTACTAAATGCTTAGTTTGTCAACATATGAAAGCAAAACATCAGGTTCCCTTTAGATTGTTGCAACCTATTATAATACCAGAGTGGAAGTGGGACAAGATTACCATAGATTTTGTCACTAGATTACCTATCATTAGGAAGCAGCATGACTCCATTTAGGTGATTATTGTTAGTGTAAGCTTTAGCCCCAATACATTGTAACGAAACACTTGAAATTAATAAAATGAGGCATTTGTTTTATCCTTTGTATTCCTATGCATATCAATTGATAAAACTATCCAAGAATGTCATTTCGGTTTAAGTTATCATGTGTGAGGCACATGGATTGTAAGACCTTGAAACAAATGAGACATCATTCTAAATATCCCTAGTCAGTCATTGTTATGGGAATAACAAATGAATTAAGACTAGTATGCTCTCTCTGATCTTATGAGTTCTGTCTTACGGATCATTAGGACAAGAGTGTCAATCAGAGATCATAGATACATGCTAAAGAACATGGTATCTGGATTCGATCCGCTCATGAGAATACTACATGGTACAAGTCATAAGTGTTTCTCATATGCAAGTTTTGTATCAGAGTTCTTAGACCTGAAATCTCTATGAAACTCTTAATGAATTACTGTGTACTTTGACATACACCTAACGTGCTCGTAACAGAGTGACAAGTACGGGTATGATTGGGTATGCACTGATTCATGTTAGAGAGCATGAGAGAAGTGAAGGGATTACCCCTCTCGATAAGAGAGAAAAATATCACCGGCCACTTGATCAGTGAACTGAGAAGTGTATGGCCATACCGAGATGAAATAATGAGTAATCATTATTTATCTAAGAGTTCAGTGTCACTGGAATATCAAGAAAGGAATTAATATATATAAGGATGACTAGTTCCATGCCTTATATTAATTCTGATATTTATGGGTAAGGGACTATGCAAAATTGCATTAGGTCACTAAATGCCATATGCATTTTCATTTAATTTGGAATGCTATAATATCTTGCTAGAGAATATATATAGCCTTTGAATTAATTTATTAATTCATTGCCAACATTAAATGGACCTATAGGATCGCACACAAAGCATTGGGCTTAAAATGTTTAAATTAAGTATTGAGCATTAATTTGGGTTTTTAATTAAAGTCAAATTAATGTATGTAATGGGTTATAATATTGCTATTGGGCTTTGGTCCATGAGAGAGAAATTCAGCCCATAAGGTTTAATTTCAATTAATTAATTATGTTACATTAATTAAGTTGATTGAGTATTAAAGCCTAAAGGAATTTAAATTAAATCAAATCACTTAAATATATATAATGAAGTGGCCGAAATTCCAAGATGGAATTCAAGGAATTTCGGCACGTGCAATTAAGTTATATTAAGTGATTTTATTTAATTAAATGTCTTATGTTTTATTTCAAATTTGAATTTAAATTCAAAGGAGTTTAATTCAAAATATATTACTTATCTTTAGGAAGTGATAGAGTTTGAATTAATCATCTTAGGATGGTTGAATTCAGATCAAAGACTTGCCAAAGGATAAGCATATATATTAAAAGAAATAAAACCCTAAACCTAATTTTTTTGTGGCATGAATAGTAACTCGTGAATAGTGACTCTCTCTCTCTTAATTCTTTTGTTCAATTTTTCACAAGGAGAAAGGATTGTTCCTCATTCTCTTGTGTTATTGAGCAGTAATAGCAATCTAAAGAATTACAAAATCAAGTTTTGTAGCTTCAAACTATAACCCTTACACAATACCGAAAAAGAGATCTAGCAATCTCGTTTTTAAGCCGACGGTGTAATTGTGTGTGTGAGAATAGAGGGAGTGGCGCAAAAGGCTATTCCTTGGCATTGGTGATCAAGATCTAAGGCGGAAAAACCCCTCTTAGTTGCTGGTCATCATCGGAATAAAAGTTTTAAAAGGCATCAAAAGTTGTAAGTTCGATAACCCTATAATTGCATGTTTCGATTCTATCTTTGGATATGTATGGTATGTATGATAAAATTTTTGTTTTTCCGCTTTGCTATCATGATTATCATACCATGTCATATTCCATCAGTGGTATCAGAGCCTAGACATGCTTATTTTAGTGCTTTAGATGCATGAAAAAATTAATTAAAATCGTTATTTTGAAAACATGCAAATCTGAAATTTTCTGTTTTGAGTTTTTTGCATTGTTTTGGTGTAAAAATGATTTTAATTGATTAGATAGGTATTATAATTAATATGAAATGTTAATATATTGTCCTAAGATGTTATTAGGGCTGGTAATGGTCGGATTTAATTATTTATACCTGATGGTACATGTTAATTATGAAACTAGGTGCTAGTTGGCATGTAAATTGCTAGTTTAACAACTAGTTTTCAAAATTAAATGTAAAAACGTTTTTGGCATGTTTGTAAGTGATATTTAAAGATTAATTATCAGGTCTGGACATATTTTAAATTTGGTTTTAATTCTGGTCCATGACAATTTAATTGATTAATTTTAAAATCACTTAAAACAATGACTAGTTTGTGTTTGTTACATGTTTAATCAACATTGTTTGCTTTGTTTTGATTAAAATGGTAAAAACACATTTAGATTAAAATGGTACAGAATATTAAATCAATATTTATGGACTTATTTAGAATATTAAATGACTCATAAAATTGATTTAAATGTTTGTGCATTTCATGGCATTACATAAGCATTAAACAACTAGTTTTGTTGTTTGTTTGTTTTTGCATGAATGCCGTGTGTTATTATATGTGTTCTTCATGATTTTATTTTTAATTCATGTTAGCACATATTATATGTATTTTTAATGTTTATGGGCTGTATGACATAAAATTAAAAATGGCAAAATTGGAAATTATACTAGAGTTGATTTATGGCACAAATCTAACTAGTTTGTGTTTTGGGCTTTTAAGAGAACTTATTCAATAAGAGGATTTAGTCCATTGGGCTTTGGCCCAGGCCCATCATGGGGTCATCTCTTAAAGGTTCAAGTACATAATTTCCATTAATGGGCTTGGCTAAATTAAATAAAATTGGACTTTGTTTTATCCATGAATGTTATGTATATTTATTTGCTATTTTGGTGTGATGAATGGATATGCATGGTGCATTCATGGGCCCTGGGTTTTGTAATTAAATATGGCCTGCGAGCCATTATATTTTGTTGTAAAAGTTTTTCATTTATTTCTTAGAATAGAATATACTTGAAGACTTTGTAAATCAAGACGAAGCCCACCGGAGTGGAGAAGCCCAACTCGAAGATTCTTATGTAATAGTATAGAATCTTAGTTGTAGGTTTTTGGGCCCATGTTTGTCACGCTTTACTTTATGCAATTATATATATATGCATGCTATGTATGGATGACAAAGCGTATGCCATGTAAGCCGTAATAAAATGAATCCCTAAAAAATAGTAAGTCACAAAGTTGCCTTCCTAATTCGAAACATGTCAAGGCATCGATCATCGGTCACCTAGACTAGGAGTCCTAGATGCGCCCGATTATCTTTGTGAGGCATGGGTTGTGAATGTAGGTTGGACTTAACATGGAATGGGATGCTCGGACCTAGGCAACTAATAAATGGGTTGTGCTATAACATCTTAAGATGTTAACCCATTTGATCAAAGAGTCATGTACGAGACATGATTGGAGTTTTCCTACCTAAGTAACTTAACTTGTTAGGTGTACAAGCTCAGCTTGACTAATAAGTTGTTGTGAATAGTGGATCTTGGCCCACATTAAATCACTAACGCGAATTATTTAAAGGGATATTAATTCGGTTTGTGGGATCATAAATAAGACCTCATTTAATCTTGCTAAATTTTATTGTAGATTGAAAATGGCATCTTCAAACAACAATTTCTCATTACGATCGGTCCTTGAAAAGGACAAATTAAATGGCACCAATTTCATAGACTGGTCTCGAAACTTAAGAATAGTTCTTAAGCAAGAGAAAAAGTCGTATGTTTTGGATGCACCCTTGCCTGAAGAACCAGGAAGGAACGCCTCTGCGGTTCAAAAGGAAACTTTTGAGACCAAGAAGAGCGACTCCAACGATGTGACCTGTCTGATGCTGGCCACTATGGTGCCTGACTTGCATAAGCAATTTATGGACCAAGAGGCTTATGCGATCATGGTGCACCTCAAGGAGATGTTCCAAGAGCAAGCTCGTCACGAGAGGTTCGTGACAACAAAGGCATTAATTTCTTGCAAGATGGCTGAGGGTACACCTGTTAGTACCCATGTACTCAAGATGAAAAGGTATCTTGATACTCTTGAGAAGCTTGAGGTACTAGTGCCAAAGGAATTGGCCACTGACTTGATCTTAGGATCATTGCCTGCTGCTTATGATCCATTTGTGATGAATTATAACATGCATGCAATGAACAAGTCAGTCACTGAGCTTCATGGGATGCTTAAGAATGCTGAAGAGAACATTCGAAAGACCAATCCCGTACTTATGGTTCAAAAGGGAATTAAGAAGGGAACTGCTAAGGGAAAGGGAAAGGGAAAGGCAAAACCCAAGTCAAGTGGGAGTGCACCTCAGGCCCAATCCAAGCCCAAGGCGCCAAAACTCAAAGAGAGTGAGAGCACTTGCTTCCATTGCAACAAGATAGGGCATTGGAGGAAGAATTGTGCTCTCTTCAAGGAAGAACAAAAGAAGAATGGAGCCAAGGCGTCCAGTTCTGGTATTTTTGTTGTTGAAATTAACCTTTCTATTTCTACCACTTGGGTATTGGATACCGGTTGTGGTTCTCACATTTGTTCAAATGTGCAGGGGCTAAGAAATAGGCGGTTACTTGGGAAGAATGAAGTGGACCTCCGTGTGGGGAATGGAGCACGAGTTGCTGCCATGGAGATAGGCGACTATCACCTCACTTTACCTTCCGGACTTTGTATTGTTTTGAATAATTGTTATTATGTGCCTGCTATGAGCAGAAACATTATTTCAGTTTCATGTTTGGATAATGATGAATTTGATTTTGTTATTAAAAATGGCAATGCTCATATTCGTCGCCAAGGCATTTCTTATGGCAATGCCATGTTGTAAAATGGCCTTTATATCCTTGATTTACAAAACAAAGAGTCGATATACAACATTAATACAAAGAGGGTTAAATCAAACGAATTGAACCCTACTTACTTTTGGCATTGTCGTTTAGGACATGCAAACGAAAAACGCATTTCAAGACTCCACAAAACTGGAGTGCTTGGGTCATTTGACTTAGAGTCTTATGACACATGCGAGCCATGTTTGCATGGAAAAATGACAAAGAGTCCTTTTAACAAGAAAGGTGAAAGGACTAATGGCTTATTGGAACTAATACATACCGATGTATGTGGACCATTAAGTACACAAGCTAGAAGTGGTTTTAGCTACTTCGTGACTTTCACAGATGACTTCAGTAGATATGGCTATGTCTATCTAATGAAGTACAAGTCTGAAACTTTTGAGAAATTCAAGGAGTTTAAAAACGAAGTAGAAAACCAACTTGGCAAAAGTATAAAAGCCATTCGATCAGATCGAGGTGGCGAATACTTAAGCCAAGAGTTTGATGATCATCTAAAAGAGTGTGGTATTATTTCACAGCTCACTCCTCCTGGAACACCGCAATGGAATGGTGTGTCCGAAAGGAGAAATCGAACTCTGTTGGACATGGTTCGATCTATGATGAGTCAAGCTAATCTTCCTATCTCTTTTTGGGGTTATGCATTAGAAACTGCTGCGTTTCTATTGAACCGTGCTCCAACTAAAGCAGTTGAGAAGAAACCATACGAGGTATGGACTGGGAAAGAACCCAATATGTCTTTTCTCAAGATTTGGGGCTGTGAAGCACATGTTAAGAAATTAACATCTGACAAACTAGAGTCCAAATCGACTGTCTGCTTGTTTGTGGGCTATCCCAAAGAAACAAAGGGATACTACTTTTACTCACAAGCCGAGAACAAAGTATTTGTTGCTCGCAAGGCTGTTTTCTTGGAAAAGGAGTTCCTTCTCAAGAAAGACAGTGGGAGTAAAGTAGAACTTGGAGAAATTCAAGCGCCACAAACTCCTATAGAGGATGGTTTGGAAATGGGATCAAGTTCACAACCAATTGTGGAACAAGAACCCATTACACAAGAACCTAGAAGGTCGGGTAGGGTACGTCAGGAGATTGAGAGATATGGATTTCTAATCACTGACAGTGACACTATTGAGTTAGTAGATCGTGAGGATCCTACTACCTATCGAGAAGCTATTGAGAGCCCAAACTCGGAAAATTGGCTTGAAGCCATGAAATCCGAGATGCAATCAATGTACGATAACCAGGTTTGGACCTTGGTTGATCCACCAGAAGGTGCTAAGGTAATTGAATGCAAGTGGTTATTCAAACTAAAAGTTGATAAGACCTATAAAGGTAGACTAGTAGCAAAAGGTTTTCGACAAACTCATGGTATAGACTATGACGAGACCTTTTCGCCTGTAGTCATGCTCAAGTCCATTAGGATCTTGCTTGCCATAGCTGCATATCATGATTATGAGATATTGCAAATGGATGTCAAAACTGCTTTCCTTAACGGAAATTTACTTGAGGATGTGTATATGATACAGCCTGAAGGTTTTGTCAATCCCAAGCATCCTAAGAAGGTATGCAAGCTTCAAAAATCCATTTATGGATTAAAGCAAGCATCCCGAAGTTGGAATCTTCGTTTTGATGAGGCAGTCAAAGAATTTGACTTCATCAAGAACGAAGATGAGCCTTGTGTGTACAAGAAGGTTAGTGGGAGCATAGTAGTGTTTCTGGTCCTATATGTGGACGACATCCTTCTCATTGGGAATGATATTCCAACATTGCAAAAGGTTAAGCAATGGTTGGGAAAATGTTTCTCAATGAAAGACTTAGGTGAATCCGAGACAATACTTGGTATTCGAATCTATAGAGATAGATCGAATCGGCTTTTGGGACTAAGTCAAGAAAAGTACATAGACAAAGTACTAAAGCATTTTAGTATGGGAGACTCAAAGAAAGGGTACATACCTTTGGCTTTGGTAGTTCCTTTGACTAAAGAACAGTGCCCTAAAACCAAAGAGGAAAGGGACAACATGAGTAGAATCCCATATGCATCTGCTATTGGGTCTATCATGTACGCTATGTTATGTACTAGATTGGATGTTGCTCATGCACTGAGTATAACCAGTAGGTTTCAGCAAGACCCTGGTGAGAAGCACTGGTCTGCTGTAAAAGGGATCCTTAAGTACCTGCGAAGGACTAAGGATCACTTCTTGGTGTATGGTGGTCAAGAAGAGCTCGTCATACAAGGATATGCCGATGCTACTTTTCAGACCAGCACTCAGGATTCTAGATCACAATCTGGATTTGTTTTTGTTTTAAACGGTGGTGCTGTCAGCTGGAGAAGCTCAAAGCAAGAGACCGTTGCCGACTCAACTACAGAATCTGAGTATATTGCAGCAAGTGAGGCTGCAAAAGAGGCTGTTTGGATTAAAATTTTCATTAATGGATTAGGAGTGGTCCCAAGCATCCTAGATCCATTAGAAATTTTCTGTGACAATAACGGGGCCATCGCACAGGCAAAGGAGCCCCGGTCACACCAGAAATCCAAACACATACTCAGAAGGTACCACCTGATCAGAGAAATCATTGATCGTGGGGACGTCAAGGTTAGCAAGATAGCAAGTGAAGACAATGTAGCAAATCCTTTGACGAAACAGTTACGTCCAAATCTGCACGAGGCTCATTTGAGAGCGTTTGGTCTTAGGGCTATGCCCAATTGGGACTAGTGCTAGTGGGAGATTGTTAGTGTAAGCCCTAGCCCCAATACATTGTAACGAAACACTTGAAATTAATAAAATGAGGCATTTGTTTTATACTTTGTATTCCTGTGCATATCAATTGATAAAACTATCCAAGAATGTCGTTTCGGTTTAAGTTATCATGTGTGAGGCACATGGATTGTAAGACCTTGAAACAAATGAGACATCATTCTAAATATCCCTAGTCAGTCATTGTTATGGGAATAACAAATGAATTAAGACTAGTATGCTCTCTCTGATCTTATGAGTTCTGTCTTACGGATCATTAGGATAAGAGTGTCAATCAGAGATCATAGATACATGTTAAAGAACATGGTATCTGGATTCGATCCGCTCATGAGAATACTACATGGTACAAGTCATAAGTGTTTCTCATATGCAAGTTTTGTATCAGAGTTCTTAGACCTGAAATCTCTATGAAACTCTTTATGAATTACTGTGTACTTTGACATACACCTAACGTGCTCGTAACAGAGTGACAAGTACGGGTATGATTGGGTATGCACTGATTCATGTTAGAGAGCATGAGAGAAGTGAAGGGATTACCCCTCTCGATAAGAGAGAAAAATATCACCGGCCACTTGATCAGTGAACTGAGAAGTGTATGGCCATACCGAGATGAAATAATGAGTAATCATTATTTATCTGAGAATTCAGTGTCATTGGAATATCAAGAAATGAATTAATGTATATAAGGATGACTAGTTCCATGCCTTATATTAATTCTGATATTTATGGGTAAGGGACTATGCAAAATTGCATTAGGTCACTAAATGCCATATGCATTTTCATTTAATTTGGAATGCTATAATATCTTGCTAGAGAATATATATAGCCTTTGAATTAATTTATTAATTCATTGCCAACATTAAATGGACCTATAGGATCGCACACAAAGCATTGGGCTTAAAATGTTTAAATTAAGTATTGAGCATTAATTTGGGCTTTTAATTAAAATCAAATTAATGTATGTAATGGGTTGTAATATTGCTATTGGGCTTTGGTCCATGAGAGAGAAATTCAGCCCACAAGGTTTAATTTCAATTAATTAATTATGTTACATTAATTAAGTTGATTGAGTATTAAAGCCTAAAGGAATTTAAATTAAATCAAATCACTTAAATATATATAATGAAGTGGCCGAAATTCCAAGATGGAATTCAAGGAATTTCGGCACATGCAATTAAGTTATATTAAGTGATTTTATTTAATTAAATGTCTTATGTTTTATTTCAAATTTGAATTTAAATTCAAAGGAGTTTAATTCAAAATATATTACTTATCTTTAGGAAGTGATAGAGTTTGAATTAATCATCTTAGGGTGGTTGAATTCAGATCAAAGACTTGCCAAAGGATAAGCATATATATTAAAAGAAATAAAACCCTAAACCTAATTTTTTTGTGGCATGAATAGTAACTCGTGAATAGTAACTCGTGAATAGTGACTCTCTCTCTCTTAATTCTTTTGTTCAATTTTTCACAAGGAGAAAGGATTGTTCCTCATTCTCTTGTGTTATTGAGCAGTAATAGCAATCTAAAGAAGTACAAAATCAAGTTTTGTAGCTTCAAACTATAACCCTTACACAATACCGAAAAAGAGATCTAGCAATCTCGTTTTTAAGCCGACGGTGTAATTGTGTGTGTGAGAATAGAGGGAGTGGCGCAAAAGGCTATTCCTTGGCATTGGTGATCAAGATCTAAGGCGGACAAAGCCCTCTTAGTTGCTGGTCATCATCGGAATAAAAGTTTTAAAAGGCATCAAAAGTTGTAAGTTCGATAACCCTATAATTGCATGTTTCGATTCTATCTTTGGATATGTATGGTATGTATGATAAAATTTTTGTTTTTCCGCTGTGCTATCATGATTATCATACCATGTCATATTCCATCAATTATAGATAGATTGATAAAGTTTGCTCATTTCCTACCTGTGAGAGCCAATTACCTATTGGTAAAGTTGGCAGAAATATACCTCAATGAAATTGTCGGACTTTATAAAGTTCTTTCCTCCATTATATTGGTTAGAGACCCCTACTTCACTATAAGGTTTTGAAAGAAGTTACAAGAATCACTGGGTACTAAACTTCACTTCAGTACTGCTTTCCAACAATAAATAGATGGATAATTAGAAAGAGTTATATCGGTACTTAAAGATATGTTAAGAAGTTATGTCTTAAAGTTTAGTAATAGTTGCGAAAGGTATCTTTTATTAGCTGAATTTGGTTACAACAATAGTTATCAAACCAACATAAAGATGCCACCATATGAAGCACTATTTAGAAGGAAATGCAGAACACCACTATGTTGGACAAAACTCAGTGAAAATAAGCTTATAGGACCAAATTTGATAAAGGAAACTGAAGAGAAGGTACGAATAATCAAAGACAATTTGAAAGCTACTTCTGATCAACAGAAATCTTACACAAATTTGAAAAGAAAAGACAGAGAATTCAAAGTGGGTGAAAAAGTCTTCCTAAAGGTATCTCCCTAAAGAAAAATCCTGAGATTTGGCAAAAAAGGAAAGTTAAGTGATGGGGATTTAATTTAACCCTTAGTCTCACTAGACTGTGTATAGTATGAGTAGGGTATCGTTCCAAAGGGAACGAGATAATTTTATATTGACGCTACAAAGATTAGATGGATAGGTAACAATTTTATTTAAAATCATACAATTAGTGTTAATTTTGAATAATAGATTACTTAAATGATAGTATGGGCATACATTATAACCAATTAAAACAAGTTTATCTTTGAATTAATTAATAATTGTATGAATGATATGAATGGAGAATTTAGCCAAGATTCTTTAAAGCAATTCTCATTGTCAATAAAGAGTATTCTTACTTAGAGTCTATAAGCATTCTCATGTCATTATAGAGATAAATAAAAACCATGAAGTTCTATGCCAATTCTTTAACCCCTTAAAGTGAATTCCTTCTCTCTAAGTGAATTCAATGCTTTAAGTAAATTCATTTAACTTTCCATCAAAGAATTCCAACTCTCGTTGTGAATTAATTGACTAACATACTTAGTATGGTGATCAAGCATAATAAGTAAATTCAAGCACTCAAACAAACTTAAATCATAATTCATACATGAATAGAATTGATCATTCATAAGATAAAATTAAATAGATGAATAACAAACTTAATTGCATAGTTAAAATGTATCAAAAGAACATAACCACAACAATATTACAATAAAGATAGAATAAGAGTTAAGAAAACATCACTCCCCAGTGTTTACTTTCTAATTTGACCTTCTTATGAATCTCTTATTCCTTTGGCTTTGCTCTTTGGTCATCCTCTAATAATAAGTAAAAATAGAAAATCCAAAACAACTAAATGTTCTTAAGAAAAACACAGTAAAAAAATAATACGTTCTTTTTCTATTCAAGTAACCCCCTTTTAAATATTGTTCTCCCATCTATTTATATGTATCTTCTCTACAGATATGTCCCTTGATTCTCCACGAAAGATTGCTTCTGGAAGGACACTTTGTTTGGCTGAAAAACCAGGTGCAGAAGACACATCGTTTGGAAAACAGCGTCTTGTCCGACTCGTGACTGCCTTCACGAGTCGTGACTTCCTTGAGACATTCTGAAGTCGTGCCCCATCACGAGTCATGAGCCTCCTCACTACTCGTGAATCTGCTGCCTAGTCGTGATCTCTATCCTGCTCTCCTTACCGAGTCGTGACTCCCTTCACGACTCGTGAACTTTTGCTGGGTCTCGTGAATTTCTTTCTTCTTCACTCCTTCTCCACTCGTGATGCTCTTCACTACTCGTGAAATTTTTCTTCTAAATTTCACCATCTTCTTCCTTTTCTTCTCACTTCACCAATTTCTACCTAAAAACAACATAAACACATAAATGGGACATAAACACATAAAAATACAATTAACATTACATATTTAACTACATAAATATAAGAAAAACACACATAAAATAGTAGACATTTAACATGACATCAAATTCCCCCACACTTAAACCTTGCTTGTCCCCAAGCAAGAGAAAAGAATGAGAAAATCTAATTTCAAGTTTAAAACAAGTAAGTCAAATTTTAAAGCATTGCTCAATTTTTACTTAAGATAAGATTGATATGAAGTCAAACACCTTAACACTCAAAATATTAGTCCATCAAGACTTAAAACATGCATCTTAAATCATCAAGTCATCAAAATTTACTAAATTCAACATCAAGAATATAAAGTCTCAAGACTAACCATGCTCAAGAAAGAATAATGATCATAAAACCTATGATTCAAAGACTATAGATGCCTTTTAGGACAATTAAGAAGCTCACATACCTTTAAACCCATCTCATGGCATTTTAGACTATTTTTTCTTTTTTTTTGTCTTTCTCTTTGTTATTATATTTTTTCTTAGCATGGGTGCGTTTTACGCTCCATCCCATGATTAACAAGAGAATGTAGTATTGGGTGCGTTTTACGCTCCATCCCATACCTTATTGAACTTTTAGATATGCATCTTGCTTTAATTTTTTTTTTACTTTCTTTCTAGTCCTCATCCATTATTGAAAGGCCTAAAGGTAAGCATTATGGCTATAGTTTCCATGAAGCAACTAAAATCCTAAAATCTTAAGCAAAATGAGCATATTCTAACCTTAAAGCATAGTTAATGAAGAGACTAAATAACCTAAAATATTGAAAGAAGTAAAAAGAGATAACTTGAAAACATAAAACACATGCCAAAAATCTTGAAAAACTAATCAAATGAGTATAGAAGGCAAATGACACTTCATAACAACCTATATGGCATACTCTATGAGCAACACATATAACAAAACTCACTATAAAAATAAACAAACAACAAAACACACAAAAGTGCTCCCCCACACTTAGAACACACATTGTCCTCAATGTGGAGAAACAAAACAAGCAAACAAACAAAAAAGAAAATCACAAAAATAAACTAAATCATAGAGGAAAGAAAAACTCCCCTCAAATCATGGTGAAGTGGGAGGCGAAACAACCACGTAGCCCGATTGGGCAATGAAAGCATCCACCTTGTGCTCAAGGCGGCGTTGATTATGAACTAATTGAGTGGTGGTTTGCTCCAAGGAAGCCAATTGGCTTTGGATGGCGGATTGATTGTGGAGCAGTTGGTTGAACATTGAAGTGGTGATAGTCGATGAAGAAGCGGCAGTGGGTGTGAAAACTGGTGAATGACTAGGTGTACCCTCCATAGGCTCATCACTTGGCCCTATCTCGGTTGGCCTTGATTCTTCCGATGTACTGTCCATAGGAGCCACTGGTGTGGTAGAAGTACCTGGCAATTCTTTCCAACAAGAATGATATATAGGTGGAATATATTCAAAAGAATTGTTAGTTACCTCTCCCCTCACAAACAAATGCTTAGAAAAGTATAAGCATGGAAGCACATCATCATATGTTCGCAAATCAATATCAATCCCCCTAGCAATAGCAGCAATAACATGACCATGGGTGATAGGGGATTCAGGGAGACTAACACAAGTTAACAATTGTTTGAAAATCCAATAAGACCAACATATTGATTTATGGTTATGCACACACCATATCAAAAATAGTTCATGACTTGAAACTCTATTAAATTCAGACTTGTTAAAAATAATAGATGCAAGAATCTTATGCAAAATCCAATACTTTAAATCTGAAATAAACATAGATTTAGCATCTCTAGCCCTATATGGTGTAGACAATCCAGTAAGAAAGTTCCAAAACTCATTAGGCCTATAACTCTTAGGAGGATTACATAATCCATTTGAGCTAAAACCAAAAATCCTATGCATCATGAAATATGTAAGAGTATAATCAACACCATTCAATTTAAAGTCAACAAGCCTAGGATTATCAACATTTTCTTTGAAATTTGTATAAAATTCCAAGACTAAGTCAACATAAAATTTTTCATGCATATTAACAAACCTCAAAAGGCCACATTCAGACAGCATTTCATTAACTTCTTCAAGAACACCAACTTGTTCAAGCAGAGAATTAGGAAAATACTTACAGAGAGATTTAGCTCTATCCTTTAACACTAGAAATCTGTTACCTTCATGAATGAAAGAAAGAGGGAATGGAGAACCAAAATCTGTCTGCAAACTCTGTAATGGTGCTGCCTCCTCTCCTTGCTGACCACTTACAACAGCAACATTCTTTGTCCTTACCATTGTGTATCTTGAAGAAAAAGTGCTTGTGTGTCGTGAAAAGAAAGAAAAGAAAGGGACAGCAAATGTGAAAGAGTAAGAGAAAACAACAGACAATCACTAATGTAGTTCACGGTTGAAGATATAGGAAAACACAAAAGTCGTAAAAGAGAAGAAAATGTAAAAGAAACTGTAAAAGAAACTGCCACAGTTTTTATAGAAGAAAAAGGAAAAGTGAAAGAAAAATAACGTTTGAAAAACCCTAATTTGAAATTATAACCGTTCCCCCTCTTAAATGGAAGTTAATAATGGCAGTTATCTTAATTAAAAACCGCTTATAGTCGTAATTAGAAGAATTAAAAGAGAAATAAAGAAATGAAAATGAAAAGAAATGAAAAATAAGGAGTTAAAAATCAAGACTCGTAATTGCTGAACAGTACTTCACGAGTCGACATGGCCTTCACGACTCGTGAAGATAAAGCAGAATGTAATGGTGAAACAAAAGTCACGACTCGACACATATCTCACGACACGTGAAGAAAAATAATATATGAACAAACAAATGGAAATAAGCACGACTCATAACATGGTTCACGACACGTGAAAATAAAACAGGGTTAGACAAACGAGAAATCATCACGACTCGGAATTTAAGTCACGACTCATGAACCTGACGCTGTTGTGCTACACGTGAACATTTTCACGACAAGTGAGTGCATTCACGACTGAATGATTTAAGCCACAGTATTACTCGTGAACACTCTCACGAGTCGTGAAGCACTCGTGAAACCAAAATACTTAGCTGCAAAATCATAACAAATTTGATCCAAAAATTAAGCAACAAAGAAAAATAACCCAAAGAACAGAAAAACTAAAAGCAGATAATATAATCTACAAACTAAACACAAAATAGAAAATAAACAAATAAACACAAACTAAAAGAACTACAAATGTAAAGAACTAAACAAAAATGTTAGGATTATGCAAAAGAAGAATTTATCAAAGAAACCTTATGTGTAGGAACCATTACATCACCAATGAAATAAGGCTTCAATCTATGTCCATTAACCTTAAAAACTTCACCTTTTTCATTAACAATATCAACAGCTCCAGAAGAGAAAACTTGAACAACTTTAAAAGGTCCTGACCATCTAGACTTTAATTTTTCAGGAAATAGCTTCAATCGAGAATTATACAACAAGACCATATCACCAACTTGAAATTCTTTCTTGAGAACATGTTTATCATGCCATAACTTAGTTCTTTCTTTATACAACTTTGCATTTTCATAGGCATTCATATGAAGTTCCTCTAACTCTTGTAATTGAAGCAATCTCTTCCTACCAACTTGTTGCATATCAAAATTTAACACCCTAGTTGCCCAATAAGCTTTATGCTCAATCTCAACAGGCAAATGACAAGACTTACCATAGACCAATTGATAAGGTGTAAGACCTATAGGAGTTTTGAAAGCTGTTCTATATGCCCAAAGAGTATCATCTAACTTAAGTGCCCAATCTTTTCTTGACCTAGAGACAGTTTTCTCTAAAATCCACTTAAGCTCTCTATTGCTAATCTCAACTTGTCCACTAGTTTGGGGATGATAAGGTGTAGCAATTTTTTGAGTCACATTATATTTTTTCAATAATTGCTCTATAACTTTATTGCAAAAATGAGACCCACCATCACTAATAATGGCCCTAGGTGTTCCAAATCTAGGAAATATAACCTTCTTAAGCATCTTCTTAACCACCTTGGCATCATTTGCAATAGTTGGGATTGCTTCCACCCACTTAGACACATAATCCACCATAACTAAAATATACCTATTCCCTAAAGAACTAGGAAATGGTCCCATAAAGTCCATACCCCAAACATCAAACAATTCAACTTCCAAGATACCTTGTAAAGGCATTTCATGCCTCCTAGACAAATTTCCCATTCTTTGACACTTATCACAACTAAGTACAAAGTCCTTAACATCCTTAAACAAAGTAGGCCACCAAAATCCAGCTTGTAAAACCTTAGAAGCTGTCTTAGAAACCCCAAAGTGACCACCTACAGCATAAGAATGACAATGAGCTAATACTTCACTAACTTCTTCATTAGGAATACACCTCCGGATCAATCCATCAGCACACCTCCTATATAATAAAGGCTCTTCCCAATAATAAAACTTCACATCATAAAGGAATTTCTTCCTTTGCCTATAATCTAAACCATAAGGAAGCATTCCACTCACTAGGTAGTTTGCTATATCAGCAAACCAAGGAGTTTCCTTGGAAACTACACTAAAAAGATGTTCCCTATGAAAAGCTTCATCAATAGGTACCCCATCATCATTATCTTGCAAAACACATTGGGTTAACCTAGATAAATGGTCTGCAACTAAATTCTCCTTCCCCTTTTTATCTCTTATCTCCCAATCAAACTCTTGCAACATTAAAATCCATCTTAATAACCTAGGCTTAGCATCTTTCTTACCCAAAAGGTACTTAAGGGCAGCATGATCAGAATAAACAATAACTTTTTGCCCTACAAGATAAGCCCTAAATTTATCAAAAGCATACACAATAGCCAAGAGTTCTTTTTCAGTTGTGGAGTAGTTAATTTGGGCATCATCTAGTAATTTGCTAGCATAATAAATAACAGAAGGCTTTCCATCAATTCTTTGTCCTAAAACAGCCCCTACCGCATAATTACTAGCATCACACATCAATTCAAAAGGTTGATTCCAATTTGGTGGTTGCAACACCGATGAAGTGACAAGAGCATGTTTAAGAGTTTCAAAAGATTTAAGACATGCCTCATCAAACTGAAAATCAACATCTTTACCTAGCAACGTGCATAGGGGTTTAGCTATCTTAGAAAAATCTTTGATAAACCTCCTATAAAAACCAGCATGGCCTAGAAAACTTCTAACATCTCTAACATTTTTAGGAGGAGGCAAATTAGCAATTATTTCAATTTTAGCTCTATCAACTTCAATCCCCCTATTAGAAACTAAATGTCCTAAAACAATGCCCTCTTGAGCCATAAAATGACACTTCTCCCAATTTAAAACCAAACCATGCTCCATACATCTATCAAGCACCTTAGAAAGATTAGATAAACAATCCTCATAAGTAGTGCCATACACACTAAAGTCATCCATGAAAACTTCTACACTTTGATCAATAAGATCACTAAAGATAGAAAACATGCATCTTTGAAATGTAGCTGGTGCATTACACAAACCAAAAGGCATTCGCCTAAATGCAAAAGTTCCATATGGGCATGTAAAAGTTGTCTTAGATTGGTCATGTGGATGAATAGGGATTTGATAAAAACCACTCAACCCATCTAAGTAGCAAAAGTAAGAAAAATTAGCCAATCTTTCAATAACTTGATCAATAAAAGGTAAAGGAAAATGGTCCTTTCTAGTAGCCTTATTTAACTTCCTATAGTCCACACACATACGCCAACCCGTGATAGTCCTAGTAGGAATTAAACCATTGTTATCATTACGAATTACAGTCGAACCACCCTTCTTAGGGATAACTTGAATTGGACTCACCCACTTACTATCACTTATAGAATAAATTATGCCATTATCAAGCAATTTAATTATTTCTTTCCTCACAACCTCTTTAAGAGTTGGATTAAGCCTTCTTTGACCTTCAATAGAGGGCTTAGAATCCTCCTCCAATAAAATTCTATGCATGCAAACCTTAGGTGCAATTCCTTTTAAATCATTAATTGAATATCCCATGGCATTTCGATGAGCAAGTAAAATACCACGTAAAGCATCCACATCATGCTTAGCAATTGATGAATTAACAATGAAAGGCAATTTAGAATGTGCATCTAGAAATTCGTACCTTAAGCTTGTTGGTAGTGGCTTGAGTTCAAGCTTGATTTCCTCCTTAGATATCTTTAATGACATATCCTCATCCTTTCTCAAAGACTCAAACTTTGAGAATTTTCCTTGGAAAGGATATGAGGCAACTTGCAAAACTTTATCACAACTCTCATTTAAACAAAAAGGTGCAATAGGGTTTTGACTCACACAATCATGCACAACACTATCAATACACTCATCAACAATATCATAAGAATCAATTCTATTTACCACCTCTATTGGTGAAGATTTAATCATGCCAAAAACATTAAACTCAATTTTTTCACCATTAACCTCAAGAGATATTTTACCATTTTTCATATCAAAAACAGCCCCAGCAGTAATTAAGAAAGGCCTACCAAACAAAATAGGAATTTCAGGATCTTCATCCATTTCTAACACAACAAAATCAGCTAGAATCACAAACTTACCCACTTTGGTTGGAATATTTTCTAATATGCCTATAGGGTGTGAAATAGACTTATTCGCCATTGATAAGCACATATTAGTAGGCTTTAACTCACCTAAATCAAGCTTTTTATAAATTGAGAAAGGCATAAGACTAACACTAGCACCCATATCACATAAGGCCTTATCAAAATAAGTACCACCTATAACACAAGGAACCGTAAAACAACCCGGATCCTTTAGCTTAGGTGGGTATTTAGAAAACATAGCCTTAGACTCTTCTACCAAAGAAACATAACCATACTCTTCAAGCTTACCCTTGTAACTCACAATTTCTTTTAAAAATTTTGCCCATGAAGGCATATCTTTAATGGCATCCACAAAAGGTATAGTTATAGTAAGTTCCTTCAAATAATTTAAAAACTTGCCAAATTGCTTATCAAGATTTCTTCTAATAAGTCTTTGAGGGAAAGGCAAAACATTCAAATTAACTTTAGGTCCATCTTCCCTAGATGAGGTTATCTTTTCTTTAGGTTCATCAAGCTTATTATCATTTTCACTTGCATCCATAACATGATCATCATTCACAATAAGATTCTCATCACTTTTACTATTACTCTCAATCTTTTTCCCACTCCTTAACATAATGGATTGAACCGATTCATGAGGCAAAAACTCAGGTTGACTTGGTAACTTGCCTAAAGGTTTATCACTAGAAGTGGCTTGTTGAGCCAATTGGTTTTCAAGCATCTTATTATGAGTGACAAGTTGATCAATTTTAGTGTTTATTTGCCTAAATTGTTCCTCATTTTGCTTGTTAGTTGTCATTTGATGATTAATAAATTGCTCCATCAAATTCTCTAAATGGGATTTAGGTTGTTGGGAGTTAAAAGGTTGCTTATTTGGAAAAGGTGATGGGTGAGGTAACTTGTTCATATGATTGTGATTATTATTAGTAGGAGGGTTCAATTGGGCATTTTGGTTAGACCAAGAAAAACCGGGATGGGTTATCCATTGTGGGTTATAATAATTAGAATTTTGACCCATCCTTTGGTTATAGTTCCCTTGAACAAAACTTACATCTTCACTAGAGCCCTCACTACAATTAACATACATATGAGGTCCACCACATTTCTCACATACATGACTAACATTTTCAACATTGGAATGAGAATTACTTACCATTTTTGTCAAAGCTTCTACCTTAGCCGTCAAAAGATTAATGGAATCCAATTCCAAAAACCCCTTAGCCTTCGCCATAGTGGGTTTTTCTCCCATGTATCCTTGTGAAGCTAACTCTTCCAACAAAGTTTCAGCTTCCTTAGCAGTTTTCTCCAACCATTTACCACCTAAAGCAGCATTAACAATATTTCTATTTTCCTCCATCAACCCATTGTAAAAGATTTGAGGAATCATCCAATCCGGCAAGCCATGATGAGGACATTGCCTTTGGAGTTCCTTAAACCTTTCCCAAGAGGTATAAATGGTTTCATTAGGCAATTGTTTAAATGTAGATATTTGATTTCTAAATTTTGCCGTTTTATGTGGTGGAAAATACTTATGAAGAAAAGCTTGTTTTAATTGGTCCCATGTAGTAATTGTCTCACTAGGTATACTAGCAAGCCAAATTTGAGCCTTTTCTTTTAAAGAAAACAGAAATAACCTAAGTCTAATAGCATCATTACTTACTCCATTAATTTTAAATGTAGCACACACATTAAGAAAAGTAAGGATATAAGCATAAGGGTCTTCCCCTTGCAAACCTCCAAATTGGTTATTTTGCACCATTTGAATGACAGCCGGCTTGATCTCGAAATTGTTATTAGCAATAGCCGGTGCCACTATTCCTCCAAAACTTTCTGAAATATTTGGCATCGCAAAATCACCAAGAGTTCTCCTTTCTTCACCCGCCATAATTGGAAAATTATGACCTTCCTCCAATTTAACACTTTGTTCTCCTTCTACTTGCAAACTAAATTCCTCTTGTAGCTTCCTTCTAAGTTCCCTACACAATTCAAAACAAAAATACTTTTAGTCTAAAACTATTACAAAAAAACTCGAATACTAAAACAAATGCAACGCCAAAAATAAAATTTCATACATCAAAATAACTAAATTATATCATAAAATCCTAAAACATCTACTCTTTTGTATCAATCAATAAAAATTCATTTTGAACCGTTCCCCGGCAACGGCGCCAAAATCTGATGGGGATTTAATTTAACCCTTAGTCTCACTAGACTGCGTATAGGATGAGTAGGGTATCGTTCCAAAGGGAACGGGATAAATTTTGTATTGAAATCACAAAGAGTTGATGGATAGGTAACGAATAAAATAAAGATTATGCATTTGACTAAATATCTAAACTACTTTTGATATATTAAATTAATTTGGATTAAATATGACTTAAATGATAGTATGGGCATACATTATAACCAATTAAAACAAGTTCATCTTTGAATTAATTAATAATTGTATGAATGATATGAATGGAGAATTTAGCCAAGATTCTTTAAAGCAATTCTCATTGTCAATAAAGAGTATTCTTACTTAGAGTCTATAAGCATTCTCATGTCATTATAGAGATAAATAAAAACCATGAAGTTCTATGCCAATTCTTTAACCCCTTAAAGTGAATTCCTTCTCTCTAAGTGAATTCAATGCTTTAAGTAAATTCATTTAACTTTCCATCAAAGAATTCCAACTCTCGTTGTGAATTAATTGACTAACATACTTAGTATGGTGATCAAGCATAATAAGTAAATTCAAGCACTCAAACAAACTTAAATCATAATTCATACATGAATAGAATTGATCATTCATAAGATAAAATTAAATAGATGAATAACAAACTTAATTGCATAGTTAAAATGTATCAAAAGAACATAACCACAACAATATTACAATAAAGATAGAATAAGAGTTAAGAAAACATCACTCCCCAGTGTTTACTTTCTAATTTGACCTTCTTATGAATCTCTTATTCCTTTGGCTTTGCTCTTTGGTCATCCTCTAATAATAAGTAAAAATAGAAAATCCAAAACAACTAAATGTTCTTAAGAAAAACACAGTAAAAAAATAATACGTTCTTTTTCTATTCAAGTAACCCCCTTTTAAATATTGTTCTCCCATCTATTTATATGTATCTTCTCTACAGATATGTCCCTTGATTCTCCACGAAAGATTGCTTCTGGAAGGACACTTTGTTTGGCTGAAAAACCAGGTGCAGAAGACACATCGTTTGGAAAACAGCGTCTTGTCCGACTCGTGACTGCCTTCACGAGTCGTGACTTCCTTGAGACATTCTGAAGTCGTGCCCCATCACGAGTCGTGAGCCTCCTCACTACTCGTGAATCTGCTGCCTAGTCGTGATCTCCATCCTGCTCTCCTTACCGAGTCGTGACTCCCTTCACGACTCGTGAACTTTTGCTGGGTCTCGTGAATTTCTTTCTTCTTCACTCCTTCTCCACTCGTGATGCTCTTCACTACTCGTGAACTTTTTCTTCTAAATTTCACCATCTTCTTCCTTTTCTTCTCACTTTACCAATTTCTACCTAAAAACAACATAAACACATAAATGGGACATAAACACATAAAAATACAATTAACATTACATATTTAACTACATAAATATAAGAAAAACACACATAAAATAGTAGACATTTAACATGACATCATTAAGTCCTGGGTTCATTAGTCCATGTGAGATAATACAGCGTGTGGGACCAGTAGCCTACAAATTGAAGCTACCATCTAAGCTGAAAAGAATTTATGATGTGTTCTATATTTCAATGATATGACAATGTTGATCTAATCCAACATATGTTATTAGTCCAAAGGAAGTGCAATTGAGACTTGATTTGCCATATGATGAAGAACCAGTTAAAATGATTGCTAAAGAGGTTAGATAGTTGAGAAATAAGCAAATACCTTTAGAAAAGTACTCTAAACTCACCACAATGTTGAGGAAGGGATGTGGGAGCTAGAAGAAGTGATGAAATCCCAATATCCCTAAATTTTTTATTAGTAGAAGAGAAATGTGATGCCCTCACAATTCGAATCATTAGAATAGTACTTTTCAAGGGTGAACAATGACAATGGGGGACATTGGGGTGAATAGTACCGTTAGAAAGCCATAGAAACTTTTCATCACCACTGGAAAGTACAATTTATGACAAATCTAATGGTATAATTTGAGCTAAAATTGAGGTCAAATAGGCCTTCAAAATACACAATGAAAAATTAACCTAGCTCGTACTAGGTTTAACCAAACTTTGACCAGCTAGAAAAAAATTGCTCCAAAAGTCAAAAAGGTATTTTGATTATATGAAACCACTAGAAATAATTTCAATTAATATTTAAAAGTGAAAAATAAATTTTTAGACAACTTTGAATTTTTGGATTTTAGATTGGTGAATTTACCTCTAGACTTAGAAGTATATCGAAACGAAGTTGGATTCTTTCAAAATTTTAAACATGGTTTAGTTAATATTTTTATATAATTTTAGAATTATTTTGGATGTTATTTGATCATCAAAACATGTAGGCAATGAAAGGATGACATGTTGCTTAATATAACCCTTGGATGAAATAGTAATTGATTAAATCTTAGCCCTCCATTTAAAGAACTAAAATATAAAATAGAGAAGTATAGAAATCTCCCAAAAATTTTGCCAAACTTCATCTTTTTCCTTTCGTCCCCTCACTTGGCTGAATTCTCCACCTGAAATTTCTCCTCTATTTTCTTTTTTTAAGCTTTCAATTTCCACCAAATTTCTAACCCAAATTTCATCTACATTGAATAAATTTCATACTCTCCACCTTAGATAGGGAATTGAAGTAAAAACAAGCTTGAAAAGTAAAGAAATTTAGTGAGAAAAAATCATCCAAGTAAGTGAATTTATGTGTTTTGGTTATAATTAATTGGGAAATTTGGTAGTTTATCATTTTCATGTGATTTTGGATAAAAAATTAAAGAGAAATTCATGAATATCTCTTATGTATAATTCGGCCTAGGTAAAGAACAAGAAGAATAAAAGGAGAAAAGAAAGGAAAAAGAATAAAAAGAAAAGAAAATTTAAGGAGCAAAGGAGAATTAAGGTATGTGGATACCTAAGCTAATTTATTTCATGAAAACCTAGGTTATGTGATTTAGGATTTTGTATGTAAATTATGTCTAAATTCAAATTAATGGTGTATAAGTGAAATTAGATGTTAAATAATGAGATTTGTATAAAAAAAAAGCATGAAAGCATGATTAAATGTAGGAAAATGAAATTATAACCTATTATGTAATTTTGGGATTGCACATGTAAAGTACACCTAAATTCAAATTAATGGTAGATAAATGAAATTAAGTGTTAAATAATGAGGTTAGTGAAATTAAATTTAAGAAAAAAATTTTAAAAATTGAAAGTTAGTATGGATACCTATTATGTAAATATAAGAAATTAGGGTTATATATGGAATTAATTTGACTAAAGGTTAAAATTATGTTAATTATACATGAAAAACATGTTTGAAATGACTTATATGAATTAAATGAATTAGTATGTATGTGATCCCGTTATGGCCGAATGATGATGGGTTTGGTTATGATTAAATTGAAGTTAAATAAGATAAATCAATGTTAGATATACATGATTTGATTCAAACCTTAAAAATATGATGTAAGCAATGTGTAGCATGAAAAGAAATATAGATGATATTATTTAATGTATGGCCAAATGATATAAAGTACCTAACTAGTGTGATCACGATGATTTAATGCATGAAAATGATATGGAATGATAAATTGATGGAAATGAGTGCATTGTGTGAAATTCCATTAATACATAATGTGAAAATGTAAAGAAATGTGAGAACAATGCATACTTTGTATTGATATAATGAAAATAGTTTTGTCCTTAGTGTCTATAAGCGAAACCAAAAGCATAGGATATAATTGGCTAGCCATAGGAACACGTACTGCAGTAACGAGTCATGGCGACTCGCAAAAATGGACCAAAGATAGATCCACACCATAAATATGAGAAAAATAGAGAAAAGTGAAAGTTATATAGTCATAGGCCTATGGGGTCCACATCCTGCGTATCCAATTCGAGGGTTTTATTTCCACTGAAAACTACTAAGGGCAAAACTAAATTAATGATAAGATAATGAAAAATTGGAGAAATTGGTTAATAATGAATGAAGATGAAAAATAAGTGATTAAATAGAAGGAATGTAATAAAATGTGAACTCAAAGGTAAAATGGTAAAAAGATAGTGAAAAATATTATTAGAAGGGTAAAAATGGAATTGTGAATTAAATTTGGTAACATAGGGCAAAATTGTAAATAAGTGAAAAAGGGTGTAAAATTAGGGACTAAGTTTTAATTTTGGTAGAAAAAATGTACTAAAGGACTAAAATAAAAGAAAACGTAACTTATGCTTTGAAAATGTAAAAGAACGATAAAATATGCTTAAAAAGGAGAAATTAGGGACAAAATGGTAATTTGGCTAAAAGATGGAACTTTAAGGACCTAAATGTAATTTTGATAAAAGATAAGACCATTAAGGGTAAAAGTGTAAATTTCACTCTAAAATAAGGATAATAGTGAAAATTATGAAATTTGTGTGAAAACATGGAAATTATGATTATTAAAATGCATAATTAGAGAAAAGTAAGAAAACTAAGGAATTAGTAAAAGAAATTGAGTATTTCAGTAAAATAAATATATACTAAATAAACTAAGTAAACAAAATAATTATATTAATTTAACTGTGAATTGCACATTCAATTGAGTTAAAATTTTAATATGTAACTGGTGGAATTTGTTAGTTAGGTATCCAAAACTAGGTTATAAGCTTAGGGCATAGTTGTTTGTTGCGCATAAAGACTAGTAATCGAAGTCGTGGATATAAAGCAAATTGAAGGAGGAGGCTTGTTTTAGAGTTGTATTACTTACTATTTTGTATGTATATTATTTAAGAAAGAAAGTATGCGTATATTTGACTTATGGTATATGCGTATATTTGACTTATGGTACAATTGTAATGTGGCATTTATATGTAGTTAATGAAATGAGAGAATGAATTATGTAAAGGACCTAAATATATATGTACATGTGTTGATTATTTATGATTGTGATGAATTATAGAAGTGTTTGTGGTATTACCTGGAGTATTGGAGTTAAAGGTTGAATATTCGGAGTGTATTTTTGAATATTTGCAGGAGGATATGTTAAATTTATAGTCGTTATGCTGCCAAATTTTTTACCAAATGAATAGTAACTTTTAACCAAATGAATTGTGAATTTGCGATGATAATCTAATTGGCACATAACGGTCTAATGAATTGATACTTGAAACTAACCTTAAATTGCAAAATAATGAAATGTGAATTAACCATGATGCAAATGAATGTTCAATGAGTAATTCGTTTATGACTTGGAGCATTCGAACTTAGAAAAGTATAGGGTATTACATCAACCAAATCAGCAGACTTTACAAAGTGGGTTGTAACAATCCTCATTGATGCCTACATTGAAGCCATCTTCAAATCTTCTGGACTTATCCTTTTCAAGATCAATGAGGCCCTTGACATAATGAGCCAACTTGGTAAATTCCCTTTCATAATCCTCACTATCTTATTCCCTTACTTTAAATCGAGAAATTCTCTATGTTTCCTGTCTTGGTAAATTTTTGGCACATATTCCTCTCTAAACTTCTTTTTAAAGAAATCCCAAGTAAGAATTGAAGCAATTAGATATCTGATCATCAAATTCACAAACTTTTGTTTTACATTCCAAATTTTTTCATATCCTTTAATAAGTTTTTGTCTTTTTTTTTCTCTATCCATTATTTGAAATATTCTATAGATCGAGAAAACAATCTGCAGGAATACTCGGAAAAAAATCAATTAAATTCATTTTCTTATGAAAATCTGCAGGGCATTCGTCTAAATGAAAATTTTCATTCTCTTTAATTAAATGTTCTTTTAAACTAATTAATTCCTTTTTTAATAAAAATATATCTATATCATTATCAAAATCTATAACACATAAACCATCTAAAAATTTATTAATACACCAAGACATAATTAAAATAAAATACCTAATAAAATATAATTTGATAATAATTTACAAGTACAAGTTTCAAATGAGGTTATAGGAGGAGTACATGCACAAACTTTTGAAAATATAAGTTATAGATCTAAGGTTTTATTACAAAGGAAAGTAGAAATTACAAAGGATTTTTTATTCTGCTCTCTAGTTTTGGACTAAAAGTGATGGTTGCTCTTCAATTTTAGGACTCTTAGGCTATGTGATGGTTGTTGTTCGATTCTAGGACTTTTAGGCTTTGCCTTCATTTGATGAAAAGAAAATGTCTTCTTATATACAAAACACTTGAATTTAACATAAGGCTGGCTCCTGCTTCAAATCGGCTGAAGATAACAAGTAATAATTGCATGCTCTACTAAGAGATAAGTTTTTTGTTTCGAATAGTAAAGATATCAGATATAATAACTTTTTTACTGTTGATTTTTTGAAAATCGTATTATGGCTTTTTATCTTTTGCTGAAAAATAAGGCTTGAAATAATGGTTTGTAATAAAGGCTTACTTTTTCAAATAGTGAGATATGTCGGGAATAAGAATTTTCTAAAGTTATAAAAGACTTTAAAGACTTTTACTATTGTCTTCTTTGATTTTATGACTTTTTGTCTTTTGACTTTCTTATCTTTCCTTTTTCTTGTTTTTTACGTTTACATTTTCATTTACATTGACACTTACATTTACATCTACATTTACATTTTACATTTACTATATAATACACTTTACATTTTATAATTCAAAATCTTCAAAAAGGTCTTGAGAATCTTCAAATGTGCGACGGGGAGGAGTACTACTTTCTAATGAGTTTGCTCTTTTGGCTGAAATTCTGTTGATAATTGAATTGAACTCTTCTTCAAATGATGCTGATGATAATAGATTAACATTCTAAGTTTTATCTGCAATGAAACCAATTGAAGGAGTCAATGACAAAGCTCTAAAAATCTTTGGTTCAAAAAAGTTGATAACTAATTGAATATCTGCTTTTTTGACGTCAAAACTATCCCACCATTTAACTCTGAGCTATCTATAAATAATAGGTAATTAATTAATCCATTTGGAAACATGGTATGTCCACAAAATAATTCATCGGACCTTAAACACTACACCAAACTTTAAAAGAATATCAAAAACTCCTAAATTGCAGTAGGTAGTAAACTTGATGAAAGTTTCTTTGATTTGGAATGGAGTTGCTTCACGTATTAATCCAAAGTAACTAAACCATCTGATGAACCAATTTGAGAGAACACCACCAAATTTATGTGAAAAGTAAAAGAACCAAGAATGTTAAAAATTCCTTAAGCAGAACGCTCTGTACTGAGCTTATTAATAATCATAGTAGCTATATACTAACTTAGGAGGATATCCTGATAGAGTCTTCAATTGATATGGTCTAAATCCCCATTCTAATTGAGCAATAACATGGATAATTTTAACTTTACTATAACTAATTTTATCTTTTTCTTTCTGATCATATTTATGTTCTATCTCTACAAATCTAGCATCTACTAATATGGCCTCATAATACTTTCTTGATTTACTTTGGTCTTCCTCATGAAAATGCCAACTATTAGGAAAAACATAATATATTAATCTATAAAGCTTTGGGTTTCTGATATATTAATCTCTTCTGGTTCTAGAATTTTGATAAATAATCTCTTTTGATTTAAGAAATAAAGAGAAGTATTTTTGGTTTTTGACATGGACGAAGAATGTATAATAGGAGAAGAGGGAGAGGAAAGAGAAGCTAAAGCTAATGAATATGGTCAAGGAGATGCAGAAGGTGAAAAGGTTTGATGTCTTTAGAGTGGTGGAAAAGATGGTGATGAAGGATAAAAAGGTCTAGCTATAGTTCTAATATGATAAGGCATGAGTGAAGGATTCTGCTGATAATTTCCTGATGATAAAGATGTTCCGGTTGATAATGTGGCTTTTGTTTGAACTCATTTCCCCTATAGAAATTCATGAGAAAGAAAATCATGCAAACTATTGTCTTTACCTTTAATAAATTCTATGTCAAAATCCAAGTTGCTTGGTAAAGCTTGCCATCTTGCAAAAATTTGTTTTGAAATTAAATTTTTAACATCTTTTTCTAAAAAATATTTTGCAGATAAGCAGTCAATTCACAGTAAAAACTTTTTCATGTATAAATTATCTTTAAATTTTTTAATGCATCAAATAATGCTTAAAATTTCCTTTTTAATAGTAGAATAATTCTTTTGTGTCTGATTCTAACTCCATGAATAAAATCTTACTAACTCCTCTTTATTTGTCTCTTTTCACCTTTATTTTAAAAAATCTCCATAGCCTATATCACTAGCATCTGTTTCTATTACCAAAAAGGCTTCTGGGTGTTGAATATTTAAATAGGAAAGGTTTTTAATTTTTTCTTTTATTTCCTTTACTATATTAGTATGTTTTTCTGACCAAGATTCAGGTTTCTTTTTTAATCTATTACATAAAGATTTACATAATTTTCCTAAGTCTTTGAAAAAACCATGTATATAATTTAAACATCCTAAAAATCTTTATAATTGATTTTTATCTTTTATTTCGTCTGAAAATTTATTAGTAAATTCTAAACTCATATTTATTAGTTTTGTAGTTTCTTGATCTATATCATATCCTAAAAATCTAACCTTAGTTTGAAAAAGTTGAATTTTTTATGCAAAAACAAATAATCTATTCTGATGAATTAAATTGAAAAATCGTTTTAAATGTTTTATATGTTGACTTATGGAATTAGAAAAAATATGTACATCATCAATGTATACTATTAAAAATTCATTTATTGGTCTTAATATATCATTCATAATGTTTTGGAATTCTGAAGGAGCACTTTTTAATCCAAAAGGCAAAATATTCCATTTATAATGTCCAAAAGGAATATTGAATCATGTCTTATATTTATCTTCTTCGTCTACTTATATTTGCCAAAATCCTGATTTCATATCGAATTTAGAAAAAATATTTGCATCATATAACTTTTTTAATAAATCTCTTTTATATGGTATAGGGTGTCTTATCCATTGTAAAACTACATTTAAAGGTTTATAGTTTATTGCTAACCTAGGGGTTCCTCTTTCTATTTCAGTTGCATTCATAACATAAAATATTGAACATGACTAAGGAGATTTTGAATCTCTCATTAATCTTTTATCTTTCAAATCTTGTATTTCTTTTCTACAAAATTTATTTAAGTTTGGTATTATTTTGATAGCTTGTGATTTTGTAGGAATCTTCTTTTCATCAAAGTCTTTTATGTAAGGTAATTTTACTACATGTTGTTTCCTATTCTAAAAAGCATTAAGAACTGGTGCATAAATTTCTTTTAAAAAAGTGTTCTCAAATTCTATGATTTTTTCTTTCATTTCTGGACTTTCTAATTGTTCCTTCATCCGTTTTCCTTCTATTTCTTTTATGAGAAATTTAATTTGTTTTTGTTTATTTTTTAACAAATTGATTTCTTGTATATTTTTTCTTACATGACTAATCTCTCTAGATACTATGGGAAATGCAAATTCAAAAATAATTTCTTTATCTAAAATTTTTGTCTTAATTCCATTATCACATACTTGAAAAATGATATAACATAGTGATAAAAGGTGTTCCTAATATAACTCCAGAATTTAAATTTTTTACTAAAACTAATTGAGTTTTAAAACAATATCCCTTATTACAAATTTTTACTCTTGATAATTTATAATTAATTATCAATTTAGATCCATTAGTGGTACCTAATCCTTCAGAAGTTTTTTCATAGTATTTGGTTGGGATTAAACCTTCTTGAATACAATTTTAATATGCTCCACTATCTATTAAAGCTAGAGTAGTTAAATGAAAATCATCATTAATAACTTTATCTAATTTTACATACCACTTTTGATAATTTACTTGAGATAGACTATTTATATATTCCTCTTATGCATCTTTAATAATTATACTAGAAGACACTATTTCTTTCAATTTTTTATCTCCTTTAATTGAGTCACTAAAACTAAACTTTAAAATTTCTTCTTCTAAATTGTGAATTTTTCCTTTTAATAGATTTACCTCTTGTTTTAATATTTTAATTTCCTTTTGAAGGTCTTGTATAGTTGATTCTTTTTTAGTCTCAAATCTTTTATATACTTCTGCTAGATTATAAGATGTAAAATCTCTCTTTTCTTTTGAGCTTATTATCTCTCTTAACCTAAGTAAATAATTCTTTTTTTATTTTCGAATCATCTATTTTATTTATAATATCTAATAAAAAAAAATTTTAATTACTTAACATATTTATATTGTTACATTGACATTGTAACACCCGCTACACCCCTTAGGAGTATTTAGATATGCTACCCCCGCTATAGGCGTATCAAAATATCAATATAGCTAATATAAGCTTCATTACAATACTTTATTCAGACTTAATACCGGACACATAATGTAAAATTCAAATCTTTATAACAAGTACAAAATTTTAATTACATACATATATTTCATTAAGTCTTAGTTAGCTATATAATAAAAGATGTACAAATGTACTACTTTCTAGAGCCTACATTACGTCTTCGAGAAATTCTTCATGAGTGCCAATGGTCTAGCCACCAGAACATCTTCAACTCAAACCTACTCATGCGATACATACGACTAATCATTTACAAATATAATAATTTAATTTATAAAATAAAGGACATATCTAGTTCTTTGATATAATCGACATTAAGCTCACAACAAATTGACTATTAATTTCGGTTTAACTACCTCCACTAATCATTCATTCCACTCTATTCAGAACACACTTGCTTAAACTACTATATTGAATTAGTACCTTGACTTTGCTAATAACACTCAAACTACTCTTACAAGTCACTTCTTTATAAGACCACTAACACTATACACTTAACATTTACATCTAACATTTGGTTTAAACTCGAAATTTGTATTCCAAGCTTCCTACATATCTCAAAATCGGGAATCAAAACCATATAGTTCTGAACGTATATTTATACTCTGCATTAATTAATAGGTAGCACATCAACCATACATTTCACGACTCATTCATTACTCAAACATATCTCATTACTGTCATTGTACACTTATTCTTACATATGTATTAGCTACCATATATAGATATGCAAAATGCATAAATCATTAGTTTTAACAAAAATAACCATGAATAGATCAATAATCTTCCATATCATACCCGTCGCTAGCACTACTTCCATTCTCTCATAATCACTTTTACAGTTTATACTCAGTATAGGCATGGACATTTGGAAACACTAGATACCGTATAGGTATCGTATCACTAGACACCTTTAGGGTGCCAATCACTAGATACCACAAGGTATCAATTCACTAGACACCAAAAGGTGCCAATCACTAGATACCAAAAGGTATCGATTTACTAGACACCAAAAGGTGCCAATCACTAAATACTAAAGGGTATCAATTCACTAGAGACCAAAAGTTGCCAACACTAGATACTAAAAGGTATCGATTCACTAGCCACCAAAAGGTGCCAATCACTAAATACCAAAAGGTATCAATTCACTAAACACCAAAAGGTGCCAACACTAGATACCAAAAGGTATCAATTCACTAGACACCAAAGGGTGCCAACACTAGCAGCTGCAACCACTATCTCCTTATAGGCATGCCTATCCATCACTACTATCTGAATTCCAAGCTCAATAAGTTTCTAATCACTCAAGGTCATCATATTCAATACATTCAAAGTCATAGAGTTTATACATAGTGGAACATACAAAATAATATCCCTATATGATGCATAATTAACTTCACTTAAAAATGCGCTTCAAATATAATTACCACTTCATAAAACATGTAATACTAGGCATATCATTGATCATAGTCATCACATTGTATCATTATACACTTAAAAATCATATATGCATCCCTTCTTTTAAATTCCACGCTTAATATGGCCTCATTAGGCTCAAAAGTGTCTAAAAGGGTTGTGGTAATATTTGGAACCCTTAAATATCACAATGGAATCAAATAAGGTGTTTCTTGATGGAGGTGGGCGTGTTCTATCGCGAGTGTGACATAGGTCGCGACCACAACAGAAGGTTTATCTCCCTGCTCATAAAATTATGCCGACTACTTTTAGTATCCAATTTGCACGTCAATTTAGACATACTAGATGACATTTTTAGGAAAAGTGTTCTTCTACAAAGTTGTCTCTCTATGTCTCTAGTTTTTAAAACATTAAAAATCACTCAATTCTAATGTTTAAATCTCAAGAAATTACTAAAATAGTGTGGACTGATCTAGATGACAGGGCAACAGACATCACTCCAATTCAAGCTAAATTTCAAGAACTTTAGGAACAGATTCAAGTTTTTATGTCTTCCACAAAGTTATAGATATATGTCTTATGTTTCATTTCCAACTAGATTCACTTAATTTGGGCATCTACAGAAAATGTTATGCTCTTTACACTAAAATTGGTTCAAGTAAACCTTAAGCAAATTTGCATTATATCATCTTTTAAGGAATAAATCACTCTTTCCATACATCTATTCAATATATATGTACTCTAACATCAATTAACATTCTATTACAATACATTTATAGCCTTAGAACAACTTAAATTCTTGCAAGTGAAGTAGAAACTCTCATACCTTTAAAATTGATCTAAATTTACTCTTCTAGAATCCCTCCTTCTCTTTTCCTTTGCTTTTGCTAGATTCACCAATTAAATCACATTATGAATACACATCAATGTCAAATCCCATCTATAATTCCAGCTTCTCATATTCTAAAGCAAAATAATGAGCAACTTTAAGCAAAAATCCCATGAAACTCACCTTAAATTAGCCAATTCACATAAGCCTCTTATTAAGGAAAAACCATGAACACAAGAGTAGTATGGAGAGGAAGAGGAATTGCTGGAAATTCTATTTTAGCCATTAGGTGGCTAAACAACCCACCAAAAGGTAGATTTTACCTTTTTTTTCTTTTCTTTCTCTTGCTTTTCTTCACCATTCTAGAAAGAGACATATGTTTGCCTCTAATTGGGTCACTTGTTTGGCCATTAAGAACTTGCATTTTGCTCCCTCTAATTGATCTTAATTATCACTCACACACTATACTAATTCATTATAATACATTATCCCCACTTTAATAGTAATAATGCATATTTACCCCTAAGGTGACAATTTACGAAATTGCCCTTCACTTTTACATTAATACCAATTGTGTCCTTATTACATGTTTAATAATTATTTTACGTTGAACTCTTTTTAATCCCTCTCTTTACTATACACTGATCCTATTAGGATATGTTTTGGGGCCTCACATATATGGTCCTATATAACTACAGAATTCTGTTTCAAAATTACTTTCTAAACTATTAGTTTCATATTCTTCACCTCTTATATTTAAATCATTTTCTAAATAATTAGTAATTTCTTCATCACTACTAGAGGTTTCATTTATTATTATTTTAGCTATTTCATTTTTTAATTCTTCTGAGACATCTAAATTATTAATTCGTTTTCTTATATTACAATCTCTTGAATAATATCCTTATTTTTCACATTTATAACAAATTATTATATCTTTCTTATATGTTTTAGGTTTAAATTTTTTTTTTTTATATATTTTGGTTTTCTCTTAATTGGTTTTTCTTGAAAATTTTGTTTTGGTTTATAACTTCTTCTTCTATGTATATACTTCCTTTTAGGCTTTAATTTTCGTTTAATTGCTGAAGGAGCTCTAATCTGTTGATAACCATATTGTTCACAAAATGATCATAATTCTTTTCTTCCTACTATACTATCTTTTTTCAATTTTTCTTTTAGTTTTAAATTAGTACAAATTGATAATCCTTCTATATTAACAATATTTATTAATTGTCCATAAGTTAAATCATTATAAGATATAGTACCATTATTATCACCTTTTAATCTATTCCTTACTCATTCTGCAAATAATTTTGGTAAACCAGATAAAAATCTTTCTTTCCAATAAGTATTATTACAATTTGATATAGTCATTACTTTAGCTAAAAATAAATCTTTCTACCATCTAAAGTCTTGTAATTTAGGACATGTCAAATTTTGAAGAATTTATAAACTTCTTTCTTGATATAATCGAGGATCTCCTATACAGTTTTTAGTAATAGCAAATATTAAAGTATTTATTATATCATCTTGTTCAGTCTCAATTTGAATATTATTTTCTACTTTAACGATCCTTTTTCTTGCTGATAATATATGAGTTTTATCTATATCAGTAACATAATGATCCCACCATCCTTTTAATTATCCAATAAATCCTGAGAGTAACATTTGAGCTACAGCTGCTTCATTATTTCTTTTTGATTTATAAGCACTAGTTGCCTTTGTCATTTCTTGTAATAAATTTAATATTTGATATTCTGTTAAGCCATCTATGTTCCATTCATATAAAGAAGTATTATTGTGTCCTAATTGATATCTATTTTCTTCATATTAAGTATCTGGAGGTGTAGATCTAGGATAATAATTTTGAGTTTTTGGTTTAGGTGTATAAGTATTAAAATGTAATTTTTTAATTGAAAATTCCTCCTCATTATTTGTTTTAAACTGTTCATCTATGTTTTTTATTTTTGATGTAGTTTTTATTTCTGATGTAGCTTTCTCGTCCATAATCATAATCTATTTATCTTTAATGCTTAACTTTGCTAATTTTTCTTCTATTTTTCTTAATATGGGATCTTCATCCTTTAAATTTATAGTTGTTTATGGGGAAAATTCAAAAGGTTTAAACAAAGGTGTTTCTAATTTAATAGGTGGATTTTCTACTAATGGTTTTAATGTTTGACCTATCTCTATTTATGACTTGGGCATTTGTACTATTTTTTCTATTTTATTTAGTTGACTTGGTATAGTATCTAATATTTGATTAGAAAAATTATTTTGCAATATTACATGTTGTAAATCTTTCCCTACATCTTTATTTTCTGATTTTATTTCTTTAAATGGTTCAATAAAATAAGTTTTTTCTTTATTTTTTACTTAAATGCACTCCAACGGAAGATGTATAGATATTATTGACTTTCCTTCTAAAGTGTTCCATTGTTTACCTCTTTTTGAAGATACATTTATTTATTTTTGAAATGGATAATCTATTTTATTATAATAGCAATAATTTTCAAACTATAAAAATAAAAGAATATTTACTCATTTATCTTCCGTTTCTTTATACCATATTTTTTTAAAATTATTTAATTCTGCTTGAAAAAAGTTACTAAAATACCATTCTACTTTTTGCTTATTATATTATGCTTTTAAATCATTTTTTAAAAATTCTTTATTTATTTGAAAGTTTGTCATCTTTCCTTTTATTGATTAATTTGAGAAAAAGCTTTCATTTGAGATTTAGTTGGACTGACAAAATATTCACTTTCCTTTTCTTCGATATATAATGGCCTTGGAATACTTGTATTAAAATCTACTCCACTTAATTCTAAATTTTTTACAGATAATAATCTAGGTATTGAAGGTCTATTATTTGAATAAATAGAAACATTACTTGACTGATTATTTTCTGAAGAAAAATCTATTTGAACTGATCCATCGTTATGTTCTAATATTCTTAAAAATTGATTATTAATATTAATTGGTTTAGGTTCACATATTTCTTTTAATTCCCAATTTTTTGATCTAGTTATTTCATCCTATCTAAGTATTTTCGGTATTTGAATATTATAATGTGCTTTATTGACTTCAAATAATAAAGTTTCATTTCTTTTAAAAGATTTTTTAATTTTAGGATTTATTGTAGTAGGCATTACTTTATAATATATGCTATATATTACTGCTATTGCTCTAACATTTTCTTTAAAATTTAGATTCTTTATTTTAACAATTAAAGTTAAAGTATCTAATATATTTGAATTATATAAACTAATAGTAAATCTTGGAAAACAATTAAAATATACCGGTCCATTGGCTAAGTTAGTCTCTGCCATTTGTTAATAAAGAATTAGAAAAATTAGTATGTCTAGCATCTCTTAAACACATTAAAATAGGAGTATCCAATCCTAATCTAAACAAAGGTTTTATTGCTATATGTACTAATCCTATATGTGTATGTGTGTGTGTGTGTGTATATATATATATATATATATATACATACACATACATACATACATACATACATACATATATATATATATGTATGTATGCATGTATACATACATACATATGTATGTATGTATACATGCATACATACATATATATATATATGTATGTATGTATGTATGTATGTATGTATGTATGTATAATGGGATTCCAAGTATCCAACAAAATCATATTCCACCAAAAGAACATGACATGGGTTTTGTGTAATGGCATCAAAATAATAGCACATCACAAGCAAATAAAAAGTGTATCTGAGATACTATAGAATGTGTCCTATGCATGTATATCACGCCTACATAGACATGGTGTATAAGCCCACATCATTAAAAGAATCTTGCCTAGTGATCTTTAATTGAAAAAATGGCAATTCACCAAGCGTTGCCTCCTTCATTCTCTCTATAATATTCTGTCTATCTTCACTCGAGTAGTTTAGACAAACTACCCTCAGAAAACTAAGTGAGTATATAAGGAGAATGAAAATCTTACAATTTCAACCTCGGGTAACTTAAAATATTTCTTTACATATTAACAATAAGACATGAATAATTGAAAAGATTAGAATTTATAAATGAAGTAATTAAAGCACATAAAATATTCAAATATTTAAACATTTAAATAAAAGGTATAGTTTATAATATGAAACAATATATTATCATGTGCCTTTCAAACGTATCATATTCACATAATAACCTTGGCATATTTAATTAAGATTAGGCCCAATGTAAGAAATATAATAATGAAATGAACTGTCAAGGATAAAATTCCAGAAATTATGTGGTGGCATGGCCACAAATAACATGTCGATAGTAAACTACCGTGGGGCACCACTATGACTGTCACTATCAGGAGTTGTACTCCCATGAACTATAAATAGCCAAAACTCCAAAGTCTGTAATTGTTATATCATGCTCACATATCATGTTAAGGCCAATTAAAATATTTTTGCATATACTTTATACCTGTACATAGGCATATACAATGCTTATATATATAAATATATATATATATATACACACACACATATTCATATACATATAAAAATTTGATTTATACTTTTAAACCTATTCATGAATATTTTGTAAATTATTATCAATTTAAAACTTCTTACTTTTGTAACTATAAACCTTATAAGGCATGTTATCTATTTTCTTCGATTTCAATTATGAGCAATTTACAAATTTTATGTGTACATGTTTAAACATTTGTAAAAAATTAAAGTGTATTTATCAATAAATATATTTGGCAAGACATAGAACCAGAGCTTATATACTGACCTTGATCACTATATATCCAAAATTGTCAATTCTCAAATACCGTACTATACAACAATATTTAGAAATTTAGGCTTATTCCTGAATAACCTCTTTATGTCCAAAATCCTATTTCTCATTACTTGACATTTTTTTTTAACTTTAATTAAATACATCAATCTCATATAATGTCTCTCATAGACACCTAAAATAATTTATTTGTGCAATCCACTATAATTTCTCAAACTTCCATAAATCTATTATGTGCACAATCTCCCTTTAAATTTCTCAATAGCTCAAACCATCATTTTTAACACTCATATCCTTATAATGTATCGAGTTAAGTCACCATTTACATGAATAATTAAATTAATTATACATTGTATAATACTCAATCTATCCAAATTAATTTATAAAGCATTTAAACATGATGAATTGAGAGTTTATACCTAAGGTAAGAATGTTGAAACACAAATTCTGGACTCTTCAGGTGCTAGTGGCAGTCGCTAATCGGTCACCAAAGTGTCAGCTGGAGAAAAACAGAGGTACATCGACTTGTAGTTCTCATCGAAAGAACCTAGCATAATGAAATTAATGAAGAGAGAGAAAATAGAAAAAAAAAAAAAACTAATATATGTCTGACCTATTTATAAGCTTTGTTATTTTACTTTATGGCAAAAACATGGTTAGTATGTAACAAACTTTTTGCAACTTTAGTTTAAATTATACTAAATGCAATTTGATTGGTTTTTACGCTTAAGAGTATTGTGCCTTGATTTTGGATTTTTTTTTTTTTAAATTCCAAAGTCTTTCCTTGTGCTATATTATGCATTTATCGAAATCTATAGTAGAATCAAAATAATTTAGCAAAAAACCAATCTTGGAGTCCCTGAACTATAATTTTTTTTTTATATTTGGTCCCTTTATTATAAAATTATTGATTGAACCCCTATACTTTAATTTGAGACTGCATATAGTCCTTTAATAATGAAACTAACAAGAGTGCTTCGCATGTATTGTTAAATGGCATGTCTGGTTATATATCTTGGAGAAACTATGGTCGTTCACCGAAAATTTGTCGGAGATGGACCTAAGCACATTAGAAGGAAGCTTTCTATAGCCATATGATGTCAATAACCATTTTTCTAGAAGTCTATCGATTTCACCGAAAAAATGAGCTTAAAAGCTTAGTTAGGAGAGAGAAAGTGTGAAAAAGAAAGAAAAAAGAGAGATTTTGGTAGTGATGGAAAGCATGTAGACAAATTGTGGTGATGATGGACTAGAAAATTGTGACTAGAAATGGAGGAATCGAAGAATGCGATGGTTGGTAATGGTGGAAAACATAGTGGCAGGATGGAGAATAAGATAAAAGGTGAGATCCAGTGCGGTGAGGTGTACGGTACAAACAAATATAGCCCATTGGATCAAGACAAGTCACTAGTTCAAATTTTTACTTACACTGTACACATCACTCCACCAAATCTTATTCTTGAGAGAAGTAATTCGATTCAACGATGTGTATGGTGCATGCAAAACTAGGCTGTTGGATCAAGAGTCACTATAGTCTAGATCCAACGACTTAATTTTGCATGCAACGTACACATTACCGCAACTGATCATATCTTAGACTAACTAGACGAGTCTTTTAACGGCGATTGTGATGCACGAACTAATAGGTCATTAATGAGGGACCATGTGTAACCTGAAATTAAAATACACGGATTCAATTAAAAATTTTTATAGTAAAGAGATCAAGTGTAGAAATTTTTCATAGTTTAAGAATCCTGGATGGGTTTTGCCCAAATAATTTAAAAGTACTAATCCAGTGCACATGCATATTAGGGCAAGTTTAGTTCATGATATTATATTAGTATATATAGCGTTAGTTTATATAATATTAGCATGTAAAGTGTTAGCCTGTACTGTTTAATTTATATTATTATATACAATATTTATTACAAAATTATATTAATCTATAATATTTTATATCATGTTTAGCGTAAAATAATATACTATATTATTTTTAAAAAAATTAAAATATGCAAAATTAAATTATTTTTAATCTTACTAATTTAGAAAAAATATTTGATTATAGAATACAATTTTTTAAACATGCATAATATTTTTTTTAAAAGGTCACAAATTTCTTGAAACATGAATGTATGTTAGTAAATAAATTAACAATCAAACAAACAATTTAATTAATAACAATTAATTACATAATTAAAATATATTAACAAATGTGCTACAATTAATAAATTTATATATAGTCCAATAATAAATCAAAATAAATAAATAAACATGAATAAAAAAATTAGGATTGGAGTTGGAGAACCAACCCAACAAAACTAGGATTACAAATAGCAAAAGAGGACAACTTTCAAAACTTGCAAAATTAGAGATGAGGACGGTTAAAGGAAAATCAAATTTTAAGTGCGGACGGATAAATGAAAATCAAAATTTGAGGATGAACAGATAAAGGAAAATTAAAATTTGAGTGTGAATAGGATGTTTTAGGATAAAAGTGCGAATAGACAATTGAAATAAAAAAAAATAAAAGAGAAGAACCCAAAACAATTGAACTATAAAGAAAAAAAAATGGACATAGAATACCTATTGGAGACGATGGCGGTGCCAAAAGTAAAAGCAATGCCGGAGATGAGGCAATACAGAAAGTGAGAGTGGCGTCAAAGCTGATCACAGTGACAGTTCAGTTTATTTTAGTATGATACCATATTTATAGTATTATTCAAATATAAATGAAAGTAATGTATTATTATCTATTGTATATTTAGGATAAGAGTTTTATGTTATATTACATAATTTCTATATTATTTTTTAAAAAATTATTCAAATACCATATAACATGAACTATATAATACGATATACTATCACGTGTGAAATATATGGAATCAAATATGGCCTAAGTGCACATCGCATCATTTGTACGTATCATTTTGAGGAAATTACATATATTGCCCTCTTTTTAAATTTTAATTTAAAAAATACCATATTGATTGTTTCAAAATTTTATCACTATGTTTTCAAATATCATACATACATTTTTGGCGAATATTATTTCAAAAATACCCAATTTTTCTACTTTCTATGATCTTTAATAGAGTTAGGAACCCAAAACCAATATATGTGTTCTTCTTAATTGCTTCTCTTCACCATCGGCCACCGTGAGCCCATTCTTCCTTCAGCCACAAACAACAATTCTTCTATATATGATATTCTAGGGTTTCATGTTTATCTTCAATTGGTGTTCTTCTTCTTCCCTAACTGCGATTCACTGGTGATACATTCCTTTTCGATCAGATGTGCCACCATCTTCTCTCCATCGTAACACCCATTAAAGTGCCAATACCCAATCGACTCGTTGAACCCAACTACTTTATACATTACTTTTCTGTTTTATCTTCCATTAATCAGGTGAGTTTGTTATTATTTACGTCTGTTCTAGTTAGTTTGTCAATTGCATTTTTTGCAAGATTGTTTTTGCTTGTTCGAATTTGATTGTATATAAAAAAAAATTAGTGCAGGAGGATTAGTATTAAGTTAGTTCTAAATTCAAGTTGCTTGTTGTTGTAGCAAGATATTTTCCTATGTTTCATTTGATAAAATAAACTATGTTTTGGAAAACTTTTCAGATTTAAATGAGAAGAAATCAACATTCAAGCATAGAAAAGTCAACAAAAAGCTAAACTTGAAGCAGAGATGCACATAATAGAGCTATATAAATGTCCATATTGTAAACTTATATTAGAGATTGCACTGAAGAGAATTTTTTTCCCTTTTTCCACTCAGTGTTTGTAAGCATTCTTGTTTAATGGGACAATCAATTTCCTATATCATAATCCGATACATAGAAAATTTATAAGGAATTGGGTAGACAATAACATTTAGTCTTCCAATTGTGTGTTTATATAGTGAGCAAAAGTTACTTGGATGAACAAAACTTGTTTGTTTTTGGGGTCGAGTTGAACAAATGAGAGCTCAAGCTCATGTAAGGATGGTAAAGAAGATTGCACTATCTAGGCAAAAATCAAAAGAAAAGAGAGCAGCAATAGAAACCAAGAAAAGTAGAGATGCAGAAAGAATAGCAACTTAAGATGAGTATATTCGTCAAATAGGAAAAATGCCATCTTTGCATTACATGTGCTGTGGTTGGTTGTCATAAAACTAAAAACATCAAATGTTTCAAGTAGAAAGAAATAGCTTATGTTTTTATTTAAGCCAAGGTAGCTTTTTCTTGTACTTTGTTTTTGCTTTCATAATCAATCAAGTGTTGTCCCCTTGTATCCAATGGAAAGAATTTAGTTTGCAAAATTACTCTATATATACATGGTCATTATCATTATTTGGTTCAAGAATAATTTATTCATTTATACTAAAGTATTTTCTTGACAACATAGATAATATTTTTCTAAATCATATATTTTAATTCTCTGATGAAACTATTGATAGAGAAAAAAAATTGAATGGTTGTACAATAGACCATTCATGAGTTAATTCTTAATAAAAACATCAAATTTTCCTAATACTATTAACAAGAAAAATTGAACACTTAAAAAGAGACAGAATGTTTGTAGTCATTTTTCTAAGCTAAAAAATATGAATATATAAACAATTTAGTTACATTGCATTCTCTTTAATAAAACCTAATAAAAAATATTCAGGTTTGCTCCAACTAAATACAGTGTATTCAATTTTGCCAAAACTTAATACGCTATATTTAGTTTAATAAAATTTAATGCACTATAATCCATTTTCACTCAAAGCTTAAAAATATGAATTTCCAAACAATTTATTTACATTGCATTCTCTTTAATAAAACCTAATACACTATATTCAGTTTTGCTCAAACTAAATATAGTGTATTCAATTTTGCCAAAACTTAATACATTGTATTCAATTTAATAAAATCTAATACACTATATTCAAATTTTACTTAAAGCTAAAAAATATGAATATATAAGAAATTTAATTACATTTTATTCTCTTTAATAAAACTAAATATAATGTATTATATTTGATGAAAGAGAATGCACTATATTTAGTTTGGGCAAAACTGAATACACTATATTTAGTTTGAGCAAAATTGATTATAGTGTATTAAGTTTTATTAAAAAGAATGCAATGTAATTAAATTGCTTATATATTCATATTTTTTAGCTTTAAGCAAAAATTAAATATAGTGTATTAGGTTTTATTAAAATGAATACAGTTTATTAAGTTTTGATAAAACTGAATATACTATGTTTAGTTTGAGCAAAAACTAAATATAGTGTATTAAGTTTGTCAAAAGTGAATATAATTTAATTAAATTGATTATATATTCATATTTTTTAGCTTTAAACAAAAAATGAATATAGTGTATTAGGTTTTATTAAACTGAATACAACATATTAAGTTTTGGTAAAATTAAATACACTATATTTAGTTTGAGCAAAATTGAATATAGTGTATTAGGTTTTAATTAGTATGAATTTCAGTCATGTTAGTAACTAGTTATTGTAGGGATATATATGTATATATAATTATATTTTTATGTTCCACCACTCAGTTCTACACATTCTTATTATGCCTACTTTTTTTTCTTTTATCTCATGTTTCACATTAGGAGTATGCATACTTCATAGTAGACTAATCAATTTCCATTCTGATTCTATATTGAACTTTGCTCATAGGATACTTAAGTTATATGTCACATTGTTAGCATAAATAGGGTACTTCAAATTGTTTCTACTGATTTAGCTATAACATAAATGCTCATTGAAGTCATGAAACTAAAAATTTGTTATGAAAATTAAATTTAGTTAGTCCTTACTAGATCTTCAAATCTAAATTAGGAAACAAAAGCTTAATTGTTTGCCAATAGGCCAATTCCACAGCGACCATATATATGTTGAAACTAATAATAAAAATTTCCTGTATTAGCCACTTACAATTTATTATGCCATTCGAGTTGCTTCTATTGAAAGTTGTAATGAACAGTGCATATACTATCTTGGTAAATGTTGCAATATGAAAATTTGATGACAAATGTTAGCTTGCTGTTGTAATATTGTATTGTTGAAAACTTGGTTCATTGACTGTCTTTGTTGCATTTATCTGAATTTTATTGTTATAAGCTTCACACTTTCTTGCACCTAACTTATTGGTGTGTTATTTTTGAAATTGTGGCTAATAGGTATTTGCTATAGTGTAATGATTAAACTTTGGATGAAGATTTCTTCCCTTTGGCCTTAGAATGTGTGAAAGTTGATGTTATTATTCTCTGGTGCATAAACTTGACAATAAGCTTTAATTTTATGTTTTTAGGTTTCCTTCTTGTATATTTACTATAGTCTATTTGGAGTTTTAAATTATCTAGATCCTTGCTTGCTTTCATAATAGACTTAGTCAATGACTAAAATATAAAGCAAAGATTTTAATATACACGTTCAATCAATTGCTAATATTAGTATATGTAATTAATAAGCATTAATGACCAAAATAGAAGCAAAAAAGCTCCTTTATTTCCAAAGCATGGTAGATTTCATATAGGAATATGTATAAGGGGAGGGTGTTCCATTTTTATGTTGAAGGAAACTTCTTCTCAAGCTTCAATTCAATGGCATTTTGGAGATGAGCCATTTTTAGAAGGTGAAATTTCAGAAATTATAGTTATGAAATAAATAATTTAAAAATTAGTGTTTAAGAAAGGTAAAGAGTGCGTGTGTGGATGTATTAACAAATTTTTATTTTCATTTTTTTTTGTGGTAAAAACCCCTAGCATTTTTTTATGGAACGTTCAAGATGCAGTGTGGATCCAGTAGGCACGCGGCCCACATCGAGCCCCTATTTCGAATGGCAAATTAAAAAAAAAAAAAGCTAAGGGTGCGTTTACTTATAGAAAATAGTTTTTTGTTTTCTATTTTCTTAGAAAATTGGAGTATTTATTTTCCATAGAAAATTTAGAAAACGCGTTTATTTATCAACAAATAGAAAATTGGAGCGTTTATTTGTGTGTGTACACACACACACACACACACACATATATATATATGTGTGTGTGTGTGTGTGTGTGTATGTGCATACATACATATGTATATGTATATGCATATGTATGTGAATATATGCACATACATACACATGTATTTATGAATACATACATATATACATGTATGTGTGTGTGTGTGTATATATATATATATATATATATATATATATATATATATATATATATATATATATATATATATATATATATATATATATATATATATATATATATATATATATATATATATATATATATATATATATCCATATGTATATATTATGTATATATATGTATGTACATACATACATATACATATGTATGTATGCACATGTAAGCACATATAGATATATGTATATGAACATGTATGTGTATGTATGTGCATGTGTATAAATGTATATGTATATGCTTAAATACATATTTATACGTATATGTATGTATATAGATACATACATGCATGCATGTATGCATATATAAGCACATACAGATACATGTATATGAACATGTATGTGTGCGTATATATATATATGTATATGTATATGCATAAATACATATTTATATGTATATGTATGTATATAGATACATACATGCATGCATGCATGTATGTATATATGTATATTTGTATATGCATATGTATGTGTATATATGCACATATATATACATACATATACATATGTATGTATACATATACATATGCATATATATGTGTATGTATGTATATACATATATATACATATCCATATGTATGTATGTATGCATGTACTACATATATATATACATGCACATGCATATGCATATGCTTATATATGTATGCACATACAAAAATTTACATATGTATGTATATGTATATGTACGTATTTACATATATATATGTATGTATGTATGTACATATATATATATATGTATTAATATTATTTAGAAAATTTGAAAAATATCTTTTATTAGTTTTTCAATTTTTTCTTTATTTTGGAAAATTGGAAAATTTATTTTCTGTTTTTTATTTTAGAAAATTAACGAAAATAAATATGATCTCTATTTTTTATTTTATGTGGAAAAATATTTTGAAAAATTGGAGCAGTTTTCTGCGAGTAAACGGGCCCTAACGGTTTTCATAAAGCGAGCGAGGCTGGCAGCGGGCAATCAATCAAATATTGGGCTCCGCTTCATCTTAAAAGATGGAAAATCTCGACCAAATCAGTCATTTTTTATGATTCTTTAAGCTCAAAAATTGTTCAATGTTAATATCTTTGGTTGATGTAATGGCGTTTGCTCCTCTGAATCTGATACCCCTTCTTCCTTTATCTTCTTCTTCTTCTTCTTGTTTTTTATGTCGTAATTCCAATCCCCATTTCCATTGGAGATGTCAAAAACGTGCTTTTCCTTTCGGCTTTTCCAATAGTACAATTTCCATATGTGGTTCTGTCTTTAGGGTTTTTAGAAAAAGGAGATTTCTCATTTAACCCATCAATTTTGAATGCCACTGGTGTTTGCATTTCGGACAACGTCTCTGCTCGGAATCCCGCCTCAACCACCGCCACCGTCGAAATCCCAGTCACCTGTTACCAGGTCTCAGTCTCTGTTTCTCTCTGTTTCTACACATATGGTCTTGATATTAATGTATTCATCCTATGTAAACATTTTTTGTTATGTTTCTTTCAGAATTACATGCTTTGTCTTCTAAATGTATAATCAATGTGCAAATCTTGAACTGTTGTCCTTTTACTTATTTTCCCAAATAATTACAAGCTAATTTAACCATTTAAGAAAATAGTGACCACGCACATTTATGGTGCTGCTCTATATATGGCTACTGTACATAATTTTTGAAAAATTCTTATTTGTGGTAGCAGCGGATCATTTTTTTTTTCTTTTTGGGAGAAAAAAGAAAAGGAAAACTTAACCTCTATGGAGATAAAACTTATGGAAGTGAGTGGTTTTTCCCTGGTATCGACAAATAATAGTAATTAATTCCATGCAGTGAAAACTTCTCTGCTTTAATCTGTCAGTTTTTTGCATATATGATAGCATCTGCTTCAATTGCCCGGCTTCGTAATTTTTTTTTCTAACTCATTCCCAAATTTGATTCTTATTTCCCTTTTATTGGTCCGGGAGCATCGGTATCACTATTCAGTTGATTTCTATTTCTCTATTTCTTCATTTTCACGCTCACTTGAATATAGTAAAGCTTTATGCTTCATTTGTTACGCAGAAAATAACTTACCTACAGAAAACATTTTGTGTGAAAGATGATTTATTTTCTATTATCACTAAGTAATAATTGTTTCTTGACATTTGCTGTGAAATGGAAAGTGAAAAGGATGTGACATCCCTGCTTTGCAAGTAGGTTGTGTCCATGATTTGAATTGTGACCTTGAGGCCACATTTGAGTAACATTAAAATTGCACAGCAATTACCCAAAGATGTACAGATAATCCATCAGAACATTTGCACCTGGTATTTTTAGATTTTTAACTTGTATCTAATTCGCCTGAAAGGGAGAGAAATCGACAAGAAGAAAGGTCAATTATGATTTTTGCCCCTGGCAAATTGGTGCTCATAAATTGTAAGAGCTAATGGCTATCAATGGTCAATGGTAGAATAAGAGTGTCTTTTGCTTCCCATTTTGTGTATGCCAGATTTTGTTGTTTTCTTCTTAGAAACTGCATACAAATTTTCCTTCATTGTGACTTGATTTTCCCAACCAAAAAGGGATATAAGTGTTTATCACCGTCTATTTAAGAAATTTTATATCAGTATGGATGTTACCTTTTGGGAATCTGAACCTTACTTTGGCATTACACAATCACCTCTTTAGGAGAAGAGTAGTGAAGAAGTGGTGATGCATGTACCTGTGGTATCTTATGATCTTGTTCGAGGGGAGAGTGAAGAGATTATTGTTCAAGAAGGGAATGAAAAGATTGATGATATTCAGGGGGAGAATGTTGTTGATGTTCAGGGGGAGCAGAATGTTGGTCGTTTAGATAAACCTGATTTGTTGAGATACTCAAGGAAGAATAGGTCTGGAAAAACCATCATGCATTCTACACTGTCAGAATCTTCGGGTGAGTTATCTTTTGACCTTGATTTAAAGTTGCCCATTGCTTAAAGAAAATGAGTTATGTCGTGTACAAAACATTCTATTTCTAACTTTGTCTTTTATGATTCTATGTGTCCCTCCTATAGAGCTTTTGCTTTGCCTCTTTCCTCTATGTTTATTCTTCAGGATTGGAGGGAAGCTCCCACAAATCCAAAGTGGAAAGAAACTATGTTAGAAGAAATGAAAGTTCTTGTTAAAAATGAAACCTGAAAACTTGGTAAATCTCCAAACAAGAAGTTAGTTGGTTGTAAGTGGATATTCATAATAAAACACAAAGCTGATGGTTTGATTGAAAGATTCAAAGCCAGATTAGTAGCAAAGAGATTCACTCTTACTTATGGAGTTGACTATCAGGAGACATTTGCACTTGTTGCCAAAATGAATACAATAAGAATTTTGTTATCTTGTGCAGCTAACTTAGATTGGAATTTGCAGCAATTTGATGCAAAAAATGCATTCTTTCATGGGGACCTGGAAGAAGAGGTTTATATGGAGATTTCTCTTGGTTTTGATGGTGAAAGAACTTAAGAAAAGGTGTGTAGACTGAAAAAAGCTTTGTATGAGTTGAAACAATCTCTGAGAGCTTGATTTGATAGATTTAGCAAAGTCATGATCTCTTTTGGTTATTAACAGAGCAATGCTGATTATACCCTCTTAATGAGACACTCCAAGGGTAAGATCACTCTTCTCATTGTTTATGTTGATGATATAATGATGATAGGGGATGATAAAGAAGAAATGGTTCTACTAAAGAAGCTCTTAGCTCAGGAGTTTAAGATTAAGGATCTTGAAAAGTTACAATATTTTTTGGAAATTGAAGTTGCCAGATCAGATAAAGGAATTTTCATTTTTCAAAGAAAATACATCCTGAATTTTTTGGATGAAATTGGTATGCTGAGATGCAAACTAGTAGACACACCCATTGAAAGTGACAAAATATAGACAAATGACCAAAAAGTTTTGCCCAAAAAAATCGATCCTTTTTCCTTAGATTATCTTTGAATATATACAAAACATCTAATCTAAATAAGGATAAAAATCAGCCTAATATAAAGCTAATTATACAAGGAAAGTCAACTGTACAAAATAAACCTATATACACTGATATCCCCCTTCAAATTGATGCTGGGCGATCTAAAAGCATCAATTTGTTAACAAGTAGCTGATGACGACCACTAGAAAGTGCCTTAGTGAATATATCGGCAGTTTGATGCTCAGTAGTGATATGTGGTAGAGTGATGATATGAGAATCATATGCCTCGCGAATAAAGTGACAATTCACTTCAATATGCTTTGTGCGCTCATGGAAAACTGGATTAGCTGTAATCTGAATAGCACTAGTATTATCAGCATGAAGAGGTATAGGATTGATTTGGCAGAAACCAAGCTCAGCTTGAAATTCTCGAAGCCAAAGAATTTCTGAACAAGCAGATGACATAGCTCTGTACTCAGACTCAGTGGAGGATTTAGAGACGCGATCTTGCTTTTTGCTTTTCCAAGAAATCAGTGAAGGACCAAGAAACATGCACCAACCAGTAATGGACCGTCGAGTATCAGGACATCCAGCCCAATCAGCATCACTATAAGCAACAAGTTGAAGAGAAGAGTCTTTTGGAAAGAACAAATCTCGCAAAGAGGTACCACACAAATAACGAATGATGTGACGGACAGCGGCTAGATGAAGATGCTTGGGTGCTTGCATAAATTGACTCACCTGTTGAACAGCAAAAGAAATATCTGAACGAGTAATAGTCAGATAATTTAAGCTGCCAACAAGACGTCTATACAAAGTAGGATCAGATAAAAATCACCCTCATCACGATAATATTTAACGTTTACTTCCAAGGGAGTAGGAACAGAATGACCATCCTGAAGACCAGATAAAGAAATGGGATCTTGAGTGTATTTATGTTGATGTAAAAAAATACCGGCTGATGTAGAGCACACTTCAAGACCTAAGAAATAGTGTAGAGAGCCCAAGTCTTTCATATGAAAAACACCTTGAAGGTGCTTTTGAAGTTGAGAAATCAATTCAGAATCAGTCCTAGTAATAACAATGTCATTAACATATACCAGAAGCAAGACAATTCCTTTAGATGTTTTGCGTAGGAACAAAGACGAATCATACTGACTTTGAACAAGAGAGAAGCTAAGAAGAGTATCACGAAATTTACTGAACCATGCCCGAGTAGCCTGTTTCAATCCATAGAAGGACCTCCTTAACTTACAAACATCTGAAGGAGTAGAAAATAATCCAGATGGTGGGATCATCTATATATCTTCTTTAAGATCACCATGCAATAAGGCATTTTTTACATCCATTTGTCGTAATGACCACCCCTTGGAAGCAGCAATAGTGACAATAAGTCGCACAGTGGTCATTTTGGCGACAGGTGCAAAGGTTTCCTTGTAATCCAGACCATACTCTTGCCTATTATCGAGAGCGATCAACCTTGCTTTATATCTATTAAGTGAGCCATCAGATTGCAATTTAAGGGAATATACCCATTTACAACCAATGGACTTAATACCAGCAGGGCAAGGAAGCAAATCCCATGTATGATTCTCCTGAAGGGCCTGAAGTTCTTCTTGCATGGCTTTGACCCAACATGCTTGTTTAGCTGCCTGAGAATAAGAAGAAGGAACCACAGCGTGAGTTAGTGTGGCAGAGAAACCAAACCTATCTGGGGGACGACGGACACGGGTGCCTCTTCTAGAAGCCACTGAAGGTGGCAGCAGATCAGGATTGAGGGAAACATGTGATGATAGAGGGAGCTGTCGTCGTTGATAGACCATGCTTGGTTTAAAACGCTCAATTGAGCGAGAGCTGTCCTCAAAGTGAGGAAGGAAAACAGGATTTGAGGAACTAACATGTTGCTGAAAGTAGTACTCATGTTCAAAGAAAATCACATCTCTAGAAACATGCATGCAGTTGCAATAGCATCATAGCATAAAAACCCCTTGTGAGCAGTACTATAACCCATAAAAGCACACTGGACTGATTGAGCTGTAAGCTTGTGACGCTCATGAGGAGGTAAGTGAACAAAACAAACACAACCAAATGTGCGCAGTGTATGATAATCAGGATGCATGCGAAATAGACGATAAAATGGAGAATCAAAATTCAACTGTTGAGAAGGAAGATGATTAATTAAATAGACTGCAGTAGCCAAAGCTTCCATCCAAAATTTATATGGGACAAAAGATTGCAAAAGCAAAGTGCGAACCATATCTAACAAGTGATAGTTCTTTCGTTCAGCCAATCCATTCTGTTGAGGTGTATAAGGACATGATCGCTGAGATACAATACCCTTCTGTTGCAAGAAACCCTAAAAGTCATGTGACATATATTCCCTACCATTATCAGACCGTAAAACTTTTATAGAAGTCGAAAATTGTGTCTCAACATAAGTCACAAAAGCTTGAAATGCAGTTTGCACTTCAGCTTTGAAATGTAGAAAATATATCCAAGTAAAACGGCTATAGTCATCAATGAACGTGACAAAATATTTATACTGCCCATGTGAAATAACTGGAGTAATACCCCAAACATCAGTATGTATTATTGCAAAACAAGTATCAGCACGACTACTACCAGTAGGAAAAGGCAAAATCTTACTTTTTCCCAATTTACAAGTAGAACAATCAAACGATAAAATATGATCAGAAGATTGAACTTTATTTCCAAGAAAATCACGTTCCATCAATTTATTCAAAATAACATTATTCGGATGACCTAATCATTTATGCCAAACTTCACCCTTATTGTCAACAATATTAGAAACTAAAGACAAATTACGAGGAACAGAAAACTTCAATGGAAACAATCTACCCACTTTAGGCCCCCTCACGATCACCTTCCCCGACGCCTGATCCTGCACAAGACATCCATCACGAAAGAAGTTTACATTACAATTATTTTCCACCAGTTGACCAACCGAAATCAAATTAGTAGATAATTCAGGAGAAACAAATACATTTCGAAAAGAAGGTCCAATATCACCAATGGCAGTAATAGGAAGATCATTTCCATTAGCAATTTGTATGTTTTGAGTGCCAGTATATTGTCGAAGATTTTGTAACAAATGAGATGATCCAGTCATATGATTAGATGCACCAGAATTAACAAGCCAAGGAAAAAGAATTTTTGTACCTTGCCCCTGAAGATTAAAAGCTGAAAAAGCTGATAAAATCATTTGTTGAACCATTTCTGAAGTAACAGGAGGCTGACTAATGGTAGAAGCAACATTGGATAATGGTGCAGATGGTGGGATATCATAGCTACTAGCTGGAACAACAGCTTGTAAACCTCGAATACGACGATTTTCTGGACGAGTAGGAAAATCCTTGATAATGTGTCCAGTCTGCTTACAATAATTGCAGAATTTCTTACTGCAATTACGAGCAATATGCCCATATTCCTTGCAACTAAAGCATTGTATCTGTCCCTTTCCTCGATCCTTTTTGTGAGCAGTATAAGCAACATTAATAGGTTCAGATGACTCCTTGGATGCACCAATAATAGCTTGTGTAGCCAACCTCTGTTTCTCACGTAATAATTCACCAAAACAAACATCCAATGATGGAACCGGATCTCTATTCAACAATTCAGCTTGAGTAACTTCAAATTCTGATCTTAATTTCATCAAAAACTGATCATGACGACTAACTTCATGAATTGCTTGAATACTGGTTAAAGCATCTTTAGGAAATTTTGCATAAATAATATCAGAATATTCGCTCCACAGGTTAAGAAATCCAGAATAATATTGCTCAATGGAAAGATTACCTTGACTGAAGTTGCTAAGCTCAAGTTCCAATTGAAATCGCCGAGCTGTATTATCTTGATGATATATTCTCTTCAGATAATCCCACATTTGTTTGGCAGTAGTAAAAGAGCGCAAATTGTTCACCATATGAGATTCAATAGAGCCTATGATCCAGGAAGCAACTCGGGCATCCTTTGTCTCCCATTCATGCCGAGTTGTATCATCTATAGGAGCAGAACCAGATCCGCCAATGTGACCCCAAAGCTCCATTCCCTTCAAAAACATCCTGAACTGAAATTTCCATGCTGCATAGTTTTTGCCAGTAAATTTGATATCCAAAATCTCTGAAGAAGACATGTTTCAAGAGCCAAGAAGAAAGCTGACCCACAAACAAAGGCAGAAACTCAAATCCAGAAGCAGAAGTGAGACCAACACCAAGACCAGAAGCCGGCAGAAGCGAGACCAACACCAAGACCAGAAGCCGGCAGAAGCGAAACACCAAGACTAGAAGCCGATCCAAAGAAAATCAACTAATCACCGTCCAAACCAAGTTAGATGAGCAAACAGACACCGTAGAACCGCCGGAAACAAGATTGCGACGGCAGAGGAGAAATTCGAGAAGAAACCGTTGCCGGACGTACAACCACGCGCCACCACGCACCGGAGCGTGGAACAGTACACAGAAAGTTGCGACGGCGCGTGTACTCCACTCGCTCAACACCCGGTGACCGGATTTGGAAAATAGACCGGAAATAGCCCTGCGCTCCTCCTCTGATGGGTGGTGAGATCCTGATGTGCACCGTGAACGACGACCCAAAGAATTTTCAAAATTCAGATTCAAATAAACCCTAGCTCTGACACCATGATAAAATATAGACAGATGACCAAAAAGGTTTGCCTAAAAAAATCGATCATTTCTCCTTAGATTATCTCTGAATATATACAAAACATCTAATCTAAATAAGGAAATAAATCAGCCTAATATAAAGCTAATTATACAAGGAAAGTCAACTGTACAAAATAAACCTATATACACTGATAGAAAGTAACCTTAAGTTGCAAGAAGAAACTGAAGAATCAATTGATAAAGGCAGATATCAAAAATTGATTGACAGACTTATCTATTTCACACTGACATTGATTATGTAGTTAGCTTGATGAGTCAGTTTATGCATAATTCTAGAAAATTTCATCAGCAGGCCATTTTCTGCATTTTGCGGTATTTAAAATCAACCTCAAGAAAATTTCTTCTTTTTTCAAACAATTGTCTTCTACGAATTGAAGCTTTCAAAGATACAGATTGGATTAGATATCTAAATGACAGAAGATCCACATCTGGTTATTGTACATTTGTGAAGACAATTTAGTCACTTGGAGAAGCAAGAAATATAGTGTAGTTGCAAGATCTAATACAGAAGCAAAATATAAAGCTATTGCTCAAGATGTTTGTGAGTTGTTATGGTTGTAGAAATTGTTAGCAGAATTGAAGTTGGCTGGAAAAGATAGGCTATTTTTGTATTGTGATGACAAAGTTGCAATCAGTATTTTTCATAATATTGTTCAATATAACAGGACGAAGCATGTCGAAATTGATTGACACTTTGTTAAAGAGAAATTATCTAATGGTATTTTGAGCTTACTTCATGTAACGTTAGATAAACAGTTAGCTGATGTTTTCATAAAAAGACTCGGTAGTCGAGCCTTCCATATCATAGTCTGCAAGTTGGGTATGTGTAATATATTTCTACCAACTTGAGGGGTAAGTATTGGTTAATCTATTTCTTTAGTTAGTTTTGTAATTAAGGGTAGAATAATATTTTTCCATATATACTAGCTATATATATATATATAAAACCTATTTATATTATTCTTTTGGGTAATTGAGATAATAAAAAAAATCTCTTTCCACAAAAATCTTCAGTAACATGTCTAATCTTCGAGGTCAGTTGTCTTAAAAATATTGCAAACTGTATTCTTAAAATAGAGAGTGAAGTTGGGGTTTGATGATGAGTGAGAGAAGTAGAAGAAGAGAGAGAATGAGAAGAAGGGGTTTGGGAGTAGTTGTGGGCATTTATTTTCCCTTTTCTAGGCATTTGCCATGGAAAATGCTGGGCCTTCTAGGAAAATTTAGCAGTTTGAAATACAAAGATTGAGTTTTTGGTGAAATGCATGGAAATTTCTGGTAAAAGTAAGATGGGTTCTGAAGATAAAGACTTTGGACTTGTGTTCTAAATGAGGAAATGATGAGCTGAGCGATAACTTTTATATTAAATTCTCTGGGTGGTTGGCTGTTGAATGAGTATTTCAATTGTGTGGGTCATTGACTGATGAATGATTTGGGAGACTCCAATCCTACTTTGGTTTTAGTGCAACCTAGGTGATGATACTATGGTTTTTGAAAATGTTGGCAAGGTGAATTCCGTTATGAGATTTTGTATGAATCCAACAATGCCTTTGGCTGTCAATTGTAGTAGGAACTAGAGAGAAAAAAGTAAAGTTTGTAGACCCGCTTTTCAGGTCAAGCTGTAAAAAAATTCAGTTAATATTGCCAAATCAACACTTAAGGCAGGTCTCTCGCCAGATTCTTACAATTTGAATTTCCTGTTAGGCTTTTGTAAGTTAATGGATTTTATTGTTAAAAGTTGAAGTTTAGGGGTCATAATGTGCAGAAGGGCAAAGTTAAGGTGCAGGTGCCTTTATCAATGAAAATCCTGGTACTGAGCCATGGTGCATGCTATTTCGAAAATTGTTGTGGAGATAGGCCTATCCGACATTATTATATCCCTTATCTTCTTCATTGTCTTCTATTTTATGGTTTTACTGCAAATAAAATAATGAAGTTTTTACTGAATGATATTTGCTATCATGGTGTAATATGCCCCTTCGCATTGTCTGTGTTTAATTATGCTTGTTTTGAATGTTTGATACTTTCTCATGTCAGAATGCATGCTGAAATTGACCAGGAAACATGGCTGAAGGATGCTGTACTTTCTGTATTTCCAGATACTAGAGACTCCTCTCCATCTATGGTGGGACTTATCCATATGATTATAAACAAGTATTAACTGTCATTTATAGTAGGAGTTATTGCTTACAGGAGGATGTTTTGACAGATCAAGTTTTTTGGTGATGAAAAGAGATCTTTAGGAAGCAGCAAAAGTAAAGTATCTGCAAAAATGAATCCTGCTCTAGACCAAAGGCCGCTATCTGATTTTGCATTTAAAGGAATAGGTCGTGGAGAATCTCTTCCAAGTACAAACTCTACTCAACATCTTGGATCTGCTATTAAGCAACTGGCTCCCACTAATTTGCAAAGTTCCTTGTTGTTGGGGAAGAACAATATCGGAGGTGATGTTAGCGAACCTTCTGTGCATTTGAAGAGGAATCTTGGTGCATATAATAACAGAAGTTGGGAATTTTGGTTGGCTGATATCAACATGGTTGGAAAGATAACTTTTGTGGCAGTACTGGGATGCATCTTGGTTTTTACCTTTAAGCTGTCTGGCATGAATTTTAAAAGTACAACTGCATCAAAGTGGGCCAAAACCAAACCTAGAATGAACAGCACTTCCTTTGTTTGCACAACAGATCCCTCTCAGAATTGCAATGTAGGACCTGCTTATATTAGGGGAAGTAGCATTACTAGCAGGATGAAGAGGCTGTTAACAATGGTTAAAAGGCAATTTCAGAAGCAGTCTTATCCTAGAAAACTGAAGAGAACAGAGCTTGCTGGTGATCTGTCATCTTCTAGGAAGCAGATGCCGGGTGAAGAAGCTGAAGCGCTTGTGAAGCACTGGCAAGCAATTAAAGCTGATGCTCTGGGGCCCAGCCATGAAGTTCATTGCCTTGATGAAGTGCTTGATGGACCAATGCTTGATCAGGTAAGATCGAGGGATTACTTTTCTTCTTTTGACATTGAGTCATCTATATGATAATTTTGACAAGTTGAGGAAAGTATTGAATATATTGGTTGATTGTCTGATGTTGACATGAAACAGATCCATTAGGAAACATTTGTTCCATTCTAATATTTACTTTCCTGGTGTTGTAACAAAGCTCAATTTGATGAGTTATATAATATTGCAGTCAAAAGTCACAGCTGATTGAATGCTGCTCAGAAATTACATTGCATGTGGGTGACCCAAACTACAAATTTCAATTACAGTCTGAACACAAATTGAGTCAAGAAGAGATTTTGAAAAATCTGGAATTTTATCTCGGGCTGGAATTTCATAAATAGATTGATCAATGTTCAATTACAAATTTTGAATGTGTTACTGGTGGATTGGAATTTAGTCCTAATTCTTTATTTACAGAAGTTTTACTTAGATGGAGCCATGCCATTGATGATCACAATAAAGCAAAAACATGAACTCCTGCCTTTTCATGAGCGTGTCGTGGGGGAACACATGAGGACACTATAAATTATAGTGTTGCTTGTGTTTCCTCAAGATTCAAGCTGTTAACTAATTATTAACTTAGTTTGGGTTTATGAAAATTTTGGGGCGAATTAAGGGTTTATAAGTTTTAATTATGTCCTTTCCTTTTCTTGGCCACATCATATTTTATACAATATAGTTATAGTCCTTATCTTAACAAAAAAGTGAAAAAGAAAATTATAATGATATTAAGTAAAAGATAAATATATGATATAAGGAAAGCAAAGGCAGTTGCATCTTCTAACATCACATTATCTACCAAACTCTACCCAACTTTTTGCTTATTTGTCCCTTCTTTTTGGACTTCTTATTATTTATTAAATTAATTTCTTGATTATGTTTTTCCTTATTTATTTTCAAAATAATACTTCTCATTTTGTATAAAATATGATGTGGCCAAGAAAAGGGGGACATAATTAAAACTTTTTATGAGAAAAAAAAACCAAAAATTATAAAAATAATTGGTGGGAACCAATTTTTTGTTTTTGGTGAAAAATTTTAGTTTCCATTTCTTATCCAATCTCTCAATACCTTATCATGTCCCCCTTTTTCTCAATGCAATTCTAGGTTTTTCATAAATAATTTCAAGTTCCTACGTTTTCTTATTCTTCTTCTCTGTTCAATTTCAAGTTCCCTGTTTTCTTTTTATCTGCTATTTACATCATCTCACCACGGTCTGGATCACCATTACTGCCCGGTTCGAAGACAAAGCTCTCCTATTGTCTTCTCTTCTATTTTCAACGGTGAGTAATAGCTTATTGTAATTTACAATTTTTTTTTTTCATTTTTCTGGTATGCTGTCTCAGATGTGAAGGGTTGAGTTTGATTTTTTGTTTTTTTTTTGGGTAGTTGTGTTTTGCTCATTAGCTATGTAAGTTGCTCTATCTTTGCTCAATCAGCTGCTGAATGTGCTTTGTTAGGCTGTATCACTTTCTTGTATTTTTCTTCATAAACGATATTTATGATTTATGATGGTGTTTGCAATTTTCATGTTGCTTTATATTGGTGTTTTGTGGATATAAATGTTTTCGATGTTTAATGTGTTCGTTCTTACAGGATCTTTATTTTTTATTTATATTTTGCTCTATTTTTGGTGGTTGCTGTAGAAAGAGAATGAAGATGAAGAGCTATGTAGTGTTTTTGTCCAAACAAACCATCTCTATATTGGTGATATATTCATCACGAACTCAAAGGACATCATTAGACCAAATTTATCAATCCGAGAAGGAATTTGTATGTCTCGAGTTTTTGATATTGCGATTTCCTTTTTTGTTTAGAATGAACTTTCACGGAGCTCACACATGTGTTTTTCATTGTGAGCAGCAACCCTCTTATAGCCTTTTTTGATGAGGTTTTAATTGATAAACTTTAAATTGTGTCGCTGATATAATTGGTTTTTTGGTAAGCTTATTCCATTCATTGTTGGTAATAATGCAGAGATTATTGTTTCTAGGGGTATGGCAGGAAATAAAATAATAAGAGAGCTTGTGCTCATTGAAGAACATATTGTTGGCCATAGATTAGTGCATCTGACTTCGTTGTCTTCCCATTGGCAATAACATCTAATACTTACATAACAAATGGCAAAATGGCAGCCAGAAGTTTATGCTTGAACTAATTCTCACATAGAAGAAGTTTTTTTTTTTTTTTTCCATTTCCATTAAAGTTTATTAGAATCCACATTCAAATGTTTTTCTGTTGAGGGTTTATGCATTTATTTATCTCCATATTTTTTTTATGCAAAATTGCCAATCTATCTCTTATACATTAGTTAGTTTCTACACTATCTTGATGATACATGCATAAAGTTTTGAAATAGGGAAATTGATTGACCAGATTAAGGAAAATTTTCTTTTTTTTTGTTTTTCAGTATAAACCTTTTCCTCAATTTTAGTTTTTCTTACAAATGATAATGGCTTGGGTATGGATTTGAGCCTTTTAAGGAATTGTTTGAGCCTCTTAAGGAAGTCAGTAGATACCAGGGATTTGTTTGAGTAATTTAAAAGAACATGTTATGAATTTGAGCCTTTTAAGGAAGTCAGGAAGTAAAGGTATGACACACTAAATTTGTGTTATATCCTGGGTCTTCTGTCATTTGCTTGGGTAGCAGAGTCTAATCAACTTAAAGGAACTAATTTAAGATCCCAATAATCTTTATTACCCAACAGCAAT